>JASJET010000008.1:5115000-6315000 GCA_034092305.1 Diaprepes abbreviatus | reverse complement strand
AAGCATCACTTGAAAATGCCAGCTGAGATGTTGGCTAAACGTCGTGAAGATATTCCTTTTGACGAACGGATTGACAACATGAAAAACATCAGTACACGTTCCATCATCCGTGAAAACCTACGATACAACATATATATATATATATATATATATATATATATATATATATATATATATATATATATATATATAGTACAAAAAAATTTGCCAGCCAGTGAAAACATGAGTGTACATTTCTTAGTTGTTGATCCAATTCCCTATCAATATTCACCAATTCAATCCTATTTCTCCCTGGAATCTTGGTAGTATCACACGCCGAGTAGCACTACGATGATGATCATCAAAGCTATGACAACTTAAATACTCCTCTATAATAATTCCATGTATTTGGGAGCTTTTTTACCTCTTGAAAAATTTTCAATTTCGATGGATGAGCGGTTTCGCTGGCAAAAAGAATATTTTTAACTAGATGCATACATCAATTAACTTAAAAAATTAATAATTTGACTATTAACAAATTGCAATTACTGTTTATACTGTATAAAAAGTCGACTAAAGTAAGATGAACATTCTAAATTTCTAACTTCATTTTACAATTATACATGAAATACACGTACTCCGAGAAGGTTGACATGCTCCTAGTGTATCAGTTTTGTGAAAGAAATGCGAGTCGTGAGTTGGATATCCCTAAAACTATAGTAAATGACATTTTAAAGGAACAGTTAGTACATCCATGTCATGTCCAAAAAGTTAAGGAACTTTTACCAATTGATCTCCCCATGCGCCTTACATTTTGTGAATTTATTCGAAAAAAAAGATTTCTGTAGAAAAATTTTGTTTGCTGACGAGGCGTGCTCTATAGGATCTGGAATCACCAACCAACACAATGAAAATGTTTGTGCGGATGAAAATACATATGTCATTAAGGTTGCACACCACCAGCATAACTTTAAAATAAACGTTTGGACAGATATTTACGATTACTACCTTATTGATCCTGTTGTGATAAAACACATTACCGGTTCATCTGGAAAATTTGCATATTTTACTTCATTGAGAACTATGGAATATGCATGATGGTGCCCAGCTCATGTTTCCGTTCCTATTTGGCAATATTTCCACGAAAAATATCTCAACCGATGGATTAGAAGAGACAATAAGACACCAGTAAGATGGCCACCACGTTTTTTAAAGTTAAATATGTGTGACTTCTTTTTGTGGGGTGCTCTTAAAACAGAAGTAAACAAGACTCCGGTAAACACTTATTGATGCGTATTTTAAACGCTGGCACCCTTTTTAATAATCCTGAGGTATGACCATAGAGTCCAATTTAATTTTTCAAAAAGTGTTAATACGTTTTTTAGCAAAATGGCGGCCATTTTGCACATTCCAAACCCATTAGTACACTAAATCAACTCTACAGGTTCTTTACCAGAATCATTATCAATAGAGTGAAAATTAAATTAGTTTTTTACCAACCCAGAGAGCAGACTGTGCTGTACAAAAATTTTCTACTCTTTTTGATGGTCAACCGATCCAGAGCTAATGAAACTACTGGAGTGACATCAGCTTAAGTCTTATTTTGATGGGAACTTAGATTGTCTTGCGACATAATGACAAGAGTATGAAGACTGAAGACGGTGGATACCTCACAAGGAAAGTTGCGAGAAATTCATGAACTAGCTAGAAAACGCTTTAATCTGACGGCAGACATAATGAAGATAAGATATAACATAAAGGCACACTCCGCACTGTTTTAGCAAGGTGATAGTTGATTATAAAATCCACAAAGCAAAAAATGTAAATAACCTAAGTTGATGTGAGCATGGGAAGGACTGTATACTGTTCTGAAGAGAATCAATGACGTCGTTTATAGAATCCGACCTGGTCCCAGGGCTAACGTGAATGTAGTACATTTCCAATGGTTGAACCCATATTACGGAAGTATCAAAGTTTATCGGCATGATAAGAATTAGGAGGAAGGCAATGTAACGTAACCTGAATACGATTCTGTTCTTTATACCAATACTATCTAGAAGCTTCTGTAATTTACTTTTCTAGTGATACTTCAAATTTTTATTCTTGAATGTACTATAGGGATATATAAGTAAGTAGGGTATTAGCTAGGAGGTCAATTGTAATTTAATAGTGATAAAGTGTATATAAGTAGTTAATAAAGAATTAAAAGTAATTAATGAAAAGTGTACTTATTACTCGAACTCATTGAGTGAACATAGAGAAAAAAATCGTAACAGTATATATCAGCAAATAAACACTGTATGTCTAAAAGGATGTCAACAATTTTCATAAAAATAAGTAAAGACACTTTTAAATTATAATAAAATTCCTAAAAGTATAAATAATAAGTATTCCAACGACGTAGCTCTCCCAATTTTAATAAAATATGTCCACAACAGTCTCTTGTATATTTAGGGAAATGTAGTTTTTGTTAAAAATATTTTCATTATTTATTTTTGATAGACGTTTTTGTAAATTTCCATGTTTCACAACAGTCCATTCTATTAAAGTAATGGAAAACAAAGAGCCGCGTTAGAGGGCAAAATGGTTTAGATTTATTATGCAATAAAATTAAATAACAGTAAAAATAAAATGGCCTGTAAGAGAGGAACTATTTTAAATAAAACCGGATACTGTGTTGTTTTTATGTGGTATAAAATAAACTAATATAAAGTTTATGGGACATCCTTCCATAAATAGAGCATTAACTGTGTAATATTTGGGTAACTGGATATTGCCAAGGCAGTCATGTAACGACCTAGTAAAATAAAATTGTCGACGGTCCGACATCCACCCATGTGATTTACAACATTACCTCTGATAAACTGACAAGCATTAAACATTTACAGGGCTCTTCCACAATTTGATGTCATTCACTATTTTAACAACAGGTACTTAAAGTAAATAATAGGTTGAGTATTTTTTTAAAACAGTGTTAGCGTTACGACTGGCTATTATTTTAAATGATTGTACAATTTTAATTGACTAATTTGCTATTCCATAAAGTTATCGTCTTAATAAAAAATATTCCAAATAGAGGACACTTTGGACTCGGCACTTTCAATGGAAGAGGAGAAGCGCTAATAAACTATCTTCAAAATGAAAACCTTTATTGCATGAATAATTCCTATAAAAAAGCGGATAGTCGTAGATGGACGTTGAGGAGTCCGAACCACCGAACAAAGAATAAAGTAGATTATATTATTACAAATAAAAAATATATTGTGTCCGATGTAACAGCCTTAAACAAATTCGACCTGGGTATTGATCACAGACTTGTTGAAACTTATTAAACCCCAAAGTTTTCCGACATCAGAGGAATTAAAACAAAATAAAAACACATATTAAGAGTATATGAAGAAAAAATTTACACCATTGGATAACTTTAATACACTGACAATAAACGAACTAGGAAATAAAATTCAAAAGACATCCAAACTGCAATAAAGAAAATCTGAACCGTTTGAAGACAAACAAACAGAAAATTATCACAACAGACAGGAGACCTGATAAATATTCGAAAAATCACGGAAAAAGGCACAGCAGACTACATACAATTAAACAAACAAATCAGAAAAAATATTAGATACGATACCAGGAAACATAACACGGAAAGAATTAAAATGATCATAGAAAACAACAAAAATATAAAGGTATTAAAATTCATAAACTCAATTGGTAAACACAATATAAACCAACTTAAAGATAAAGAAGAAAAAACCGAAAATGGACGAAACGAAGTGGCTAACATCGTAGAGGAGTTCTATTCAAATTTGTATACTTCAGTTGACCCAAAACCAGACATTAAGCCCCCAATATTACAAATGTTGATTCAAAAGAAATACCTAACATCACAATCGAAGAAACATGCTTTGTCACAAATGAAATCTGATCGGGCCCCAGGTGAAGATGGCATATATAAAGAAATGTTGGAGCTTGGAGGATCTGCAACGCTACTTTCAATGAGTATTTTTTTGAATAAATGTCGTCAAAACGAAATAATCCCTAATAACTGGCAGAACGCCCGAGTCATTCTCCTATACAAAAAAGACGACAAATTAGACATTAAAAAATTATCGCCCTATAAGTCTCCTGCCACTTCCACACAAATAACTTACAAAGATTATAACTAATAGATTAGCTGATAAATTTGACTCTTATCAACCTCCAGAAGAAGCTGGATTTCGAAAGGGTTTTATTACAACAGAGCAGATGCAGAACATCAAATTACGAATCGAAAAATGCACAGAATGACGTGATATTAATAAGTAAAGATCTAGACAACTTACAGGAAATGCTCTCTGAACTGAAAAATGCTTCAGAGAAATTTGGATTAAGCATGAACCTGGCAAAAACGAAAATAATGTCTCTACGCCACTTTATGTAGGAAACTACGAAATACAAAGAGTTGAGAAATATGTGTATTTGGGCCATCTAATTAGACTTGGGAAAGAAAAACCAATAAGCGGAAATAAATAAAAGAATTAGAATACTTTAGTCAGCCGTTGGAAGATTGGGATGCGTTCTTAAAAACCCTGATATTCCCATTAATTTAAAAAGAAGAGTATTTGACTCGTGCGTATGGAAACAACCACACTAACAGTTAAAGCAGCCATGTACTACTCAGCATGCAATAGAAAGAATCATGCTGGGAATATCACTACGTGACCGAATAAGGAACGAAGAAGTAAGAATACGCACAAAAGTGGAGGGTGTGATAAAACGTATTGCTACATTGAAATGGACCTGGGTCGGATACGCTGTCGGCAAGACTATACAAGATAGACAAAACATATATTGCAATGGAGACCTAGGTTGTCTAAAAGAAGTATCGGGAGACCCCTAAAAAGATTAAAGACGACTTAAAAAAGAAAGCATGTAGAAATTGGCACTGGATAGCACAAGCGGTTGAAATGGAAGAGATTAGAAGAGTCCTATGTCCAGGAGTGGATTGGATTGTGCTGCCAAAGAGAGAGACAGAGGGAGAGAGAGAGTCAATAGAAAAATACGCTACTACTTAATATAAACATCACGTTACCAAAGCAGCCAAGAACTTGGTGAAAGTGTATGATGAGGAAGCAATTTAATTCCATACTGATGCTTATTAAAATAATGTAAGGTTAAAATTACTTTTTCTTCAGTTCTGTTTACAATCCAAGCCTATCCATGTTATCGCTACGCTGATTATTGGCAAAGAATAATGTTTTATGGTATATCATACTCGGTAGTATTTAAATCAGCTGTTTGTCTCGCAGAATTGACATATTGGTCCTTTTGTCCATCAGTAGTATAAGTATGTTTCTGCCTTAATACCACATCTTCAAATAATAGTGTATTTACAGCCCCCTAGCAAATTACACAAGTTTGCAAGGAATAGCCAAAAGTTATAAATACTGGGTAATTATAGGTACGAAAAATTTGTTTCTTTTTATAATAATGATAACAGTTATTATTTTTCCGCAGCAAAACCGGCAGAAATTAGAATAAATTGAAATTGGTGGTGCACGAGCTTCGACAACAAGTAGCGATATTGTCAGATGCTTGATTTTCCAGCTATTAGTTATAGCTACACAGATTGATCGAATTATGAAATTTAAGTAAAGTAGTTTAATTGGCCACATCAAAGGGCGCCAAATATTGAAAACTGAGCATCAGATTGTCGGCATAAGACGGAAATTTATTTTAAATAGCCAATTTTTGTGAGAGGGGTTGTTTCAGAGTAGGGATTTTGTATTGTACATTTTATTGAAAATTAAAAATGGAAAATTCTATATTATGAGTAGGGGCAACAATAATAAATTATTGGTATTCTTTTGCAATCTGCGATGCTGCTTCATCTATAATTGTATTAGAACGGAGTACCCATGCCTATATAGTATCAAATTTTTTTCAGTCGGTTGAGAGCTAAAATAGTTTCTCTAATATAAATATAAGTTTAACTGTTTTAGATTATAAATCTTATTTAAGGTAGTGGTATTTTTTTGTTGTTACAATGAAATTGTTCACATAATTAATTAAACTCCAAGGACAAAAATTTGAGTGGCTTTATTGTGAGATTTTTTTTGGTCCACATTAATGTGTGGCACTCATGCAATGCCTTTTGGTAGCCGATATATGGGGTGAAATGGTTTTTTGGGTTGATTTATTAATATTGTTGCAAGTTGTATATTTTTTATCCATATACCAACAAAATCGTAAGTATAGTACGTATTAAATATGATGGTATGGATTGTCTAATCAAAAATTTAAATACTGTATATCCAAAATCTTCCATGTCATTCTAATTGATTTGACATAGTTATCTGTTTAAGCAGATATTTTTAACTGTATGATTTTACTATTCAAATAAATGCACAAACGGTTGATATTGTTGAATTACTTATATCATTTATACAAGATGGTTAATTTTTTGATAAATTGTGACAAACTTCTTGGCCAGCTTAATTTTAGAGTGCCCAGTAGACATACTCGACAATGTCAATTATTTACTGTAATACTACACCGAACAAATTATGGTTCGAAAGCTTTCATCGATTGCTTAACCACAATCTATAATCAACACTTTTTAAATGTAAATATTTTTTATGCAAGTTTGTATCAGTTGAAAAGAATTACTGGGTAGCCGTATATCTGTATTAGCAACATTTTTTTTTTTATATTAATTTTGTAGGATCTATGCGCTACTTGGAAATTGTTCTGTAATGTACATGTAAATATAGATAAAATAAAAAAAAAATAAAAAAATAAAATAAAATAAATAAAAATATATCAGAGTGAGACAGAATATAACCATCGTAAGCATCGATATACGTGCTAAAATTTCATTAATTAGCAGCTTGGCCCTAGGGCAAGGAATAATAAAATGCTGGCCTATGAGAGCAGGCAGCAGCATATGCCACGCCCTAGCAAAACAAGATTATAGATATTTCCGTGTTTCACACCAAATTTTTTATTTAAAATGGTAGTTTCTTCGACAGAACAAAGAGTGCAGATTATTAAGTGGTACTATTCTGGTAAAAGTATGGATGAGGTAATCGGCAAATCTTCATTTACGTACGAAAATCATTCTATCCCTTCAAAATCTACAATTTCGTAAATTATTAAAAAACTAGAAACAACGGGTTGTTTAAAAATGTTTAAAAAATGCACCGATAATAATAAAGAACAACCAGTTCCTCAAATTACTGAAGAAAGAGCAAAGCGGGAGACTGACGTTTGTAGTTTAACGCAAATTAATTTTCTTTGCAATAGTACCGCAATTACTGAAGAACTTTATATAAACGCTCGAAGAGTTACAAATTTCGAACAACTCAAAAAATTTTTCCGGAAGACCAGGAAAAACGTATAGTGTTTTATGAGGACATGATGGAAAGGGCTAATAGGGACAACAGGTTCATCAGTAATATTTTGTTTATTGATGAATCTTCATTCTCCTTGAACAGCCGTCACAATCCTGTAGGATAATCAAGAGAGAATTAACATTTCAAAATTCCTCAGAGAACACAACATCTTCAAAAGGTTAATATATGGGCTGGTATATTAGAGGATTTTATCATTGGACCCTTTTTTATTAATGGAAACCTAACTTCCAGCAAATATTTGGACCTTTTGTGAAATCAGATCATTCCTGCTGTTCGAGCTCTAAATATTAATTTTGAGGAAATTTCGTTTCAGCAGGATGGTTGTCCTGCTTATAATGGGGACGAAATGCAACAGGTTTTCAAACTATCAGAGCGCCTCACCAGTACAAAGGGAACCATACAAATGTCACCCAGGTTTTTCAATTTGGCCCCAAACGATTTTTATCTATGGGGGTCATGTTTCCCAAAAAATATATCGACACAGATATGAACGTGCTAATAATTTAGATGAAATGAAATAAAAAAATTAATGAAATTGTTATAAATACAACCCTTGGAGTTTTGGCAAATATACGGACCGCATTTTGCAATAGATTGGGTTAGTTTCTCATTCAAAGTATAGGCTTGTTTGTACACCTCTTGTAGAATTTTAGGTGTTTTTATTGATTAAATAGAACTTGATAATTTGTTATTTATTTACAATTACTGAATGTGTTACTAGTGAAAAATGGTTAAAAATTAACTTTAACACTTTCTAAGTATTCATGTTTTTAGATAATATCTAATTCAGCAAAAGGTATTGATTATTAAATAATTAGTAAATGTTTAGCTCTTTTGAAATTTATTCAGCAACAAATATCCTATAACTCAAAAGGATATGATGGATTATGTGTACCAGATAAAATGTAAATGTGACAACTCCTACGTTAGCGAAACAAAAAGAGGCCTTGAAGTAAGGATCAAAGAACACTAGAAGCACAATTTTCGTGGAGAAATAGAAAAATCTAGTGCTGCCAACTATGCCTGAACTCTTGGACATCACATAAAATGGTCCAAAATTAGAATCTTACACCGAGAACAACACTGGAGAAAACGGAAATTTAAAGAAGAAGCGGTTTTACATCAAATTCCAAATTGCTTTAGTAAACCGTCTTTAAATTTAAGAGAAGAATGGAAACCACTTTTTAGCAACTGTAAATTAAAAGTAAATGCGGTGTAAAATGAAATCTTAGCATAACATGCATGATTCCAATCATCTCGGTCAAACTCTACTGTATTTATTTTTGGTATAAATGGGTATATGGGTATAAAAATTTGTTCAATTTCACTTGAAAATGGCCAGAGATATCTACTAGCCAAAACGTCCATGGTATTCACAAAAAAAAACAAAGACAATGGAAGTCCAACAGATGTCAACTACTTCGCATGAAACATCATTGTTCATCACCGTCAAACAAACAACAAAATAATCTAATCCACTCTTGCAGCAGGTAGTTTTGAAGAATTTTTGAAGACCGATAAAATGTTCAACTCACATTTTCGAAAAAGTCCTCTTCTGATTACTTATAAGCTGAAAACTGCAAAAATCTTTGTTTTCTTTTTCACTATTAATTCTTAACTATTACGAAATCCTAGAAAATAACATATATGTTTAGTTTCTATATTTTTCTACTACCTCAAGTGCCTGAAAAAATATCATGATGACTAATTACCGTGGTCTACACATGTGAACCGAAAAAATAATATGAATAGCATTTAGGCAAATACTCCAATTTATAAAATACATGCCTCCCGGACTATACGCCATAAAATATACAGGGTGCAACATAAAGGTTGGGAATAAATTAAACAGTGGCTTTCTTGGTAACAAATAAATTTTCTTTGATATGTAGTTTTGCCCTACGAATATTCGTTTCTAAATTACAGAGTGTCATAAAATTTCAAAAAAATTGGTTACAGTGTAATAACTTTCGAATGCTAGAGGACAATTGAACGAAATTTTAGCTTAATTTGATACTGGCCTAGTAACAGTGAAAAAAATTCATATCGTAGTTTACTCAGCGAAGTGCGTACGGATATTACCGTAGGGTCTAAAAAATTGCAGTACGCCTATCGTAATTTTTTTTTGATCATTTGTTTTAAACAAAATTTTCCTCTTGCGTTTCTTTTGTATCTCTCGTCATTTTTCCGTAATTAAGCCTTTTGTAAATACCATTTTTTCTATTGCATATACAGAAAAATATCAAAACATGAACAAAAATGTAAAAGACGCAAACATTATCCGGTATATTTTTTTAAAAACTCATCGCATAGCCATTTAGAAAATACTCTTAGACGTTTGCAATAAAATATTACTAATTAACAATAATAAATGGACTCTTAACTTACAAACTTTAAATGATTACTAATCAACAAAAATTATTCAAACAAAGAAAAGATGCTGAAAATGTTGTTCCCCAGCTGCAACATATTTTCAAATGCTTTTCCTCATGAATTCTCTTACTCGTGCAAAAATACCAGGCATCTTTCGAATTTGCCGACATCCTATCTCAACCTTTGATGAAGAGTTTGCACGTCAGGAATTTCAACTGAATAAACTATGTTTTTTAAGTGCCCCTATAAGTAATATTGCAAAAGATTAAGGTCAGGAGTATGAGGAGACTATGTCCTTCCAGGATCTATCCGTTTATTCCGGAACGTTTCATTAAGGTATTCCCTCACTTTTAGTCCAAAAAGCGCTGGAGCGCCGTCGTGCATAAACTACATCCGTTGGCGAGTTTCACGTGGGACTTTTTCTAAAAAAGGTTGCAATCCATTTTGAACGAAATCCAGATATGCCAAGCTGTCTGATCAATTCGGTAGTACTACGGGACCAATAAAAAAGTCGCCAGTTATTCCTGCACAAACATTTATAGAAAATCGATGTTGGTGCCGGGACTGTAATATTTTATGCGGAATTTCATCGGATCATAGATGACTATTACGAAAATTAATTATACCATCTCCTGCAAGTTCAGCTTTGTCAGTAAATAAGATGGATGAGTGAAACAAAATATTCTGGTTTATCTTATATGTAAACCAATTACAAAATCTGAGACATGGAGAATAGTCATCGGCAGAAAGTGTCTACACCCTTTGCAGAGAGTATGGGTATTACAAATTACCATAGAGTATTAGTTGGACAGTCATATGGCTTACTCTCTCCATTCTTGCAATTGTTCTTATATTAGAATCAGGATTTGCCTTGACCATCTGAAGTATTCGTTCCTCGAGCTGCACTGTTTCACATTTTGTGGTCTTCTGCTAGAGATACAAGACTTTAAGAAGCCGGTTCCATGTAAACCAGTGTGAATTCTTGAAAAAGTTTTTCTATACGGAATGCGTCGAACCCTGTTGAAAGGCTATAAGTAAAATGTATATCTGCATTTTCATCAATTAACCAAATTAAAAACGCGCATTGAAAGCTTATCTTAACTGACAATGACGTTTTATCTGAAAATAAAAATAAACATCATGGTCATAGCATACTGGATAACGTTTGTGTTTTCTACCTTTTTCTGTGTATGCAATTACGGAAAAATGACGAGAGATACAAAGATACCTTAAGAGGAAAATAATGTTTAAAATAAAAATTCAAATTTGAGAAAATGATTACAAAAAAATTATCAGAGGCGTAACACATTTTTTTAAACCCTACGGTAATATTCATATGCATGCCACTGACTAAACTATGAGCTAAACTTTTTTTATCTACTATCAAATTAAGCACCGGTTGAAGTTTCATTCAATTATCTTCTAGCGTTCGAAAATTATTACACTAACGAATCCACTGTTTAATTTATTTCCAACCTTTATGTTACACCCTGTATTATTTCATAAAAATGATAAAATTTATGAATTTAGCCACAAAAAACAAATGTTTTTAAAGAACTTAGAGCTTCAAAACTTTAACATATTATTGCATAATATATCTAGACTTTTTTAAAAACGCCATAAGATGAAGGGAGACCGTTTAGCGACAAAGTTACTTCAATTCGACGGAATTCCCTGAACGAAGTGCTGGGTAACAACTACTTCCCGGCAGAAATGAAACCCGGCATCGGCATCGTAAATAAATTTGTGAAAGAAGCATATTTACTGAAGTTCATTGACTAAAGTCATCAATTTGTGATTTTTGTAAAGCCATAAATAATTTAGCATTTAAATATTTTATTACGTTAAAACATGTAGAGAATTTGCTTTTGTCAACATAAAATTACATTTATTTACACACAAACAAGTCTAAACTGCGTTTAATATAATTGTATAATGCAGAATAGCATAAAGGTTTTGTAAAGTTTTTTGCTTTCTGCTTTCTACCAAATGTTTGCTTTTAGGGGTTCGAATTTTGTATAGAGCTGAGGTAACAGCAAAAACGAAAATTAATTTAACTTTTTGTCATCAATTATTTTAATATATAACTGACGTTTTAACAATTTAGATACTTAGATGCCTAAAATTTAAAATTGCGAACAGGATTAAAAAATATTGTTGATTTTTAGAAATATATTTCAAATGTAATCAATTTAAATCGGGATTACTTTTATTAAAAAAATTTTACAAAAGTAATAGTAGTATTAGAGTTTTAGTTCATACACTTTCCAATGGAGAAAACTTGATGTCCTATAATTTTGGTTTATATTGATCAGAAAATTTATTATTGCAATAATCCTTATTTATAGCTCATTATCTTATTAAGAAAGAAACAAATAAATTTATTGTTGGTAGTTTTTCTAGGAAGCCAGTGATATTATTTTAAAAAAAGGAGAAATAGAGACGTTCCATTGCGTTTCTTACTTAAATGCTTACATAATTAATTATGTAAGCATTTAAGTATGTATTATGTATTTAGCAATTTAATATATAATGAAATTTAATCGATTATAGCACGAAAAAATTCAATTATTAATTTATATAATTTTCATTTTCTATGAGTTAAATGCATCTAAAATAAATTTCACTTTTCTTACTGTACTTCTTCTGACTTACGTTTGTAAATTAGCATTTATTTTAGAAAAGTAGACATTTAAGTATAACAAGAAGCACTACACCTTGTAATTGCAATACTACTAGATTCCCGATATCTCCACCTAATAGTATAATTTTAAAGAGTCTGTTTTCACACCTTATTAATAGCGCGAGTGATACTTTTAAATACAATCATAGGATAAAAGTGGGAGAGACGCCATACTTTTTATAGTAATTAAGTAAAAAAAATGCAATAAAAATCAACCCATTATTTTTTATTTTAAAAGTACACTAATTTTAAGTATTAAATTACAATTAACGAGTTTTAGACTTAAATCAAAAAGAAATAAAAAATAAAAATTATAAGTTGACAGCAGGCCATCTCTCCCATAACGTATGGGAGATACACCATATAGTGTCGGAGAGATGCCATAGATGTTATTATTCCTTTTTTTGGTTCTTTTTGCGGATCATTTCCCTACCACAATTATTGCAATGCGGAGTGTACATTATACATGACTCATGCAGCCATTTTTGGCATAAGGAACAGTTAATCCATTCACTCTTGTTTTTGGTAAAGTAATAATTTTCCCAATATTCCGCGCACACGTTGTTATCATCTTCGATTGGGGTGGATGCTAAGACAGAAGATGAAGACTTTAATTCTACACTAGCTAGTTTGCGTTTTTTAGTTGCTCCTTTAATTAAATTGACATTGGAAGTCTTCTTACAAACGTTCTCAGGGGAAGTCAAAACACAAGCAAGTTGTTTTCGCTTCACTGTCGAGCTAGGTATTTTTGGGATTGAATTAGACTCCTTAAGAATCTTTGTAGGGGTTTCTTTACTAGTAGATGTTTGTTTGGAAGTTGATGGTTCTTGTGGAGACAGAGCTGCAGTGACAGCACTTTCAAGAGGAATGGCAGGAATAGCTACTTCAATTAAATCAGATATGGTAAAGGAATGATCTGGAATAGCATTAAGATTCAGTGGGAATATTCCACAAGCTTTAAAACCTAATGTGGCATATCCCACGGTTGCAGCTTTTCCCCATGCTTGCCCTATTAATGACCCAACCTGTAGTCGTATTAGAGTTGTATTCTTATTTCTCAACATCCATGCATTTCATTCTTGATTATAATAGGTTTTCAGAGGTTTAAAAAAACTGCGATCAAGAGGTTGAAGGGCTTGTATAGTGTGACTCAACAAGCATATAATTATGACATAATTTTCATTTGCAAGGTCTAACAGATTTATTGAATTGGAATGTGAGGTGTGGCCATCTAAAATCAAAATTGTTTTATCTGTCTTTGGTTTTTTGAGTAGAAAATGTTCCTTAAACCAACGCAAAAATAATTCAGAATTAATACAAGACGACTTTATTAATATACACATCAGACTCATTTGGCAAGTCATCAGAAAATTCAGACCTTTATTGACTCCTTTCACTATTAACACTGGAGGTAGAAAACAGCCTACAGCACTGCAACATGCAACAAGAGAAATTGTATCTCTTTTTTCACGAGGTGTGATCACATGAACGCCCTTTGCTTATTTTGGCTGTTAAGTGATGCTGAAACAGTAGTTTATATAATTACTTACTATATCATTACAAATAAAAACAATAAGTTCTTAGATTAATAACAAGAGTTTGATAAATACCTGAAGGACCTAGTCCAGACTTTTTAGTATCACCAGTCATGAGACGCCTACTCAAGGTACGAATCGGTATTTCATATAGTTTTTGAGCTTCATTTTTCGATATTTCTCCTTTTTTACCTTTTCAATAGCCACTGCCCCCTGACTACCGTATGCTTCCTCAAGTATTTCCTCGGCATTTTAAAAACAATAAAAATAATAAAGAAAATACCACTTCATTTACACTTTTGAAAAGGTTGGCATCTCTCCTCATTTTGTGGGAGAAATGCCATATAGGTATAGTACGTAGATATTAACATATATTACGAAATGTAGTTGAAATAAGTTAATAACAAACTAAATAAAATATATTAAAACCAGATCTTACCTTACGGTGTCCTTGTTTTACATTTTAACACTCATTGAAATCCTAGCAATTCAAAATTTTAGTCGAAAAATTCTCGCGCTAAAAAAATCTTTTCATCATACACACGTCACACTCGAGCGCAGTCGAACAAAAACTAACACGTTGAGAAGAAAGCGTCTATGAGTAGTTAAAAACAATGAGAAATATAGCCATCTCTTTCTTACTAACTGAATTTCCGGAGGTATGGCGTCTCACCTCATATGGCCTCTCTCCCACTTTCATCCAACATTAATTACATTTTTGAAGACCTATCCAACGATACTTCGCTTGAGAGTGTAAAGAAATTTTCATTCAGTCACCCACAAAAAAGCAGGTATACTCAATTCTTGTTTTACACATCATCTTACGTCTGGTTTTGAGTGAATTCAAGGTACGTGACTGCAAAAATTCATTGCAGAAACTAAGAACTGGTGGAGTTGTAAGGCTGTGAGATAAAAACAGATATACAAATGGATAGGAAAAAGGACAGTTGAGCAGACCGACCCACAGACAGAAAAATAAGCTCTACTTACTACTACTTTTGTTCTCTGTGCATTTTACTCTCGGTTCGTTACAGCTTCACTGATGAGACCATTAGGTGGTCGAAACTAGTATGGAGAGAGAACCAGAGTGGAATTCGCAGAGAATATACTGTCTGTCCCCTTTCTTAACGGTCGTAAGGAGAATAAAATAACTTTTTCAAATATATAGACCGTGAATTTGTTTATTTTTAATAAATTTCCTACCGCTCCGGGGTATATTCAGATGTTCGTTTGTACTGTTTAAGATAACAGTCCGGCATCAAGTTCTGCAGGTAATATCCTGCCGATATTTTACGATATGGGGATTTTAAGTAGACATTTGTTCTCTGTGCATTTTACTCTCGGTTCGTTACAGCTCCACTGATGAGACCATTAGGTGGTCGAAACTAGTATGGAGAGAGAACCAGAGTGGAATTCGCAGAGAATATACTGTCTGTCCCCTTTCTTAACGGTCGTAAGGAGAATAAAATAACTTTTTCATATATATATATATATATATATATATATATATATATATATATACATATATGTATAGATTTTCTTGAACCGTTGATATTTATGTTTTTTTTTATTATATATATCTTGCTAGTTGGGTTTATATGTTAAGAAGATTAATACTTGCATATTTGCAATCTTTATTATATGGAACTCACTGTTTCCAGACATTTTGAGTAAGAAAGTTTGGAAATCGTAGTACGCCTGTCTGTAGTCTGGATCATCTGAAACTTACGATTAGCACGAAATTTTTCTAATTTTTGAGACGTTCCTACAGAGTAGCGAATTTTAAATATCTTTCTTCACTGTTGGCATAAATTTCGAACCATTGTATATATATATATATATATATATATATATATATATATATATATATATATATATATATATATATATGAAGTAAAATGCGAACAGTAAATGCAAACTTCTCTCCATCATATCCTTTCTGTGTTAGAGGTTGCACAGTTAGAATAAATTGTTATAAAAGGCAATTCATCCTATTCCACCACCATCGAGATGATAGCCTACCTGTACCACCATACCGAGAAGAAAGTCAAAACTTACCCTCCCCGCCACAGTGATACAGCAGAGGTATATGTTTCGTCTCTACTAGACTCATCAGGGTACCGACATGCACCTGACTGTGCAAAGGACAGATCGGAAGGAAGCATGCACATACTGAACGCGGCTTCTCCGACCTCCCGCCGGATGGCGTATATATGTTAATGCGGATTTCACGGTCTCCTCCGTGTGAGATGCAATAGCAGTGGATATATCCACATTATGCCGTTGTAGTGCTGAAATCACATTCAGCAAACATACAACTATATGCAGCTCCGCGTATGAATGAAGTAAAATGCGAACAGTAAATGCAAACTTCTCTCCATCATATCCTTTCTGTGTTATAGGTTGCACAGTTAGAATAAATTGTTATAAAAGGCAATTCATCCTATTCCACCACCATCGAGATGATAGCCTACCTGTACCACCATACCGAGAAGAAAGTCAAAACTTACCCTCCCCGCCACAGTGATACAGCAGAGGTACATGTTTCGTCTCTACTAGACTCATCAGGGTACCGACATGCACCTGACTGTGCAAAGGACAGATCGGAAGGAAGCATGCACATACTGAACGCGGCTTCTCCGACCTCCCGCCGGATGGCGTATATATGTTAATGCGGATTTCACGGTCTCCTCCGTGTGAGATGCAATAGCAGTGGATATATCCACATTATGCCGTTGTAGTGCTGAAATCACATTCAGCAAACATACAACTATATGCAGCTCCGCGTATGAATGAAGTAAAATGCGAACAGTAAATGCAAACTTCTCTCCATCATATCCTTTCTGTGTTAGAGGTTGCACAGTTAGAATAAATTGTTATAAAAGGCAATTCATCCTATTCCACCACCATCGAGATGATAGCCTACCTGTACCACCATACCGAGAAGAAAGTCAAAACTTACCCTCCCCGCCACAGTGATACAGCAGAGGTACATGTTTCGTCTCTACTAGACTCATCAGGGTATTCTAACTGTGCAACCTCTAACACAGAAAGGATATGATGGAGAGAAGTTTGCATTTACTGTTCGCATTTTACTTCATTCATACGCGGAGCTGCATATAGTTGTATGTTTGCTGAATGTGATTTCAGCACTACAACGGCATAATGTGGATATATCCACTGCTATTGCATCTCACACGGAGGAGACCGTGAAATCCGCATTAACATATATACGCCATCCGGCGGGAGGTCGGAGAAGCCGCGTTCAGTATGTGCATGCTTCCTTCCGATCTGTCCTTTGCACAGTCAGGTGCATGTCGGTACCCTGATGAGTCTAGTAGAGACGAAACATGTACCTCTGCTGTATCACTGTGGCGGGGAGGGTAAGTTTTGACTTTCTTCTCGGTATGGTGGTACAGGTAGGCTATCATCTCGATGGTGGTGGAATAGGATGAATTGCCTTTTATAACAATTTATTCTAACTGTGCAACCTCTAACACAGAAAGGATATGATGGAGAGAAGTTTGCATTTACTGTTCGCATTTTACTTCATTCATACGCGGAGCTGCATATAGTTGTATGTTTGCTGAATGTGATTTCAGCACTACAACGGCATAATGTGGATATATCCACTGCTATTGCATCTCACACGGAGGAGACCGTGAAATCCGCATTAACATATATATATATATATATATATATATATATATATATATATATATATATATATATATAAACAGAAATAAAAAAAATCTTGGCTTAGCGGACGTGAAATGTGTCAATCTGTATTATTCTCGTGTAAAAAGTGCGGAGCATTCCAAAGTATGGAAAGACTCCGGGTCCTACAGATGGCGACAGCGCTGTTTCGTCCTAATATGGGACTCGTCAGGCCACCGCATTCGGTACAAACCATAATCTCGCCTCTGCATCCTATAAAGCTGAATTTAAAATTAAAAACAGCAAATAGGACGACAAAGGCGACATCTCGATGGTTCACTCGATAACACAAGAACCACACAGATTGACAAAATTTGTAAAAACCGCCATGTGGTGGCGCGACGGTGAACTAAAACAGAAATCTATAAAATCGAGTACACAAAACGAGCTGCCCAAAGGATAGGGGTCGCATTATTCGATACAAGGCAACGCACTTAATAATACAGATTGACACATTTCATGTCCGCTAAGACAAGATTTTATTTTATTTCTGTTTTTATATTACAAGGACAATAACTCATTTATTTATTTTTTACTTATTTGGCTTTAAACACACTAAACGGTGCTCTCATAGGAGGATCGTTTGGTGCGACACGTGGCTTTCGTTACCAATATAGCAGCAAGCCTGGTTGCCTTGTACCGAATAATGCGACCCCTATCCTTTGGGCAGCTCGTTTTGTGTACTCGATTTTATAGATTTCTGTTTTAATTTACCGTCGCGCCACCACATGGCGGTTTTTACAAATTTTGTCAATCTGTGTGGTTCTTTTATTATCGAGTGAACCATCGAGATGTCGCCTTTGTCGTCCTATTTGCTGTTTTTAATTTTAAATTCAGCTTTATAGGATGCAGAGGCGAGATGATGATTTGTACCGACTGCGGTGGTCTGACGAGTCCCATATTAGGACGAAACAGCGCTGTCGCCATCTGTCGGACCCGGAGTCCGCACTTTTTAACACGAGAATAATACAGATTGACACATTTCACGTCCGCTAAGCCAAGATTTTATTTTATTTGTTTTTATATTACACGGACAATAACTCATTTATATATATATATATATATATATATATATATATATATATATATATATATATATATATATATATATATATATATATATATATTGGTTGAGGCTGGAGAAAGCCCATTGGAAGCCCGTCGTCCTGAGTGTAAACCTTGTCAGTCAGCCCATCCATTGGTAACATGGTTCGATCTGATAAAATTGCATCATTTGAAAGTGTCGTTTTGATTATGTTTAGTGATTCACCTAATGGCATATTAGTATAGAAACTTTCCACATCAAAATTAATTAATCTGTCGTCTGGCTCTAGAATAATGCTACTAGTAACATTGATAAAATGTGTGAAATTTTTAACATATGTGTTCGTCTCGTTTTCGAAAGATTGCAGGATTTTTATAGGCAGCTTCGCTCGTGCCCTTGTTGAGGATTTTCTGGAGCTGGTATGGTGGTTTCGTGAATTTTCAGTAGTAGTAGTCCGTAAAGATGAAGTGGTTTTCTATGGTATGAGCGCCGATCGTAGTTTTGTCAGGTATAAGGTTTTTATGTTTCTTTAGTACTCGACAGATTTTTGATCTGTGGATTTGATTAGACAATGAGCAAGCTTTTTATATTTCCCTTTTTCCCGAATATTGTTGAAGGCTTCTAGTTAAGTTATCTAATTTTTTGGTCGTATGTTACGATATTCATAGTTGCATTTTCCTTGTTTGTTAGTAGAATCTTTAAGGAGTCATTGTCACGAAGTTCTTTTAAAACTAATACTTCTATTTTGGAGAGATTTTGGAAAGGGATTTTTTTGACCCACTATAATTTAGAATTAAGAAATATAAAACTCATACTCAATGAAGTGAAACGTTGAGATCTGATACTGTAGAACTATCCTGGGATAAGCAACACCATGTATAATGGTCTGAAGCTGTGGGAATATATATATGGAACCCAACATGAAAAAGAGAAAATTTATAGTCATTAATATAGCTTACACTAAAAATACTAATGGAATCTTTAGTAGAGCCAGTATTCAGATACTTAATCTTTGGCAATTACAACTTTGTAATATCAAACAGGCGCGATTCCAAGGGGGGAGGTGGGGGCGATCGCTCCCCTCCCAAAACTTCAGGGGAGTTCAGAAAAAAGCGACTCGACTCTACCTCTTAGACTAGAAATATGAATACTGTGGGCATCTCCTCCCCCGTTCGCTTGCGATCGCCCCCCCCCCAAAAAAAAAGAACTTTGAATTCTAAAAAATAGACCCGCCTCTTCCTCTTATCTAGGAATGTGAATGTTGCTAGCATCTCCCCTCCCCCTCGCCGATATCCCGCATTCACTTGAGATCGCCTCCCCAAGAGTTTCAAATTAAGAACTGCTGGAATTCCCCCCCCCCGGCTACAGCTGGTTTTAAGTTTAAATACTATATCACCGCCCCCCTCCCTGGATATAAAATCATTGAGATGTCCACAGTGAAGCGAAAGTTCTCGCGTTTCATAAACTCGTAACCTTTAGACAAAAAATTCTGTTTATACTTGATAACGATTAGAGATACAACCAAATCGAAAAGTAGTAGAAACAAACAAAAATAAAGATAATGCAAGTACGTTAATATCGCTTTATGTTATTACCAAATAAATTGGAATTGATAATTCTATTTATGTTCGAAAGAAAACTATTGCTCATTCCGATTGCAGAGATTTATGTCTAGATTTTATCTTTAATTTTCCTAAATAATTTTTTTTTTAATTTATTATAAATTATAGCAAAATAAATCTAGCAAACTGAAAAATCTAACTTCTATGTGAATCAGATCCCACTTAAAATGTCAGCTTTCTTAGTAAGACTGGCAGTAAGATTTTTAGTCATTTTGGAGATTAATTTATGGCCAAACATCAAATTTAACTCAAAAGATACTTGAAAATTAATTAATGTAAGATTGAAAATATCCAGCAACTGACTGAAAATAAAAATTGTTTTATAAACGAAAAATCTCGATTATATCGTTACAAAAGTTTCAAAGTGGTTAATTATTTTTTTGTTTGTGCCTAAAAGGGTTGGACTAATGATTAATTGGAAAAGCCAACCCTTGCAGCTTTTTTATTCTTTTGAAAAGCTTTTACATGTTTTTGCGTGAATAACTATACGATGAGAAAAAAATACTCATAATATAAATCACTCTTGACTGAATATATCCACAGAGTATCCGAGAAGGAAAACATTATTAATGTAATTACATAACTCATAGGACGTGAAGGTAAAATTTTTATAAAAATATTTTATGTTTTTAAGTGAACTTTTTATGGCAACATCATAGCAAGGCATGAAATTAGCTGTGGTTCCTCTTTTTAACCGACTTCTAAAAAAAGGAGGTTCTCATTTCGTCTACTATGTATTTTTTTATGCATGTACACCGATTACTCCGGAACAGCGGCACCGATTTGAATGAAATTTTTTCACGTTATGTTCAAGAAGTTGTTGCGGTGGTTCCATATTTTTTTGGAAGAAATTGGTGCAGTAAAATCAAAGATGGCGCTGACAATATAGCGGCCAAAAAAAATAATTTTGTCCGATTTTCTCCAAAATTAGTGTGTGGAAGTTTTTGGGGTAGTCTACAACGAATCTAAAATTATTTTAAAAAAATTCAATATGGCGGATCCAATATAGCGGACAAGAAAATTTAATTTTGTCCGATTTTTTCAAAATTGATGTGAGTGTGTTTTTGGGGTCGCATATAACGAATCTAAAATTATTTTCAAAAAATTCAATATGGCGGATTCAATATGGCCGATGAAAAAATCAATTTCGTTCGATTTTTTCCGAAATTGGTATGGGGGAATTTTCGGGATCGCACATAACAAATCTGAAATTATTTTTTAAAAATTCAATATGGCGAATAAAAAATTAATTTTATCCGATTTTTTTCAAAATTGATATGGGGGAGTTTTTGGGATCGCATATCACGAATCTGACATTATTTTTTAAAAAAATAAATATGGCGGATTAATGATTCTACATCTCTCGATTTTGTCTAAAATCAATATTAGGGGATTTTTGTGGGTGTTAATTACGAATTTAAAATATTTTTTGAAAAACTCACTCTGGAGGATTCAATATGGCGTCCTAAAAATTTGACATTTTTCGATTTTGTTTAAATGTGGGACTGAATCATTTTTGAGGACGCAAATAGCGAATATAAAATTGTTTTAAGAAAATCTAATATGTTAGATGCAATATGACGGTCTAGAAATTTTAAATTTCTGGAGTTCATCCAAAATTGGTACTATGGGGCCTTGAAGGGTTTAGATTTAGATTAAATTAAGACATTCAAATTATTTTTTTGAAATTCAATATGGCGGATCCAATATGGTGAGTTAAAAATTTTACCTTATTCGCATTTTTTCAAATCTGGTACCAGGGTGTTTTCGGGGTCATGTATTATGAATATGAGGTTAATTTTTTAAAACTCTTAGGTTGATAAGAGACAATATGAGAGACTTCATATTTTTCGATTTTGTCTAAAATTGATATTGCGGGATTCTTGGGGCGAATACAAACTCAATATGCAGTATAAAATATATCGGGCTAAGAAATTTAAGTCTCAAATTTTTTAAATATCGATATTGGAAGGTTTTGGGGCCTATATTACCAATTTAAAATTATTTTAAAATTTAAGAAAGTGGATTTACTATGAGAGACTAAATATTTGTTTGATATATTTTGACTGATATTTGGAGAACTCTAAGAGTCAAAGAATTTTTAGTGATTCATTTTACGGTGATTTACAACGTTGGATAAAATGGGTACTTTTTTGCCACCTTGGAGTCATTGTAAGGTACACTAATCTCGGCTGGTACTTAGTTCAAATAATTTATGGATATCATAATGAATTCAAAACTAAAAATTGAAATATAATTTTTTTCTTTTAAATTTAACCGGCTTCTAAAAGTTGGCTAAAAAGTGAAAAACTGTAAATTTTTATATGAAATTGGAATTTTTGAAGTCGGCGTTAAATAATTTCTAAATGAAACAAATAACTACTAATATATACAAATTATGGTAAGAAAGCAATTACAATATTTTTAATCTAATATGCGAATCATATTTAGTCAGGTATTAGTTTGGCGCCGACTTCAAAAATTTCAATTTCATATAAAAATTTATAGTTATTTTTCAGCGCAATTTTAGAAGTCGGTTCAATTTTAAAAAAAATATATTATTATGCAATTTTTTAAAGAAATGCTCTATCAATTTTTTCAATTTTGATAAGCTGAAATCTATAGTATATAGATTTCAGCTACAGTAAGAAATGGTCAAATTTGAAAAAATTAGAGCAAATTTAAGAAGTACATTAGAAAATGGATATTTGGATCAAACAAATGCTACTGCCCTGAAGTAAAAATACAATTTATTTGAACCAAGTCAATCAAATATTATTAAGAGCTTTTAGTTTAGTTATCTGAACTTAAGACAAGAAAACAAATAATTTAATTTTACAGTCTCTATGAAATAAATGAATAATTTCCGCATATAGTAACCAAGAAATATAGATATGTACCATCTTTTTCTATCACCTCTATACTTACTAGTACTTCTATCCTTCTCTATCAACTTTTTCTGCCATTTATATATGTTACAGTTTACTATATCCAATCCAAATTTTTTTAAATCGAACTAGCCGCTAAAAAACTCTTAAGAAAAAGTAATTGAGTTGGTCTCCTCTATATAGGAGAAAATATAAAAAAAATATATATTTCATAAATTTGCATGTCTAATATCGATTAAATCATATCATATTTAAACAAAAATCTTTAGGTTTTTTAGTGAATATCCTTAATAATGAACTATTGTACTTTATATGTGTTGTTGATTGTGCGAATTCACCAAGCGTTTTTGGTCAAGATGCTAAAGAACGGGAATTGTTATACTGATGAAAAACGAATCGAAAAACAAATTGAGATATAAAATCATGGATGCGGATAAAGATTGGTCAGTCCTTAATCCCAAGTTTATCAAAGATATGTCAGAAGCTAGCCAGTCCTAAGTAAGTTCGGTCGACAGGTAGTGATCCATATATTAACAATTAGTGCCTGTCATGACCATAATTGTGCTGGAAGTAATTAATAATTTTAAGAATATACTATTCGAGATATTCAAATAAATTTTAAACAATTTTGTATAAAATCTTTTGTAGACTAAAGGTCCCAATTCCTTTGCAGTCACATATCAATAAGCGTGATAATATGAATCTATGTAGCAAAATTTTATGTGTTCTTCTATAACTTTTATACTATCAAACTAATTTTCTACATGAGGTATTGTTTGGTGCAAAATAAAAAGAAAAAGTATTCTATACTCAGAAATCAAAATTTCACCAGTTACCTCTATATTGTAATAGTTGATCCCTAGCAATTTCTCGTAACATGTGCGTGCCTATATATTCTTCTACTCTTAGTCAAAAAAATATATTATCTAGTCCAGAAAAATAAAATTGAAAACCAGAACTGGCCTACTGAAAAAACTATTTTGTAATTTAAAAGCCAAGAAAAGATTGAATAATTAACTAAATAGCAGAAAACACATACCTACCTCTATACCCTCCATAATTGATTTTAGTGTAACCTACACAATTTTTACTATTCCATGTTGCTCCCTTTATTTTGTAGCAGTTGGTATTCATTTTGTTTATAGTTACATTTTAATTATGCAGGTTTTTAATATAACCGTAGTTTTGGATCCACTATTTCCTCCTAATATAGAAGAGATCAAGGCATGTGCTTAAATGAGGAAATAAGAGTGGTCTTCAGTATTTAAGATTCATAGGTTTTTTATATGCCTCCATGACCTCACATCATTCGAAGTCACCTTTGCGAATTCAAACCGCCTCGTTACTCGTAATTGCCTCATTGTTTTGGACAACCATCTTGTATTTCTGGGAGATTAAATATTAAGATAGTCTGGAATGCTGGAAGATGGCGCTTCTTGTATAACACTTTTTATGTTGTCTGATATAAGTCCCTTAGAGGGGTCAAGGGCCGCTCTTCCTCTAGTTAGGTATGCTCACCTACTCTGTATAGATGAGAAAAAATGACCTCGACACTGATCTGCAGATAACAGTGCACTGCCAGTAGAAAAGATTCTGCCTTTTCCTAGTAGCTTCTTGTAATCTACAATAGTGCCCTGTCTCTATACGCCTGTCGATATAGAATAAGGTCTTTTTTTTCAATTGGTTGAGAAGTATACACGGTGATTCCCCAGGAAATTTAGCGATCGATTGTGAAAAAAACATAATTATTAAGAATCTGAAAATTTGACAGTGTACTAACGTGCATAGGGGACAGCCGGCTAAACTATTTTTCAGATGGCGGCACTTCCAGTTATAGAGGAAGTAGATGTCAACTTGCTAATTTTAAATAGAATTTCCTATATATTATTACATTTTTGATTTCTACGTAAAATTCTAGACATATTTTATGTATAATGTTCTATACTTAAGTCTCACCGTTTTGGATATATTTAAATTTTTATGTCAAAAATGAAGTTTGCAGACCAAAACTTAACTATAAATTTTTCCTATAAGAAAGTTTTATTATTTAATTTGGGTTGGTTTTCTTGCAGACAAAGATCGACTTTAGTAGTCTTTTTATGATATTTTGACAATTATTATTACAGAGTGGTCAAAAAAGAAGAGTAAACATTATATTTAAAAAATCGTCAAAAGTCAATTTTTCAAATAGAAAGTACCCATTTTTATAATTTTGTTATATTAAGCATTGAAAAGAAGGGTAACTTTGTATAAGGTTGCATATTCCAAAACTTTGTAGTTTTCAAAATATTCGCAATTCAACATTTTTCTATTGTAAAAATATTATACGGCTTTTAAGTTTTGTTATTATTTGGCCATGACGGCCAGGTGTAGTGAAAATAAAACAACAGACCCTACAGAATTGTTACTATTTCCTGCCATTTGACATTCATGCCAGGGGCGATTAAATTACTAGCAAGAAGATTATTTAAACTTATTAATTATTTATGTAGAATGTGATAGAGTTATTTCAAAAACATGCCATACATTCGCGATCCGAAATCTGAAGAATCAGAAACCAACACTATCAACTGTTAAAAAGATTATAAAAAACTTAAAGAACTTTGAATCTATAAAACCTAAAAAAATAGAAATAAACCAGCTGTTAGTAAAATAAAGTTACAAAAATTATTTGAGTAAATGTTCAAATTGACTCCCTGGAACTTTCGCATATTAGCAGGAACTCTTCATGGGTGGCTCTTCTTATTGACTGAGGATTAAGTTCTTCAATTGCGATTCTGATGAGCTGCTTGCAATCTTCCGCAGTGGTTAATGCGGTGTTGTATACTTTATTTTCGATTGTCCCCCAAATAAAAAAATCAAGCACTGTTAGGTCAGCCAGGTGGCCAAAGATGTGAAACAAGTTTTGCAGATGATTGTTAATTAAATGACTATTATATGAAGGGGATCCATCATGTCGATAAATAGATTTCTATGATTAGCCAGCAGCAAGTTATCTAAATATTTCCCTTCCAAATTTTCAAAATCGAAGTAGCGCTCATCTATAAGTTAAAAAACGTTTTTTGTATCTAGAAGTCTTGACAAATGGCTAACTTACCATTTAGGTTATCTTTGTAGAATTCTAGGGCGACGACACCTTCATTTCTTATAGTATAATATACTTTAAACTACCAAAACCCTTGGAAATTTTATTCTCTAAATAGATGTACGTTCAAGTCGCTACAATATTGGGAATTGCGTCGATTGAGCAACCCATTTGTGAATTTAGTTACATCCGATCAAATAATATTATCCAAAAACCAGAATTTTATTGTGACCGAAGTAAAATAAATTGACAGAACTCTACTCTTCGTGGAAAATCAGTGTCTTTTACTCATAAATATTGTACTATGGAATATACATAGGGATGAAAGTTGTGTTTCCATGAAGTCCTTAAAACTGATGATCCATATAATCCAAATTCTAGTGCTACTTGCTTCGTAGATATTATCGGATATGAGGCGAAATATTCTAAAATTCTCCTTTCAATATTTTCATTATTAAGAACTGGTTTATTTCTTTTTTTTTTCATTTATGGTTCCAAAATTCTTGAAGTTTTCTACAACCCTTTTAACAATTGGTGGTGTTTATTTCTGTTTCTGCTGATATCGGATCTTCTTGAAATAACTATATCACATTCTCCATAAATAATAAATAAGTTTAAAAAATCTTCGTGCCTGTAATTTAATCACCCCGAAATCATTATTATTAATGAATGGCAAATGGCAAGAAATAGTGACAATTCTGTAGGGTTCGTTGTTTTATTTTCGCCACGCCTCGCAGTCATGACCAACTAATAACTAAACTTAAAAGCCGTATAGTATTTTTATAATAGAAAAATGTGGAATTATCAATATTTTGAAAATTATAAATTTTTGAAATAGACAACCTTATACAAAGTTACCCTTATTTTTTATGCTTAATATGATAAAATTATAAAAATAGGTATTTTCTATTTGAAAAAATTGACTTTTGACGATTTTTTAAATATAATTTTTATTTTTCTTTTTTGATCACTCAATACTAATAATTTTCAAAATGTCACAAAAAGACTACTAAAGTCGATCTTCGTCTACAAGAAAACAAACCCAAATTAAATAATAAAGACTTTCTTATAGGAAAAATTTATAGTTAAGTTTTGGTCCGCAAACGTCATTCCTGACATAAAAATTTAAATATGTCCAAAACGGTGAGACTTAAATATAGAACATTATACATAAAATATGTTCAAAATTCTACGCATAAATCAAAAATGCAATAATATATAGGGTGTTCCGTTTAAAATAAGCAAGTAGGTATTACCGGAAGTGCCGCCATCTTGAAAATATTTTAGCCAGCTGTCCCCTATGCACGTTAGTACACAATCCATCGATAAATTTCCCAGAGAATCACCCGGTCCATTTTCTCTTAAATAAATATAATAATGTCCTTTTCGTTAGGATTCACAGTTGTCTTCTCTTTGAGGGAGAAATCGATGTATTAGGTCCGATAATGTGGTCTCTGGAGTATCTGATATCCGGAGCCTTTTAATAAATTTACTTTCAAGTAATAGTTTTAGTTCGCTCTTTCCAATAGTACTAGAAATGGGTAATAGTTTTGGTTCATGTGGTTCAACCGCGGACTTCACTTTTGTTAAATAATTAAAATTTTATCATTGAAGAATAATTTAGAATCAGGTGTGTTTTAATTTCACTGGGTTAAATGTTAGTTCGTTGACACCGGTTGATAGGGAAAAGTCATAGCCAGAATAATTTTAAAATTTAACGCAAGGATACGGGGGAATGAAATATCCCAAAAACAAAATTTTGTTTCATTAATTTATTATACCTTTTCTATTTTCTGTAAGTTATTAAAAAGATTATGTACAAATTAATTTTAGACCAACGCCACAATTATAATAAAGGGAAATCCTATATGCCACAAAGTATGAAATATATTTAATTCTAAGATTAAATAAAACTTTTTGCTGGAGTATACCAGTAAAGATAATAATATGAAAATCAAATTTCATACTTAATTCGGATAATGCACAATATAAAATTAGTTATCATGATGTAGAGCATTAAATATAGAACATAATTATTATTTCGTAATTAGTTAATGGTAATAGTGGAAATGAAACATCATGCTTATGTGCAACTTGTTACTATTTTAACTGGTGCTAGGGTAGTTTATCGCAGTATTATTGTCAAATATGTTAATTTGTAATAACATGATCCATTGCCAATTACTGTTCAATTTAAATATATTAAATAGTTACACATATTTCTAATAAATAAATCTAATATGCTGGATCTGATGTTTTTCCATAGAAACCTAACTAACTTTTTTTAAGGTTGGACAATAATGAAATAAGTTTAATTATGTGAAAACGCTTGATTTAATTAGTGTCGGCTATGCGAACATAAAGACCATTGATAAATATTGTTCTCAAGTTAAAAAGTGCGGAGATCTCCAAGATAATGGAAAAGCTCCTGATCCAAAAAATAACGACAGCGCTGTTTCGTCCTAGTATGGGACTCGTTAGGTCATTGCGTTCGGTACAAACTATCATCTCGCATCTGCGTACCATAAGCAGATATTTTTTTATATTTGTTGGCTTAAAAAACACGCAATAGCTCTCATAGGGAGATCGTTGGTGAGAAACTTTACTTAAACTGCGAAATTCGTAGTTAGTTTGGTTGCCGATGTCGAATAATTCAACCTTTATCCTTTAGTACGTTTCGAGTATCGAGTTTTGAATATTCTTTTTTTATTTCACCGTTGCGCCATCACATGGCGGTTTTATACAACACTGTTGAATTGTGTTGCTCTTTTGTTATTAAGTGATCCATCGAGATGTTGCCACTGTGTCTTATTTACTATTTTTCAACTGTGAAATCTGTTTATGTGGCACAGATGCATGATGATTGTTTATACTCAACGCAATGGCCTGATGAGTCCTATACTAGAACGAAACAGTGCTGTCGTAATTTTTCAGACCCGGGGCTTTTCTTTTGTCTTGGAGATCTTCGCACTTTTTAACATAGGAGTAATATATATCGACGATCTTTATGTCCGCATAGCCGAGAATTTCCTATTTTATTTTAAAATTACACAGACGAAAATTTATCTCTACTTTTTATATTTGTTGGCTTAAAAAACTCCAAACAGCTCTTTTGAGAAGATTGTTGGTGTGACACTTTACATAAATTGCGGAATTCGCGTATATATATATATATATATATATATATATATATATATATATATATATATATATATATATATATATATACCGAGGTAGTTACTGATTTTTACCGATGATATATATATATATATATATATATATATATATATATATATATATATATATATATATACCGGGTGTCAACGAATCTATTAAACAAGTCATAATTTCTAGAGTATTATGTGTATCAAAATAAGAATTGGTACAGATAAATGTTATACGAAGAGGAGAGTTTTCGCATATTTTCCAGTTTCCGGTCACTTCCGGTTTCACCGGAAATTTCCCCGGTTTTGAATTTTTAAATGGAACACCCTGTATATTTTAACATTTTTGGATTTCTAAGACAATTCTAGATCAGAATGTGATATTTTAAAAACTTTTTACGTCTACTTCATTTTTTTAGAGCCACTTTTAAAATTGCATCTAGGTGGCCATGATTGGACGCAAACTAATCTAAGGGCCTTAAGTGATGTTAAAAAAATACAATCGCAAAGTATTAGTTACTAGTATGAAAGACAGGAATAAGACAAGTTGACAAAATTACGTTTTCATTTCTAACTATTAATTTTCATATGGCGACCCCTTTTTGACAACTACTTTTCGAAAAAAGCATTCTTTGACAAATCTAACGGTACTAATTTATTTTCGATTGGATTAGACATAAGAACAGAAATTAAATATTATTAAGCACAATACTGGATAATTTAGTTACATATGACAAGTGCGCCATGGACAGCCATGATGCATAATAATTTGCAACTGTTTTTATCAAGCCTTCTTTGGAAAACAAAGCACTCACTTAAGTAGATAATGACAGTGACATACGCTCTAAGAACAGACGTAAAAGTTTTTTTCAATTTGAGTATACATTATTTCAACGAAAATTTAAACTAAACTTAACGAAAATTAAGAAACTTCTACGTCTGTTCTTAGAGCGTATGTCACTGTCATTATCTACTTAAATGAGTGCAGTTGCAAATTATTATGCATCATGGCTGTCCATGGCGCACTTGTCATAAGTAAATAAATTATCCAGTATTTTGCTTAATAATATTTAATTTCTGTTCTTATGTCTAATCCAATCGCAAATAAATTAGTACCGTTAGATTCGTCAAAGAATGCTTTTTTCGAAAAGTAGTTGTCAAAAAGGGGTCGCCATTTGAAAATTAATAGTTAGAAATGAAAACGTAATTTTGTCAACTTGTCTTATTCCTGTCTTTCATAATAGTAACTAAAACTTTGCGATTGTATTTTTTTGACATCACCTAAGGCCCTTAGATTAGTTTGCGTCCGATCATGGCCACCTAGATGCAATTTTAAAAGTGGCTCTAAAAAAATGAAGTAGACGTAAAAAGTTTTTAAAATGTCACATTCTGATATAGAATTGTCTTAGAAATCCAAAAATGTTAAAATATACAGGATGTTCCATTTAAAAATTCAAAACCGGGGCCATTTCCGGTGAAACCGGAAGTGGCTGGAAAGTGGAAAATACGCGAAAACTCTCCCCTTCACATACCATTTACCTGTACCAATTCTCATTTTGACACACATAATACTCTAGAAATTATGACTTGTCTAATAGATTCGTTGACACCCGGTATATATATATATATATATATATATATATATATATATATATATATATATATATATATATATATATATATATACAGTGCCTTTATTTCAAAACGAACCATCCTTAATAACTTTGTTAAATAGAAAAATTAAAAAAAAAAAAGAAAAAACACGTCAATTTAGATATACAGGGGGAAGTTTAATTTTGCATTTGTTAAAAGTCTGTCAATCACCTCCTCAACTCCAGCTAACCTCACTTTGATATGTCAAATGGGAACCCCCACCTTGTGACACATCATTGTAAGCAGCATAAAATTGTCTATCCAACCGTATAAAAAAAATTAAATCGGTTGACGTACAAGCGAATAGTGTGCAAAAATGTCTTGTAATAATGCATAATATATCGGCCTCGAACTTTGGTATGTCAAATGATTACCCTATAGTGTGATACATCATTTTAAAGGACGTACGATCTGCTATCCAACGATGTCAAAAAAAAATTAAGTTAATAGACGTTATAGGCAATTAGGATGCAAAAATGTGTGTTAAATATAAGCAGTTTATTCAGTTTTATTCAGTTGAAGAAAATTATTTTATTAAATGTTCAAAATGTGCGCCGTTATTAGCGAGACAATAAAAAAGCCTATTTTGAAATTCCCCACGAACATTGGCAAGGGTTTCTCTGCTAATTCCTCTACATTCCCGAACAATTCGATCTTTTAAATCGTCAATATTTTCAGGTGGGGTTTTATAAACCTTGCTTTTTAAATACCCCCAAAGAAAAAAGTCTAGAGGGGTTAGGTCTGGAGACCGTGCTGGCCATTCAATTGCACCACGTCTGCCAATCCACGTCCCTGGAAAATGATCATCAAGCCACTCTCGAATTGCCAAAGCGTAGTGCGGGGGAGCTCCATCTTGCTGGAAATGCAAATTATTTTCATTTAGTACCATAACAGCATTTTCATCCACTTGATTTTCTAAAGATTGCACAATGGCAGGGTATATTGTGTTTTCTAAAAGGTTTAAATAAATTTGCCCAGTTAAATTATCTTCCAAAAAAAATGGCCCGATGATTTCATTGCCATAAATTCCTGCCCACACGTTAATTTTTTCGGGATATTGAGTATGCCCTTCTCGGAAAAGGTGCGGATTTTCATTATCCCAGTATCTGCAGTTATGTCTGTTAACCAGTCCATTTAGAAAAAAAGTTGATTCATCACTAAAGCAGATATTCTTAGGTAAATGGGGGTCCTCGTCAATTCGTTGGCACATTAATTCGCAAAATTGAATTCTCCTATCAAAATCGTCTTCTCCGAGTTCTTGAAGAATTTGAATTTTGTAGGGAAAAAACTTATTTTGTTTTAAAACTTTATGCACAGAGCCAGCAGAAATGTTGGTTAAATCTGCGACCTTTGAGATGGATAAAGTTGGATCTATTGCAAACTGTCCAAGTACCTCGATTTGGCATGCTTCATCTACAACCCTTTTCTCAATAGATTTTTTATTACAAACGGATCCCGTTTCTTGAAACTTTCGTACCAATTCGAGTACATATTTATGGCCCACGTTTTTGTCTTGATGCCTCTCGTTAAATGCTCTGGCGGTTCTACGAGCGCACCGATCTTCAACTCCATAGAGAAAAAATATTTCTATTCTTTCGGCTAGCGTATACACCATTTATATTCACGTTTCAACTAGGCGTCACAAAGACAATTTTAACAATAACAAACAACTGGTGTTTAAAGATCTTAAAAATTTTATTTATTGCAGTGATTTTTTGTACCCATCAGGTACCGCAAAAAATATCATTGAAATAAATACACTAGATTGATTAGACTGCAATGAATTTTGCGATGAATTTTAAAACAGGCTTAGTTCTTTTCTCGCAAATATTTTAACTGTTTATTATTTTAAAAAAATATTTATTTTAAATTTAAAATAATATTTTACTCTATGAAGTAGCCATTTGACATAATAAAGTTTAATGTGATAAGGTGTCTATTATTACCACACATCTTTTCTTACTATTCGCTTGTACATCAACAGATTTTGTTTTTTTTTATTGGCTAAATAGGAGATAGTATGACCTTTAAAATGATGTATCACACTATAGGGTAATCATTTGACATACTAAAGTTCGAGGCCGATATATTATGCATTATTACAAGACATTTTTGCACACTGTTCGCTTGTACGTCAACCGATTTAATTTTTTTTATACGGTTGGATAGACAATTTTATGCTGCTTACAATGATGTGTCACAAGGTGGGAGTTCCCATTTGACATATCAAAGTGAGGTTAGCTGGAGGTGAGGAGGTGATTGACAGACTTTTAACAAATGCAGAATTAAACTTCCCCCTATATATCTAAATTGACGTGTTTTTTTTTTTTTTTTAATTTTTCTATTTAACAAAGTTATTAAGGATGGTTCGTTTTGAAATGAAGGCACTATATATATATATATATATATATATATATATATATATATATATATATATATATATATATATATATATATGTATATATATATATATATATATATATATATATATATATATATATATATATATATATATATATATATATATATATATATATATATATAGCATCAATCACCTAATATCTGTAACCTTTTTCCATCTAATTTTTTTCTCGAACTCAGAAACCCACTTTTTAATTAATTTCAAATTCTAATACTAGCACTCACAGTCTGATTCATCTAAAAATATTTATAAATATTGCAATTATCAGCAAATAATATAATTTTGGATTTAAGACTCATGGAATTAACAAAAATAAAAAAGCCGTGGACCAACAATACTATCCAGTGAATTCTTTTCCTTATTTTTGGCAATTTATTTTCATATTTCGTTAATCATTCAAAAGCGACAGAAGCCTACAAATAATCATATTATCGAAACCAAAACATTTTAAAATATCTATTAAAGAAGTTTACGAGTACTGTTATTACCTTGGTTCCCAATTTTTCCAATGTTCAGTGTAAAAGGATCTAGAGCTATCCCATATGAGTATCCAGGACAAAACTATATCGACAGATAATGCTGTGCATTCTCACGTCATTTCCAGTTTCCTAACAATATAGCGTTTTTGATTGATAATAAATAATGGACCTGTTCGTAGAAAAATGACAAGCCAGTCAGCGCCAATCTGAAGTTACAAGAAGAGTCAGGTGACAGTTTGCAAAGTATTTTTGGACGGTTTAACTGGCGCTAACTAGTTTCTGATTGTCCTGCGAACAGAGCTACTATTTAACCAAGCACTGTTGTGTTAAAGGGGGCGATACAAACAGACGACATTTTTTTTATTAAATTTTGCATCTGGATTGGAAAACAAGTATATGACAGGCAAACATGAAATTTCAGATATTCGTGGTTCTTTATTAGCTCATCCATACAAAAAAAAATCTTTCAAAATTCCGTCTCGGTCCCGAGATCTAAGTACTCAATGTGGATGATGTTGTTTTGGCAAGACCAATTGGCGTGTATTCCAGAGCCTTCGGAATTAAATCAAGAATTAAAAGTGTATAACATTTTTTATTTATTATCATGTCATCCACGGAATGTCGTCTCGTTTTTTTTTTTAAACATTTTAACGTATTTTATTAAAAGTTACAATTTTTTAAAACTTTTTTTGAAAAATTTATGCTAAAAAAACTTAAATAATAGACGATATTTTATGTAGAATTTTATCCCCTTTAATTTGTAAGTGGAAATTTGGGACCGTTTTTGGAAAATGCGTTTAAAATTTGTGTATCTGAAAAGTAAGAATTTTTCAACTCATAACTTTCACAAATTTTCGAATTTCGATCTGAAATTTTGCACACCTATTTTTTTGGGATGTGCATACAACTGATAAATGAAAAAAAAAATTTTCGTATCATTTATATGTATTGGCCCCTTAAATATAACTGCTCACTGTCCAATGATATATTTAATAAATCAATTTTAAATACAGGGTGATTTTCCGGGAAAGTTATCGATCAGTTGGGAGAAAATTATAATTAGGAAGAATCTGAAAATTTGACAATATATTAAAGTACATAGGGGAACATTGACTAAAATATGTTTAAGATGGTGGTACTTCTGGTTATACCGGAAGTAGATATCTACTTGTCTACTTTAAATAGATCACCCTATATATAATATTGCATTTTTGATTTTTGCGTATAATTCTGGACATCTTTCATGTGTACTGTTCTATACTTAAGTCTCACCGTTTTGGACATATTTAAATTTTTATGTCAAAAATGATGTTTACGGACAGAACAATACATTTTTTCCTACAAGAAACTCTTTATTATTTAATTTGTGTTAGTTTATTTGTAGACGAAGATCGACTTTCGTAGTCCTTTTATGATATTTTGAAAATTATTAATACAGATTGGTCAAAAAAGAAGAATAAAAATTATATTTAACAAATCGTCAAAAGTTAATTTTTTTAAATAGAACGCACCTATTGTTAAAATTTTATCATATTAAGCATTAAAAAATACCCCGAAGTATCCATGGGTTGACGTTCCGGTGGGGCTTGCGAGTTTCAATGACACAGAGAGCTAAGCCAGCGGCAGTTCAGACTGCCGCCAGGTACAACCAAGCTGGATAGGTCTCTGTGGTTAGGAACCAAACTAAGAGGGATACAACTGCACAGTGGTGCCTACACTAACACATCACTTTACACTAGGCCGTCTGCAGGTGGGCGGTATCGATCCGTTGACTGTAGACGGGCGCACCTTTACACCAACACTTAACACAGGCTTAATTCTAACGTGTGGCGACCGTGCCGAGAGGATGTATGGCAACTGGGCCTATCAGTTGTTCCTGACGGTGCCTTTGGGAAACCGGGCGAAATCCCAAAGTAATACAGCCTTGCGTCGGTAAAGGGAGCTCTGCCGGCGTGGACCACCCTTTCTCCCATACTCGTGGGAATATGTATGAGGAAAAAGAAGAAGAAATCTTATTAAAGGAGGACTCAGCAATGAGTGACTCCGACAAACTATCAGAGGTGGATCTCATTGAAGAAGACTCCTCTGACAACACTCTAGTGGCTGAATCCAGTAGGAAGGGCGAAAGTTCTACCGAAAAATCAGACACTGGGAAAACACATCCTGGAGGGAAAACGCAAGTTGACTCACAGGGAAAAAAGCTTTCCGGATCCCAAAAAAAGGAAGATCCGGAAGGCACAGAAAATGGCTTGGAATAAGGAAAAACCAAAGTTGGGGTCCGAAGCCAAAAAGAGGGGAGTGCAACCAGCAAACGGCTGCACTCGGACTCGAGTACCTTCACTGGAGACAAACGACCTGCGAAGAGAACCAGAAGTCAAGTAGGACAGGCTGGAGCCTCTTACAGCAGGGCATTAAGTGATCTCAGGATGGCGATTGTGCATAGTCGTCACCCTGACTTCACAATTGACCAGATCCAAGCTGATCTAATTCTAAATAGGCTTCTAGAGATCATGGATGAGACGCCCTCTGGCAGTGGAAATCCACCACAGTTTGAGGGAAATAAGTACACAGGAGGCATTCTATGGATCACGTGTGCCAATGTAAATACAAAAACCGGGTTACAACAATCTGTTGCAAAACTCGGGAATTTATGGGAAGGAGTAGACCTGACAGTAGTCGAGGCCAAGGACCTTCCCAAATGACCTAAAGTCCTCGTCTGGCTACCAGGGACAGACGAGGTAGAAAAAGCCAGAACACGCCTGGGAACCCAGAACCCAGGGCTGAAGGTGAGTGACTGGACGAATTTAAGCCGCAAAATAGACGAGAAAGGTTAAACACTGGCCTTCTCGGTTGATGCGGCATCCTTTAAATGCCTTGAACAGACCCAGTTCAAGGCATTCTATAAATTCGGGAAGGTGACCTTCCGTAGTCTGGGAACCGGAAAGAAAAGTGAGGGTGATACAGGCAAACCTCCAACACAGTAGGGCGGCTTCGGTCGCTTTGTGCAGGGAGATGAAGGACTGTGACATCGCCATCGTTCAAGAACCCTGGATACACCAGGGGAAAATAAAAGGGATTACGGGAATCGGATGTGATCTCATATATTGCAGAACAGCTAATAACCCAAGGACCTGTATATTGTATAAAAAACACCTTAAAGTGCTTGCACTAAGAGAACATATTTCTAGGGATCTTGTTGCCGCAAAAATAGCAACAAGGGGAGCAGGACCAACAACCATCACTATCGGCTCAGCCTACTTCCCCTATGATGACGTGGAAGAACCACCACCAAGAGCAGTGGCAGACTTGGTGAGAGACTGCAGAGGAAATGGATCGCAGCTGATCATTGGGTGTGATGCCAATGCCCATCACGATGCTTGGGGTAGCATAAACAACAACCAAAGACGTAAGTCAGTCTTTGAATTCATAATGGTAAATAACTTAGACATAATGAATAGAGGCAATGAACCCACCTTCGTCACCAGACAAAGGCAGGAGGTCATTGATATAACATTAAGCAAGACATATCTTGGCAACTTCATAAAAAACTGGCATGTATCTAGGGAGGCGAGCTGTTCTGACCATAGGTGCATCAGGTTTGAAATAACGGGTATAGAACGGGAACAACTAATCTACCGGAATCCGCGAAGGACAAACTGGGGAAACTACTGCTTAGACCTAGAACAGAGACTAGCGGAAATCAAAAGTTCGGTAGGCAACATAATAGAAGTAGAACTGATGGCAGAAAAACTAACAGAAGCCACAGTCTCAGCCTTTGAAGCTAACTGTCCTCAGATCACTCAACATTCTACTCGCAATGTGCCGTGGTGGAATGCGAAATTAGAGGCGAAAAGAGGACAAGTTAGGAAACTATGGAACAAGGCGAAAATAACAGGAAACTGGGACGAATATAGACTGGTTCCGACTGAATACAACAGGAACTTGCGTAAGGCTAAGAGAGAATCTTGGAGGAAGCACTGTGAGGAGATCGAAACGACCCCAGAATGTGCCAGACTCCGAAAGATACTCTCAAAGGATACGCAACCATCAATAAACTCTTTAAAAACCAATACAGGGGAGCACACCTATACTGGGAAAGAAACAATAACCGAGTTATTTCGGGCTCACTTCCCAGGGTCAACAATAATTGAGAAATCACTGGAGACTTGGAGGACTGGAGCAGCGATAAATACTGCTGTGAGAGCCACCAAGGACAATTGGCAAACGGCAAAAAAGGTGATTACCTATGAAAAGATAAAAAAAACTCATTTGAACCATATAAATCGCCGGGGCCGGACGGGATTTATCCAGCAATGCTACAACGGGGTCCAAACCTGTGGATCAACAGACTTTGCTGCATATTAAGAGCCACTCTAGCTCTAGGATATGTACCAAAGGTTTGGAGGTTAACCAGGGTAGTGTTCATTCAAAAACCTGGGAAACCCAGCAAAGGCATTTAGACCAATCAGTCTAATGTCGTTTATCCTTAAAACTCTCGAGAAGCTGTTGGACAGATATGTCAGAGATGAATTAATGGTAAACAGTCCATTTCATCGGAGCCAGCATGCATACAGAACCGGGAGATCCACAGAGACAGCGCTCCACGACTTGGTCTGCAAGGTGGAAAACACTCTGGAAAATGGAGAAGTGCTTCTAGGAGCATTTCTAGACATAGAGTAGTTCGACAACACGTTTTTTCAATCAATCATCACTGCAATAAGGAACATCAACCTGGAAGAGACCTGTTGCAGGTGGATTGAAAATATGTTAAAAGACAGAGTGATCTATACTGAACTGCTCGGAGAGTCGCTGATGGCATGGATGACTGGGGGGTGTCCGCAGGGGGGAGGGTCCTCTCTCCACTGCTTTGGAACCTAATAATGGATGGGCCTCTGCGAACCCTGAGTGGGGAGGGTCACTCTGTACTGGGATATGCAGATTACTTGGTAATCTTAACCCAAGGCAAATTTAATACAACAGAAAGATGGGTAAGGCAGGAGGGACTCAATATAAGTCCCCAAAAGACTGTCCTAATCCCCTTTACAAAACGGAGAAGGATAGAGGATCTCGGTCCCATCATCCTCCAAGGAAACACAATGCCAGAGAAGTAAAATATCTGGGGGTGATTTTAGACTCCAGGTTGACCTGGAACAGACAAGTGAAGAACAAAAGCAGAAAATCGGAAACATCTCTTATGACTGTTAGAAGATTATGTGGGAAATCATGGGGTCTCTCACCGAAAATGGTTCATTGGTTATACACCAGTGTTGTGAGACCAGCCATCACTTACGCAGCCTTGATCTGGTGGCCCAAGGTAATGCAGAGAGCAACTATGACAAAGCTGAGTGAAATACAAAGGGTCGCCTGTTTGTGTATTACTGGGGCCATGAAATCAACGCCCACTTCGGCAATGGAGTGTATTCTGGATCTGCCTTCGCTACACATAGTGATTCAGTCAGAGGCAAGAATGGGACTCCACCGACTAAATAACTCAACAGGAAAATCGCAAGTGATGTCAGGACATAAAAACATATGTAAAAAAATCAGGAGCCCTGAGTTGGAAATGGACGCGGACCATATGAACTCGAGCTACCGTTATAATATACCGTTTGAAGTCACAATAGAGGATCGAATGGCAAGTAAAAGGGAAAGATCGGAAACATTCTCGGGTGCAAGTATCTGGTACACCGACGGTTCAAAAACTAGTGAGGGTACTGGAGCTGGGATATATGGGTTACAACCGAGGAAGGAACTAACACTTCCCCTTGGGAAATACCCAACAGTGTTCCAGGCAGAAATATACGCAATCTTACGGTGCGCAGACGAGATAAACAGGAGAGCTTACAAAGGGAAGCAAATCCTCATTTACTCTGACAGCCAGGCAGCCCTAAGGGCCCTCAAGGGCCAAAAGGTATCATCAAAGCTGGTTTGGGAATGTCAGAGCGAGCTGGAAACTCTGGCAAGAGACAACAGAGTTATGTTGAAGTGGGTACCAGAACACGAAGGCATACATGGAAATGAAAAAGCTGACGAGCTAGCTAGAGCAAGGTCAGCATCTCAATACATTGGTCCAGAACCGGCCTTTGGGGTGCCGCGGTGCGCGGCCCGAGAAACAGTCAAAAAATGGATCAAAAGAGAACATAAAAACCACTGGATGACCAGACAAGGTTTAAACCACAGCAAACTATTTATTGGGAATCCGGACCCTAAACTGGCAAAGAAACTACTACAAATGAGTAGAAACCAATTAAGGACTATTACGGGTATAATGACGGGACACATGGCCGTCAAAATACATCTGAATAGAATGAATCTATATAAAGGAAACCTCGGCTGCAGACTGTGTGGACAAGCCGAGGAAACGGTGAAGCATATCATATGTGACTGTGAGTCACTGGTGAGATTTAGACAACAAACTTTCAGGTCAGTAAGATTGGAACCGGGAGAAATACTCACTCACTCCTTAGCAGGACTGTACAGATTGAGCCAGGGGGCTAGGTTGACAGAGTGGCTGTAATTTCTAGGGTGAGCACAATAGGCCTACTCTGGTCGCAGTGCATCCGGCTTTAGGACGTACCCGGGAATATAAAAAAAAGCATTAAAAATAAGAGTAACTATGTACAAGGACGTCTATTCAAAGAATTTGTAGTTTTCAAAATATTGGCAATTCAACATTTTTTAATTGTAAAAATGCTATACGGCTTTTAAGTTTTGTTATTAGTTCACCATGATTGCGAGGCCTGGCGAAAATAAAACAATCGAACCCTACTGAATTGTCACTATTTCTTGCCATTGGACATTCATTAATATTAAACAGAAACCAACACCACCAACTGTTAAAAGATTATAGGAAACTTCAAGAACAAGGATGCATAAAAATAAAACGAAATAGAAATAAACCAGTCGTTAATAATGAAAATATTGAAACTACAATTTTAGGATATTTCGCGGCATATCCGATAATATCTACAAAGCAAGCAGCATTAGAGTCCAGATTATCTCAAACATCAGTTTTAAGGATTTTATGGAAACACAATCTTCATCCCTATGTATATTCTATAGTATAACATTTAAAAGGCACTGATTTTCCACGAAGAATAGAGTTCAGTCAATTTATTTTACTTTGGTAACAATAAAATTTTGTTTTTTTGGATAATATTATTTGGTCGGACGAAGCCAAATTCACAAAAAATGGATTGTTTAATCAACGCAATTTTCACTATTGGTGCGACTCAAACATGCATCCATTTAGAGAATTAAATTTTTAAGAATCTTGACCGTTTGACCTGTATTGTGCTATAAGAAATTACGGCATCGTCACTCTAGGATTCTACCAAAATAATCTGAATGGTAAGTTAGCCATTTTTAAAGATTGCTAGATACAAAATACATTTTTTAACTTATAGGTGAGCGCTACTCCGACATCTTGAGAAATCTGGAAATGAACTATTTAGATAACTTGCCGCTGACTGGTCATAGAAATCTATTTTATTAACATGATGGGGCGCCTCCACATAATAGTTATTTAGTTAACAATCATCTGCAACTTGTTTTATGATCAATGAATAGACAAAAATGGGCCCCATCTTTGGTCACCTCGTTCCCCGACAGTACTTGATTTTTCCATTTGGGGGGACAATCAAAAATAAAGTGTACAATACCACACAAACCACTATGGAAGATTGCATGCAGAGCGTCAGAATAGCATTTGAGGAACTTAGTCCTCAGTCAATAAGTAGAGCCACCCATGAAGAGTTCCTGCTTATGTGCGAATAATATTTGGAAGTTTAAGGAGGTTATTTGAATATTTACTCAAATAAATTTTGTAACTTTATAATATTAACAAATGCAGCTCCACTCACGAGATCAAGAGGTGTTCAAAACTCGTATGGAAAGAGGGTCAGAGTTGTATTTGCAAGAAATATACTGTTTCTATATGTTCTTTTCTTTTCGTCTGCTTGAAAGGAGAATAACATATAAGCCGCTAAGAGAATATATACTGACCTAAATACTATTCGACGACGACTTGATGAAAATTGCATTAATTATTGAACAACGAGGCGAAATCTTTTACACCTTAATTCACTAACATGGTCTAAATTTGATTCCATTCTTAATTGATAATAGAATATTTAAACTGACAAATATAACAATAAGTCGATCAAGTTTTGAATTTTGAAAATACAACTGTTAAAAAATTAATTTTTTCTTCTTACTTTAGCGGCAAAAATGAAATATTATGTTTATTTTCAGGAAAAAACTATTTCTATTGCTTGTATCAAGGCTCTATCTGTAGGTTTTTATCCTTAATATTCCTGTATAAGTTTTTATTTGTAGACATATGTACGACAAATTACAACAATATTATAAGCAAACAAAACTGGCCAAATGGAAGATCTAACTTCCATAGCAACTAGGTCATATATAAGTCTTAAACCTTCTTAGTGAATCTGGCTGTTACTGTCTAAAAGGCACATTAAAAACCGTTTAATCTGGGCACAAGATAACATAGATAGACATTGGTTAAATGTTATTTCTACTGCGAAATACGGATTTTTTCTAAGAACACCCTGTTAAAATGCATATCTCTCAGTGAATTTAGAACATCGTTTCTTTTACTGAAAAACTGAATGCAGATAGCATAAACATAATTTATTAGAAGGGTTTAATAAAGTCTTTTGAATGCTGGTTTGAAACTGATTATGCCTTATGGTCATTCGAAGAAGATAATGACCCGAAACACCATAGGCGCCTCTGTCAAAACTAGAAAAGAGATAAAGGCATTACTACCATGGAGTGGCCTGCTTCTTCGGTTGATACACATCGTATGGGGCTCAACGTTGTAATAGACGAATATGCACTGTAAAGTAACTAAGTTTGGAAATACGTAGATTATGAAAAAATTTAGCACTGAATTATGCAGAGAAGTTATTTGACAGCAGGTGGTCAATTGCAAATAACAATTATGATGATCGTATCTTAGATTGAAGACTAATATCTCTAGAAACTTTAACTTTTTAGGTAATTATTTCCTTTTGTCAAACTATTGTTTTTGGGTGACCACACTTTATATTTTAAGAATTAACTACAAATATAAAGATCGTATCTCCCTTGTAAACTTTTACATTTAATAAGATAATTCTCTTCAAGTATGGTAAATTTGAAATTATTGTTATAACCTTGTATTTAAAAAGAAGATTGATTGCATAGCGCTAAATACTTCGCGTAATTTAAAAACATTACTTAAAACATACCGGTCCAAGGTCAAACCTGTTCAAATTTTATTTACAAAACAACAAACCTTTTAATTAGCTCTTATTATATGGCCTCCGACTTTGGAAGAATATTAATTAAAGACGATCAGCAAAAATTAATTTTGGAGCAACAATATCCGTATTATTAAAAGCACTCTTAAAATTTCAGCCGAGTGATGCTTGGGTAAGGTAGGAACTAGAAAGCAAAAATTGTTTTCCAAATGGAAAATCTCGATTATCTTGTTTCAAAAGTTTCACAGAGGTTAATATTTTTTGCACCTAGATGGGTTCAACAAGTGATTAATTGGAAAACTTTTTTATTTTGAAAAGTTTTCCACCCGTTTTTTATTTCATGAATACCTAAAAAATTAGAGAAATGCGAATAAATAAGTCACTCATAACTTAGATGTCCACTGAAGGGACATCTTATGTTTTTAAACTCAGTCGTTTTAGTTGTCACGGGACTTAGATCCTCTAGAAATAAATATTTTTTTTACCCGTTTAGTAACAGAAAAAATTGTTTATTCTCTTATTTTTAAAGTTCAAGAATTGATTGAATTATTATTTAAATTTAAAAGTTAGACCAGATTTACATGTAAAAATTTATTGCAGATATGTGAAAGTTTCAAGTCGAGGGGGGGGGGGCACCCAGTAGATCATAAATATGTGAAAAAGTACAGCTGGATCAGACCTGTTTTTTTATAAACAACATCCAAAATCGGAAAATTCGATTTTCCGTCCGTAGAATTTTTCGATTACATTTTAGAGAAAGTTGTCGGCATTGATAAGACCTTTACTTTCATTTTTTATACGTCAAAATCGATAAATAATTTATCGATAGAGTGGCGAAATACCACCTTTTTTGTACTATTTTATAAATGTTAACAGCTTATTGAAAGAAAGGCCGAAAGTGATGTATGACCCCTTGATGATAAGGCCATTATGTGCCTTTATAACTGTGCGAAAGCTGGGCCAAATTAGATTGGTAGTTTATGAATAATCTTAATTGTTTATCCCAGACATTGAATGTTTAAACAATTGTCCTTGCCCAGAGGATGATTCTACAGATATTTGCAAAAGCGGAATGGATTCTTTGAAGTTCAAACTATAAGCAAAGATGAAAAACGATGAATTTTTAAAATAATTGTTGTTAAAAAAAACCGTTTAAAGAAGGGGTACCTGTTTTACTTATAAACAATTGGAATAATTTTGTTAATTTTAATGATAGAAGTTTCTGAATAAGTGGAGAAGTTCTCCAAGTTCATTATCAATTGCAAATATGATTAGGAAATCAGATGGACGCAACCAAATATGGCTGACGAAAACATAACCATGGCTTCGAACCAATTTACACATCTGAAAATTTGATACCCGATGAAACTATAACTTTAGTTACATGTAAGTGCACTACTAAGTGCAAAACAAGTAGATGCGGCTGCAAAAAGCACAGTCTCAATTTCACAATTCTTTGTTTAAATTGCAACGATGAGGGAGATAAAAAATGCGACAACTCCGCTGCAGTGACAATTGAAGACGAAAATCACGCGGAGGAAGATGACGATTTGCTACAAGCAATGATAAATGATGACGAAGAAGAACCTCCACAAAAAAGTACAAGAACAGAAATATAAATTTTTATTGTCGAATTATATAAATAAAAAAAGTCGATTGTGTATTTAGGGTATTTAAAGTGTATTTTAAAAAAATTAAGTTTTGTATTGTGCATAGACATATACCAGGATTATTTATTCCGAGAAAATATATATATATATATATATATATATATATATATATATATATATATATATATATATATATATATATATTGTGAGAGTGTTTTATATTTAATATTTGCAATGAAATTAAACTGCTAGTAAAGTTTTTTGAAACAATATTATTGTCAATATTGTCAAAAATGTGTCTTCCGATGAAATGTCGATTTTCCGGTATTTCCCGATTTTCTATGATAATGAAAATAAGTCATTTCGTAATATTTCGTCAAGTTATCCCATTTTAAAAAATGAAGGCTCTACATTATCTGGAACCCGAGATATCGTACATTTTTGTTGCGCACTCCAATTTAAAGTTTATGTTACCTTTATATATGAATATATATATATATATATATATATATATATATATATATATATATATATATATATATATATATATATATATATATAGTTCATTTAAATTCAGAATAATAAACATATCTCTCTCTAAAAGACATGAATCAAGTAAACTAATAAACAATAGATATTTTTAATAATATGTGAAGTGTTATTGATCAGAGACAGTGACTAAAAAGGAATTTTAAAACAATATAATAAAATCCACAAAGGAGAATATCTTCAACATCCATTTTGTAAATAGTGCGGGTGAAGATAATATTAGTGAGAATAAAGGTCAAATAATAATCATTTAGTGAAGCATAGACACTATTTATCAATAATTATTTATTATATTTTAGTTTCAACTTATTCCAACAACAATATTTATAAAAAAGTATTGTAAATCTGTAAGAATAGTATAAGAAAATATAGATTATAAGTTAATTAAAAAAAAACACAGAATAAAATAGTACCTAATTGTAGGTAAAACATCGTTAAATATGATTATAATATTAATAGAACAAGAATTATCAATTTCAGCAAGTTACAATTAAAATCTAAATGTATAGGTAAAATTATTTTATATGTAATCAAATTTTACTTATCAATTTTATGTACTAAATAATAACCAAGAGTAAAGTGTAGATATATCGAAATGTCAGAAAAAGTCCAAAATTTACGTAAATCATAATTTATTTTCATCAAATATAATATTAGTTCATAATATCTATAAAATATCAAAATTTCATCATAAATTGACAATTAGGAATCCATTTTGGTTGGTCGACCAATCAGAAAAAAATTAAAACAAAAATTTATACTACGTCACCGCTAATTATAAAAGCCAAAATTATTTTTTTTTATGAAAGTGCATGTCAGTCAGTTGTACAGTAAACATTGTTGTTCTTGTACGTAAAAAGTAACATAACCTCAAAATTTTCATTTGTTATTTTAAAAAATAAGAGAAGGAGTAGATATTAATCGGCTGTAGTGTAAACATCGCTAGTCTTTTTCATTAACTATACCACAACCTCAAAATTTTCATTTGTTATTTTATAAAAAAAAATTAAAGAAAGACAGTGCAGATTAATCTGTGGTAGAGTTAACATCGTTTCATTCATTAAAATTTTGAAAAGGAAAGAAACATAAAGAGTGGATAGGGAATTTCTTGAGACTGAAAGACAATTTTAAAGGAAGGAAAAGAAGTTTACTAAATTATTAAATAAATAATATCAATACGCAACCAGCTGAGACAAATATTTAGAAGTTACAATACTTGGCAAAGGAGAAAGGATTTATAAGTTTCTAAAAAAAGAAAAAACCTAAAACGTGGATACAAAAAAAATTCTGGAGATTAAATGGTATTTATCTAACGTGAAAGAAATTGAAATTTTAGACTTGCGTGAAAATAGTTTGACAAAATAGATATATACTAACCTTATTTTGAATATTTGGAGTTAGTAATAACATAAATGGTTTAATTTGCACTGTAACAATATTACTTTTAATTAGAACGGCACACACAATTTCTTTTGATTGTTTAAAATAAAATTACGTATAATAAAACACTAGTCACTTTTAACCGTTCAGACATTTATACAACATTGCCAGATTTAATAATCTTAAATCCAATAAAACAGTGTTCATTAAATAATGTTAATAATTTTTAATTAGAAATAGATAAGGTGATTTATAAATTTTACGTAAAACTGCACCCACTAACATGATTGTATTATTTTAATAAAGATTATAATTGTGTTTTTGAATCATTGGTTTTAACTTTTCTAATAATAATAATAATTTAATCTGAACTCACCTATATATTATATATATATATATATATATATATATATATATATATATATATATATATATATATATATTATATATATATATATATATATATATATATATATATATATATATATATATATATATATATATATATATAACTCAGAAAAATAAGAAGCTAAAGTTTTTCTGTTTTTGAAAAGTCACAAGAGAAGGGGCACAAGTTTATCTAGATTTTCATTTGTTCCAACGTTAAGGTCTGTCATGTCAAAATTAGCATCCTTTTTCTTATCAGTTTGCTCTAAAATCACCCCACTTTTATCTTTTGATTTTTTCTTCTTGTTTTTCTTCAAAGATTTATTATTTATCGATTCTTGTTCAACACCATTTTCTGATTCTTTATTTTTCTCGTTACTTTGTATCAATTTTTCTGTTTCATCGTAGTCCCTTTTTCTTTTTTTCTTCTCTAGGTCTTGCTGACCTTTCTTTTCTAACTTTTGCTGACCTTTTTCTAATGTCTTTTCTATGTCTTGTTGACATTTCACCATTTTCTTCAAATAGATTTTGTTGCCTTTCTTAAGGTATTCTGACCTTTTTCTATTTTCTTTTCTACGTCTTGCTGATATTTTTCCAATTTCTTCTGAAGTGTTTGTTGCATATTTTGCAAAAATTGCAATATGTCTGTGTTTCTGTCAGCCATTTTAATTTATTATTGTTTATATTCTATTGATATAAAAATTTTAAATAAAAATTTAAAAACTTGTGCCCCTTCTCTTGTGACTTTTCAAAAACAGAAAAACTTTAGCTTCTTATTTTTCTGAGTTATATATATATATATATATATATATATATATATATAAATATATATATATATATATATATATATATATATTTATATATATAAGAAGAATTAGAAATAAGAAGCTAAAGTTTTTCTGTTTTTGAAAAGTCACAAGAGAAGGGGCACAAGTTTTTAAATTTTTATTTAAAATTTTTATATCAATAGAATATAAACAATAATAAATTAAAATGGCTGACAGGAACACAGACATATTGCAATTTTTGCAAAATATGCAACAAACACTTCAGAAGAAATTGGAAAAATATCAGCAAGACGTAGAAAAGAAAATAGAAAAAGGTCAGAATACCTTAAGAAAGGCAACAAAATCTATTGAAGAAAATGGTGAAATGTCAACAAGACATAGAAAAGACATTAGAAAAAGGTCAGCAAAAGTTAGAAAAGAAAGGTCAGCAAGACCTAGAGAAGAAAAAAAGAAAAAGGGATTACGATGAAACAGAAAAATTGATACAAAGTAACGAGAAAAATAAAGAATCAGAAAATGGTGTTGAACAAGAATCGATAAATAATAAATCTTTGAAGAAAAACAAGAAGAAAAAATCAAAAGATAAAAGTGGGGTGATTTTAGAGCAAACTGATAAGAAAAAGGATGCTAATTTTGACATGACAGACCTTAACGTTGGAACAAATGAAAATCTAGATAAATCTTTATCAAAAAGCGAAAAGAAAGAAGAAACGAAGATATGTTTAGTATGAATATTTAGATCAGATTAACACTGAAGATAAGGAATTCAGCAATAATTGTATAGATAAAAGTTTTATACCTGATAGTCAAAATATAACGAGTAAAAATTAAAGATAAAAAGAAAAAGCGGAAACATTCTGAATATGACGACTCAGAGGAATCTTATCATAAAACTAAAAAAATAACGAATGATGTAATGGGAAAAGTTACTGAAAGTATTAATCAAAATTTGGTGAACGAAAAAGCTAACGAATCTTTAAAAAAAAGTCATGTGCGAACCCAAAAACTCCTCCGTACCAATTTTGGAGAAAATTGGATAAAATTGATATTTTGCATTTGTTATGTGCGACCCCAAAAAGTCCCCCACACTAATTTTGGAGAAAATCGGACAAAATTAAATTTTCTTGTCCGCCATACTGGATTCGCCATATTGAATTTTTTAAAAATAATTTCAGATTCGTTGTGTATGACCCCAAAAGTTTCCCCATATCAATTTTGGAGAAAATCGGAAAAAATTAATTTTGATTTTGATAAAGATTTATCTAGATTTTCATTTGTTCCAACGTTAAGGTCTGTCATGTCAAAATTATCATCCTTTTTCTTATCAGTTTGCTCAAAAATCACCCCACTTTTATCTTTTGATTTTTTCTTCTTGTTTTTCTTCAAAGATTTATTATTTATCGATTCTTGTTCAACATCATTTTCTGATTCTTTATTTTTCTCATTATTTTGTATCAATTTTTCTGTTTCATCGTAGTCCCTTTTTCTTTTTTTCTTCTCTAGGTCTTGCTGACCTTTCTTTTCTAACTTTTGCTGACCTTTTTCTAATGTCTTTTTTATGTCTTGTTGACATTTCACCATTTTCTTCAATAGATTTTGTTGCCTTTCTTAAGGTATTCTGACCTTTTTCTATTTTCCTTTCTACGTCTTGCTGACATTTTTCCAATTTCTTCTGAAGTGTTTGTTGCATATTTGGTAAAAATTGCAATATGTCTGTGTTTCTGTCAGCCATTTTAATTTATTATTGTTTATATTTTTTGGCCTCCATATTGTCAGCGCTATCTTGGAATTTACTGCACCAATTTCGTCCAAAAAAATATGGAACCAACGTAGCAACTTCCTGAATATAAAACTTGTTCTGAAGTAACAATACTCTTACCATTAGAAACGCTTTTCTTTATATTTAAAAGGTCAAAAGGTCAAAGTTGAGTTTTACTTAAAAATGGATTAATGTACGGTAGAAATAACAATAAAATGAAAACAAAAATATTTTTCAAATGTTTCGATGCCGAAATATTTTTTTATTTGCACCTAAAAGGGTTTAAAAAATGATTAATTGGAAAAGCTTTCCCTTAGAGGATTTTTTTATTTTCAAAAGCTTTTGCTTGTTTTTACATGGATACCTATACAATGAGAAAAATACACATAAAATAAATCACTCTTGATCTGAATGTACTGTACTGGTTTTTCCGTAAGTAATAAAACGTTCATTTATTTACTCCCTGATTATTTTCGAATTTGGGTAACAAAGAACGATCATTCCATCATTTGTGAATTGAGATCGAATTTAACCAACAACAAGTATAACTCTCATTCCAAGTTTAAAAATTAAGGGGATGACTAAATGTGAAACCCGATATATATTTGAATATTTGTATTATATTCTCAATTCTATACATTCTTAGTTAACAAATTCTAATTTATATATACTTTTGATCATTGGTGATTTTTAAAAAAGATATGAAAAAATATGAAGAAAAGCTTATATATACATAGGTCCGTAAATGCTTCCATAAGGAGCTACAGACCCTTGATGATGATGTCATAAAAGTGGTTTTTAATTTATTAAGATCTACTTATAATACAGAAATAAACTTTTGGGTATAAGTTAGTGTTATAAGAAGTCACTTTCTACAGATATCAGGTGACCCATATTGCAACAAGTGTCGTGGGAACCAAGATCAGGTAGAAAAAAAGTAACAAATAGATACAAGAAAAAACAATGGATAACGGAAGAAATAGTACACCTTATGGAATAAGAAAGATAATGCAAGGACAAAGTAGAAGAATACAGAATAAATCAACGAGAAATGTGAAGGGCGGATAAATGTTCGGAAATGGAAGAATTCGAAAGGAAGGATGATATGTTCAACATGTACAAGGAAGTTCGGGAGGTTGCTGGCTCGTATAATAAGAAAACCACCAATATTCTAGTGACTAGTGCGGGAAAAACTATTATTGAAGTACGAGAAATTTTTCAAATGTGGAGTAAATATGTAATTGCATTGTTTGACGACAGGTCAAACATACAGGGTAATATGTTATAAAATCAGTCAAAACAAGGAAAGCAACTGGACCAGACAATATTCTAACAGAACTCCTACAGATGATTCACGACGACCACATCGGTGCACTTATTAAGTTTTTTAACAATGTGTATACTACTGGTGAAATACTCGAGGAATGGCTGAAGTCTGTTTTTATAGTACTTACTAAGAAACAGAGGGCAAAAAGGTGCGATGAATACAGATTCATTAGTCTGATGAGCCACACACTGAAGGTTTTTCCTCGCATAATACATAGAAGAATAAGAAATCGATGCGAAAGGGACATAGATGGAACCTAGTTTGGCTTGGGTAATGTACTTGATACCCTTGAGGTACTTTTTGCCTTAAATATACTCCTGTAAAGGTTTCGTGACCAACATAAAGATATTTATGTAGCTCTCGTCAATTATGGAAATGCTTTTGATAGAGTCCAGCATGGAAAGCGTTTGAACATATTAAAAACCTCGGGAATCGATGATAGAGATCTGTGTATCAATGAGAACTTGTATTGGATGCAGAAAGCAGTGGCTCGAATCAAGGAATGTTACATTCAACGAGACATCAGACAGGGATGCATTCTATACCCGCTATTATTCAACATCTATTTGGACATAATTTTTAAACAGGCTTTGCAAAATAAAGACCTTGGGGTGAAGGTCAATGGTAAACTGATATCATTGGATATGCCGACCATACATCTATATTGTGAGATAGTATCCAGGTTCTTCAAGAGTTTCTGGATTGTGTAAACACGACAAGATTGGAAATGAGTATAAAAATGAATAGCACAAATTTTATGATATTCAGCCGCTAACTACACGCCAATGCTTCCTTACAGATAGATCAACAAAACATTAAGAGAGTTACCCAATTCAAATATCTGGGATGCTACATTACAGAACAAGTAGACCCAAATAAAGAGATTAAGTGCGGAATTAAAACAGCTCGCACAACTTTTCTGAGAATGAAATCATTCTTCGGTTACGACAATTTAAACCTAAAATTGCGTCAAAGAATGATCAAATATTATATTTTGGTTTGTGTTATTATGTGGCTATGTGGAGTTGAGAGCTGGACTCTGAAAGCTGATATGATCAACCGCCTAGAAACCTTCGAGATGTGGTTGCATAGAAAAATGCTCCGAATACCCTGGACAGTTATGCAGACCAATAAAGCAGTATTAAAGTGCCGTTCGCGAATTATTTAAAACTATTAAGATAAGAAAAATGTCATACCTAGGGCATGTTCTTAGAAGAGACCGATACAAAATATTTCAGCTTAAGGTAAAATTGAGGGCCGCAGAGGAATTGGTAGGAAGCAGATATCATTGCTAAAGAACGTCCACTATTGGACCGGAATACGCAGTGCCGAATAACTATTTAGATTGGCGGAAACTCGCCAACGTAATTCCCAACGTTAGGGGATCTGATATGGCACCGTAAAAGGGTATGAAATCGTATAGTCGATCATTTTCGAGATAAATGGATTTAAAAGACAAATATAGTAAATAGGCTAAGTAATAAAGATAAGAAGGTGCTTGAGGGCTATTTTAAAATATACTTATTCTTTTACACCCTTTACTAAAAAAAAACTAACTTACTGGTACTTAGTATATTTAGTACATTCTTAAATTCATCTGTGGATTCTACCAATACTCATAACTTAAAAAAATCATCTAAAAATTTGATACATAGAGTGCGAAGCATTTAGCAACAAATCATAGTTGGCTTAATTCAAATGCATTTGAGCTGGTTTAATAATCGATAAATATTGTCACATTTTTAAGTTATTTGTGTTATTCTGCTTCTACTATCTAAGAATTTCGCTAAAAAATGGGAAAATGAATAATTATTCACTTCAATGAATGGCACCAATGTATTTTATTTATGGGAAAGCATAGCGCGCGATGCGCGAAGATTTTATCAATGTACCCTATCACGCAAGTTCCATGCATTAAATTTTTCACTATTTTGCATAAAAGACTTTCCAAAAAATTAGACGACTCAACTGGTAGACCACGTACCACTCGAAGAATCAAAGCTAAAGAGACCGTTCTTGAAATAGTTGCGGGTACTCCAGGAATAAGCACCAGGAGTCTCGCTAAGCAAGAAGGTATTCCAAAGGGTTCGGTTTTACAAATTCTTCATGAACAGTGTCTTCATCTATACCCCATTTAAAGAGTTCAGGCTCTAAAACTCGAAGATTTTGAACCCAAGATGCAATTATGTAGGTGATTATGACAAAAATGGTATCGAAATCCCAACTTTTAAGTAAAATATTTTTCACTGATGAGGCCGGATTTGCTGGAGACGAAATTATAAATTACCATAACAATCACGTATGGGCAGATGAAATTCCGTATGGGATTTGTGAATCAAGGCATCGAAAGAACTTTTCATTAATATCTGGGCGGGAATATTTGGGGACTATTTAATAGGGCCTTCCATTTTTCCAAATAGATTAAACTGAGAATCATATTTGGAATGTCTATAATATGTATTACAAAACCTACTTGATGACGTGCCCTGTGCTTTAAGAACAGATATGTATTTCATATAAGACGGGGCTCCACCATATTTCAGTCTTAATATTAGTGTTCATTCAGGTATTCAGATAAATAGATAGAACAAGAGGAATCCTGTAAGTTGGCCACCTCGTTCTCCAGATTTAAATCCATTAGATTATTTTTATGAGATTACTTAAAAGCCTTAGTATACGAAATACCAGTTCATAGTGTTAAAGGACTAGAGCAGCGAGTGTCACCTGGTTGTTAAGTTATAAGAATAAACCTGAAATTTTTAGAAAGGTTAGAAGATCTATGAGAAAACGAGTTCGAGGAAGCACTGATATTAACGGTAATCATTTTCAACATCTACTATAATACTTGCAATAATTGAACAAAATGATTTAAAAATTTAGGGACAGTATTTTTTAACTATTTTGTTATTGATTTGTAGGTATCAATAAACGTATTATTCAAAAAAAAAATCTGAACATTAAAAACCACGTATTCCGAAAATAGTCGACCATACAACTTTATTCCTAAAGGATATTTTTACGTAAAAATGTTCAATTTATATAAAAAATAGTGGACATACACTCAATGAAAAAAATATGGTAATAAATAATTAACCGTCCATTTGCTCCCACTCTACTCGTCCGATTACTGGTCACCTGATATCTTTAAATAGTGACCCCTAATTACAGTATCTTCTATCTAAAAGTTCATTTCTGTATTATAAATAGATCCCAAGAAATTAAATAGAAATATCTTTTACGACACAGTATTCAAGGGCTTATAGCTCCCTATGCGAACATTTGCTGACCAATGTTCATATGAATTTTTTTTCATAATTTTTTATGTATAATCATACCTTAAAATTTGTCACCTTCATTTCCACACACCTTGTATAATATAGGCTAGAAATGGAAATATGTTGAACAGTAAATTGCCACATTATAGGAAATAATACTTGCTAGGAACTAATTAATTCTATTTCTTGTTTGTGTTTCAATACAATTATTCTATAATATAAAAAAATCATATTCAGCTGTTAAACATAACAAGTACGAAGATAACTGTCTATATTTCGGGAATAATAAACAAAAACAAATATATATGATTTAAAATGATTTTATTGTTTTTCAAAATATTCTCCATGATGATTAATATACTTTTGTATACGTTCGATTCAATCGAAAAAGCATTTTTGCTACTGTGAAAATAGTAACCTCAAAATATCGTTTTTGAAAGCATTGACCCCGCAAAAATAAATCATTGGGTGGCAAATTAGCACTGTACGGTGGATGACTGATTAATTGCATTTTTTGAATGCTCAAAAGGTGACTTGTTTGAGCGATTATCATGGTAGAAAATGATACGTCACATCTAGTTTGTTTTCCTCAGGTCACCGAAGATGTCTGCCAAACATATGATTGTGTACCAATCGGGATTAAACGTTTAATGTTTTTTGATATGTATCTTTATGACATTGCTAATTGTTTGGAAAAAAAGGCGACAATTTACTTTGAAGTGTTTCGTGTGCGAGAAATTTTTTTTTGGTTTTGGTTCATCCTCGTAGACCGATACGTTAGACTATTGTTTACTTTCAGGCCCATATTCATTGATACAAGACTCATCACGTGTTTCGATCTTATATGTGTTTTTAGAGCACCACAATCGTATTTTTTGACCATTTATTTACACCAACGCGAAACATCACTTGAAAACGGCTAGTGATAATTACTAGACGAAACGTCGTGATATTCAACATAAAATAAAAATAATAGAAGTTTGACATATATATATATATATATATATATATATATATATATATATATATATATATATATATATATATATATATATATATATGTATATATATATATATATATATATATATATATATATATATATATATATAATAGACACTCCTTCTTTTGAGCGATTGTCAAATTAGGCGAAATCCAATGTTAATTAAGCTTCTTTACGGTCAATTACAAGAGATTGAATGAACAATGATCACGATTGAGTTCAAAAAACCAGCGATATATAGTGATTTTTGTGGGTGATTCTTTGTCACATAAAGAATTAAATTCGTGAATGCACTTTTGTCGAAATAAATAAAGTCAAAAACAGCAAAAATAATCGTCTAAAATGTTCACAAGTTAAAAAAATTAAATTTTGAATTTAGCATAAACAAACCAATTAGTGCTTGAAAGTCGAAACATTCTAGGTATGGATATGCTCTAAAACGTCAAACTTTCAAATGAATATGTCAAATGACACCTAGAAATGCCAGAGTTGCCATTTTCCGGAACATAAGCGGGTACTTTGGTAAAATAAACATAACCGACTGTACTGTAAGGATCGTTTATGAGGGACAAGAGAAAAGAGGTTTTTGGTTTCATAAAAGTTGTGAGACTGGGAGCCAATAAAACAACTTTATTAATTTTTGTTGTGTTTTACAATATAAGAAAAATTTTTTTTTTTAATTTTTATATTGATAACATTTTAAAATACTTTATTTATTCTTTCAAAGGGATTCGCGTGTTGACTTTCAACGAGTGAATTAGTGATAACGCGTGTCTCAGGACATTATTGATCTGTAAGTGATACGCAATATCATTTTTGTTTAAATAAGCTTTTTGTATTGTAATATTTCACGAAGAGTAATTAAATGAACAAATTTTATTAAATATTACAATCTATTGAGTGTGTACGCTTATGACTGATAAGGACACATCGAGCCGTCGCAGAAGACTGGCCTATGTCCACGCTGCCTGGTCAGGAATTAGTGATATATATTGGACTATTAAACCACAGAGGCACCAAACTCGGAAAATGATCAAAACGACTAACGTTGCTTTTGACTACAAAAGCAGCGAAAATGAATATGAGTGAAACATAACAGCCTCAACATACCTGCATCTTAAACAAATTGCCAAAACAAAACTAATGTCAGCTCTTACTCGTCCGTGTCCAAATCAATACCTAAATTGGATTTCCTGAAAAATGATCAAAATATTAACCTCCATGCAGAAGAAAGCCGTAAACTATTTGACTATATCAAATCTGTTGGTAATATAATAGGCCCCAAAAATGCTACCTTCGCATCTAGAATTTCAAACAGCAGAAGCTTCATATATCACTCAAATAAAGAACTGTTCGCACAGTATCCTTTCTATGGGGAATTTATAACTTAAAATCCGAAGACTGGTATCCCCACCAAAAGAATCGTTATCTCCAACATTATCCTATCTGTACCACACGATATTGCAGAAACAGCCATAAAAAACTTCGGTTGAAACTTGTCCTCACCCCGGAAAAGAATATAACCACATACTTAGTTTCCGTAGGCAAGCATATGTATTTTCACCTTCAGATAATTTCGAATTGCAGACCTATATAGTTTCCTCTCATGATGGAAATGAACAGAAAATATTTTTGTCCACTGATAGAATGGAATGATTTATCTGTAAACATAGTGGGTATATTGCAATCAATTGTTCAAATCTACTTACCAACAACCCACTATCCAAGAGCACTGGAAACCCTCCAGTAAAGAAAACCTTCTTCGGAATACCAGTTAACTGCACCGGCACCCGCTAAAAAACCATCCCAGAAAAAATGTTACTCAGACACCGCGACATCCAGTGATCATACCAATCTTCACGGTGAAAGCTCTGTGATTCCACGGAACCACCTAATATGTTTCCATAATACACCAAACAATCAAATCAGCCAAAAAAAGCGCAAAAAAGGCACCACTAAAGAAGTTATACTCTCAAAAAACACTAAGTAAGTAATTAATGGAAGGTATCAAATCAATTCAAACGCATTTTTTCTTCCGGCTGAGCATTTTATGGCATTCTTGTAAAATACCTATGATAACAGCAACCCATATCAGAAGGCATTAAAATTCACTACCGTTGTTAAATCTCTTTTATCTGACATTTAAAAGATATACCCATTCTTAAATGAAACATCCTTTAAAAATAGATTTACCCGATTAATCAAGAAAATCAAAACACATTTAAACTCAGAAGAAATGGAAATGGGAAGTATCTTTAGTATACTATCCCAAACGTCCATAGATCCCAGCGAAGACGATCCACTCAAAGACTATTCTCAATACTCACACATTTCTACGCCTAATATATAACATTCAACTTGATTGAGTGGAACTGTGTCGAATTTTATCTTCGTCTTGCAGGAACAGCTTATCTCGGATCACCAATCTGACATTCTGTGCCTTCAAGAAACCAACTTCAAAGAACAACACAAAAAATTTCTCAGAACTTTGAAGCTTCTCATCAACTTTGAATTGAGTTTACCCGAGCTAGCGGTGGCCCCTTAACTTTTGTATCAACTAATCTTTTGTCTCAAATACGTCTAATTACCATAAATCTAGAAGCTTGAGCCTTTAATGTTTGATATGCAGACAAAATCACCACCTGTAACATCTATATCCCGCCCAACCACAAATTAAGCGCAGCAGAAATTCAGAAACTGATTGTCCAGCTATCCATTTCCCTTATTCAGTTAAGAGATTTTAATGTATATAATGGTATATGAAGATCAGCACAAACATTTAGAAGAGGAAAAACTATTGAATACTACCAATTTATATCTAAATCTCGGGTCTGAGAAATGGAGACTGTCCCTAGCTGACTGGGGCCAGTTTAACGCCGATGTTAAAATCCAAACGGATCAACTAGAACTTGCTGACAACATTAACCAAATTTCAATCCAGATACTTAACAGCATACTTACTGCCGCTGAAAAGTATGTCAAAAAACATGAAATTAGTCTCGATAGAAAAACTGTTCCTTGGTGGAATAACGCCTGCAATATAGCTGTAAAATATTATAAAAAGGCCTTAAAGATACTGTCGAATAAGATCTCAAACTGATTTTATTCTACTTAAAAAACTAAAAACCAAAGCCAAATGGATCCTAAAGGGTAGCTAACAACAATCTTGGTGTTAGCACGATATCAGACAATATCTGCAAGCATGAAAGAAAATTGAACAAATGAAGGGAAGTAATTCTAATGTTAAAATAGCTGCCTTATGCCATAATGACAAAATAATTTCTGAAGACCAGAATATAGTAGACACCTTTGACAATTACTTCCAAGGAAAAGCAAAAAACAAGAATTTGCTCAGTGCTGCTCTCATTGTTCATACTAAAATAAATCCCACTTCCGAATCTCTTAACTCTCCTTTTACGCAACAAGAAAATATACGTACTTTCCACATACAAAAACTCCGCTGCAGGACCGGACGATATTCCCTTTAACTTCCTTAAAAATTTCTCATTAGCAACCCCAGATAAGTTACTGGAACTGTATCACAAAATATGGACAAACCGAAAATTTTCTCAATTGTGGAAACAATCAGTTATCCTACCTCTAAAGAAAACTGGTGCGAATTTAGCGGATTTAAAGTCATTCAGACCCATCTGCCATTCAGACCCATCTTTCTTACATGCCCAATGTGTAAGCTTTTTGAAATGAAATTGCCAATGTTTTTGCCACAAACCAAGTGGCTGTGACTGTCTTTCTTGATACCAACCGTGCTTTCGATACTATCTGGAACCTATCATATCTAATAAACTTACAGGACTAAACATATCAGGAAATATCCTACCTTTTATTTAGAACTTTCTAACCGACCGGATAGTAAGAGTCATGGCCAATAACAAAATATCTAAATCCATAACTTTGGAAGATTGAGTTTCCGAAGGGGCCGTTCTTAGTTCAACTCTGTTTAACCTGGCCATAAATGATTTAGGAAAATTTTTCCATTTACTGGTCAAATATACCCTCTATGCAGATGATTTAATAATCTATTGTACAGGGTGAGTCAACGATTGGATGAAGTAACTTGGGCCTTTTCGGTGAAATTAACAAAGAAACTATATTTATTGTTTGATACAGTTTATTTTTACGCAGATTTTAAAAATATTTAGGACTCTACAGGGTGAGCCAAAAACTAGGACAGCATAAAGTTGTATTTTTTTAAATAGAAGACCCTATATACGAATCATATTTTCGATTTAGCTTATAATTTTAAATCTTTTTTATTGAGGGTTTACTATAACAGAACTTTATAGTTTCTGAGATAATTAAGTTTAAAGAAAAAAAGTCACAATTTCAAGCATCAATTCAATCCTAAATAACGTTTTCAATTTTGTGACAAAATATATTCAAATTTGGAATTTAGCAAGGCCAAGAACAAGTTAACATAATTTTTACCTAATATTTGCAATAAAAGCTACAGGGTGTTGAACACATCGGCTCAAATTTGAACAAGTTTAAATAAAAAAATATCTTTTTTTTAAATGGTACACCCTGTATATTTTCATGTTATTTAATAGAGTAATAAAAACCCTAAAAGTTTTGTTCAATATATCCTATACCTATTTATAATAGTTTTTGAGAGATTTCAGTTTTTCTTATTTTCCATACTTTTTTACAGAAATAGTCTTCATTATCATAGTAGCCATGTAAAATAATAAAAAGAAACTACAGAAACAAACAGAATGTGGTTAAATATGATGAAATATATTATTCGTTATATTACAACGGCAATAGTTTAATTAAACATAATGTGAAAAAATTAACACAACAATAACGACAAGGCAAATGCATATTTACTTTTATACTAAATTGAAACAAAAAAGTTACCTATTAAATACTGAGATTAATTATTTCTTTTTAATAAGTGTTCGAATAAACGACCCTGTTGTGCAATGCACAAATTTAGTATTTTTTGCAGATTTTCTCGGATCCTGGACAAAATTAGTGGCGTTATAGTTCTACAGGTATCCCTAATCCTATTTCGCATATCTTCCACTGTTGTTGTTGGATTAACATACACCTTAATTTTAATATAACCCCATAGGAAGAAAAAAAATAATGGGGTGATGTCGCAAGACCTTGGTGGCCACTCAATGAAACCCCCACGTCCAATCCATTTTTGCGGATATCGTTGGTCCAAAAACGCACGAACTTCACGATGGTAATGCGGAGGCGCACCATCGTGCTGGAACCACATACTGTCGAGCTCATCCCTATCGAGACCTTGAAGCAGTTGGGGTAGTTCTTCTTGTAGAAAGTTCAGGTAACTATGGCCATTTAGTGGTTCATTAAAAAAGTGGGGTCCAATAATTCGATTATGATGAATACCACACCAAACATTTAATGACCAGTGGTTTTGATGTTGCACCTCTCTAATCCAAAATGGGTTTTCTGTGGCATAATAATGCATGTTGCGTGTATTTACGGCACCGTTACTTCTAAAAGTAGCTTCATCACTAAACATTACCTTGCATAATAAATTTGGATTTAATTGAATCTCCGCATTTATTGTACGACAAAAGTTTACACGACTTTCAAAATCCTGTCCATGCAATTCTTGGTGTAATTCCATGTGATATGGATGATACCTATATTTCTTGGTAGTACGATTAGCGATGGATTGTGATGTTTCACATAATGCTGCTAACTGACGGCTACCAATATAAGGATTTTCTTGAACATTTAACAATACTTGTAGTTCTTTTTCTTCATTAGTTACTGGTTTGTTGACCACTTTACGTTTTGGATAATCAACAGTACCAGAAGAATCAAATCTTTGCATTAAGTTTTGAAAAGTATGGGTATTAGGCTGGCGTCGATCAGGATACTTCATTTTGTAAATTCTTTGAGCAAGAAGGCAATTTTTTTGAGCCTCTCCTATTGTATAAATCATATCTATTAACTCATTCTTTGGAAAATTCATTTTACAATATAAGATGAATGCAAGAAAAACCAAACTACACTACATAAAAGCCAAAAGAAGCGATTGCGGTTATAAATTTGACACACAGAAAAATGTTCTTTTACATTGTTTTTGCCATGGCTACTATGATAATGAAGACTATTTCTGTAAAAAAGTATGGAAACTAAGAAAAACTGAAATATCTCAAAAACTATTATAAATAGGTATATGATATATTGAACAAAACTTTTAGGGTTTTTATTACTCTATTAAATAACATGAAAATATACAGGGTGTACCATTTAAAAAAAAGATATTTATTCATTTAAACTTGTTCAAATTTGAGCCGATGTGTTCAACACCCTGTAGCTTGTATTGCAAATATTAGGTAAAAATTATGTTAACTTGTCCTTGGCCTTGCCAAATTCCAAATTTGAATATATTTGTCACAAAATTGAAAACGTTATTTAGGATTGAATTGATGCTTGAAAATGTGACTTTTTTTTTTAAACTTAATTATCTCAAAAACTATAAAGTTTTGTTGTAGTAAACCCTTAATAAAAAAGATTTAAAATTATAAGCTAAATCGAAAATATGATTCGTATATAGGGTGTTCTATTTAAAAAAATACAACTTTATGTTGTCCTAATTTTTTGGCTCACCCTGTAGAGTCCTAAATATTTTTAAAATCTGCGTAAAAATAAACTGTATCAAACAAAAAATATAGTTTCTTTGTAAATTTCACCGAAAAGTCATAAACCTACTTCATCCAATCGTTGACTCACCCTGTACAGGGAAAGTAACCTCAACTTCCTGCAATGTAGATCAAAACGCAAGTTCTGAATTATCTAAATGGTCAAAATCGACAGGATTTAATTTTTCGGCCTCAAAATCTAAAATTATTCTCCCTCTCGAACTTCAACGTGAACAACTTATTTTAGATTGTTTCTCGAGAATATCTGCTAATCCGAAAATCCCGTTTATAAAGCTCTCCATTCAGCTAAAACTAATAACATCTTCAAGCACCCCAACCAATCATCAAAATGTTACAAGATCTTCTAGGAAATAATGATCTGACTAAAACAACTGTCCAACCAAATCTGATCCATCCACCATGGATCAAGCAAATGCCTTAGTTTAGCACAGCCGTGTACAAATACTCAAAAAACTGAAATTCCTAACTTATCGCTCAAGCAAACTTCCTACGAGCTAATACAAAGTTACGGGCATTCAAAAATCGTACTATACACAGATGCCTCTAAAAACAATAAAAGTGTCAGCTGCTCAGTCATTACAACATACTCAACGATAGCTAGGTATTTACTATCCAGCTTCTACAGTGTATATACTGGGGAACTATATGGGATTTTATTGGCGTTAAAGCCAATCACTGGTGAAAACAACAAAGTTACAATATGCACCGATTCTCTTTCATCGACTTACACAATAATTAAATGAAATATACACCTAAATGTAAGTGATGATCTACCGAAATAGGATACACTTTCGTGGAAACCCACTTATGTCCCATGTAGTACCAATTTTTCTTCCCGTTAACATGGACCCTTTGCAAGTTGCATTCGATCATTGGGTGTGCAGATGGACCACGTTGGGAATTAATAGTTCAAACGTTCTGCCTATCCCTTAATGTAAAATAAATGATTTTTAAAACTCTTATTTATTCTAAATGCATTAAATTGCAGCGATCAAAAGTCAATTTATTAGGTTATATTAAAATTTTCTTTATTCATCATATATTTTACTAAAAAAAAGAGAATTTTTAGTTGCGATAGATAATATATAAATTTAAACTGTTTGAATATACTTACATAATACTAATCCTTAAAATCCCGTTAAATCTATTGAAAACAAACAAAGCTAACTGAGAATAAATCTTATTTTTCAATCAAATAATTCGTATCTACTCAAGGGTTTAAACGCCATTATTTTCTTTTTATTTCCAACACCTAAAAGGGTTAAGCTAATGATTAATTGCCCACTGGCTACGAGGAATTTTTATTTTTATAAAAAGCTTTTTTTTGCTAGAAGCAAAAACAGTCATAAAAAATAATACATCTTTAGTAAGTTTGAAATAAAATGCTTTAAAGTAAACACGTGCAGTAATTTAAAGGATTTAAGGGTTTTTGTAGAACTCGCGAGCTGCCTCGACTTCGCACAGGTAGGATTAGAGTTCCTGGTGTAATATTAAAGTAAGCATAGATCTCGAGTATGAGAGATTTTTGCTTCCTACTTTAACAGTTGTTATATATCACATACAAAGATTAACTCTAAGCCGGTAGATTCATTTAGTAGTAATACTTACCTGTTTTTTTTTGACCAGAAAATTATTATGACATTGCTGGTGTAATCTGATTGAAAATAGAAGTTTGAGAAGTGATGGTTTTCAATCTTGTTTTCACAAAAAAAAATACGATCCTTCGCTAAATTTTTGGAGGAGTGCTTATTTAGTTTTAATATGAAAATATTTGCAACACATTCTTAGTCTCCAATTACTGAAACATTAGCGAGTTTCCTATATTTAATAAAATTCTAGAAGATATGATTTACTTAGTTATTTTATGCATTAAAAAATGTTTAGCGAGATAATTGATTTTTAGGAAGTGATTGTCAACCAAAACTTCCAGTTTAACGTTTCAACTTATTTTCCGCTGTGAAATAATTTTAACCTAGATTTTTGAAAATCTAACTGCTTTGTTTCAAATACACAGGATTAATTGATTGAATGTTATAGCAGGTCAAGGTTGAGAAGATTTTACACTGCAGCTTAGTGGCTTACTGTGTCCAATGGCGTAAATAGCGACCCCGCAAGCCCCGCGGTGCTAGGGGGGCTGCCAATCTAGGAACGCCCTGAAATTCCTTGATGAAAATGAACAAGGCGAAGGATCAAAACGAGTGCAAAATAGTCGGGCGCAATCAAAAATCTACGTGGAGGGGAGGGCGCACATTCTCTTAGTTCCGCCACTGACTGTGTTCCTTACTTTACCGGTTCTATGTGAACAGGTTGGTTGCATAAATGAGATTTATCAGTTTGTTCACTAGTTTGTCCTCTTGGTATAAGCTTTATAGCTTGATCCAGTAGGATAGAGCTTCGTATTCGAAGATGAGGTGTGGCGCTTTTTCATCTTCTCCGTCACAAAGTTTACTCGTTGATTTTTCATTATAGAAGCCCATGGTGTGTAGATGTTTCCTCAAGCTACAGTGGCCAGTTATTAGTCCTGTCGTCAGCCTAATCTATTGTCCGCTTAAATGATACATTTTGAGGCTTATTTTACCAGATCAGCAATAGTTTGCTGTAACTGTGACCGGCAATATGGTATGAGTAGGTCTGGTGTTGATAGTTTATCCATTCATAGTTGTAAGCATCAAATATCAATTTCTTGGAATAGTAGCTTTTCCTTTAATTTTTCTGACATACACAGTTCTTTAAAATGTTCCAAAAATAATTTTTTTATGAATAAAAGCAAGAGTTGAGAAAAAAGATTTTATTTAGTTTTCAACATAATCCCCTTTTCGTTCTATACAAATTTTATTGAGCTCTTATGGAGTAGCTTTCAGAGCCCTGGTCACATTCTTTTGAATCACCTCAACGTCTTCACAACGTTTTCTCTTCGTCGTCATTTTCAATTTAAGGAATAAAAAAAAGTCCGCCGGAACCAGATCTGGCGAGTAGGGCGGGTGATGAATCATGAAGACCGATTTTTGGGCCAAAAATTGTTTCATGAGTATTGAAGAATGGGCTGGCACATTATCGTGTAACAGGAACTAGTTACCGGTGCGGTCTCATGCTATGAATCTACTGGAAAAGTCAATCCAGAACACTTTTATAGAACTGTGCGTTCACGGTTTGGCAGGGAGGCACGAATTCGCTATGGATAATCCCGAAAAATGAGCATCGTTTGATTTTAGACTTTGTACCACTCGAAAACCTTAAACACTCCCCAGCATACGCGGTTTTTAATAAATCAAATGTTGTTTAACCTGAACTACTTTTTCCGAATTTGAAATGAAATTTGATTGCGGCCCGTTGCTTCATAGCGAAAATTAGGACGCAGTGGCAAACAAACGTCTACTTCAAATGAACACAGCTAGTCAATAAATAAAGTTATAGCGCTCACATATCCACTGTGGGTATCTAAAGCATGATATTACATAGTTCTGCCGTTGGGTAACAGATAACACTAGTTGTAAATTTTATAAAAATTTAATCCCGGAACTTTTCGAATGAACTGTGTATATATTTAATTTTTTTCAGTAGCAATTGCTATTTTTTGGCTTTGGCCACTTTATTAATAACTAATATTATAAATAATACATATGGACGTCACAAAAACCCAAGACCAATAGGAAATCGAATCCGGTACTTTAGTAATGTGAAGACAAATGCTAGACTACCACACCACCTAAAGAGTCAGATCTACTTATTTCTAGTATTATAGTATCACAATACTCATATTAAGTAAAAAAACTTTCGGCGTGAAGTACAAAATTTAATAAACATGAAGTAGTTAACAAGTTGACACAAATATATTAATTTACCACCAATATCTCAGAAGTTTCTTAGATAGGCATCTACAGTTAACCCCTATATATCAAGTTCAGCATAACATCTGATAAAATCATTCATAACATTGTTGTTTCGAAACTTGCTGCGCTACAGGGTGATTTTCCGTAATGCTCCTTTATGCGTATCTCTTTGGTAGAGTTCAGAAAACTATCGTTACAAGAGTTTCTTTAGACTAATTTTAGTAACATAGTCATACTGGTCATATTTATATGACTGATATCTATAAGTACTTAGACGGCTCAAACTTTCTTCTCTGCGCTAATGATTTGAAAATGTATTCCGTAGTTTATTCTGCAGAAGACTCCAGGCACTGCCCTTGATCGGTCTGGATTTTATAAACTTATATGTTTAAACTAGAAAACGTTATATGCATATGTTTCTCGAAAAATTTACATAGCATAAATTTTGGTTATTTATTGAAGAGTTGACTTTTCAAATGGTTAACAAAATCGAGTATCTTGTAGTCCATAAACCATAATACTGGAAAATGTTCTTGAACGTTTGGGTTTCTGACGAGAATCCACAGAGATCGGTGACAATAATTAACGCCCTTTATTTTACATGTGTTTATACCAGCTTAAAACCATTGTATTGCATACTTTTATTATGAATTATATACGTTAAAATCGTTGCTGAATAATCTTGTATTATTTCTTAACTGGAGGAAAAATGATTTCTATAAAATGGCTAGTGTTACAACTACTTGACAACAACTTGGACAATAATAATAAAATTTTTATAAAAAAAAATGAACCGACTTCTAAAAGTACGCTAAAAGGTGAAAAATAACTATAAATTTTTATATGAAATTGAAATTTTTGAATTCAGCGCCAAACTAATACCTGACAAGGTATGATTCGCATAAACATTCTAAAAATTCTTTCATTCTTAGAGTTCTCTAAATACCAGTGAAATTATATCAAACAAATATTTAGTCTGTCATAGTAAACCCACTATCTTAAATTTCAAATTAATTTTAGATTGGTAATATAGACCCCAAAACCTTCCAATATCGATATATAAAGAACTTGAAACATAAGTTTCTTAGCCCGATATATTTTATATTGTATATTGAGTTTGTATACGCCTCAAGAACCACGCAATATCAGTTTTAGACAAAATCGGAAAATGTATGATTTTCAGTCCCTCATATGGTATCTTATCAACTTAATAGTTGTAAAAAATTAACTTCATATTCGTAATACACGACCCCGAAAACCCTCTAATTCCAAATCTGGAAAAATGCGAATAAAGTAAAATTTTTAACTCACCATATTGGATATGCCATATTGAATTTCGAAAAAATGATTTTAATTTCTTAATCTAATCTAAATCTAAACCCTTCAAAGCCCCCTAGTACCAATTTTGGATGAAATCCAGGAGTTTAAAATTTCTAGACCGTCTTATAACAAGAATCTGACATATTAGATTTTTTTTTAAATAATTTTATATTCGCTATTTACATCCTCAAGACGATTCAGTCCCACAGTTAAACAAAATCAAAAAATGTAAAATTTTCAGTCCGCTAAAGTGGATTTGCCATATTAAATCCTGAAAAAATACTTTTAAATTCATAATTTACACCCTCAAGAACCCCCTATATCGTTTTGGAGAATATCGAAAAATGTATAATTTCTAGGACACTATATTGAATCCGTCAAATTGAGTTTTTCAAAAAATATCTTAAGTCTGTAATTAAATCTAATAAATATCCCCCTATACTGATTTTAGACAAAATCGAAAGATCTTTAATCCGCCATCTTAGATCCGCCATATTTAGTTTTATTAAATAATGTCAAATTTAAATTGGCGATCCCAAAAACTACCCGGTATCAATTTAAAAAAAAAAACGAACAAAATAAATTTTTTAGTCGCCATATGGGATACGCCTTATTGAATTTTTTAAAAATAATTTCAGATTCGTTATGTATCGCTCGAAAACTCCTCCACACCAATTTTGGAGAAAATCGAACAAAATTGATTTTTTTGTCCGCCATATTGAATTTTTAAAAATAATTTTAGATTCGTTATGTGCGACCCCGAAATCTCTCCCATACCAATTTTGGAGAAAATCGGACAAAATTAATTTTTTTGGACGCCATATTGGTTCCGCCATGTTGAATTTTTTAAAAACATTTTGAATTCGTTGTATGCGACCGCAAGAATACCCCCATTCCAATTTTTTTCAAAATTGGACAAAATTAAATTTTCTTGTCCGCCATATTGGATTTTTTAAAAATAATTTTAGATTCGTTGTGTACAACCCCAAAAATTTCCCCATACCAATTTTGGAGAAAATCGGGCAAAATTAATTTTTTTGGCCGCTATATTGTCAGCGCCATGTTTAATTTTACTGCACCAATTTCATCCAAAAAAAATATGGGACCACCGCAGCAACTTCCTGAACATAAAAAATTCATTCACGGTGCCGCCGTTCTAGAGTAATCGGTGTATATACATAAAAACACATACATACTCGACGAATTGAGAACTTTCTTCTTTTAGAAGTCGGTTAATAAAAGCCAGAAAGAAAAGATGTGATTTAATTTTTATTTTTATAGTTATGAGTAATTATTGTGATTTTCTTTATCTGCTTTTGCAGATTTTTTCACATGTTTCCTCTAGGATAGCGTTGCTCAACTTTTCAGTATTTGCCATCCGAGTTTCCATACCAATTTTTATCGCTGCCCCTCTTGGCTTCTCCTTTTGGAAATCTAACGTGATTTATTTTATTTTTTTTTTAAATTGTTTTGATACGGAATAATTTAAAACTTTGTATTCTATTCTCCCACAGGATTCAGCCTACATATTCAATGGTGGTCGTTTATATTGCGGGAACATTGCTAGGAGCCATCTTCATAACTTTGCGGTCAAAAAATTAACCCATAAACAGTTTAATGTAATTATTTTTCACCACTTCCGACTTACTTTATCTCAACAAGAGTGCATCAGTGAACTAAATTATATAAGTTTACAAAAAATATCTTGTTTTTTTGCTGAAATATTTTTATTTAAATTTGATAAGGTAGGTAATACTGTCAATCAGTAATAATTACTCCAACATCTCAACACTAGTTTACTATCTACCATTTTTTTTGTAGGGATGCACCTTGGTGTAATGATCATCTAATAGAGCTAAGATCTGAAACGCGCAGACTTTTTTAATAGGGCCAAGCGTGACGGAGGACTCTGGCAGAGTTACACCGAGAAACATACAACCTACAACAAGGAAATTAGGAAAGCTAAAAGAAACAACTTTAAGAAATTCTGTAAAGACATTCAAACTACACCTGTTGCAGCTGGACTTCACAAAGTCATGGCGAAGAGTAGCGTCGACACAGCAATTGCACTCAGAAAGTCAGACGGTAGACTCTTACTCAACACTGACTTTGCGGGGAGCAAGCCTAGCAACGCAAATGATGTAGTGGAACATTGCGAAAGACCCACTAGAGAAGCTACAGCAATAGCCAGACACATTAGCAGTAGCGGTCGTTTAAAATAGGCAATGAATACCTTTCAACCATTTAAAATCTCAAAAGTTGATGGAATAATATCGGCCCTGCTCTAACGAGGGCAGGAAGCGATTTTACCCCATATAGTATGAATCAGTCAAAGCAGCCTGAAACTGGCCTATATAACAGAAATATGGAGAAGGGCTAGAGTCATCTTCATTCTGAAAGCGGGGAAAAAAGACCCTACATACCTTAAATCCCTGCGACACATCAGTCTCGCATCGTTTATTTTAAAAACGATGGAGAAAGCAGTAGAAAATTATATCAGAACAGAAATTCTTGAACAGGCGCCACTGCATCCCCATCAACATGGGTATCAAGCAGGTAGCAGCAAGCACTGATACAATTAACAGATGAGATTTAAGAAGCACTGAACTGGAAGGAAACTATAATATGTACCTTCCTTGATATATAAGGGACTTTTGACAACACTCTACATGACGCAGTCAAAAGAGCGTTCGACGGCAGGGAAGTGGACGGAAGACATCGAAATGGATGGCACGAATTCTCTCTAATAGAATAACAGAAACAGAGATAGAACAGGACACTACCGCCTTCTGTACCACTAGAGGATGCCCTGGGGGTAGGAGGAGGAGCCTGTCCACTTATATGGAACTTAATTGTAGACCAGCTCCTCTGTGATCTGACGGACCTTGGCATATCTTGTCAAGTCTATGCCGATGACGTGGTCGTGATCGCAAGGGGCAAATTCCAGAATACCTTCTATGACATAGTTCAAGGTAGCTTGAATATATTAGAGAATGGTGCCAGATGATGGGACTAACCATCAACCCCATCAAAACCATCCTAGTATTCTTCACAAGGAAAAGCAACCTCAACCTGAGGGCCATCAAAATTAATGGGAATGTTTTTGAGTGGAAGTGAGAGGTTAAATATCTGGAACTGATCCTAGATAGCAAACTCCTCTGGAATAGGCATGAAAAAGAAGTAATCAATAAGGCTACAAGAGCCTTGATCATCTGTAGAAACTTTGCGAGAAAAAGATGGGGTACAAACCCAAAAATCCTGCAGTGGATGTACACTGCAATAGTGAAATCAATCATCACATATAAGGCAGTGATCTGATGGTAAAGAAGCAGTCTGGGTAATACGAGAGCTAATGTTTCGAAAGTTCAAAGACTGGTCCGTGCATGTATAACCGGAGCAATGAACACTTGCCCAACTTTGTGAAAAACTTCAGCACAAAGTTGAGTGGCACGAGAGAATGAGATAGAAACACCATTGAAAAACTCAGCAAGAAATCCACTGTATGGCATACAGATAGCTCCAAAATAACTTGGGTAAGTCACCAAGCATTTTCCAGACAGAAATACATGCTATTAAGATATGTATTCAATTTAACAAGAAGAAAAACAATCACGGCCAAGAGATTATCATCATGGCAGATAGTCAAGCAGCCATCAGTGCACTGACCTCTCAAGTTATTAGTTCTAAGATAGTCTGGGAATGCCTAGAGGAACTGAATGATTTGAATAGGAATAATAAAGTCACTTTCATATGGGTAACGGGACATACCGGGATAGAGGGGAATGAAACAGTATACAAGCTCGCGAGGAAAGGGACTGAGACAACTTTTCTGTGGAATCAGTAGCAGCATAATGCTGGAGGAACTAAAGACAGAAAAAGAAAGCAAGGGATCTAATTATTGGCCGGAGCTGTAAGAATTGAGACAAGCAAAGATACTTCTGGGAAATTACGACCTGAAGAGATTTAAAGAATGCATAAGCATGAGTAAAAACCAGCTCAGAGTTTTGACAGGGGTCCAGACGCGGCATTGCCACCTGAAGGGACACTTCCAGAAACTGGGACCGGTAGAAAGAGAAGAATGCAGATTCTGTGAGGAGGAGGGCGGAACCTCTATTCATATCCTTGCAGAGTGCAGCGCTCTAGAAAACCCTAGGATGCGGTTCTTAAGAGCACACCAAATCGAAGAAGGGGAGCTACCCACTTTTAAGCCGTCCAACATCCTGAGATTCCTAAGGGAAATAGGACTGGAGGTTCTGCTCTAGCCGATAGGGCAACTCTATGACTGGGCAGCAGTAGGGGGCACAATAGATCGACCAGATCGCAGTGTACAGACCTCCAACTCTACACACATACATACATACCATTATTTTTAACAATTAGCAGTTTTTTTGCGAAAACATTTAGTTTTACAACAACGCCGATAAAATTATTGCTAAGTATTAATTTATAATGGCTGGTAGGTTTGGACGTTGTATTTTGCTTAATTTAGTATTGTAACTTACGGTCAAGATAAAGCGTGAGTGCTTCATAGTATATGTAAAATGTGCATTGAATATCTGCGACCCATGGAAAAAAATACGTGGAAGTCTTTAAAATTTAGTGTCTGAATGATTTGGAAAAAGCAAAAAAATCATCACTTTGACTGTTACTTCTGTATAACACACATTGGGCACCAACAAAAAATAACTGCTATAAATGGATATATCCTAATATTAATTCAGCAAGAAGACCAATTCCCCATTTAGGAAATGTTTCAGTACCAGTTTTTGATCAGCCAAGAATTCAAAAATCTAGTGCTGCTCAAGTGAGCGACGACTATGAATATTGTGGAGAAACTTCGAATTCTATGTCATTTTCACAAAATTAGCCTAATGATCTCATCAAAGATTTAGAACTTTTGAAAGAGCAGGCCAGGTTGTTAGTATCCAGATTAAAAAAAGAAGTGTCTATCCTTTGACGTAAAAATGACTTTATGTTGAATGACAGAACGAGATTTACTTCAACTTTACTCCTCTGACGCAAATTTAGTATACTGTAGTGATATGAGTGGTTTACTGATTTTCGTGAGTAGAAGTACATATCAGGTATATGATTGGCGTCTTTTTATCAACAGCAATAAATAGAATCTAAAAGCTGTTCTTCTACATAATGGCAATCATCATGCTTTCATTCTGGCTATTCTCTTTGTTAATATGAAAAAAAACATTTCAGTACGTCTACAAAAAAATATGCTAAACATGATTGGATAATATCTGTCGGCTTGAAGATCGTTAATTTTTTGTTAAGTCAACAGAGTGGCTATACAAAATACTCATGTTTTATTTGTTTTTTGGACAGTAGACCCAATTCAAAACAGTGAACCCAAAAAATTGACAAACAAGAGATGCTTTGGTCATTGGTGAATAAAATGTGATTAAAGAGCCTATAGCTCCTTAAGAAAAAATCATCCTTCGCTTTTGCATATAAAATTAGAGCTAATGAGTAGTAAATAAGAGCTCTGGGCGAAAATGGTCAGTGTTTTAATTTTGTTTCTCAGAAATTTCTTAAAAAATTAAAAGCCGGAATTTTGGATGGATCCTAGACGTCGGTTAATCAAAGATTACACTAATTTTGAGGCATTCATGACTGAGATTGAACGACTTGCTTGGAAATAATTTGTAACGATTAGAAAAAATTTGATCGCAAACAACAAGGTTGAAAACTATGAGGAGTCAGTTGATGAAATGGTTCAACACTTTAAAAATTTAAACTGAAATATGAGCATAAAGTTCACACTCATATAGATCACTTTCAACTTAACCTAGAAGATTTTAGCGAAGAATAAGGAGAATGCTTCCATCTAGACATAAAAACTATGGAAAGCAGGTATCAGGGCAGAAGAGACATTCATATGATGGCAGATTATTGCTGGAACTTATGCATGATTGTCCGATAAAATTTAATTTATAAAATCACATAATTTCTTCACGTAGAAATTTAAAATAAAGCTACTTTTTGTATAAATATATTCTCGTAAACTAGAGCTGATACGAAAGTAACGAATATATTTTTGGAATCACCTCGTTACATACTTAAAATCAGATCTTAAGTTTTAAGCATCAAAATGTATGTACGTCTGTGTTATTTATATCACGCCCATTCGCATATTAAACTACTGTATATCTCTAGGTTAGTGAATTTAATCGTGGCCGACGTTTGCTAACGAACGAGTCTCGTAATACAAGAAAATATCGATACTGTACGTGATCTGATAACAATAAAACCATTTTCAATCATGAATATTTGTTTCTATTTGTTATTCTCAAAGTAAGAATAAATTTTGAGCTACAAATTCCAGAACGTAGCTGAGTAAAAAGATACATTTTAAATTTACTTAACAATTCAAAAAAAAAAAAATCTGTGTGCCCTATTAGAATAAACAACAAAAAATCTTAAATTGGCTACCGGTTTTATAGCAAGTTTTATGACTATTGGTTTCATCTCAAAATATATGAAAAATTACTCTAGGTTGAAATCAGAAGAAAGCAGGAAACAATAGCATGGGAAAAATGATGTTCACCCATAGATCATTTTAGCGCTAGATAAAAAAGGGTACTTTAGGGGTAAATAATCCATTTTATTAGATCAGATTGAGAGTTCCAAACCTTTCAATCTTTCTTTCGAAAAAAATTGATGCCTTTCGGTAAAAAAAAATCGCCATATTATGTATAAGCCATGAAAGTACTCGCACGATCCATAGTCTCTTCCCGTAGATATAATAAACTTCTATCAGATACGATAAAATGAAAGAATTTTCAGGATACCACTTGAATCTCATCCTGTATTCCATATTTAGTACTTTTTGAGTAACACTTTTTCGAGCCACATAAAATAATGTTGGAAGGTTTGGTATTTTTATGAAAATACCCGAATGATTGCAATTCGTAAGCACTTGGGTGAAGATGTTCCTATTACGAACATGGAACAAGAGATTATGGAAAATTTTATTCTTTTTTACAATTTTATATTACTTAAATCTAAATTTGAAACAAAATTCTCGTTTATAATTTATTTGCTCTTGTATCTTTATGTATCTTGAAAGTTTAAAAATTTAAAGCATTTTACGCATGCCTTATTTCAATATTATTTTGTCTTGATGTAGATCTTTTTATCAAGAGCAATATTGTCTCGTAAAGTGAAAGATAAAAATCTTTTCGCATAGACATTTTTTTGCTTAGCGTGATAAATATCTCTTGATAAATCTTTGAAAAATAGTATCAACATATTTAAATTTAACTTAAATTCTAGGAGTGTGATTTTCTAGAGAAAACAGTAGTTATATTATTATTATTATAAATCTAACACAGTTGTGATATGCATGCTTAAAAATTTCACAAATCAATTAATTCAATAGTGTACTAAGGCAAATGCAATAAGATTTATATTAGAAGTGTTAATAAATAATTACATTTTACATAAACTGATTTAATAGCTGCTTGATAAAAGGATAATATTAGCTTTTTAATAATAATATCCATAATTTATCAAAATTAAATTTATTTTTGTACTTATACCCTGTTAGTATAGTATGTATAGTAAATTAATAGTTGCTAAATAGAAATATATATGATTATCTAAACACGATTATTTGGAAATAAACGCAGGCACATTCTAAATTTTATCCATATAATAATATAGCAAATATAAGTTATATGAAATTTACATCTGTATTTACTTACGAAAGTGCACACTCCTCTAGTTCTATTCTTGTACGTGCATACCTGAAAATAAAAATACATATTATACTAAGTTATCAGTTTGTGCTAGTAATTATTTTATTTAGATGCGTATTAGCCCTTAAGAATTTCGGAAACCTAATTTCAAATTTGTAAATTTTGCTGACTGTAAATCAACTCAATTTATTTAAACCATTTATTTATCCAATTCGAAATTTAATCAAATACGACACAACAAAAGCAAAAATAATAAAATGAACACTAGTAAAGGTAAAAAGAAATAATATAAATGCCCAATAAAATGTTATATAATGAAGAATTCTTGAGACTTGAGACGCATAACCATTTTTTGAAGTTAAATTGTTTTAGTCAGTAGTTAAACCTATTTTTATTGAGAGAACTTTTAACACTATTATCTACAAAGTTATAAATTTGACATGAGTTGATATATTTGCTAAAATAATTCTCGATTACGTGTATTAATTCTTATTCAACATGAATTTAAAAATTTTGATAAAATTTAATATAAAATCTCCAGACGGATAAGACATTCAAAATTCTCTCTACTATTCGCAACACGAAGGCCAGCTACTCTAGTTGCAAAACATTTGCAATATTAATACACAAATTGCATTAAAACTTGCTTTTCAGTTTGAGATACCTTAAGGAAGACTAGACTAAAAATTAATAAAACATTGCACTGAAAGAGCTAACTGAGTGCAAACATTATTTAAACATTGTAAAGCATTGTAAATACTGTGCAACAGGAAATATTACTCTTTAACATGCAGTCGCTATTGCAGGTAGACATCAAATATTACTACAAGTATAATAGCGCATACTGTAGGTTTCAAAAGCCGTGATGAATCTTCATATAAAGGTGTGTAGTGTTTAAACTAATTTTTTTTTGGGGGGGAAGGATATAATTATTTTTAGTTACTCGTATATTTATATCATCGACATAATATAACACATTAATCTCTTCCGAAGTTTTCTCTGAAAATTTTCTGAGATCATGTAAAAACATTAAGAAGAGATAGAGCTCAAGAACGAAAGCCCGATAGCTCTACTCTTAGTATTTATTTCGTTATCTGACACAATTTGATAGCTATTTTGTCAATACTACTCAAGAATCTCCAAAGATCTACCTCAATCATCATACCGATTTTATTTAAATAGTAAAATGGTTAAGATAGGAACATTAAAAACGTATGAAAAATCAATGAATAAACCTAAACTAGGTCGATTGTCTCAACGATTTTCATTTTAAATTCACAAAGAACCGATCCTTACCATTTAATGGAGTAAAGCCATGTTTTAATTTTTAAAACTAATTATTCCTACTTAAGAAAGAAGTAAGGTGTATGTATTGTTTAATCTCTGTCTTGTTACAAGAATTGTGTTTCCAGACTTTTCTCTGAAAACTAGAGCATTAAATTTTTATCACCCAAAGAGTGCTTCCGATAAATTTGATATTTATAATTTTATATTTCTATTCGTACCTAGATAGTTCGGTATCGAATGGAACTTTTTCGTCCAATCGTTTCATTTCAGGTGGTAATTAGATACTGAAGTTTGTTTTCTCATTATCTTTAGAGAAATTTTAATAAGAGGTTAACATTATTTTCATTAATAAAATAAAACTTCAGAAAAAGTAGTGAAGCGCACATCTAGAAAAAGTCCCTTTTAGTAAAACCTTATTAAATACTGTAGCATAGTCTTCAATGCACAAAAGCTTTAAAAACTGTTAAGCATTCTAATTTAAGAAATAACCACACACCAAATCAATGAAAAATTGACTTTGGTGAATTCGATCCAAATTTTGAGAATATACTCTCAGAGTGATGCTGATAAAATGTACTCATTGCTTCAAGTGAACTTAAAGGGACACCAAAGATCTTTTTAGTTAGGAAAGGGAGATAGACAAAAAAGTTGTACACAATAGTTGCAGGATTTCAAGTGAGGCACCTGCAAGTGTCCTCCACAGTTGACCCTGTAGTCAAGCTCACCAATTGATAGGAAAATGGAGGACATTAGCTTTGCCCAAGTGAATGTCTGCCATACCAGAAATGCCTCCAGGAACCCTGGTTCCACAAAAATCAAGTAAAAGATTTTACTGCAAGGATGCTAAGATAGTATATCATGTTAGTAATGACACACTCAGGACATGTATTATGGTAAGGAAAAACATTAATAATTATTTTCAATCAGATTTCATGACAAGAGATCTTGTTCCTGTTCGAGTATAGCTCGAACTGAAGAAGAAGCAAGAGATCATCATAGCCTCGTACAACTGCGCAGGAGACGGGTACTACCGCCAGAAGTATAAAGATTGATAGAGGACAGTCCAGAAAGGAAATTGCCACTATTATTAGGACAACATTCACAATCCAGTTTGGGGTAGCAAGGACACCAATCAAAGAGGTGAGCAACTTTTAGAATTATTAACATCATAGAGAATACTTCAACAATTGTATCAATTGTAAGGTAAGAAGTAAGATATTACATTTAGTACACCAGGCTTAGTGGGATACTAGAGGATACTGAATGAACCTTCTCTCTCAGCCCATAGAATAATCCTGTTAGGTTAGAAACCGATTCCCCTGAACTAGTTTCCAGAAGGCATCCACAGAAAATAGACTGGGAAAGCTACAGCAACAATCTGAAAATAAACTCAGCATACATTCGGACCAGATTTGGCGCTAAGCATCATCTGGAGCTGGGAAATGACTTGAAAAACGTAAATGAGGTAATATTCAGAACTTATGAATCTAGCTGTTCTTACAAACAAGCAAGAGCTATATAGATGCACCTTGGTGGAATAATCATCTGTCAGAGCTAAGACCCAAAACGCGCAACTTTGAGGGCTAAGCGTAACGGAGGAACAGCTTCAAGAAATTCTGCGAATATATATTTACAGTGTTGAATAAAAACCCAAAGTCAAAAAATATACCAATAGTTTTAAATTTGACTTCAATATGACTTAATACCTTCTGACAGAAAGGAAAAATGGCATCTTATGAAATTAATATCTTGTTCATCTCGTGGACTGTTGTTGGTTTTAGGAAAATTGTTTGAATGTAATTTTTCTTTATTAAGTATTGCATGTTAGTGTTATATTTAAATATCTCTATCTAATTGTTGAACCAACTGTACAAAAGATCACTGAATGCTTGAGCAATATCCTGCGGTTCATTAATCGCCACACAACCAACAACAATATTTTTGGCCCATGTATCTTCTTGCAGTTAATAATATTTTTACTGATTATGTTCCAAATTATCTTGTTTTCATTTCCAGAGGAATGAATGAGATTGGAGTTTCTCTTGCGTTTAGAGTATTCCTTTTGTGACTTGATTTTAGTTCCTTGTAGTGATCCAAAAAATGCCCACTTTTATCTGTTTTTAAAGAGAGGTGAATTTTTCTCAACGCACTCCTAGCCTTAACCACCTTAGGAGCGACCCACCCTTTGGCTTTATTATTATTTATATAATTGTTTGTAATGTAATTCGTAGAGAAAATGTCACATTAAATAAGGCATAAGAATCACTGAAAAGAGATTCGAAAGATGTTCTGAAGTCATTATTTCCTGTATAATACGTACAGTGTCAAGTTTCTTTCGAAATTAAATGATTAAAATAGGAAATATTTTCCTCGTTAAAAGAATTTTTGTCAAAGTTTGTAATGTTTTTGTCAAATATTTTAACATTCATATTTTGTGCTCTGTAATCATAAAAATATACACCAATAGTAGAAATCGGAAAAGGCTTTGCATTAGTGAAAATATTATCAGTAAGAGGCTTGGACTCACGTTATATCGTCGAACATTCAGAAAATAATTGTCGCAGTCCAAAACAACTAAAATTATCCTTCGGAGTAGTGGAATTAAATGCATTCTCACTCAAGTCAAAATTAAAATCAGCCAAAAAAAAGGTAGAGCCGTGAACCTCACACTACCATTCAATAACCATTCCAAAGACTCGAAAAAACCTAAATTATTGTCACTTGGTGGCAGGTAAATTCTATAACTTTGTTGAGTAATTATGCTAAATAATCTTATCTTAACGTATAAAACCTCAAAACTCTTGTCAACTCACAATTCACAATTAAAATATAATATACAAATTTGTCGCTTAAAAAAATTGTGACTGCGCCACCCCTTAAAACTGGGCGCATTTAACATGCAACCACACTGTAGCCATTTAAAAAAAAACATGCTACTTCGTCATTGATTAACCAAGTTTCACAAATACAGATGGTATTTGGATATCCCACATAATGCAGGAAAACTTCAAATTGATCTTTCTTAGCCCTTTTACTTTTAAAGTTCAGATTAAGAATGGACACAAACATAATTGTGTGTATGAAGAAATTAATGTGTTCTTGGTATTCTCCAATATTGTTGATATGTGTTGAAACTTGTTCCTTTCAAAAAAATACTCAGATATTTCACTTCCACTGGCCCAGTTCTTGAGTTCTAAAATATCATTCTTTATACTTTTATCGACCGCTACTTGGAAGGAATTGAACGTTTACCAGCGATTTTTACCTGGAATCCGAGTAAAATCTTGTTTCGGACACTTTTCTACTAAATATTGTTATTGGAATAGGTGGTTTTGTGTAAGGAAACAAATATCCATGTTTTATTCTTAGCCGACAAGTCTGATATATTACGATTTTTGTGGGTTTGGTGGTATTTTCGTTAATATCATTAATAAAGATGTACCTATTCAATTTTGCGTTCGCTTGCTCTTCGTGAATGGACGCTTTTGTGGCAGAAACAGAAAGCTGCTGCTTATCAATAAAAATATGACCTTTTTCCTCAGAGCTCATGTTTTGTTTATTATTGTGTTTGCTATTTTTTAGTAATTTGTCAAAATAGACTCTTCTGAAATCGTCGACTGAAAATCACATAGTTACATGACTGTGACATGTAGACATTCAAATAGGCTGACAACAAAATTATAATGGTTTCTAGCGGCTGTGAAAGCTAAAAATAAGTTATGGTCTACAACACACGTGGAAATAACATTCAATCGTCGCATAAGAAATATGAAAAAGAAACATGGCTCAATCAAAAGTCAAGAACGATAATTTCCGATAAAGTTTCTCCATCAAAATAATATTTTTAAGATAAAAACTTTATATCTCATTCGCAATTTGTCATACAAACGTGTCAGATGAAATAACCCGTCCTAGAAATTTTTTGCCAGAGACAAGATTTTTCAGCGAATTGCCAAGAAACAAATTTTCCAATAAATATTCAATCGTGTTCCGAATGAAAATGGCTTCTATTATAGTTTAAAATATCAAGAAATACTAAAGTTATATTTTACTTTAGTAAGAAACTTTTTGCTTTTCTTTTATCATATACCGAGTGTCCCATGAAGCCTAGGAATCGGCTATACATTGGCAAATATTTGTTACTGAGCTTTAAAAAAAATATCTTAATGACTTAGGCGAATTAATATAAGATATTTTTAAGTTTCTAAAAATGTTGGAAGAGGGAGTATCTTATTAAATTCGAATAGTAATAATCTCTCAAAAAAAAAATCAAATATAATGGCAGGTAACCGTTTACGTTGTTAATATCAACTGCCTGTTTAAAAAGTTTTATTTTTACAATTTTGCTAAAACTTTTAAAATTAGGTCAAGGGAAGGGAAGGAATACTGTTTTTAGAAGTCAAATTTTACACGAAAATAATGAGTTTTATGGAAATCTTAAACTAAACAGATTATCTTTTTGACAAATGTAATCTTTATTTCAACCCTGCATAACCATTATTATTTTAGCTTTTATTTCGATTTTAAAAACAATAGGAACTTCTAGTTTTTTTTTAAATTTTATATATTATAATCCAAGTAATTTAAGAGAGACTTTTTCGTTTAAAATACGTTAAAAAAAGAGAAAATTAGTAAGTTCGACAAATAATGTGATCTAATAGTTGATTTATGAAATATTAATAAAACTTAATCAAAGCTCATTTACTATACAGGAATTTATCCCTTAAATAAGACTTAGTTTATTAAAATTTAAAAAAAAAATTTGAAATACAAGATTCCTTGCTGTCCTCCCCTCCCCTCGCTTTTATTTTCAAAGTTAGAACAAAAAATTAATAAAAATTTTTAAAACATGGATGGTGGCTATAAAAGCATGAAAGAAAACCTACATTTAGATTTAATTTTTCTGAATAAATATTGTTTTTCTATTCCACATTATCAAAGACGTCGTTTTGTGACCTAATAGAAATGAAAGCATATATTATTTTAATATAATTACTTTTTTAAAAATTACCTTTTGAATTATGCAGTGTTAAATAAAATTGGATAAGGTAATCCAGAGATACAGTATTTTTTGGACTACAATATAGCTTGCATCCGCCTCGCTTTATTTTAAAAATTAGAGGAAAAATTTGCTACACAAATTTTAAAATATAAGCAATAGATACCCAAAACATAAAGGAATACCTATCATTATATTTTACTTTTTTGGGAGATTGTGGTGTTTATATTTTTAACCGACTTCTAAAAGAAGGAGGTTCTCAATTCGTCGACTATGTATGTTTTTTTTATGTATGTACACCGATTACTCTGGAACGACGGCACCGAATTGAATGAAATTTTTTACGTTATGTTCAGGAAGTTGCTGCGGTGGTCCCATATTTTTTTGGATTAAATTGATGCAGTAAAATTCAAGATGGCGCTGACAATTTAGCGGCCAAAAAAATTAACTTTTCCCGATTTTCTCCAAAATTGGTATGGGAGAATTTTCCGGGTTGTATAAAACGAATCTGAAATTATTTTTAAAAAATTCAATATGGCGGATCCAATATGGTGATCGAAAAAATTAATTTTGTTCTATTTTCTCCAAAAGTGGTACAGAGGAGTTTTCGAGATCACACATAACGAATTTAAAATTATTTAAAAAAAATTCAATATGGCAGATCCAATATGACAGTCAAAAAAATCGATTTTGTTCAAAATTGGTATGTGGGAGTTTTTGAGATCGTACATAACGAATCTGAAATTATTTTAAAAAAATTCAATATCGAGGATCTAATATGACGAATAAAAAATGAAAACGAATCTAGAGTTATTTAAAAAAAATTGAATATGGAGGATCCAAGATGGCGGATTAAAGATTCTACATCTCTCGATTTTGTCTAAAATCACTATTGGAGGATTTTTGTTAGTGTTAATTAAGAATTTGAAATATTTTTGGCGTCATAAAAATTTTACATTTTTCGATTTCCTCTAAAACTCATATAAGGGGTTCTTGAGGGTATAAATTATGAATTTAAAAGTATTTTTCCTGGATGTCATATGGCGAATCCAATATAGCGGACTAAAAATTTTACATTTTTCGACTTGGTTCAAAGATGGGATTGAATCGTTTTTGAAGATGTAAATAGCGATTATAAACTTATTTTAAGAAAATCTAATATGTCAGATGCAATATGACTGTCTAGAAATTTTAAATTTCCGGATTTCATCCAAAATTGTTACTAGGGGGCTTTGAAGGGTTTAGATTTAGATCAGATTAAGACGTTAAAATTATTTTTTTGAAATTCAATATCGCGGATCCAATATGGTGGGTTGAAAATTTCACCTTATTCGCATTTTTTCAGATTTGTTTTTTGGGTCGTGTATTGCGAATACGAAGTTAATTTTTTATAACTGTTAGATTTATAAGATAAAATATGGGGGACAGAAAATTTTACATTTTCCGATTTTGTCTAAAATTGGTATTGCGGGGTTCTTGGGGCATATAAACACTCAATATGCAGTATAAAATATATCGGGCTAAGAAAGTTACGTCTCAATTTCTTTAAGTATCGATATTGGAAGGTTCTAGTGCCTATATCACCAATCTAAAATTAATCTGATAGCGGATTTACTATGACAGACTAAATATTTGTTTGACACAATTTCACTGGTATTTGGAGAACTCCAAGAGTCAAAGAATTTTTAGTGGTTCATTTTAGGATGATTTACAACTTTGGATAAAATGGGTACTTTTTTGCCATCTTGGAGTTATTGTGAGGTTCACTAGTCTCGATTAATACTTAGTTCATATAATTTATCTATATAATAATGAATTCAAAACTAAAAATCGAAAAAAAATGTTATAAAAAAGTTGAACCGACTTCTAAAAATGCGCTAAAAAGTGAAAAATTGCTATAAATTTTTATAAGATATTGATATTTTTGAAGTCAGCGCAGAATTATTTTTAAATGAAATAAATAACTACTAATATATACAAATTATGGTAAGAAAGCATTTACAAATAAATTATTTTTAATCTGTTTATGCGAATCACCAATTGTCAGGTATTAATTTGGCGCCGACTCCAAAAATTTCAATGTCTTATAAAAATTTATAGTTATTTTTCACTTTTTAGCGCACTTTTAGAAGTCGCTTCAATTTTTTTTTATAAAAATTTTATTTATAATAAGATACACCCTCTTAAGGCTCACATAGAAGCTTAAAATTATTTTATTTCAATTTGCCTTGCTTAAGTCTATTTTTCCTGAATGCTCAGTGACAAATATTTTCCGGGATTCAATTAGTTGATAGCCTTAATTGGAAACCCTGTATATGGAATCATATAATTAATGGATGAAATTAAAGGAGATAATAAAATATAAATCCAATGCAGCAAAAAATTGTATATCATATATTTACGGTTTTCCAGTAACAACTCGTTAAATGTCCATTATTGTTGCTTGCACAGCTGATAAAATTGAACAGATTAGAAACTAAGAATTTAATAACATTGGTAGCTAAAAATTATAGGGCTTTTAATAGAGTAGATCTTTTGAAAGTTTCCACCTTTTTTTAGTTCACACGTGAAAGAGTAAATTTTCTGTTCCTCTAAGAATGACTTTTTAAAAAGATTTCTTTTTAATTAAAGCATTTTTTCCGTTTTTTTTTCAATTCATAATTCAATGTAGTAGAGTACCCATTTTTGTACTGAATATAAAAATCCATACAAAATAAATAAAATAAGAGATTTGAATTAATTAAGAACAAGTTATGAGTTATTCATCATTGTTAGTAGTTTGAGACTTATCGGGTAAAGAAAAAACATATTTTTCTTTTATATTTTTATCTCTTTGAGCATATAAAGATGGCACTGTTTTTTTAATATAATTCCTATATCTCAAAAATATCCAACACGAATGAAAACTTCTACCTTAGAAGAATAAAAAGGACTTTATTTTTTTTTAAGAATTTTTTCATGAATTTCATGAAGCGTGCAAATTAGAAGCAAGAAAATTGGTAACTTTTTTCAGCAGTTTTAAAATTCTGCCATAAGGAAGGAAAATAATAGGGACTCAATTCCTTTATAACATTTCTATATTCCAAAAGAAAAGAACAAAAGTTGGGGGCATTGGTGTATATAGATAAATCAACAGGAAATAATTAAATCGTTGACGCATTTTCATTTTCCATGACTTTTGTGTTACAGGATCTGAGTGTAGCGTTACAAATAGTGAGTAGTTTATTTTATGCCTTTCTGCAGCATATGCTTGCTTTGTACTACGTCATAAGTATGATTAGACAATCGCGACTGCACGTGACACATTTGATGTTAGAAAGTTCGTTGATAAATCGGTTTTGAGCCATGTAGCCCGATCATAGTAGTGTTTGAGTTTTCCCTTCAAGTAGTCAAAGCCCTTCTTAAGGTGAGTTCTTTAAGATATAGTTATAAATTACCTTGTGCCAACTTTAATTTATTTTAGGGTAAATTATGTTTTCCTTGCAAATGCAAATTTTAAAATGTAATGGCTGATTTTGCATTTTTATTATATTTTTTAGTGCAACCTTTTCTTGTGGGGTATATAGAATATCACATGTTGATATAAAACCGCATTTTCCTATTCTACCATCGCCTAGCAGGACGGTATTGGACTTGTGTACTTATCCTGAGTCACAGAATAATCTTTCTCGTTGCCAGCAGGGACAGATTCAAGAAGAGGAGCGGTGGGGGTTAACGCACATTGAATTAATTTTATCAATTCATTTCCGCTTGTCATACTGTACTGTCATGTATACAAGTGAGGTGGGGATAATTTCGACTTTTTCTTTGCTCTTATGTTATCGCCGTTCCCTTCCCAAAGGAAAGGCTGGATTCACACTGCTTGCCGGTTTGTAATGATGAATGTGAATTCTCTTTTGATACGTCCAGACAAACAGTGTCAGTTATATGGTATGTACCTCTTGAGTATTAATTTTATCTAGAATTGTCATGGCATAGAACAAGTACCATGACAATTATCTTAGCCTCATAATTTTTCCTTCAACTAACCTTAGCTATATTTTTTGTTGTTAGGATATCTGGGTAAGAATTATAAATGTGAAATCCTGTTTTATGGATAACCTGTCCATATTCAAATTTCCTGCCAAGAGAAGCTGGTTTAAAGAATCTTTATCATTAATATAAAATTAATTTTACCATTTAATTGTTTGTATAAAGAAATGAACAGAACAAAAAAACAATTTCTTCCACCTTTAATATAGTTTTATTTACTTAGCAGTTGTCCTTGTGGTTTTATTACATTTTTCCAATTATTGAATATTGGGCGAGGGTATCCCTTGAGTATTGATTTTATCTAGAATTGTCATGGCATAGAACATTTACCATGACAATTATCTTAGCCTCATATTTTTTCCTTTAATTAACCTTAGTCATATTTTTTGTTGTAAGGATATCTGGGTAAGAATTATAAATATGAAATCCTGTTTTATTGATAACCTGTCCATATTCAAATTTCCTACCAAGAGAAGCTAGTTTAAAGAATCTTTATCATTAACATAAAATTAATTTTACCATTGAATTGTTTGGATAAAGAAATGAACAGAACAAAAAACATTTTCTTCCACCTTTAATATAGTTTTATTTACTTAGCAGTTGTCCTTGTTGTTTTATTGAATTTTTCCAATTATTGATTATTGGGTGAGGGTATTCTTTGATTATTAATTTTATCTAGAATTGTCATGACATAGAACAAGTACCATGGCAATTATCTTAGCCTCATATTTTTTCCTTCAACTAACCTTAGCTACATTTTTTGTTGTAAGGATATCTGGGTAAGAATTATAAATGTGAAATCCTATTTTATGGATAACCTGTCTATATTCAAATTTCCTACCAAGAGAAGCTAGTTTAAAGAATCTTTATCATTAACATAAAATTAATTTTACCATTGAATTGTTTGGATAAAGAAATGAACAGAACAAAAAACATTTTCTTCCACCTTTAATATAGTTTTATTTATTTAGCAGTTGTCCTTGTTGTTTTATTGAATTTTTCCAATTATTGATTATTGGGTGAGGGTATTCTTTGATTATTAATTTTATCTAGAATTTTCATGACATAGAATAAGTACCATGGCAATTATCTTAGCCTCATATTTTTTCCTTCAACTAACCTTAGCTACATTTTTTGTTGTAGGGATATCTGGGTAAGAATTATAAATGTGAAATCCTATTTTATGGATAACCTGTCCATATTCAAATTTCCTACCAAGAGAAGCTAGTTTAAAGAATCTTTATCATTAACATAAAATTAATTTTACCATTGAATTGTTTGGATAAAGAAATGAACAGAACAAAAAACATTTTCTTCCACCTTTATTATAGTTTTATTTACTTAGCAGTTGTCCTTGTTTTATTGCGTTTTTCCAAATATCGATTATTGGGTGAGGGTATCCCTTAATTTTATTTAGAATTGTCATGGCATAGAACATTTACCATGGCAATTATCTTAGCCTCAAATTTTTTCCTTTAACTAATCTTAGTCACATTTTCTGTTGTAAGGATGGCTAGGTAAGAATAATAAATGTGAAATTCTGTTATACTGATAACCTGTCCATATTCAAATTTCTTGCCAAGAGAAGCTGATTTAAAGAATCTTCATCATTAACATAAAATTAACTTTACCATTGAATTGTTTGGATAAAGAAATGAACAGAATAAAAAAAAACATTTTCTTCCACTTTTAATATAGTTTTATTTGCTTAGCAGTTGTCCTTGTTGTTTTATTGTGTTTTTCCAATTATCGATTATTTGGTGAGGGTATCCCTTGAATATTAATTTTATCTAGAAGTGTCATGGCATTTTCTTTTATTCCCGGGTCGTCCTAAAGCCGGACGCACTGCGGCCAGAGCAAGCCTACTGTGCTCATCCTAGACATTACAGCCACTCTGTCAACCTAGCCCCATGGCTCAATCTGTACGGTCCTGCTAAGGAGTGAGTGAGTATTTCTCCTGGTTCCAAACTTACTGATCCGAATATTTGTTATCTAAAACTCTCCAGTGACTCACAGTCACATATTATGTGCTTCACCGTTTCTTCGGCTTGTCCACATAGTCTGCAGCCGAGGTTTCCGTTGTAATGGAACAAATGTTAATTATTTTCATTGTTCAATGTCAACTATATTTTGGTTAAAATAAATAATTAAATAATCACTCTGTGAATAGATATGCCGTGGGAATAGGGTAGTTATATTTATTTATCACTATCCACGAAGGTCTAAAGGATAAATAAATCAGTTATCGAACTTAACTTTTATGATCTTAGTCGTGTAAATGTTGTCCTAAAAAAATACATAAAGTCGTCTAAGTAATCCTGCCCTGGTTAAGTATATAGGACCAGATGTGATAAGGGTATTTTAACATGTGGTCTGTGGAATACCGTTAAGGAGTTTTAGAGTATTGAACGATTTTCCCATTATTGGGAAACAAAAGAATGATCAAATAAACTCACTATAATGGAAATATATCGTTTGGCCATTTGTAAAAAGAATTATGATTAATAATTGTTTTTTCTATTCACAAGAAATAATGAGTTAAGATGTTTATTGCCAAAACAGCCAAGAAAAGTGAATAGTTTTTTTTACAGTCTTTAACATATATTCTTTTAGTTATAGAAAGAAGTAGAATAGTTTTATCAATTGTGTTATATAAAAATTAAGCTTAAGATGCTCACAGGTCAATTCGTGAATCAAACATCCGGTATGGTACAGTTAACGCTCTTAGTACGAAAACTCCCAAATCTTCGAACTTAAGGGAAGAAATTTGTTGGGTTCCATCGCCTAATTTGGATACAAACGGAAAACAAAGGGAGAGGGGGTGTAAGATGTAGAAATACACTGTTTTAAGGAATAGTAAATTTTAGTTCCAATCTGAAATTCGAATAAGGGTGATCGGTACCATTCGATAAGCCCAGTGCCGTAGTATATATGAAGGTTTCCTTTCTTTGATTTGTTTTTGATTTAATTCGGGAAATTAAGGGATTATCGTGTGTTATTTTAGTGGGGCATTTCGCGAGTTTCATACGGCTCGATTAAGTAATATAAATAGCTGTTTTCCGCGTTTGATTTTCCTTTTTTTTGTCTAATATTTTATTAAGCTATTTATACGTGTTTCTTCAAAATTGGGTTTTAGATTTTTGGTTAAAATAACGACCGAGAAGAGCAATTATGTTAGTTTTCGTAATTGTTATTAGATTTAAGTTTCTCATTGTAAATAGTTCATTTTTATTCTATTTATTTTTGTTCAATAGACTAAGTTGTTTTGAGAAACTTGTTTTACTCAATTTAATTAAAACCTTCACGCGAATTAACTCACGGGCGTGCTGTTGCGAGACCTACTAAACAGGAGACGTCTACTGACCAACTAATTAGCAGCCTTTCCTGAGTCCTGAAGATCTGAGTCATGGTTGTGGTAAGCTTTAATAACCGTAGTGTTTGGTACTAAAGCTGCAAGAGAGAAGTTGAACGACTAGACTTCCAGAGTGTCTTTATTACTGTGATATTTATTTGTAGGTTATTAAAATAGTTACTAATTAATATGGGACAAAAATGATTATAGATAAAGTAATTAACGCTACCTCAATATGTCATTGGCCGGAGTCTATAATCAAATTCTGTCACATAAAATTTGGTGGCCAGCTTAAGGGATGTTAATAAAAATTAATTTTTGCTTTAAAATTTTTGATAAATAAAATTGGCGTAGTTGAAAGATTAATATTTTAACAAAAAGAACCAATGCGTAGTAGCTATTTTTTTTTATCAATCAGTAATTTTAATTTGAAAATTTACTTATTTTTTTTAAATTTTTGTTTGTTTTGAAACGTTCATGACGAGTGAATTTATAGCTTTGAAAATATCATTTTGGATTCTCTTTTCTTTATTTCAGTTTAATTAAAAAGGTTAATATTTCAAGTAAGAATATTTAAAATCTTGGTTAGAAAGTTGCTAGGAAATTTAGGGTTTTCAGGTTAGATAAAGACACAAAACCACAACAGATTCAGGACATCAATTGCACGCATACTAATTACTTTTGTCACTTGTTGGGAAATTATTATTATTATTTTATCGAAGTATAAATGTTGCGTATTTTGTAAAAAAAATATTCGGGCTAAAACTAGATATTATTAGAAATAAAATACATTTATTATGGTGATTATTTTGAGGAGTAATTATTTTTATTGAGAATACAAGAAATACTTAGTAACTTTACAGATAAAATATCAATTTATTTTAAAGTTAAAAGGGTTAAAAAGTAGTTTTCATCCGGTTTTATTAATTCTGTGAATTAATAACTACAACAAGTGTCAAGTTTTAAGTAGTTTTGGAGACTAACGACATTTCAGATTGTATCTCCGTGATTAGTGTAGAAATCACGTTAATTTACTATTGTAGTTACAACAATTTATTTCTTCCTAATATGTTTTTACTTTGTGTAATGTTAAGATTTACAATCGGTACTGAGAAATGCAAGGGAATTTAAAAATCCTTGTTTTTATATTGTCTATTTTAGCGAGGAGTCTTAGATAAACTCCTGTATTTCAAGAAATGTTTGTCTTAAAGGGTAATAGTTAATTATCCTAACGGGTTAAAATTTAGAAAGAGATGGAAGAAAATTGTTCTGACTAGTAGTTTAGATATATAGGATTGTTACGAAGTTGGATTTTTGTTTTATTTTATAAACATATGATGAAAGGTTTAAACTTATTCCTGTGTAACTATGAATTTATGCAAAGTGATTTATAATAGCGATTTTTAAGTAATATTTTATTTTCAGCTTTTGATATGTGAAGTATTATTTTAAAATTTTTTCTTTTCAGACATTTTTAAAGATCATTTTATTATCATAAAAGGTGGCAGCATTTGTATTTAGCAAAGTTTTGTTATAATTTGATTGTTAATTTTTTTTTTTTATTATTTTAGCAGTTTTAGGAACAATTTTAGGAGGACAATGAGATTTATTGACGCGGATTGTTAGCTTGTTTCCTGATTCAGAGACTGGCGATTAGTTTTATTAGTTTTTATTTATTTTTCTTTCAGGAACGACAAGAGAGTTACAGGTCGGAGTGGTTATTTTTCTTCTTTACAGGTGCAGTGTTGGTGTAGCTGAATAAGAGAAAATCGTACGAAAATGTATAATCTATACAGTTGTTTTGAGTATTTTTCAGGTGTTCTTTGAGAATTTAACAGGGCCTCACAAATCTATATTTTATTAGTCGCATATAATTGTGTACCTGGTATTGGTAATTTTTATCTGTTAATAGCAGAATATTTTTTGTGGTTGTTTTACAGGTTATTTCAAATTATTTTTTTTGTTGTTTTTGGGCAACAAAGGTAGGTTGCATGCGAACATTTATTTGCATTTGTATTTGGTAAAATTTAGTAGATTCGTAACAATATCCTATATATTTTCTACACAAAAACTTTTACTTTTTACCTGTAGTGTAAGCTAGACAGAAGGGACACTTCATTTTTGGATTTTTATTGCCGTAATAAGTTACTGTTATATTTTGCAGCATTTATTTTGAGTGTTGCGGTAAATTTATAAAGGATAGAGTTAATTAGAGAATTCGGAGTGATTATTATTTGTGTAATAAATTCTATTTGTTAAGAGTATTTCGAATTTTGAGTTTACCTACATAATTCTGTCTAGCATTTCACTTACAGAGTTAACATCGTTTTTATCATGAGGAATTTTTCAGTTTTTATTTTAAGAGAAATTAGTGCTGTGTGGAATTTTAGTATCGCCATCAGAAGTCCGAAGTTAGGCTCACGGTAATCGGATACTGTGACCGAGATTTGTGAAACTGGAGTTTTGAGAATTTGACCTGCAGAACAAAAAGATGGTTTTAAAAGGGATAAGGATATAGATAATATTTTGCTAGCTGTGATCGAGATAATAGCTAAACATTTTTTTTAATTATTTGGGGCGTGTATAACATTAAAACCCGGTTAGAGTATTTGTCGATTTATAACGCGTTAATTATTTTTTTTCTCGGAGGTTGTTTATAATACGAGATTTGGGTTAGAGCGGCGGTTAATATCGCGTTAATTTATTTTTTTTTGTGTAGAGAGATAGTAAAATAAATAAATAAGGGGTGAAATAACGTGTTTTAAGGGAATTTTGTAGGCGGCTCTGTGTTGATTTGTCTTCTTTTAAGTTTAAAGTGAAGAAGACGGGGTAGTTTGTGTGCTATATCTAGATATCGAAAATATCTGGTGGTGATATGGCGATGTAAGTACGTAACGGAGTTTAGATATGGCTATATCCAGGTATATAGCGGAGTAAAGAGTAACAGCGGTTAAATGAAGCTATATCTAAGGAAATTGTCGGAAAGTCCGGAAGTATAACAATATAAAGTATGTCTTATTGAATATGTCGGAGCATGACGATTGCAATATGAGTACTTGTTACTGGCGACCAGGATGGTCAACCAGATAGTGGAAATGTGGGGACGTTTTAGAGGTGGATTGAAGAGTTGCAGGCTAGAATTGGAGAAGAGCTAGAAAGGATAACGAATACAATAAAGAACAACTAGTAGTTGGAGACTTTGTGTCAGAAACTAGTATAAGAGAGCCGAGATCGTTCTGCTTAGACGAACTGAAGGCGTTAAGATAAGTATTAACCGAAATAAAAGATCGGGATAATGTTGATCCTTTTCCTAGAAGAAAAAAAAACTACGATGCTATTATAGAAACTGTGATTTCGACTGTTAATCAACAAAGTTGGAAGAAAGTCGAAACTTCAAAATGTTTAATAACAAATTGGGGAAAAAGAGGAGTTCTGTGCTCTTAGACGGAAGGATAGGCCCAAGGCGGTTGAAATAATAATAACTGGGGAAGAACGAGTGTTTGGTACCCACATATCTCAATTGGGAAAAAGCGAAGGGTTAACATGTTACAACAAAAGCCAGAAGAAGATTTAGGCGTTTACGCTCAACGACTGCAAAACTTATGTTTACGGCGTTTCCTGAAAGAAATGCTAATTTAGCTCAGGTGACGCATAGAGACAAAGTTTTAGTAGAAGAGTGGATACTAAGCTTTGACATTAGTTGACTCATATAATAATTAAGAAACGTGATATTTTAATTTATTTCATCTGTGGCAGCGCACACTTGTTATTAATTGTCTATTGTATAAAAAATACCTACACGTATTATGGATATCTTGAATGGCAATATTTTGGACATAACCAGACAGAGAACAGTGAATTTTGGTAAAAGAAATTTCATTCACGTTGGGAAAAATTCCGTTTAGGAAGAGTACAGGACAGCCTATTGTAACAACTTAAATTCTCTAAATTTAGAATGTAGTTTTTGGAAAAATTCAAGCCTGTAATTACTTCCAGTTAGAGAAAGTGGACTTACAGAGATATAGCTTGATCTTGTTGAATGGCTATCTAGTACGACCCTATCATACTGCCGTTCAAGGCGGTGAAGCTGGTGAACTAGCAAGGATTTCGTTGTTAACGATGACTGCATATCTCGGAGTGTTGCTTATTTATGCAACGATAGCACGACGGGCAGAAATGCTGGTGCTAGAGTAGGGTCTGGCGAGAGACAAGACCTTATCTCGGGGTTTTTATATGAAGTAATTAAAGTGGTACCACGGAAAAATTGAGGTATGCAAGTCTAGTTCCCAGGTCTACCAACCGTTATTTAAGTCTATGGAGCAAATCAGGGTCAGTGAAAGCCTTGAAGTGGTCCAGAGAGTTAAACAGATATTCAATAGCCCGGAAAAGTTTGAGGAAAACCCTTGGTTTATCAATAGTAATTTTTTTTTCTTCTTTCAACGGTCTAATACTTCTGACTGGCCATCAGAGTATCAAGAGAGGTAGTATCTCGAGGCAACCGACTCTGGCAAGACTGTTGGAATACTTGGAGATTTCATTCATTTCACAGCTGTGATTATGGCGTTCGTGGACGCGCGAACACTATAATTATTAGCCATTAAAACATATCATTGTCGGCATTTGCACGACTATAAATATTGTAAATATCATTTCATAACAAAAACAGTTCAAAATATAGTGTTCTCCTCATTCTTATTGCTATCCAATACTCCAGACCATTAATAATTCCACTTTTCACTTAAAAATTTGGTAGATGTAGTTAGTCTAGGTAGGGCGGAGTGTGCAGCGTCTCTCATTAATGCTGTTTTTTGAGGTGAATCTATGTAGCCAGCATAGAGTACATTATGAAAATGTATATACCATTTGCAAGATGCCGTGAGGTGCGAAATGTTACTATTTTAGTGGATATCTTCAGGAAAGAAGATGCCGAAAGGTGTAAAATGTTACGTTTTTAGAGAGTTACGGAATATCTTCAAAGAGGAAGATAAGCGGAAGTAGTATGATGTTATAGTTTCAGAGAGTTATGGCCACATCTTCGAGGTGGAAGAAAAGCCATTAGAAACTATGGACGAAGGAGCGCCTTATCGAAATTCGTGTGAGTTTCGCGAAAAAAATTAAGAATTAAATAGACGAAATAGTTTAATAAACCCTCTGTATCTCTTTGAAGTGTAGCAGTGGTCTTAATAAGGAAGAAGTCAGGACCGGACCAAGGAATTTAGATGTTGTATCGATTTTACCAACTTAGTAAAATTATACTTTACTTTTGTTCTCCAATCTTAGTATACTTGACAGAATAAGACGATAGGAGAAGCTTAAGTATTTTCTACACCGAACACGACTAAAGGCTATTGGCGGGTTGAACTTGACCCAAGGAATAGAGAATAAATAGTATATTCAGTCCCTGGGGTCACTAGAAATGTAACCATATGTCTTTTAGGCTAGCTAATTCTCCATTTACTTAGCAGTGATTAATGATGTGTGTAATTTACTATCTGTTAGACTTACATTGTGATGTTTATTTGGATGGCATAATAGTATTTATATAAAGCCACATTAAGCAGCCATTGCAAAATCACACAAAGTTTAAAAAAAAAACATATTCATCTATAGCTCAATTCGGAAAGATCTACTTTTATGTAAATGAAAGTCCATGTTTGGAATTATCCTTATACTAAAAGAAGGAGTCCGTCCCTGTTCGAAACAGGTAGAAATTTTTAAACACTACTCCAGACCAGCCACCGTTATAGAAATATGATCTTCGGTCATTGCTATAATTAGTGGCATGGAGTTAAAAAGGACTTAAAGGAATTATTATTTTTTTTCGCAATTTGTAATAACACTAGCGAATTTGGCCGAGGAAAATGTCAAAGTTAGATGAATTAAAGACTGTGAAGGATAATTTGCACATCCTAAGAACAGCTTTATCCGGGAAAAGCTTTTAAAATACTTAGATTCAAATGGACAGTTTTAGTTGGCTGTGATAGAGACCAATTTGACAATTACCGTTTTTTTTAACATCAGGTCTACGATTGTAAAGAGTTCTTATCAAAGACTCTAGTAGACAACTCACACTATATATATGCATAGTAAAAGTATTATCCTTCGAAACGCAAATGTATGGATTTCATTTAGGTAATTATACAGTTTAAGGGTTACTTTTGGGTCAATAAATTACAGTCAACAAAACTACACTGTAAAAGTTCAAGTTAGGACACTAAGTATCACACAATCTAGGAACATAGGAGGATACAAAAGCAGCCGAGAAAAGCATAAGCCATAGCGAATTGTCGAATTATGTGGTGTAGTGACAGATGTTAGAGAGATACATGGTACGGATGTAAAAGAAGTTCGCGTACGGGGGTTTTAAAGAAAGTAAATACGTGTATAAATGGGTTTGATTAATTTAGGGATCGAGTGATCAGTTAGCAAATATTATAGCAAATATTATTATAAATGTTATTATAAATAGCAGTTTGTCGCAGCAAGAAATGTTTCCAAAGTACAGAGAGGAGTGACACAGTAGAGCCAGATAGCTAAAAGAAGATACGTCACACTGTGTAATACATCGGGAGTATTTCTTTTTGTTTTATTTGTTTGTTTTAAGGGTGATGGTATTATTATCTTTTTGTTTTCTCCTGGAGTTTTAGGTGTGTATATTTGTCGAGAATATTAGTAATGTCTTGGAGTTTTAGAGCAAGCAGTACTTTCTACCGTAGATAGCTAATGGTATCGCTGAAATTGGGTCATCCAACTGCGTAGGTGATGTTTGACGAACAAGTTCTCCCTCGTATGAAGCCATGACAGAGTCCGGGAACTTCAGTGAAAGCGACACAGCAAACCGATCCAGTGGGGCTGGAATTACAACAACCTATGACGCAAAGGACATTGGAAGAGGCAGAAGCAGATAACGAACCTTCCACGACGAAACATTCGATTTCACTGGTTAACTCCAACGATGTGTTTGCTTGGAATGGACATGGAGAAGTGGAGTCAACATTGAATTCATTACCAAGGAAGCAGTACCAATTGACAGCAAAGAAATTTATGAGGATCAACCACACTGATCCTCATACAAGGAAACTATTTTTCAAGGTCGAGAGATCGAGTTTATGCACTTCCCATAGGTCACGACAGAGGAAGCTTGTAACGATTCAATAAAAGTGGATTTCATTGCAAAATTATGGGTACAGAGAACATCTGCGTGCGAGCAGCCTGGCCTTTTTGAACCACATGATAATCAGGTAGCTGCATTCTCTGCAACGTTCGGGTCATCAAGAGGAGTCCAGAACACCAAGGGGACAATGCAGGGACTGGTTAAAGACTCAAAAGGACGTAACAGTGAATCGTAAAAAGCGGTACTTGTTCAGACTAGTGAAAAAGTGCGTGTTCGTGGAAAAGTGAAACTCGATCGTAAAAGACTGCACTTAGCAGATGTGTTTTAAAGGAACTTCTTAATGAAGAAAGAAGAATGAAGAAGATTAGGTTAAGGTTTATTGTATCAATCTACAAATTGATATATTGCAGCGTAGTTGAGATTTGTATTCTTTTACTTTCCTTTTGTGGGAAAATGTTCAATCTAAGGGGGAGGGTAAAATGTAATGGAACAAATGTTAATTATTTTCATTGTTCAATGTCAACTATATTTTGGTTAAAATAAATAATTAAATAATCACTCTGTGAATAGATATGCCGTGGGAATAGGGTAGTTATATTTATTTATCACTATCCACGAAGGTCTAAAGGATAAATAAATCAGTTATCGAACTTAACTTTTATGATCTTAGTCGTGTAAATGTTGTCCTAAAAAAATACATAAAGTCGTCTAAGTAATCCTGCCCTGGTTAAGTATATAGGAATAGATGTGATAACGGTATTTTAACATGTGGTCTGTGGAATACCGTTAAGGAGTTTTAGAGTATTGAACGATTTTCCCATTATTGGGAAACAAAAGAATGATCAAATAAACTCACTATAATGGAAATATATCGTTTGGCCATTTGTAAAAAGAATTATGATTAATAATTGTTTTTTCTATTCACAAGAAATAATGAGTTAAGATGTTTATTGCCAAAACAGCCAAGAAAAGTGAATAGTTTTTTTTACAGTCTTTAACATATATTCTTTTAGTTATAGAAAGAAGTAGAATAGTTTTATCAATTGTGTTATATAAAAATTAAGCTTAAGATGCTCACAGGTCAATTCGTGAATCAAACATCCGGTATGGTACAGTTAACGCTCTTAGTACGAAAACTCCCAAATCTTCGAACTTAAGGGAAGAAATTTGTTGGGTTCCATCGCCTAATTTGGATACAAACGGAAAACAAAGGGAGAGGGGGTGTAAGATGTAGAAATACACTGTTTTAAGGAATAGTAAATTTTAGTTCCAATCTGAAATTCGAATAAGGGTGATCGGTACCATTCGATAAGCCCAGTGCCGTAGTATATATGAAGGTTTCCTTTCTTTGATTTGTTTTTGATTTAATTCGGGAAATTAAGGGATTATCGTGTGTTATTTTAGTGGGGCATTTCGCGAGTTTCATACGGCTCGATTAAGTAATATAAATAGCTGTTTTCCGCGTTTGATTTTCCTTTTTTTTGTCTAATATTTTATTAAGCTATTTATACGTGTTTCTTCAAAATTGGGTTTTAGATTTTTGGTTAAAATAACGACCGAGAAGAGCAATTATGTTAGTTTTCGTAATTGTTATTAGATTTAAGTTTCTCATTGTAAATAGTTCATTTTTATTCTATTTATTTTTGTTCAATAGACTAAGTTGTTTTGAGAAACTTGTTTTACTCAATTTAATTAAAACCTTCACGCGAATTAACTCACGGGCGTGCTGTTGCGAGACCTACTAAACAGGAGACGTCTACTGACCAACTAATTAGCAGCCTTTCCTGAGTCCTGAAGATCTGAGTCATGGTTGTGGTAAGCTTTAATAACCGTAGTGTTTGGTACTAAAGCTGCAAGAGAGAAGTTGAACGACTAGACTTCCAGAGTGTCTTTATTACTGTGATATTTATTTGTAGGTTATTAAAATAGTTACTAATTAATATGGGACAAAAATGATTATAGATAAAGTAATTAACGCTACCTCAATATGTCATTGGCCGGAGTCTATAATCAAATTATGTCACACCGTTATATAAATTCATTCTATTCAGATGTACTTTGACGGCCATGTATCCCGTCATTATACCCGTAATAGTCCTTAATTGGTTCCTACTCATTTGAAGTAATTTCCTTTCCAGTTTCGGGTAAGGATTCCCAATAAATAGCTTGCTGTGGTTTAAACCCTGTCTGGTCATCCAGTGGTTTTTATGCTCCCTTTTGATCCATTCTTTGACTGCTTCTCGGGCCGCGCACCGCGGCACCCCAAAGGCCGCTTCTGGACCTATGTGTTGAGATGCTGATCCTCCTCTAGCTAGCTCGTCAGCTTTTTCATTTCCATGTATGCCTTTATGTCCTGGTACCCACTTTAACATAACTCTGTTGTCTTTTGCCAGAATTTCCAGCTCACTCTGACATTCCCAAACCAGCCTCGACGATACCTTTTGGCTCTTGAGGGCTTTTAGGGCTGCTTGGCAGTCGATTATTGGGTGAGGGTATCCCTTGAATATCAATTTTATCTAGAATTGTCATGGCATAGAACATTTACGATGGCAATTATCTTAGCTTCAAATTTTTTCCTTTAACTAACCTAGTCACATTTTCTGTTGTAAGGATATCTGGGTAAGAATAATAAATGTGAAATTCTATTTTATTTATAACCTGTCTATATTCAAATTTCCTGCCAAGAGAAGCTAGTTTAAAGAATGTTTATCATTAGCATAAAATTAGTTTTACTATTGAATTGTTTGCGTAAAGAAATGAACAGAACAAAAAAAAAACATTTTCTTCCACCTTTAATATACTTTTATTTACTTAGCAGTTGTCCTTGTTGTTTTATTGAATTTTTCCAATTATTAATTATTAGGTGAGGGTATTCTTTGATTATTAATTTTATCTAGAATTGTCATGACATAGAACATTTACCATGGTAATCATCTTAGCCTCATATTTTTTCCTTTAACTAACCTTAGTCACATTTTTTGTTGTAAGAATATCTGGGTAAGAATTATAAATGTGAAATTCTGTTTTATTGATAACCTGTCCATATTAAAATTTCCTGCCAAGAAAATCTGGTTTAAAGAATCTTTATCATTAGCATAAAATTAATTTTACCATTGAATTGTTGGTATAAAGAAATGAATAGATAAAAAAAAACATTTTCTTCCACCCTTATTTACTTAGCCATTGTCCTTGTTGTTTTATTGCATTTTTCCAATCAGTGATTATTCTGTGAAGGTTTCTCAACTAAAAACTTTATACATACAAAAGGAAAAGAAGTTTTAAATGTTTTCATTAAATCCATGACCATTATCATCCACCAAATTGTGATCCGTTATAAGGAATAAGCACTATGATGGCCACATTAGACGTTTAACCCGTTGCATGGCCGCAAAATCAAATTCAATTCATGCAAAGGCACGGTCAACCGCAATTAGCATTACTTAGCTTGTACGTGAGTATTAATAATGTGTTCAAAAACTTATTGGAAACCCTTTGTGTATCAAATGAACTTCAAAGAATCATAAAAATACGGGGAATATATTTACTTTAAAGAGGAAAATCATAACCAAACAACTCTCAATCTTAAGATTTCACTTTCTAGGTTAATCAGCTAATTTTCAAGAATAAATTTGATAGCTTGTTACATTCTCTATACAAAATAAAGAAAAATTGTATTTTATGCATGAGTTCCTCTGTTTTAAAGAGTTATTTACGATTGTAACAAATAAGAAAAATTAACGGTTAAAAATCTTCTTTCCTTGTTGCAGTTGCACTTAGTCTTAAAACGTTTTAAGTTTAAGATATTACTTTGATGTTTATTTTTATTTCCCCGAAATTAAATTTACCATCAAACAGATTGGTGTAGCATCGTTTCATCTTAAAAATTAGGTTTTCTGTTTAAAAGTCTGGTTGAGAACAAAAGTTGAGGTTCTTTGTAGAAAATGGAAATACAGGATGCAGGGGAAGTTGTACCATTAAGATTCTGTAGTCCATCAAAGTGTGAAATAAATAAATTTTCAATTATAAATATTTAGAAAGAAGAAGATCTTTGCGACTCGACTATTATATCTCACAAGGAGAGGCTATGACCTTGGGGAAACGGATTTGCCTGAAATTTGGCACAGTGGTCGAGGACTCGTAGCTGGGCAAGTATGCGAAATCATAGCGCGAACTTCTCAATAATTTTTGGTAAAATCGCATTGAAAATTTCGCTGCTGACGTGGCGCGAGTAGTAAACCTACCGCGCATTATCTTTAATACACTACTGCAGATGAGCTAAGAGGTAAAGTACCTAGGTGTTCCTTGGATACAAAGCGCACTTGGAACCGCAGACATAAAAGTAAGTATATAAACTATAGATCTCACAGAAGAAAAACGGTTCTGCTAAAAAGAGTACCAATTGCAAGACAAGGGTCTGCTACTAGATTTAATGAATCAGCACTAATATTTGCCATCACCAAGACTATTATTCGTGGATCGTTTTTTAACACCACATCCAATGGAAATCACAGACATAGCTAAATATTCGTAAGTAAAATATCCGGAAATTAAGCCGCGAAATCCTGTGTTTAGGCAAAAATCAGCAATAGCGGCAGCGTTTACGGTAAGGTATCCGCCTACTGTCCGAAGGTTTTTGGTTCGATGTAAGGCAAAGATTTTGTTTTCATTATTTTCAATTCGTTTTATTTTATTATTTTTTGTTTCATCTGTATGGGAAATTCATACATACTTACTTTGTCGTGCTTCTTTTTAATTTTCCAATATATCGTACAAATTACACACAGTTACCAAAATGATAGTTATCGGTAAAATGATACAAAACACAATACAGATCTACATCTAGCGCAACCTATAAATGAAGATTTTACATTGACATGAGTTCTTTCATTCGTCGCTTGGAAAACATACATCATTAACGTTTAAGAAAACCATTCTACCTTGAGGAAGTTGCAATGCAAACCAGGCATATTTTACCATATTTTCAAAAATCGGAGAAGATAACTGGTGATGAACTATAGACTGAATTTTTATGCAATCTTCTTGAGAATTTTCTATCAAATAGGAGCAATTTTGAATTTTTTTAATAAGATTTTTCACTTGTCTATAAAAGTAAACATCGCAAGGATGAACTAACGGTATATATTTTGGGGAAATGATTTTGGTCTTGCTAATGATATTGTTTTTACTGTCACGAAATACATTATCATATATGGCCGGATGTATTTGGCCACCTCAAGAGTCAACGAGAAGCAAACACTTTTCATTTCTAGTGTATGGCTTGAAACACTGCTCAAGGAAATTTTTGAATAGCGCTGTTGTTAATTTATCAGTCTGATGATGTTATAAGAACGTTAGTGTACTTCTTGGCATTCCCGTCGATCTGCTTTTGTACTCTTGGATCAAACACCTAAGTTTCTTCCTGAAGGAATACTTTCTCAGAGAGCGTCAATCAATATTGCACCGTGTATTAATGCGTTACTTTGTTCATGTCCTTCTTTTGCACGAAAATCGTTTTGTTTCCCTTCGAACACAAGGTTCTATTGAAAACAACTGGTACTGGTAACCTAAATAGAAGTAGCACTTTATTATATTATGAATATAGAAAAACAGTTATTTCTAGGCACGGGTAATTACCTGATTGATCTGTGTTAATGACAAAATCGGGAGCGACCTGCGGAAGAAGGCCTCGAACGTCGCTCTTAAATGTTTCTACTGCTGCAAGAGTCTCCTCAATCATCGCAGCTTATTTGCTCGATACATATTTGGTCACTTTTCTTGGGCGAATTCCATGTCCACATTTGAATTTTTTGACCCACGAATCCGAATCTTAAAAGTCGTAAGTAGGAAATTGACTAGCAGCAGCTAAAGCGCAATATTGCAGAGTTCTGGTAGTCACTTGGTGATATTGTTCCCGAGACTCGACAAAGCGGTCGTACGTCCACGCATCGATGATGATGTATATGTCGAAAACCGTGCCTCCGTTTTTGACATCTTTCCATCATGCGAGTAGGTGGACCATTCTTTTCAAGCGTCTACCTCCATTTTTGTGTGTTGTTGTAAGTGACAATTTTGGATGAGTTTTTACAAGATTGATGACTCTAAGTTTAAAAGGAAGCGGGATGTGTTGCTCTGTTTTGGCTTTCTTTCCGTTCGGTTCATAATTTAGCGATGATTGTTTCTCCTAAACCTCATAGTAAGGAGCATCTAGATACTTTTCCTGGGTGTGAATTAATTCCCCGTCGTCTATCAGTTCCATGCCATTGATCATATCCAACACTATTTGATAGATTCGATGTCCCACAACCGTTACTTAATAGTGTCCGAGGCTTCCGGGACAATAAGACCTTCTTCCAATAGCAATGATTCGCCATAAACCATTGCATTCAACTAATCACTAGTAATCGAAGTACTGCCACATTCCGAAATTTTGTCATACACTGTATCGGTTCACTTTCACAGCCTTTGAAAAGAGGTGCTCTAAACGGTAGTCCCGACAGAATTGAAACTGCTGAAACACTATGTGCTTCTAGAACAGCTTGAACAGGAAGGTGTGCGATCACGCCATAACCCAGGGAAAAAATGTAGAATAATAGCATAAAAAAAATAAAACCAATTGGAAATATAAAAAAAGGTATTTGCCGGGAATCGCATTAGAAACCTATGGGGCTATAGGCGAGCAGCTTACCGGTTGCGCTGCCATCTCGGCTAACTTTGGAATGCGAACTATTGAGGAGTGTTTGTTATGATTTTGCATGCTTACCCAGCTAAGGGCCCTCTGCTACTATACCAAATTTCAGACAACTCCGTTTCTCCAAGGTCGTAATCTCTCCTTGTCAGTTCTATACATGAGGTCACCATTAAAAGAGAATTAATGTTATTTTAGAGGAAGCTTATTTCCACTAGTTTTTTAAATTGAAAATAAAAATACTGCAAACAATATAAACAATATATTCCTAATTAAAATTTGTGTTTATTTTTGTAATTATAAAATATTTTATCTAGAAATTGTAAATTTATTAAATAATTTAAAATTCCACCCTTTATGTTTTTCCTGATAAAACCGTAAACATTTCACTAAACAGAATATAGATTTTTAAACTGAAAGAGCATAACCTAAATGAAAATTCTGCTAACAAATTAACAAAAACAATTCTAACATTTTCAGTATTCGAGTTATTAACATCCTTTATAACTTAAATGAAAAACTGAATAACTTTTTTTATGACATAAAGGTATTTTTCCAATTAAAATTTAGTATTCTATCTATTTACCTTTCTTTTAATAACGCAGACGAGAAACTGGAGTATTTATGTTGATTTTATTCTAAACGATGAATCCACTTACCAATTAAGAATTTAATTACAACTGGTTATAGTATCAGCTGCTGATGATATGAAAGCTCTTTACTAAAGATAACATTAAAAAAAACAACAAATAAATTATTTAAGTATACAGAATGTTATAAAACCAGCTTAATATATTTTAAGAGCCAAATCCGAAGGAGGTATTCAATGCATGTTAGTAGTTATGAGGGCGGGGTACTGTGACACCCGGATGGCATCTGTCCCTTTTCAGCCCTTTACCATCCGAAGAAGTGCTGAAACCCTCCTGAAACCCTAACCAAAAAGACCTTATTGCCAAAGAACGTGACGTAATAGCCTAAGAAGTGCCTGAAATTCTCCTGAAACCCTAACTAAAAAGGCCTTATTGCCGAAGAAGTCCTGAAAAATCCCTATCCAAAAAGGCTTTATTGCCGAAGAAGTCCTGAAAAAATCCCTATCCAAAAAGGCCTTATTGCCAAAGAAGGGTTGTCCTAGTAGCTTAAGAAGGACCAAAAGAGTCCTTAGCCAAAAAGGCCTTATTGCTGAAGAAGTATCGACAATGACGTCATTTACCAGAGGCTGTTGTTTCGTAAAGTAGTTAGTAAAAAAATAAATTAGAGTGGAATATCGGGTAAAATAAAACAAAATTTTATATATTTGAGTGATATATTGGGTAAATAAATTACAAAAATAATTAAATATGTTATGCTACAATACTTTTTTGCCTGTTTTATTTTTACGTTTTCTGCAGGAGGTTAGCTTGACAACATATCGATTCTTCTGGTCTAGAAGAAATTCTTCTCTTTCCAAGCAGGCATTGAGATTATCAAAGAGTTTATTTTGATGTCTTAAGCTTTGTATAAAATTGTCATTACATTGGTCCAACGATAAATTTAATTTATTAATATCCAATAGAAAATAACTGATATTATTTTTTGCATTTGCCAATTCTTGTTTAGTTTCTCCAAGTAGTGTGTAGGCTGTAATTTTTTTGGTTTCACATACATTGGTTTTTTTCATTTCAAGAAGTAAATTTGCTTCCAATTCAACGTTTTTTCTTGAAAGGTTGAGAATATTGGTGTAATTAATTGAAGATGATAGATTAGCTGTTTTATTTTCACACTCTTTAATATTTTTTGTATATAATTCGTTGAGATTTGATTCGGTTTCATATAAATTCATATAGTAATCAAGTTCTTTTGAACATAGTAGGTATAGGCTTAAACTTGTATTATAGAGAACGTCATAGTCATCTTGTAGGTATTCACAATACTCAGTTTTATTGTTTTTGTTTAAGGTGTTATTTTCAACAGAAATAACACTACAAAATGATAAAATTATGAGTAAAAAATATGACATGTTTCCCGTTGAGAGGTTTCAAACGTACTAAATATGTATTACAGATAAAGTGGGTTTTTATATAATGTTTGTTCTATTAATCCAACTATTGTGCTTATCAGTGAACCCAAACCATTTAACGAATACTTGGTCTTTATGTCTTTTTAGAATTTTTTCAACTAAATATACATTATGATTGAGAGTTTTTTGTAATTGCTCTTTGTAGAACGCTCCAAGTACATTTTCGTTTTGCATATCCTTCAAGAGATAAGTGGTTGGGTTTGTTAACTGAACTTTGCGTATAATAAATACCTCAGGAGACCAATTTGGATTGTATTTTTTATCGAAAACACCTCTTACTTTAGAAATACGTACATAGTCACCAACTTTGAGATTAACGTTTAAATCACTCATTTTTATTTTGTTGTAAACAGTTTGAAGTAATTTTTTTTCATTTTTGATAGTGACATCTGCTGGTTTCATTTTAATGGTTCTGTGTTTTGTGTGATTATATTTATAAACAATTTTACCAAGTAAATTAATCCATTTGTAGTTTCCTTGTATATTAAATTCCTTCCACATCCAGTTTTTTAAAGTCCTATTAACTCTCTCGACTATGGATGCCTTTTTTTCACTGAATACACTATAGTGGTTAATATTGTATTTCTTTGTGAGTTTCTCAAATTCTTTATTGTAAAATTCTTTACCCATGTCTGTTTGAATGTTTTGTGGAGTTTGTATTTTAAAAACTTTTTCCATATTTTTGCTTACTTCTATAGCTGATTTGTTTTTTAACGGAAAAGCCCATACAAACTTTGAAAAGCAATTAATAACAATAAGTATATATTTGTAACCATTGTTCATTTTAGCATAAGGAATCATTTCAACTAAATCTGCTTGAAATAGATCATTTAGAGATTTAATAATTATTTTTCGCCTTTTAAAATTGATTCTTGCTGGCTTGTGAATTTCTTCAACAAGTTGTCGTTTTTTATCTGTAACAAATTTATTCATTTTTTTGTTTTGTTTTTTCACTCAATAATTTGAGCTTCTCTTAGTTCCTCTACTATGGAATTGATTTCGTTGTGATGTCCTGTGTGTCCAGCTTGTTGAGAGGCTAGCAGTAAACGTAATCTATCAACTAGTTCATTAGGATTATCCCAATGTACATAATCTATGGGATGATCAGTAACATTCATATATAAACCGTCTCCCGTTATGTAAGGTGCTATAATCTTTTTATATTTTATTGATCTACTACCATCAACTTGTTGATTGGACTGATAGTAGCGACGATGTGCATTTGTTTTAAATATAATTTGTCTATAGTTTGTTTCATCCTCTTTGGAGAAATTTGTAGGGTGTTTTTTAAATAGTAGTTCGTAGAGACCATGTGTCCCTTTGTAGCGTTTGTTTTTCACTATAATATCTTTACCATCAATATTCAGATTAGAATCACCAATGTGAAATTTCTCAGTATCAACGTTAAATCGAACACCATATTTGTGATCAAACTTGTTTTGAGAATCATGATGCAAATCGCTGATATATTTTCTAGGTAATGGATCATATTGTTTTAAAAGATTTGTTAAGGATTTGTCTTCCAGTTGTTGTTGTTGTTGTTTTCGGAAAACAGATGAATTACCTTCGTTCTCGTTTTCATCATCATCATCATCATCATCATCATTATCAGTTTCATTTATTGTATCTAGTGTCTTATTTGCATCATCATCATCATCATCATTTTCATTTTCAACTAGAAAAGGATATTCTAAAGATGTATCATCAGTTTTTATTTCAGATTGTTCTTTAGTTTTTGGTGGTGGTGCTGCTGCTGCAACTGTAGCTTTTGTGCTTAATTCACTTTGAATATTTTGTAAACGTTTGGTTATTGGTAAAAATACTTGTTCCTGTACAATTTCACTATGTTTTAATAGGTTTAGTTTATTTTTAACGTTTTTTCGTTTACGAATTAAATTTTTTTTAAGTTCTTTTTCACTAAATTTCATTTTTTTTTTATCTGCTTAGTCAACAGGTTTTGATCAGCTTTTAATCAGCTTTGAAACAGCTTATAAACAGCTTAGAAACAGCTTATAAACAGCTTTTAATCAGCTTTAAACAGCCTCTGATCCATTTGGAACAGGTCTGATCTGGTTGTAAACAGGTTTAATCAGGTTGTAAACAGGTTTAATCAGGTTGAAAATACAGCAATCCGCTTATAATAAAGTATCGATCTTGACTAAGCTATTTTAGGAGATATCATGCTATTATAAAATAATCAAATCCCAGTCGATAACGTCCGTTGTTGAGATCGTAATCTTTAAAAATAGTTAAAAATCCATATGGTTTCTTCCAACAATACGAGCATATATTTTTAAACTTATCGAATGACATATCCGAACCCACATGGTCATTAAAAACATGTTTTAAATTTAAATCATCTTGTTTGAAGAGAATAAGTACATTGGCATTATCTCGTATTAGATGTTTGGGAATCTTTGCGTACGTTTGACACAAATAAAACGAGTCAATATTATTGTGTCTCCCCATACTAAAATACTCTCGAATAATATCTTGATTGTCACATGCCACATCATCAAAAATAAATATGGAATTAGGTTTTGCTTCAGATGGATGTACAATATTATCACTAGCACTAAATGCATAATAATTTATTCCTTTTATAGGAGTCAGTAATTCATTTAAATATAAATATTTTGGCTGGTATAGCGAACGTGAATACACATAAACATTTTCAAATTTCAATCCATTTTCATGTTCTATCAGTGAGATCATAACATTAGTTTTTCCACAGTTTGATGGACCAACAATGATACATCGTATTGTAAAAGGAAATAAAATTCCATGTTTTCTGTACGAATTTTGTGGTTTAAACTCATCAGCGTTCTCAACAGGTAAACTGATTTTTTGTTTTAAAATTTTCATAATTTCAATAGATATGTATACATAGATAACTTAGAAGAGAGAACTAAAAGAGAAATGACTTAAATTAGTATGTTACATATCATTTATAGTCAGTTGTTGATTAATTGTCAACATGAAATTTTATACAGGTTCAGGATTTGTAAACAATATGATAAATAAATTACCGTTTGAATTGCATTTGCCTGGTTACAATTTTTGTGGACCGGGTACAAAACTTCAGACTCGTTTATCACGTGGTGATCGTGGAGTGAATCAGTTGGATGAAAGTTGTCGTGCTCATGACATTGCATATTCTCAAAATAAAGATTTAACATCCCGCCATCAAGCTGACAATATATTAGCTAAGAATGCAATGAAACGATTCAGATCGAGAGACGCGTCTACAGGAGAAAGATTAAGTGCATTGGGAGTAGCTGGTATAATGAAGGCAAAAGTAAAACTTGGAATGGGTGTACAACAAAAACAACAACAACAACAAAGTATTAAAAAGTGTCTTACAATATTGGAAAAAGTCAAACATACTTCACAAAACTTATTAAATGACATTCGAAAAAGTATTGAAGAATTGAAAAGAAATCAGTCATTGGTAAAAACTAAAAATAATACTAAAAATAATACTAAAAATAATACCAAAAATACCAAGAAAAAAATCCCTAAAGTTCGTAATTATTCCACAAAAAAGAGGAAAAATGTGAAAAAACAAAAAGAAGACGAAGCAGAACCAATGGATATTGATACTGAAAGTATAAATTTACCATTACCAAAACCAATTAGACTTAAAGCAAAAAGGAAACTTGATACTAGAAATGTTGATGATGATAGAAATGGTCAAAATAAGATGTTAAAATTGGATTTAAATGAACCAATACATTATCCACCATCATCATCATCATCATTAAGGAATGAGAACAATAAGAAACGTAAAATGGTTGATGATGTTGATGATGATAATGATGCTGATGTTGATACTATAAGTATAGAAAAAAGACAACGATTGATTTAGTAGCTTTCAAATTGTCAAAATGGTTAGAACTAAACGTAAGCAAAAACCAAAGCAACGAAAATTGAGAAAAAATAAACAAAGAAAATTAAGAAAAAATAAACAACAACAACAACGACAAAAAGGACAACGAAAAAGTGCTGGTATAAAAAAAGTTAAATTTGAAAAAGTGTTAAAACAAATTAAACAGCATATTTTAAAAACTAAACCCCATAATTTGGGAAATGCTATTTCAGTAGCTTTGAATGCAGCAAAACAAATTAAAAAAAATTTCAAACAACAACCAAGTTTCAATCGTGTTCGTGTCATTAAAATTCCCAAAGTTGGTGGTGTATTACCTCTTATACCAATATTTGCTGCCTTGTCTGCATTAGGCTCTTTGGGTGGAGCAGCTGCCGGTGTAGCAAAAGCCATCAATGATGCACGAGCTGCTCGAAAACAATTGGAGGAATCACAACGTCATAACCGTTCTATGGAAAGTATAGCTTTAGGTAAAGGTCTATTTTTAAAACCATATAAAAAGGGGTTGGGTGTTTTTTTATACCCACCACCAATGCAACCACGAATCAGTTAATAAATTTACCAAATAGACCATTAACCAATATTGATTTGGTTATGTATGCCAAACAATTTCGTATTCCTCATTTTCGTGGTGTATTTATGCGTGATGCCTTACCAAAGAAAATTAAATCCAACAATGAAAGAGGTATAATAAATTTGGATAATCTAAATGGACATGGAACACATTGGACAGCCTATAAAAAATTTAGAAATAAAGTTGTATATTTTGACAGTTTTGGCAATCTTCGACCACCCTTGGAAGTTATCGATTATTTTCGTTCAAATGGACCAGTAGACATTATTTATAATTATGATATTTATCAGAAAATTAATACATTTAATTGTGGACATTTATGTTTAGAATTTTTAAATAAATAAATAGATATTATACAAATATATTTTAGTTTTATTTCAACCTTTAAATAAAGAACATGAGTTATATATTTACCTTATCGGGTAGACGATCCTTTTTATCTCTAAAATTGCATCCACCAATAATATTACAAGAATCTAAAAATTATGAATTGGGTTTAATTAATTTTGTTACCTACAACTCAATTCCAAATGTTGACAAAACAAACAATAAATTCTATTTTGATGAATCTGTAATTGAAATACCCGAAGGGACATACGAGATCAATGATATTTCTCGTACAATAAATGATTCTCTTAGAGGTGTTAAAAAATTACAACAACCACAACAAAAGGAGCCAATACTACCACAACAGCAAAAACAAAGATTAGTAGAAAATGAGAGCATTGATGATGATGATGATGATGATAATGGTAATCAGGATGATGCTAGAAATCAAATTGTAAAATTAAACGATCCTCCTATTCCATCGAAGAAGAAAAAGAAAAGAGACAGTCCTACTAATTTAAAAGAAGCCAGTGATTTAGTTAAAATTCGCGTAAATTATAATACTTTAAGGTGTGAGATAAAATCAACAAAGGATATTCATTTTGAAAAACCGTACTCTATCAATACTATTCTAGGTTTTAAAAACCGAATATTGACAGCACAAAAACTTCATGTATCCGATTACCTCATTAATATAACCAAAGTTAATGCTATATGTTGTGAATGTAATTTAGTGACCAATTCCTTCAATAATGATAAACCGTCTCATATTTTACACATGTTTTATCCAACTGTACCGCCAGGTTATAAAATTGTGGAAACCCCCACCAATGTAATTTATTTACCTATAAATACTCACTATTTGGATGAAATCATTATAAAAATAACCGATCAAGAGGGTGATTTAGTTAATTTCAATCGGGAATTGATAACAGTCAGAGTTCATCTGAAAGAAGTGCCAACATAGAAAAAAAATGGTATTTAGATATAATTACCATCTTTATTACTCTGATTCTCTAAATGACAACAACAACAGTAGTAGTAGTAGCAGCAGTATAAATAAAACCACAATGTATGATAAAACTAGTGTACGAAAGAACTTGAAACGGTTAACATCACAAAATCGCAAATTTTTACAGTCTTTGGGATTTAGATTGTTACATTAAGAAAGAAAAAATTGCTCGAAGAAAGAAAATTAAAAAGGAAAACTTTTGGTACAGATTTAAATTGAATTTTAGATCTGGTGTACGAAGACTCTTTATAGTTTGTTTTTGTAAAAAGGAAATTGTTAGTAGTAGTAGTAGTAGTAGTAGTAGTAGCAATAATGAATATTTTGAACGTGAGTGAAAGAATCATCAGCGATAATTCAATTACCAGTAAAGAATACCACAGTTATTTACCCTATGCCAATACAAGTTTAAATAAATCCGATGAAATTCGCATTCCTATTCAGACTCAAGATATTTATACATATCCAGCAGAAAGTTTCCTCGAACTTGAAGGTGTTGTTGTAGATGAACATGGGAAAGCAAGTGATACCATTGAATTGACAAATAATGCTTTTGCATTTTTATTTGATGAAATTCGCTATGAATTGGGTGGAACTGTTGTGGACCGTGTAAGAAATCCAGGTATTACATCTCTCCTAAAAGGTTATGTCAGTTTTACAGAACAAGACTGTTTACGTTATCACAATGCCGGTTGGAATCATCTTGAAAAGCCGAAAATGTTGTCAAAAGGACATTTTAATATTTGTATTCCTCTAAAAATTCTTATGGGTGTTTTTGAAGATTTTCGAAAAATCATCATAAATATTAAACAAGAATTAACACTTATACGAAGTTTTTCCGATGGCAATTCAGTCACTACAAATAAGGCAGGTGAAAAACCAAACATTCGTCTCGATAAAATAACATGGAAAATTGAACATATTAGAGTGGATGATGAAGCAAAATTGAAACTTTTAAGTTACATTGAAAAAGGAAGAGATTTAACGGTGGCATTTCGAGGATGGGAATTGCATGAGTATCCGCTTTTGCAACAATCCACACAACATACTTGGAATGTAAAATCAATAAATCAGTTAGAAAAGCCACGTTATCTCATTTTCGGTTTTCAAACGAAACGACGAAATCAATTATCAAAGGATATTAGTCACTTTGATCATTGTAACTTAACCAATTTCAAAGCCTATCTCAATTCAGAAATTTATCCATACGATAATTTAAATGTTCATTTTGATAGACAACAAGTGAGCATTTTGTATGAAATGTATGCCAGATTTCAACAGTCCTATTACTATAGAAATGTTGGACAACCTTGTTTGACATTTAAAAAATTTATCGAAATTGCACCTTTAGTAGTGATAGATTGCTGTTATCAAGTGGACACATTGAAAAATGGCACTGTTGACATCAGATTGGAATTTGAAACCAGTGAAAATATTCCAGCAGACACATGTGCCTATGTATTAATTTTACACGATAAAAAACTTAAATATAATCCTCTAACAAGTATTGTCAAAATACAAACTGATTAAATATATCCCCACTCCAAACAATGTATATAAATTGGTCTGAAATTGTATCCCACAATTATTTCAGCATTTTGTTTAAAGTCAACAAGAACAATACTAGTAGCAGCAGCAGCAGCAGCAAACAAACAAAAATGGCATTTGAAAACAAAACAAAAGTGTTGTGTGAAAACAAAACAAACATTCTCTTTGTTGATGTTCAAGGATTTCAGTATGATGTTTTACCATTTATGTGTCAGGAAATAGCTATTTACAATTCATTAACCAAAGAGCATGTACACAGGTTAGTGAAATTACCAATAAATGTGGAAGAATTTAGTGACAAGGTACAAAGTTTTATCAATTATACCACTAATACTATACATGGAATCGAAAATAATTTTTGGGGTGAAAATGTTGATGATGCTACTGATGCCTACCACGCTAAACTTAAACCAGAAGAAATGTCTGCGTTTTTAAATGCTTATATTGGTTCTACGAATATGACAGTTATGGTGAATGGTAAAGAAAAGATGGACTGGTTGTTGAAATACCTAAATGGTTCCAATCTCATTATTAATGTTGCAGATGATCCAAAATATGAAACAGTTGATAAAATGAAAGAATTATTTAAATCACACCACTGTCATATGCATGATTATAATAATAATGTATACTGTGCTTTAGAAAATGTATATAATTTGTATCACTGGTTTATGGTGTATTGTTTTAAATAAATAAATAAAAAACTAAAGAAATACTTATGTGTGTGTGTTTTATTTATTCAATTAATGTATAAATTTAGAAAAATTATTTTTTACATATTGCTCCTTAACTTCGTTTTCACACACTTTTGGTAACTGCAAACGAGATACGTCTTCGATTTTTTTTAATTGGAGACTTACCCTATTTGCAGCTACCTCATAAAGTTTCGGCGGAGACAAGCAACCATTCCGATATTCTGGTGTCACACAGCAAGGATAATCTTGCTCCTGTTGTTGTTGTTGCATTTGTGCTCCTGCTGTTGTTGTTGTTGTTGTTGTAGTTGATTTTACTAAACTAACCTATGAGGGTTCCGAAATAAAAAAAAAAAACAATTGAAAAAAATATATATATCTATTAAAAAAAAAGTTACAAAAATACAAAAAAAAATGGTTTTTTACCACTTTTGAGAAAAAATTAAATCATCATCTTCATCACTAGCACCACCACCACGACCACGACCACCACCTACCTCTTGTTCTGCTGCTGAAGCTGCTGCTGCTGCTGCTGTGGATGCAGTTGATGCTGCTGCCTTTGAAGTTGATGCTGCTGCTGCTGGTAGTGGTGGTGGTGGTGATAGTGGTGGTAGAAGGAGTGGATTCATTTTTTTAATTTTTTTCCTTGGTGGTTCTTCTTCTTCTTCATCATCCTCATCAGTACCACCATCAATGGTAATTGATGCTGCTGCTGGGGCTGTTGCTGATGATGATGACGCTATTGTTTGTAAATATTGAGGGTAATACGATGAAGGTAAAATTTTTTTAATGGGCCCCGTTTCAATGGGGACATCTTCCGCTACAAGATTAAACTTGTAGCGTCGAACCACTTGTTCCAATATTTTAAACTCTTCATCGTTGTTGATCTGTACCCTCATGAAACGCACTGGTAGTTGCCCAAACTTTTGTTTCAAACTCTTGGCCGCCGGTGTATAATGTAAATGGATAAAAATTTTATCCCTCTTTATCTTTATTTCTTTAAGGCCCCATCTGAAAATCAAAAAAGAAATAAATAAATATTTTATCATAAATTTTGTTTGTTAAAGTTAAAAGACCATGTTTTATTCATAACAGCTAAAAAAATTACATTTAAAACAATAGTGCCCTTTTTACGCTATATACATAGGTAAAATGAGGCTCAAAATCACTTAAAAATACTCTATTTCGAATTCTCCAGACCTAAATTTTACGAAAACAGCAAAAAAAATTTTTTTTTCAAAGTGCGCAGTTGACCAAAAGGCGTTTTCTGACGAAACCAAAAGAGTGAGACGTGCGCAAATAGCAAAAAAAGTGACTTCGTCATCCCGGCTGATAACGATCTTTCAAGAAAATCGAACTTATGGTCATTATTATTATTATTGGTTAGATCGAAAAATTTCATATTTTTGACATTTGTTCAAAGTTGATTGGAAAATTCGGAAAATGTTCTATAGAAACAAAGGTAAAATAAATATAATTAAAAAAAAATAGTCAAAAAATAAACTTACGGGAATAATTGCTTAACTACCACAGCTAACCATTTTAGCGGTAAATTAACTGGGTCCTCGGTCAGTACAACAATGGTTGAAGGCATCACCAATGGATTAGAAGCCATTTTTTTTCTTTTTTCTTTTCTTCGTTTACTTGAATCTCGTTCTGGTTTGTCGATTGACTATGCTGCTAAGCGAATTTCTGCTCGTATTTAAACACATTTTGAAAAAAATACCCAACGTCATGTTTGATAAAACGAAAATTTCCTAACATAGAAATAGCATTAAACATGTGGAGTGACACGTGAATCTTTTGGAAATTTTTGGTGTAGTTGCAATTTTAGAATCACGTATGCTATGTTTGATCGTGCATGTTTTTCTTGATAAAATTTATCTATTACACATGTTTTACATTAAGTTATAACGTTGCATTTTTTTCCAAAAAATATATAAAAGCGCTCGATTTGCTTAGTCGAGCACACAGTACAAAAACGAAAGTAATAACAGTCACTTGAAGAAGAAGAAAAAGACGAACTAGAACCATTGGTAAGTTTTTTTATTATTATTATTTTTAATTTTAAGAAGTGAAGTGAAGTGAAAAAAAATTTAGATTCGCGACCCAAGGAACAGTGAGTAACATCACCCTACCATACAGGGTGTATGTGTATAAATTCGCTGTTCGCGGAAGGTTTAACGCTAGGAATATTTTATTAGATTCGTGACCCAAGGAACAGTGAGTAACATCACCCTACCATACAGGGTGTATGTGTATAAATTCGCTGTTCGCGGAAGGTTCAACGATAGGGATATTTTAGATTGTTTTTTGCTATTTATTATTATTATTAGTTTAAAGTCTCATGCATGTTTTTTTTTAATGTTTGTAGTAACAAACATGAGTTCATACAAGAACACTGACACATCCTCCTCATCCTCTTCCACCACCACCACTAGTATCAACGAGAACAAAAACAACAACAACAATTTCCTTTTCCTCGATGAAGTCTCAACTGAGACAATAAAAAAAATTGAACAAGTTAGTAGAATTATTAAAACAAGGGGGGAATATCTAAGATTTATAGTACATATAAAAAAAATTATTTTAAACTTGAAAAAAGCTATTAAATCTAAAGATAGAAAATGTGTAAAAAATTTTTCAAGAATTGAATCTAATTTAAGCATTTTGAAAAACTATCTAATTAACTTTCGAATTAAAGCAAATGGTGTCAAAAATAACAAAAATAAAAATTTAGTTTGGCAAGACATTGATTCTTGTTTCAGTGGAAGAATAAAAACCGGACTTATTTCAAATTTAAATATTAAAGATCCAATAGAATTTTTAGAGAAATGTTTTAGAAGTTTTTCAATAAAAATTAAAAAAGAATTAAAAAAATCCTTGTTAAAAGTAAACGCTTCTTTTGCTGGTCTTTTTATAAAACCTCAAACCAATGAGACTGCATTTAAATTTTTTTCAAGTAAAAATGAGTGCATTGATCATACAACTAATTTGGTTTCATGGTATCAAGAAAATATAATTGCTAAAATTCTCGTTAAACTTGAGGAGTTTCAAGAACGTGACTCTGGTTGGAGTTTACTTCAAATATTATACCTCAAAGTAAACGTTAACTCTTACAATCCCATTAGAGGTGGGATTTCAACTTATATTCCTTTACCTGATTTCATCCAAAAAACTAAAAGTGTTTTAAATATTAAAAATAAGGACGAATTTTGTTTTCTGTATGCTGTTACAGCAGCTTTATACCCAGCTCCTCTTGATAAAAATCCAAACCGCATCTCATCATATCCCGATGTAAGACAAGTTTTAAAATTTGACGGTATTGAATTTCCCATTGCCCTTAAAGATATTCCAAAATTTGAAAAAATGAATAATCTAGGAATTAATATTTTCACAGTTCTTGACAATAATAATAATGGTAAAGAAATCCTTCCATTAGTTTTAAGCAAAACTGAGTTTGCACCACGGATCAATTTACTTATGATATCTTGTGATTATTATAACAACTTCAAAGATGGTGATGATGATGATGATGATGATGATGATGATAACCTACAAAAAAAATCATATTTTCATTTTACTTACATTAAAAACTTATCTCGCTTAGTAAATAATCAGGTGGGAAATTTGAAAAACCGTAAATGGTTTTGCGAAAGATGTCTTAACCATTTTAAGACTGAATCAATCTTAAATAGACATTTAGTTGATTGTAAAATGCTAAATAGTTCTAAAATTAGTTTCCCTAAAGACAAAATTCTAAAATTTAAAAATATCAAAAATCAAAATCTCATCCCATTTGTAATATACGCAGATATCGAAAGCCTGCTTACCACTAATAATTTATCTAATACTACTACGGGAAAATCACAACGGGTGCAAAGACATGAAGCTTTTAGCGTTGCATTTTATCTAAAATGTTCATATAATGACTCACTTTCAAAATTTGACATGTTTACTGGAAAAAATTGTGAAATTTGGTTTGTTCAACAACTTTTCAAAATTGCCCACGACATCAATAATATTCTTCTAAATCCTGTTTCCATGCAACCGTTAACTAGTGAGGAAAAAAATAGCTTCTATTACGCGGGCAAATGTTACTTGTGTGCAAAACCATTTTGTTCCAATGACATCAAAGTACGAGATCATTGTCATCTAACAGGAAAATACCGTGGAGCCGCTCATAATTATTGTAATTTACAATTTCAAGATTCTCATGTTATTCCTGTAGTGTTTCACAATTTATCAGGCTACGATAGTCACTTTTTGATTAAACCTTTGTGTACTAAAATTAAAGGTTCAATATCTTTACTTCCCCTTAACAAGGAAAAATATATATCTTTTACGAAACACATAGAAAATACCAAAATTCAGTTTCGTTTTCTGGATTCTTTTAGATTTATGGCTAGTAGTCTTGACAAATTGGCATCATACTTAAATGATTCGCAAAAAACAGTTTGTAGAAAATTTTTTAACGATGATGAAAAATTTAAATTGGTGACGCGTAAAGGAGTCTTCCCCTATGAATATCTTGATTGTTGGGAAAAATTAAACGATAAATCTTTACCACCTTTGGAAAAGTTTTATAGTAAAATCAATAATAGAGATATTTCTGGAGAGGATTATAAACACGCTTGTAATGTTTGGCATACATTTTCACTAAAAACACTACGGGAATATGCAGAATTATATCTAAAAACCGATGTTATCCTTTTGGCTGATATCTTTGAAAACTTTCGTAAAACATGCCTTAAGCATTATGAGTTGGACAGTCTTCATTATTATACTGCTCCAGGACTTGCATTTGATGCTATGTTAAAAATGACTGACGTAGAATTGGAACTATTGGATGACATTGACATGATTTATTTTATTGAACGTGGAATTAGGGGAGGTATTTCCCAGTGTTCTAATCGTTATGGCAAAGCCAACAATAGATACATGGGTAACGATTATAATCCTGAAATTCCAGAATCATACCTCGTATATTTTGATGTTAACAATCTGTATGGAACAGCAATGAGTTTTGCTTTACCCACAGGTGAATTCGAATGGTTGGAATTAAAAAATTCCAATGACGAAGCTGCTTTTCAAAATTATTTACTAAGTATTAATTCAAATAACACGCATGGGTATATTCTCGAGGTTGATCTTCATTACCCCCAAGAACTTTTTGAGACTCATAAAGATCTTCCATTGTGTCCGGAACATTTAGTACCACCTAATTCAGAATCGAATATTCCAAAACTTCTAACAACTTTTTTCGACAAAAAGCGCTATGTATTACATTATTTAAATTTACAACAAGCCATAAAGTTTGGTTTAAAAGTTACCAAAATTCATAGATGTTTACAATTCAAACAATCGGCTTGGTTGAAAAAATACATAGATTTAAATATAAAATTACGTCAGGCAGCAACTAACGATTTTGAAAAAACAATCCTAAATTAATGGTTAATGCCTGCTTTGGTAAAACTATGGAAAACATTAGAAAATACAAAGACGTGAAAATTGTTACTAAATGGTCTGGAAAATATGGTGCAAATTACTATATAGCACAACCCAATTTTCACAGTTGTGAAATATTCGATGAAAATATGATTATTATTGAAATGAAAAGACTGAAGTTAAAATTTAATAAACCGATTTACTTGGGTATGTGCATTTTGGACATTTCAAAAACGTTTTTGTACAATTTTCATTATGATTTCATTTTACCAAAATTTGGTCCCAATGTTAAGTTATTATACACGGACACTGATAGTCTAATTTATCATTTTAAAACCGATAACATTTATACTTTCATTAAAAACAACATAGATAAATTTGATACATCAGACTATCCTCTTAATAATATATATAATATCCCGTTAAAAAATAAAAAAGTATTGGGGCTAATGAAGGATGAAAATAACGGGACAATTATGACAGAATTTATCGGTTTACGTTCAAAATTATATACTATTAAAGTTTTATCAAATGAAACTGAAAAAAGAGAGAAAATTAAAAAAATGATTACTCTTGAACATACCCAACGTGAAATAAACAGTTTTATATCGAATTTTGGAATAACAAAAAGGGCTAAAGGTATCAGTAAATCAGTCATAAAAGATATAACTTTTGAAGATTATTACAATGCACTATTTAACTATCAAAAAACCCACATTATTCAAAATCAGATAGTTTCCATGAAACATGAGGTTTTTACTGTCCAGCAAGAGAAAATTGCATTAAATCCGCGAGATGACAAACGGTACATAAATTATTCTTTCACTGATACTCTACCGTGGGGATATAGGTTTTAAAAAACTCATTCTAAATTTACTTGTTTAATTTTTTTTATTTCTGAATGGGAAGAAGAAAAAGAAGGAAAAGAATGAAAAAAAACAAGAGAAGAAGAAAAATAATAACAAGAAGAAAGAAAAAAAGGAAAAAGACGAACAAGAAAAAAAAGATGGAGAAGAGAAAAAATATGGCATCCTCCAGATCTCCGACTACGAAGATGACGATGATGACAATTTTTTCTTTAATTACGTCAGGCATCCAGACGATCATGATGATGATGATGATAATGATGATGAGGACTCGGAATGTGAAGAGGTTGGACCGCTTCTTATAACACGAAGTGGTACAATATATGTTAAATGAAAAAAAAACGTAAATATACACTTTTTTAAATTTTTTTGACTTTTTTTTATTTCACTATACCTGATTTATTGAATTTTTCCCTTATAATAGGACATATATCAAATAAAACCATTTAAATTGATACAAAATTTTTATTTTTAATTTTTAAATATATAAATTTTATAATCATCTTCTTGAATTAGACGGTCCCTGTCCATTTTGACGATCATTGCCTCTGTTTTCTTGACTATTTAAATAATGCGATGGTAAATGTTTGGCACCATGAATTTCTTTAAGGTATTCACGTACTTCACAAGCCACACATTTATGATTGTATAAATCGGTTTCACCCTTACATTTAGGGCACTTTACTCTTTCTGGTACTGGCATTTTTTTTCTTGAATCAAATGATGCAATTTTAATGAAATCAATGTTTTTATACCTTCTGATCCTCCTCCTCCTCCTCCTCATATCCCTTCTCCTTTACCATTTATAAAACCAGTTGATATTGAGGAAAAAGGTTCATTCCATCAGTGATACAGTCATGACTTACAGTTATGCAATTAAATTGTTTTGGTTCAAAGACGGTAAAATAGTCAGAACTGAAAATTTATCATCCCATAAAGGAGAAAGTTTATATGAAAAATTTTATTTTAATGAAAATGAAAATTATGACTATATAGAAGTTTATTTCTATAACAGCGATAAAAAAGGAGAAGAGGTAGAAGAAGAAATTACTTCAGAAGACGACGACGACGACGAAGACGAAGACGATGACGATGATGATGACAGTGATGATGATGATGATTAAAAATCCAGTTTGTACGTTTGGCAGTTGTAAAAATGGTACCTATTATAAAATTCAAGTAGCAAGAAGAGGTTTTCGTCGTTTATGTAAAACTCATAGTGTGTGTAAATTATGCAAAAAACTTTTAATTGGTTACAAAGTTAAGGCACATTATAAATGCGGGAAATATCTTTGTCTCAAATGTTACAAAGAAGAACGAAAAAATACACAACGTCATTTTGCTAAGACTATTTTACATTTTTTTTCTAGTGTTAAAACGTAATAACATGTTATGTTGTCAAGCTAACCTCCTGCCGAAAACGTAAAAATAAAACAGGCAAAAAAGTATTGTAGCATAACATATTTAATTATTTTTGTAATTTATTTACCCAATATATCACTCAAATATATAAAATTTTGTTTTATTTTACCCGATATTCCACTCTAATTTATTTTTTTACTAACTACTTTACGAAACAACAGCCTCTGGTAAATGACGTCATTGTCGATACTTCTTCAGCAATAAGGCCTTTTTGGCTAAGGACTCTTTTGGTCCTTCTTAAGCTACTAGGACAACCCTTCTTTGGCAATAAGGCCTTTTTGGATAGGGATTTTTTCAGGACTTCTTCGGCAATAAAGCCTTTTTGGATAGGGATTTTTCAGGACTTCTTCGGCAATAAGGCCTTTTTAGTTAGGGTTTCAGGAGAATTTCAGGCACTTCTTAGGCTATTACGTCACGTTCTTTGGCAATAAGGTCTTTTTGGTTAGGGTTTCAGGAGGGTTTCAGCACTTCTTCGGATGGTAAAGGGCTGAAAAGGGACAGATGCCATCCGGGTGTCACAGTACCCCGCCCTCATAACTACTCATGTTTCACAAAACAAATATCAATTCAGACTTTAGACTTTGATGCTATTGGATGGAAAATAGGGAAATAATTAATTAACAAAAAATAAAATAAGTTCCATAAAACAAGGCAAAAATTTTTTTTTAGAAAATGTTGGAACTATTATATTAGTCTACCAGTACTTTTGACCCGAGTTTTAATTAAAGTCGCTCTTTTTACGGTTTTCAGAGTTCTAAATAGACTTATTTAATTCATACTCAATCAAAAGTTCAATATGTCACTAAAACCACTAACTAACAAAAAATAAAATAAATTTCATAAGATAACCCAAAAAAAAAATAGATTTTCGAACCTGTTGGAACTATTATAATAGTCTACCAGTATTTGTTATCCGAGTTTTATTCAGGTTACGCTTTTCACAGTTTTCAGAGTTCCAAATAGACTTAATTCATTCATACTCAATCAATTTCAATATGTCACTAAAACCACCATCAATTCAGGCTCTAGACTTTGATGCTATTGGATGTATTTGCTGACTAAAAATAGGGAAATGAAATATTGCATGGCCTTTGATTAACAAAAAATAAATTAAGGTTCATAAAACAAACCAAAAAAAGATTTTCAAACCTGTTGGAACTATTACATTTGTCTACCAGTATTTGCGACCCGAGTTTTAATCGCGTCGCTATTTTTACGGTTTTCAGAGTTCCAAATAGGCTTATTTAATTCATACTCAATTACAAGTTCAGTATGTCACTAAAACCACCATCAATTCAGACTGTAGACTTTGATGCTATTAGGATGTATTTCCTGACTAAAAATTGGGAAATGAAATATTGCATGACCTTTAATTAACAAAAAATTAAATAAGTTCCATAAAACAAGGCAAAAAAAAAGATTTTAGAACCCGTTGCAACTATTATATTATTCTACCAGTATTTGCGACCCGAGTTTTAATCGCGTTGCTCTTTTTACGATTTTCAGAGTTCCAAATAGACTTATTTAATATGTTGCATAACCCTAAATCAACAAAAAATAAAATAAGTTCCATAAAACAAGGCAAAAAAAATATTTTCGAACCAGTTCATAACAAAATATATTGTAATTACTGTAACGACTCCTTTAAATGTATTTATTTTTGTAATATGCAATGAAAACATTTATTTAAAAAATAATGAATTTTGCAATAATTTGCTTCTTATTTAAAAAATTTTTATGAACAAATTTGGTATGCAAAATTAATGATAGATTTGGATTGAGCGATGCCTGGATAGCTCAAAACCATCCATGATTTATCACAATTGTCGTTTAAAAGCTTATGGTTCACGAAAGGTGAAGATGTAGAAAATTTGAAAAATTCATGCAATTGGAAATTTTCAAAACTGAATATCTCGAAGCAGAAGAAAAATATTGGTACAAACTCAATTGTATTTGAAATAGTTAGACTTATATTTTAAGATGCTCTATATAGTTTTTTGAAAAAAAAAATCACTATGATACATAACCTCAAATATATGCGAAAATTCCTTTTTTGCACATTTTTAGGTTAGGGTATTTAAAAAAAACTGTTATGATGGAGCAACTCTGAGGCCGGATTCGCATTCACTTACCAAAAATCTACAAGAAATGACACTTCTTTTTCAATGTACAAATATCACATCCTCCTGTGTATTATAATGAAAACGATTCAATGAGACCATGAACTAGTTCTTCCTAGTTGCATAATATAATAAAAAAATTGCAGTATTTACACAACAACATGTACAAATGCTACAATATATTTTCTAATATTTACCACTTGAAATAAACAAACAACAAAATACTAAGCAATGCCAACTCAGACTTGTTCTTTTTGTTATAAATTAAGTTATAAATTAAGTTGCAAACGCAATAATATACCAATGATTTCAACACTTATGATTGGTATGAAGAATATTATCTATTTTATAATTTTAATGTATTTGTAAGAAAATGAAAATAGAACCCACATCAGATTACCCTCGAATTAACTTTGAACTAACCGAGGACTAACTTGGGATTAACCAATGACTGATTGAATACGAAACAACACTTTTGCAAAGCGAGCCTATTTTTCTATTACTCCATTCGTTTTCAAACGCTTTTAATTAACTCAACAACCTGCACCCTTTGGAAAATCGTGCTTGGAACGCGATCTTGCTGACATGCTGAATTCGCACCATCGACTACCTGTGATATTTCTTAATTAGATCAATCAATAAAGAAAAAATAAGTCATTCGGATGCAAACACCGTCTGAGCCATTACATTAAAAACAATCCGCAGTGATATTTTGTTGTGTTTTTCACCACCAACTATATTTCGTTGACTGGCTATCAACAATTAAAACCAAAAAATTGCCTTTTTTTCGTTTTTTGATTATAAGATCAAAACTAAAGAAGCAATATCGATTATGCAAGCAAGTGAATTGTAGAGAGTAAAAATACTAACAAAATAATCCATGGATTGATTCAATCGGATTATTAACAACTATAGGAAAAACGGAAAATTAAACCTATTTTCAATAATTTAAATCTCCAATAGTTTTTAAGTTGTATTGTTGATCCTTCGCGTAATAATGGTAACTTACATGCAGTTTACCTGGACCAAAACCTGCCATTTTCGGTTCATCTGTTTTTGTACAATTACCATTTGAATTTTCTAGTGTACCACTTTTGGGCGAGTCTCGATGAGTCAATGGTCCAAATTTAGTTTTGTCAAAATATTTTGGTAGTAAAAATATCATTTGATAAGCCTATATTTTCATTTTGCCTCAAAAAGTCTGTGACATACGTAAAAAATGCTAGCAAGCACGGGCGAAAAAGTGAAGCTCTTGAAACTGAAAGAGTAGTGAGGACAACAGGGCTACCGACGGAAGTCGTACGCATATGCGTATAATATGCGATAGCCGCATTACACAGTGAGGAAAAATGGACTAAAGTCTGTATTAGACTCAAATTTTAAAGGAATAATTTTTTTAAAATTACTCAGGGCAATGTATTATATCGTTACACCTGAGACAATACCCTAATCCATGAACGCTAAACCTATAGACGCCATAGCCATAAAGCCCAAAACTATAAATCCCCATCCAACAAACCCAAATCCTAGCAACCATGAACCCGAAATCTCATAATCCCATACCCGTAAACCCACAAACTCCAAACTTTTGAACCCATACTTATAAACCCTAAACCCACAAACTTAAATCACACAAACCCAAATTTCGTTAAACAAAAAGCAAATTCGGGCTTTCGCGAGTGGGGTTCATAGGTTTAGGATTCATTGATTAGGGTATTCCCGCAGGTGTACCATTAGAACACCTTATCCAGACTAATTAAAAAAAATCCATATCCTTTAGAAATTGGTTTTGGTCCATATTTCCTCACTATGCGTTACCCGAAACATCTTCTACTTTTAAGCGTTCGACCGTTTTTGATCATGTCTATGAGCATCTTTAACGTATTTAACGGACTTTTTGATATCAGGTGAAAATATAGGCTACTCTCAAAATCTTTTTACAAAATTATAATCAAACTGTTTATGATGCATCAAAGCACACTGAAGGATAGCGCACTAAAATTTTAAATTACAATTGTGCAAGAACTAAAGAATTGACAATGCCTGGTTTTATAATGCATAAAATACATATAAGTTATTATTATTTCGTGAAGAGCCAACTCTACAATTGAAAACCTAACGGAAATATAAATTTTCTAAAAAATAGCAATTTTTCCGATTTCTCCTGTGTTTTTCCATTACAAATGGTTCAATTGAGGTCGATTCAACGCCAAATTTGTTTGTATTTTATTCTTTGCAATTCACCTGCTTACACCTTCGAAATTGCTTCATCAGTTTTGATTTTATAAACAAAAAATGAAAAAATATCCCAATTCTTTTGGTTTAATTGTTTATAAAAAACTAATGGATTCAGTTGAAGGTGGCAAACAACAAAATGTCTCTGTAGATTGTTTTTAGTATTATGGCACATTCGGTGTCTTGACAGCTATTTTGTCATGAAAAAATCTTTATTGATTGGAGGTTAGATTGAAAATTAAAAGTAACACTTTTCATTTCAAAACATGTCAATCTTTGAATATAAATGTTAAGCCGAAATTTAGTAATAAAAGTTTATAAATAGAAATTATTGAACTAAAATGAGTAGTTATTTAAAGTAATTTCGGGAATATAATTTAAAAAAATTTAAAATTGCTAGTTTATTTTCTAATATGCGTTATTATGGAGAACGGATAAACATTTTTCGATGTATACTCGAGCTTCCTCTTTTTAGTCGAGAATGATCCTAATAATATAAGGAATTTACTTAGCAGAAAGATTTCTATTTTCTTGAGAACATTTAAAATTTGGATTATCCTGATAAAAGAAAATAAAAATATTACATTGGATGCGGTCCTGTTATTACATCGAAATATCAATCCACCTCTATAATACCATACAAAAATACAAAATAAAATTTTTTAGGAACAAATTTTCAAATATTATTATTAATAATTAAAAACCAAAAACAATTTTTGTTTTATGCTCGATGGATTTATGGTTTTACCATTATTTCTTCGTGAATATTTATAATGTTTTTATTATTGTACGCTTTATAGAGGGATGGAGGAAATTGAAGCTGCATGCTACATTTAATAAAATTTAAACAGTATATTTTTTATTTATGACTTGAACAATGGAAATCGTGCAGATAAAATATTTTGCTATTAAGGCAATATGCCAAAAGATATTAATAATTTTGGATATTTAATTTTTTTTATATAGCGTACAACAATTAGAATGCCTAATCATGCCAGTTCTGCTTTTAATAAATTGATGTATAAATCCAGCAATAAAATAAAGAAAACCGACAAAGTTTGAATATTTAGTAATCTACTTCTTAAAACGATCTGACACTCTTCTCTTTTAATTCAGACTATTGTCGTCCGTGATAAGATATTTAATTATTATAAAACTGACGTTGAGTAGTGGGTCTTTATTGTAGTTTTAAGTAGTGCTCGATATGAATTCAAATTTGGGCTTCCCTACAGTCAATATTCAGCATGAAAAAAGTTTAATTGGTTTATTTTTGATCAGCGCTAAATAGTTTTAGATCTTTGTAGCGATGTTAAAGTTTGTTTTCTTCTATATTATTATGACATCTTGTAGCGCTTCTACACAAGTTTTGACCTTTTCGCGAAAATACATTATTCTTTACAGCTCTATGAAAATAGAGTGATGTTGTTTATTTTTTCCGAAAATATGGTTTGAAGAGTTTATTGTTAATTGTCAGTTTCCAAGTAAAATTTTTAATATAGTAAACATGTGTGCTCTGAATCTTCACTAATACTAGAAATGAGTGTAAGGGCTCCGTCATGACATCGCTACTTTTATTTTTATGATGCACACTATTAATGATTGCACTTTCTGTTTTACCTGACTACAACTACATACATAATGAGTTCCTTATAGCTGTTTCGATAAAAATATAGCGAATATTTATTCACTTACCTATTGGTTAAAACCCGAATTAAATTTTTAAACGAATCACATAAATATCTCGTTAGTTAATTACATAATAACTTGATAATTGTCTCAAAAATAAAAAAAAATAATTGTATGTTCATAGCTGCAGTTAAAATATTCCTTAAAACACTTCCCTTCTTCTTCTTATTGTGCCGTGTCAGGTCCCCCTAACGCTGACAATTAAAAGGGCGAGTTAATCACGGTTCCCTGCTATTTCAAATAGCTGTTCAGCATTGTGTATTCCTGTCAACTCTCGCATGTTCCTAAGACAAGAGATCTGCTTCTTTCCAACACCTCTACGACTCTCGATCTTACTCTTCATTATCAGTTGAAGAATTGTGTACCGATCTCCTCTGAGAACATGGCCAAGACGAGTGGCATCTGCCTAATCTAAAACTGCTATATTAGTCCGCATAGCTACCCAGGATATTCGAACCATTCGCCTATGAAATCATATTTCAAATACCTTCAAACGATTGATCGTCGCAGTTTTCAATGTCCACATCTACACTGCATACAACAACACTGGCCAAATGTAATATTTAACCATCCTTTTGTGAAGTTTAAAATTTAGAATGTCATTGCAGACAAGCGATCTTATTTTTAGAAAATTTGTGCGGGCTGATTCGATTCTGCATTTATCTTATTTATGTGGGTTAAGCCGTTCAGTAATATAACATCCAAGATACTTGAAGAGGGAGACTCTTTCAATAATTTGTCCATTTATCAGCAGCATAGCATCTGGATATGGTAGACGACTCAAAACCATAAATTTAGTTTTAGCAACATTTATGTTGAGTCCCATTTCTTCCCCAACCCTGTTGACAGAATCTAAGAGTTGTTGTAGACCCTGAAGGCTATCACTTATGATAGCCGTTTCATTAGCATAGTTTTAATCCCAAATACTTTATTATGCAGAACTCCCTTAAATGTCTGAATATAAATTAAACAGCAGTTGTGAGAGAAAACATCCCTATCTAACGTCTCGTTGAATTTGACATTCTTTGGTAAGCTTGCCATTAACTCGAACACTGCTCTCTGACACCAATATAAATTCTCTATAATCCGCACATGCTTGCCATCCATACCAGCATCTCTCAGCATATTTATGGGCTTTACATGCTGTACCCTATCAAAGGCTTTCTCGTAATCGATAAAGCATAGGAACATGTCTTTACGTTGGTCTCGACACTTGGAGAAGTATATTTACTGCAAATAGCGTTTGTCTAGTATCAATCTAGATAGTTTGTTATATATGTAATTCTCCTTTTAGGCAAAAAATATGAAAAATATATATACAAACAGTTTATTTCTTGCAAATATCGGTCTGGTCCTCTCTCCATATGGAGAGAGGACCAGAGCGATTAAAAATTACTCTTTCCAAATCGGCAAATTCCTTACAAGAATTTATTTATTAAATTACAGTAGGGATTAGGAGAAAATTATACTTTTATGCCCAACAGAAATGATTATAGGAAAAGCCGTGCTATTTAAACGCACAAGCAGAAGAAAGAATTTTAGAGCTTGTGGCAGTCAATCCAGGTATGATTACAAGAAAAATTGCTTTACAAGGGGGTATTCCTAAGAGTACGACATGGGAAATTTTAAATGAAGAACTTCCTCGCCAAATACCATTTACGAAGTAAAAATGCCGCCAAGACCAATTTCTTCTTAGTAAAGTTTTCTTTACCAATAAAGCAAGATTTACGAGTAGGATATTGTAAATTTTCATAATAACCATGTGTTTCCAGGAAAAAACCACCACGTTATTTTCGAAGTTTGATTTCAAAACAAATTTTCAAAGACTAGAAACAATCTTTACGCACGATGGGGTTATGCATCATTTCCGTGTTTTGGTTGGAGAGCACTTAAATCAAATATATCCTGACCGATACATAGGCAGAGGTGAGCCAATTGTTTCGCCTTCCCGTTCATCCGATCTAAATGCACCAGGGCCATTTGGGCCATTTAAAGTTCCCAGATCATTCAGTACCTGTTGAAAATGTGTAACAACTAAAACAACTTGTCATATATTGTTGCCAAGAACTTCGTAACAAACAAAAAATCTTTGAAGACTTCAATGAAAAGTCATCTAGCTGCCCTCATTGAGATGAATGGAAATCATTTTTACCATTTGTTGTAACTTTTTTTTAGCTAAGGCACTTATATTTTGCTTAATGATAATTTTTTAGTTAGGTTGTAATTTACTTCAATGACTAAATAATAAAAAAAACATGTAGACTAATTATTGACGTTTTGTCCTTTTTGAGCTTCTTAATTTGTTTACAGTTTAAATCGAATAAAAAACGAAAAAAAATGTTCTTATTTTTTGTCAGATAGTCCAGAATGTTCTTTTATTGAACATTAAAAACAAAAAAATTCGTTTGACCTGAGCACTCAGGTAATTGTAATTCTATATTATTGTGATATTGATGTTTTTTTACTTGAAATTTATAGGCGTTAGAAACCTACTTTTGTATTTCCTTTAAACACAAATAAATCAGAGTTTATGCATTGATTTAATTAAAGCGGGTTTTCTCCTAAAATATTAATGTAATGGTTTTTTACAAGAAGATATATTTTATGTAAATAAAAAGCTGATTCATCTTTATTTTGCCGATAACAAAGTGCTAATAGCGGATTGTCTTGGCGAAGACAAAAATATAATGTGTACTAAAAATAACATCAAGATATGTAGTTTTTAGTGTTAAAAGTAGCAAGACAATGTTCGTGAACAATTTACTAATCAGTAGAGATCTACTCGGTAACAACTTGAATATATAGCAAATATATACATATGAATAATTTGAATGTTATCATCAAACTCACTAGATAAGTAGAATAATTGGTTTAACTTGGACAGAAGAAAGTCTTAATGCCTTGAAACATCAAACATACCAACAATAGAATCTGAATTGTTGTTAGAACCATAGAGCGGGCAACGTTACATCTTTAAGAGATAAACGAGTGAGGAGAAGATGTCCTTGTGAGGATAGCAAACTTTAAGTGCAATTGGGCTAGCTACCTATCTAAAATAACAGACGAAATGAAATGAAAATTCTACTGTAAAACGACACAAAGAAGCCTTCACAGCAGTGGTAAGGTCACCATTCTATTCCACATAATAACTACTAGCTCCTCCCCAATTTTTAGGATTTGCTCCAGCTGATTTTTGATGCCAGCCATCAATGTAAGAGCATCTATATACATTATCCCCTATTCTCGATTGTTTTAATACTGGATCAGCATCTGGTAGAATTTAAACGGTGTAATAAGCGGTTCATAGCAAGATAAAACCATAATAGGCTTAGTAAATCTCCCTGAAATATTCGCCTTCAAATTGTAACTGCGTCTGTATCGATGTTCTCGCTGGAAGTTACTTGCATTTCTCCAAGCTGAATCCTTGAATCATTTTTATCCCTAGACTTAGGCAATCGGCCTTGATACTCCCTCTGGAGGAACATTTACTCATTACAAATATACTCATATATTAAAGAAATTGAGCTTTGTGAGGGTCTTTTCTGTCATTGGGTCCAAGATGATGTTATGGTCCTCTGCATTTCCTATAAACTTCTGGACAGTAATTAGCACTGTCTTTTGCATAGCTCCATATTCGCTAAGGACCTATCCCTTGATATAAAGCTGTTTTGTTTATTACCATGCCGTTTGTTGACAGAATTGTATGATCCGTAAGCACAGTTTAATCTATATTCAGCTTGAACTCGTTGTTTTTTAGTACATGCTCCGGATTGTATTCATGGTATGGCACCTTCTCTACCTGTAAAAGTTTCAACTTGTCACCATCTCTTGACGGACTATCTTGGCAGATGAATCGTGTCTTTTTCTTGTATTCTTATGCGGTAAATGCTTGAGATTCTCCTGTTATATGCTGCATTGTCGCTGATGTCTATATCCATCAGTATTGATTGTTCTGGATCACGGATTCCTGATTATTTGTTTCAGATAGTTTCTCGTTTGGATGACTTAATCTTGGATAGCTATTAGAAAGCTTTTGGTTTCAGGAAGCAATTTCCCTGACATCATCCAGTAGTTCGATGCTAATTTGCCTACATTTTCCTGGTTGATCTCTTTGGATGTCATTTATGAAGAGATTTCTACAGCTTGACTTGAAACTTCTCTTAATCCGGTCGGTGATGAGGAGCCAGTTTATAGTTCTTTAATGGTAGCGGTATTGAATACCGATTACCAATTGATTACCAATCCTCTTTGGTGTTTTTATAGCATTTTCAGTTACGAAGATGATGCTTGTGTGCTTTTGTTAGGAGTGTTCTGACTTTCTCCGGCAGTTTTTGTATGTCCATTCTGTTGCATTTTACATTTTTGAACTTAATGCAGAGTACGCGTAGGTGTTGAGTACCTTAAATAGATTTTAACAGTTTAGGTTGGTTCGCATTACCTGCCTCATCTGTATTATGAACTCGTTGTTTAATTCGTTCTTCATAATTCGTTGGTTAATTATTTGATCCTGTTTCATTACATGGTTTGTTCTAACTCCATGGCCGCAATAATTTGACAGTTTTTATTATTATTGTTATTTTAATTAAATGATATCAAGTTTTACTCCTTAATAACTAGTAGTCCAAGAAAAAAGTTGATAACAGTGCATTTAGAATAAAAACGGGACAAATTTTATCTCTAATTCTTCTACCTAATTGCCTCCAATCTCTATATACTTTTTCCACAGGGCTCATATATTTTGAGGACTATATGGAAATAGATTGTCCTACTTCTTAAATAGTCAAATTACGGTGGTCATGACTTTATAGTACGGACACTTTCTGCCACATATTCTTTTGGAAACAGGCAGTAGTCACTAGTGACTAGGTTGAGAAAATAAGATATGCGTAAAGTAATTCAAATGCTGCTTCCATAGTAGCAGCCTTAACAGTAAAGGATGCGTGACTAGTACCTCTTTTGTTTACTTTTATTTGCGTCATTGTGTGCCCTTTTTAAATATTCAACGAAAATTACCTCTCGAGTATCGCCACAAATGCGTTTGCTCTATAGAGAGAAAAACTGGTTGAAAGTTGAAATTTTACGTAACTTTCGTGAACTTTTGGTGGAAGAGTAGAATAAGCAGACTTTGATATACAATATCCAAATAGTTCAGTAGATAAATCAGTACTACTGATTCTTTATGCCTGCTGTTTATTAGGGCTTAAAACTTTTATTCTAAAAATAAGAAATTTTTACTTTTATTTAAAACAAAAAATGTGTTAAAATATTGATAATAAAGGTATTGGAAAAGTCTTTTGAATAGAGCTATACACATACAATTTAAACATTTCCAAATCAATTTAGAATATGAAAGGCAATTTACATATGAAACGTGTCGCGTAATCCTTTACAACTATATTTGAATAATAGAGCGTATATACTCGAACGGTTACAACATATTTTATTAAAATAAAACATAGACATTGTGATTATAAACAGAAAATAAATTTTACACTTGATAACCAGAATAGAAACCGACATAATTTAACCATTAATTATACCGTTTGTTGATCACAGTGATCATAACGATATTTTATTACCTGTTACGTAAACCTTAATCTGAAATGGTTTCCTTCTTGTAATATGAAACAAAAGTCATTTTAACGATGAAAGTGGGTAAAATCTCAAAACGTAATAAATTATATAACCCAGCTGTTAATCAAATTTTGAATTTAGAATATATACAAAAGATCTAAAGATAGTACAATGTCAAAAATTTTGGATAAAACTATTAAGCAAAAATTGCCCTCAAAACCGCTTAATTGGGTGTGATTTTGCAATTATATTAAAAAAATATAATTGTGCTCTTTCCTAAAATGAGCCGTACTTCTTTGTTAATAATATTAAACTTTTAAAAATAGTCTTATAGCCACTTTTCGTAGAATCTTGCTTCATACTTCGACTGCTAGAACGTTTCAGTTCTTTAAACCATCATGAATTTTATTTTTCATATCAAATTTTATATTTAATAAAAATGACATATTTTGAGCTTGCCAATACTGTATAACTTGTACAGAAAGAAGTTTAAATTGTTTTCAATATCAACTAAATTTATATTACACCTGGACAGTGTAATGATTTAATAACTAACTACTCGCTAAATGTATGAAGTTAGAAGCATTATGCTTCAGTATGTAGTAGCTGTTCACCTTCTAGCTACGACGATTATCAGCTAAAAGGAAAAGAATGGCGTGCTAAAAATACCTGCGTGAGACCAGATCGTCAGTAGACGCAAAACTGAGCGAAAATAGAAACACTGGCGAAAACACGCTAAAACTGTAATCGGATAACATATCTTATATCAAAGACCAAAAATAAATAGTATATCTTATAAATAACACTTCAATGCATGAAGACATATCTGAAAGAATAGCATAATTAAACATTCATATTAAACAAAAAGAATTAACTCCAAGTCATACAGGTATATATGCGTTTACTGATAAATCGGAAAAGGATAATTTCGAAAGGTTCTATGGACATCTAATAGATACTGATCAGTAAAATTAAATCAGTTATTCTCCAAAATATAGACTGAAACAGAGAATATTATAAAATAAAAAAGCGACAGAGGATATTTACTTTCAAGAAACAAATAACTTTAATTATAATCACGAACACCTTCTTCGAGAAAGGTAAACAACGGAAAGGATGTGACGAAGCTCTGGCTTCAAAATAAAAATTAAATAGATCTAATACAAGATGTATTAGTGACAAGTAATTGTAGAGTTAGTAGCTACCATAGAAGAGTAAAATTGAGAATAAATTTTGAAGAACTGTGAGCGCAGGTTTTCTAAAACAAAAAAAAAGTCTATCATACTATCTGAGAACGATGCCCTGTGTCAAAAAGAAATAAAAAGAACAGTCAACTAAACACCACCCTCGGAGTGCTCTTGAACGTACAATGCTTCCAAGGCACCAAGGAGGCAGAGAGTGGGCAATGAGCAGCGTCCACACGATTCCTATAATACTGTCAACAACTGGAATGATACCAAAGAACCTCCTGCAGAACATTAAGGGACTGAGCCTTAGTGAGCATCTGTATAAACCGATTCAGAAAGCGGTTCTCCTTGCAACAACAGAGCTTCATACTTTTGGTGTCTTTGTATACCTGGTATGAGTGAATAATCCCTGGAGGGAGTGCGAAGCCGTTTGGCTTGTAAATCTTATAAAACACAAAATGTACTAAAGAAATTGAAAATTTTAAAAATTAACGTTAATGAGAATAACATAACATAATTAAACAAGCTCATTGAGGAAGGAATGAAGTGAGATGTAAGAAAATATAAACAGGATTCCAAAAACTCTAAAGAAAATGCTCACAACACAGACTTGATACAGGTTAATAAAGAACAAATAAAACAAGATAATTACAAATAGAGATAATATAAAATTATGAGCCAAAGGATATTAGTTTAAATGAAGCCTAGTGGGAGTTAAATAAAGAATATTAGAAAAATATTAAATATTGTATTTGAAGATGGTTGGTTGGTTGATTAGGATTAAAAGTCGTATCGGTAACGGAGCTCATTTAGCGACTAGACCTATAGTTTACGGTGCATTCTAAATCACGGTTCTCGCCACTTATCTTGCTCCACGAACTTGCATTCATGTTGGTCGTTCCCTATTTGTCCAGCTCCTTATGGGATTAGGCTAATACCATGCCAAATCAAAAGATATACTAGATATAACACCGCACGAAGTTAAACATGGTCTGATGAAATAAAAAACAATTGTAGCTTCTAGGTCTGTCATATAATATCATATCTGAAATATCGAAGGATTTACTAGAGTTATTACTAATCAAAGAGCCAATTAGAACATTGAACTCTGTTAATGCAGGAAACGATCATAAATTATTTCTATCAAAAATTCGAATAAAGATTACACAAAAGAAAAAGCAGCTGGAAAAGTAGGATACAAAAAAAGAGAACATAGACTCTCTGTGGCATACGTCAACGAAAGAATTATATCAAAAAAGATTGAAGGAAAAAATTGAAAGAAAATCAATAAATGAAGAGGAAGATATAAATCATTGCTGGGAAAAAATTAAGGGAAACATAGAAGAAGCTTCAAATGAGTCATTGGGCACGCATACAATCACAATCAACAACAAAAATACTAATAAAACTCCATGGTTCCGTAAGGAAGTTAAAAATAAGTGTAACGAAAAAAGAAAAGCATATTTAGCATATAGAACGTCAAAAATGCCGGAAGCATACAATAGGTACAAACTAATTCGTAACGAAGCTAATCTACTAGTCAGGCAACTAAAAAGTGAACATTGGGAGCAGTTCTCTAAAAGAATGGAAGGAGACTTCTATAGTGTACAAACACAAATGTGGCGACTGATAAGACAACAGTGCAAAGAAATATCTGAACTCTCCGAAACAAACAAAATATCAGAGGAGAAATGGATAGACTACCTAACAAAATTATTTGAGGGAGATGCTAACATTGGAAAAAACAACATACTAGCAATAAGGAATAACGTGGAAGTCACCATTCAAGAAGTAGAGAAAGCTATAAAATCCTTAAAAAATAGAAAGTCTCCCGGACAACACGGAATTCATAACGAATTGTTGAAATACGGAGGACAGCGACTAACACAGGAACTCACAAGCTTCATTCGAAAAATCCTGATACAATGCAAAGTACCAGATAGGTGGAGAACCAGCACAATAATGCTTATGTTTAAGAAAGGTGACAAACAAGAACCAGGGAACTACAGGGGTATTAATCTACTGGACACAACTCTGAAACTCGTTACGAAGTAATCAAAAATAAAATTAATTCGGTTACAACACTGGAAGACGAATAGCAGGGATTTAGATCAGGAAGGTCCTGCGTGGATGCAGTATTTATTCTACGACAGATAGTCGAAAAATCTCTAGAATACAATAAACCAACATTTTTAGGCTTTATAGATCTAATAAAAGCATTCGATCGCATAAAGCTAGATGACGTAATCCACCTGTTATATAAGAGAAATATTCCTGTCAATATAATTCAGACCATCGAAAACATATACGCAAACAATAAAATTCAGATTCGCACTAACGGTAAATTATCTACACCCATACCAGTCAACAGCGGTATTAGATAGGGAGACTCGCTTGGTCCTTTGTTGTTTAACATGATAATGGACGAAATAATAAAGGAGGTGCGACTTGGTAGAGGATATAAAATGGGTGATACAGAAATAAAAATTCTCTGTTACGCTGATGACGCTGTGATATGTGCCGAAAATGAAGACGACCTCCAGAGATTCTTAAATATGTTTAATCTTACGGGAAGAAAATATAATATGATTATCTCAGCCGAAAAAACTAAATGTATTACTAGACGGTCGAATAATACAACAAGAAATGAGTTTCAAATATCTAGGAATCGACATAACTAGTTATGGCAACATCGAAGATGAAGTAAGAGGGCAGGTGGCCAAAGCAAACAAAGTGGGGGGTTGCCTCAATGACGTGATCTGGCGAAACAAACACTTACAACAAGAAACAAAGGTTCGGATCTACAAAACCACAATTAGACCTATTATGACATACACCTCAGAAACACGGCCAGACACGACAAAAACGAAACAACTATTGGAGACTACAGAAATGAGAATACTTCGACGAATAACAGGAAAAACGCTACTAGACAGAGAAAGAAGCGATAACATCAGGCAAACATGCAACACAGACTGCATTAATGAGTGGGTCCTACAACGTAAGACACAATGGAACAAACACATAAGCCGAATGACAGAGGATAGACTGGTAAGGATCGCACGAGATAAATCTCCTAATGGTACACGCAGTAGAAGTCGACCGCGGAAAAGGTGGAGCGATAATTTAAGTCCAGAATGAGGAAAATCGAAGAAGGAACAGGTCAGGGACCTATTATAGAAGGTAGAAGAAGAAGAAGAAGAAAGAGCCAATAAAATTGATGCTACGCAACCAACAGTTAAAGTAGGTTTCAGATTTAGATTTAATACATATGGCCACTTACAAATAGAGAGGCATATTTCGGAGAAGAGTAAAAGGTGTATCATCCAACTATCTATGGCGTTTTTTGATCATGAGGATACTTTTAACTCCATTAAAATCTGGGTCATACTGAACACCAGAAGTAATTATACAGTTGATAGTCGGTATACAGAATTAATAACCAATATACGCGTACTCAAAATTGTATGACTGGGAGACATAATTTCTCCCAAATTATTTCTTATGATGCTAGAAGTTATTTTCAAAAAAGATAGCGTATTGTTTATGGACTAATCGAGTTGCTCTCAAAATAAGGTGACTTTGTCATTTAGTGCTTCTAAATACTAGCCGGGGAAAGGATGTTCGGAATGACGGAGGTAATTCATGGTTTCTTAGACATCAATTTTTTTTTTGATCAGAAATTTTTATTAAACAATTAAGGTATGAAGAAACAGTTTTTTGAGTTTGAGTAGAAAAACTATTGCTTTCTAGAAAAAAGTTTCAAACTAAAGTTGTGCGCTTTAAAAATACCTACAAAATAAAAAAAATATATCAAAATTGAATTATTTGTTCATTAGTTATAGAAAAAAAACATGCTAAGAGTGTTAATAAATAATAGAAAAACATATTGCATACACATCATACTGCAGCAAAAGAAGCTTATTGTGGCATGAAATAATTGTGTTAAATTTCAAATAAAATTGTTTAATAGTTTTTTGCACAGTGAATTTGTTTATAACTTTTGGGGTTGTGTTTAATTGTTTATTTTTAGCAATTCGAAAAATTTACGGCAATCTGAGGGTATGCAAATCAAATTTCAAGACGTACATTAGTAATACCAAAAAGACCGAAATGAAGTATTGTTTTTAATTTGCTGAAATAGATTAACAAAATTAGCGTTAATTTTTTCCTTATAAATAAATAGAATACAGCTTCGACAAATAACAATGTCAAAACGCCTATAACTGGACTTTATAGCTGATAATTTTGCGTGATTTTTTTTAAAAACAAAAAAACCTCTACGACCAAGCCGAGGCGAATATTGGCCGTAGAACTTTCATTTTTTTTATTTATGGCGTATCCATGAAACACGAACAATGGAACAGATATTTTCTTGGAAAAATTATTTTAAACTTAGCAATAATCAGATCATTGCATTTTTATATATTTTCTGTGTAATAAGTAAATAATCGATTGATGATATTTTTAACACACTTACTGCACTTGAAGTTGCGAGAATTCATTGACATTGATACAACAACATGCTGCAACCTATTTATACAACCAATAACTTAATTCCTCAAGAGTTATTGAAACACATAAGTTGCAAATGTAAAAAAGGTTGAAAATAAGGTTTGCATTTGCTGGAAAAATGACTTACAATGTTCATTGTTTTGTTTCACTTGTAATGGCGAAGCTTGTTTGAATTTCTGAGAAATTGATGTCAATATCGACATATCTGAAAATTTTATCTCTGACGATGATGGTAATCCAGTCATGGCCACCAATAATTCACAATCCAACGTAATTGAATATTATTGCGATATTACTTCAAACGACGATAAAAGTGATATTGAAGAAGATGATAATAATGATTACGATAATAATGATGACAATGATAATAGTGATGATGTCAACAACTGGAGTGATACCAAAGGGCCTTCTGCAGAACATTAAGGGACTGAGCCTTAGTCAGCATCTGTATAAACCGATGCAGAAAACAGCTCTCCTTACAACCACGCGAACCGTTCGAAAGTTCGTAGGAAGTGCAGTAGATCACGTCACCTAGGACCCGATAAGATAGAAAAGGTTCCCACAGAGCTTCATACTTTTGGTATCTTTGTGTACCTGGTATTGGTCAATATTCCCTGGAGGGAGTGCGAAGCCGTTTGGCTTGTAAATCAGTATGATCATGGTAATTGTGATGATAATAATGATGATGATGATAATGATGATAATGCTAATGATAAAAATAATGAAAATGACTGGTATCTAAAAAATTAGGTTACCTTGATCTCCAAGAAACGGAGAATCGAATAAATATTGTATACCGAATAACTCGAAAAATATTAATGCTATAAAAAATGTTTAATAGAGAAATTTTTATCTCAATAAAACACTCAAAGAAGTATAGGTGTGTATTTCTTCTAAAATCAATTATTTGTCGAAAAATGACGCAATTTCTTCCATACTATATCTCGATAAGTATTAATGGGATATTAAAAATTAATTTGATTTTTAATATTTCCAATCAATGGTATATTATTGACTAATGAATTTTCGCAATTCCAAATGCACTCTATTAAAAAATATCGTTAATCAATTATTTACTTATTATACATAAAATGTATGAAAATATAATAATTTGTTTATTATTTTTAAAATTAAAAATGTTTTTTTTTGGAAAAATATATATTCCGTTGTTTATGTTTCATCGAAATTATACAAATCAAGAAAAAAAAAGGTTCTATAACCAATATTCGCAGAGATAATCATAATTTTTCCGGCGAAACGAATTTGAAGCCTCAGAGTCTTCGCCTGCGAGCTGCCGGCACCCACACTGACTCTTGGAAAAGCTGTAATTTTAAACTATTTTCACATCAATTTTCAAATAATCGAATCGAAGACTTCCACATACGATAGTTTAAACACTGCCTTGTGAATTCTTGCTAAAATAATTCCTTAATGTTAATAAACAACGCCACAGTGATTTTCAAAAAATCTATTTCGGCTTCTATTGGTCGTAGAGACTTATTATTTTTTTTAATTCGGTCAAAAATATCAGATGTCACGTCTAGTTATCGGTGTTTTGATATCATTATTTGTCGAAACTGTGGTTTATTTATTTACGACAAAGAAATGAATGCTAACTTTGTTAGTCTGTCTCAACAATTTAAAACCAATGCATCATTTCGTTCTTTTTTGATACTACCAGTGCACGCTTCAAATTTTGATCTCTGTAGGACTTCCCGATCGCTAAGAATAAACAATTAAATACAACCCTAAAAGTTATAAACAAGTTTATTGTGCAAAAAACTATTGAATATTTTTATTTGAAACTTTGCGTGCTTATTTTATGCCACAAAAGATTTTTTTGCTGCCGTATGATGTATATGCAATGTGTTTTTCTATTGTTTATTAACAATTATAAAACAAAATTTTAACATATTTTTTGTGCAATAATTAATGAAAAAATAATCTGATTCTGATGTTCTTTTTTTTTTTTGTTTTGTAGGTATTTCTAGAGCACATGACTTCTGTTTAGAACATTTTTTTCTAAAAAGCAATTTTCTACATCTCAGAAAACTACTTTTTCTTGCTTTAATTGATTTAAAAAATGTTTGCCTCATAAAAAATTGAAGCTTAAGAAAGCATGAATTACCACCATTATTCCGAACATTCTCCAGCCGGCTGATATTTAGAAACATTAGTTTTTTTTTCCAAATTTGTAGATTGAAAATACCTAAATGATTTAATGCTTTTTTTGACGCCATCGTGATTTTTAGAAATGACCATTGAGAACTCAAAAATACGATTCGTTAACTCAAGATTAATAAAACGAAAACAAAAATTATGGTAAACACAACTCAACATCTAAACATTATATCAGAAGAAAAACCACTAAAAATTGTAAATCACTTCATGTACCGTGGCCTCCAAATCTGAGCGCAAAAGACAGCAAATCTGAAGAAATCTCCACAAGAATTCGAATGGAATGATTTAGTTTTGGAAAAGCTCAGATGCATTCTAAAAGGTAAAGATGTCCCGAACAATGTCAATAGACAATATGTCATTCCAATTGTAGTTTATAGTTGCGAAACTTTGAATCTTACAAAAAAGAGAATACAAAAACAAGCAAGAATACAAAGATCATTTTTGGAAATGAATGTAACTGACAAAAAACACAATATGGTATACGAGAACAAACAAAAGAGGCGCTGGTCTAAGTTAAGGCTGGAATTGGGGCCAAGAACATACAAGACTTGCATCTAGCCGTGGATGGTCAACGACTCATCGTAATCATGTTCGCAATGTTAATTTATTCTTTTTAATTAATTTACGTCGGAAAGAATTTTTAAAAAAATGTCATCATATCATTAAACCTATTTTTTGAAAAGTAATGGTAATTAAAATGCTTAATTTTTATTGAGGCCTATGGAAAAATTAGTTGTGCGGATAGGTTCAAATAATTGGCATACGGAATTTAATGTAAATAGTTTTAGTAGTTTTAGAAATACATAGTTTCACAAATTACCACATTTACCTTTTTCAATGATAACTTAAATCTAGATTGTCTCAACTCATTTTATAAATAGTTCTTATTTGGCGTATATAAAACTTCGCTTGTTTAACTTTGTTTGTATCTCACAATTTTTATAATTTCATAACATGTAGCAATATAACACTTTTAATAGAAACTTTGGAAATGCTTTTGTCTTAACAAACATTCTCTGAAAATTTGTAAATTCATCGATGCACAATTATTAACTATGTCTTATAAATCCCCAAAAGCTCATTTACTATCAGTTTTATTCATGTCTAATAATTATTTTGAATTTTAATTACTAAAATCTCTGATTGAAATCCTTGAACAAAAATTAATGTCTTAGCAACATTATAATTCGGTAGCTTAGAGGGGAGGAGGTTCGTAGCCATTTTCCGACCCTCTCAATATTTTCATGTATTTTTATGTCTTTTGGCTCGAAGATTCGATTTGTAGTGGGTACGAGCCTGAAAATCAGTCTCCCGTTATTAAGAATTTAATTGTTTAAATGTATATTAATAATTACCTTGGCTATTGATAGGTGCTCTGCTTAACCAAATCGATTGTACTCTTTATTAGAATCATCCTGAATTTTTAATCTTTAAAAAATATTAATTAAAAAAAAAGTTTCCCACAAATTAGTGTAAAGCAAAATAGAATTCTGTAACTCGGTTTCTGTAAGTGCAATGAAGGCCCCTAAACGCTTCAAGTGAAGGAAATTAGTGTGACTTTTCAATAAACTGTACTAAATATGTTTTTGATTATTAACAACAAAGTTACAATAGTGTAATATTGTAATTTTCACTTACAATGCATAAAGATGTTTGTTTATAAATTGTTCGATGATAGCCTTATAAAATGATGAAGATGACTAGCGAACACGATTCTAGGTTTCCAAACGGCATAAGAAAGGTCGCAAGACTAGGTAATATTACAAAATTGATTGTACATGAAATTCTAACAGAAGAGTTACTTCACCCGTACCATATTGGAAAAGTACACACTATGTCTCCTGATGATTATCTCGCAAGACTTAAATAATCCAAGTGGTTTATACAGCAACATAATCTGAATCTGAATTTTTCTAACCTTATTTTGTTTACCGATGAGGCCAGTTTTACAACAGATGGCATAATAAACTCACACAATTTACATTTTTGGGCTGATGAAAACCCGCATGCTATAATTCAAAACAAACACCAATAAAGGTTTATTATAAATATATGGGCTTGCATAATTGTAAATAATTTTATGGGTCTATTTGTTTTGGAAAGAAGACTCAATGGTAAGATTTATTGAAAATTTTTGTAATAAAATTTAAATAATTTATTGGAAGACTTGCCTTTTGATAGAAGAGTGCAAATGTGGTACATGTATGATGGTGCTCCATTTTCTATCGAAATAAAATAAGAGTACCAGGAATGACCAAATTATTTAAAAAAATCATTCCTGTGAAAAATTAGACGCAACGACTGTGGCTGTAAGTGCGTTCCTGACTTCTCTGATAATCTAAAACATCTAGTATAGTTTAATGGGTCTATATGGCCTCTATAAAATATTAAAAATTTCATTAAATTACACAGGTCTGTTCAAACCAGAGCCAATAAGGTAAATCGCTGGGTACAACTTTAGGGCTCTGTATTTCCGTCAAGTGGCACTTTAGGTTTTTTTTCTCTCTCCTGTATGCTTCCGAGAAATTAGAAAGTACTCACCGGGTACCTTGTATATATTTGAAGGACGTAGAGCAAGATAAATAAACAAAAATAGTAGCACTAAAAATTTGAAGTTGTTTTTCCATGTGTGGTGTAATCTTCTTATGTTTGAGAGAGAAAGAGAGAGAGAGAGAGAGATGTTTTTGATTTATATTGCATTTTCCAAATAATATCGAGCTTATACAACACATTTTTGCAAAAGTGTTCACATCATACAAAATTTATCCATTTATAAATAAAAGTATCCTTATAGATTACAAAAAACTAATACAGATTGAAGTAGTATTGACAATGTTGCTATCTCTGAGCTATTTTTCCTTAGTATTTGATTAATGTTATATAGCAATATTTTATCAATCTCAGCCATACTGTGCTTAATAAATAATAGGATTCAAAGTTAGATAATTAATAAAAACAAAAATAGCAGGGCACAATATATTTTGTAAATTTCAAAAACTATCCTTTAGCATTAAACTTTTTTAAAACTTTTTTTTTATACAGCACCACTCAAATATTTATTTCAGTTTTAAAACGTATCTTTTATATTGGCTTCTCGATAGTCCCCTTATTTGTATGTAAGTAATCTCGACATAGGAAAACTTTTTAAAATGGTAAAACGTTAGTTACCCTTCTCTTGAAACTCAACGAAACTTTTTCCATTTATTGTTTTCCCTCTTTTCCCTTGTATTGTTTCTTCATTTTGATGAGTGCGAATTTAACTTGGAATTTTTAGAAGAGTTTTATTGCAGTATAAGTAGAGTTGTGAGAAGTAACAGAAGTTTTTATCATTATCCTATAAAATGGGCAATAAATGTGTTTTATGAGTTTAAATTTATTGAAAGTTGAAAAAGCAAAATATTAAAGTCCCTTATGTGCACGGTGGTCATTTGCAATAAATAGAGAAATATTATAGAGATTCAGTCAAATATCTAAAAAAATTTTAATTAGGTTTTAACAAAATATTTATTAAAAAAGTAATAAAACTTGCGACACAACGGTTAATGACTGGCTTTAACTAGAGAAACATAGACAATAAGGCAATGACCCTCCGGAATTAGAGTTGTGATGCCCGCAATGGGTGTGGAATTCTTGAAGTCAATGAAGAAGCTTCATTAGAAATATTCAAATATTTATCTCAGCCTACATCTATTAGCACTAGGAGCGGATCCAGTCTCATTGGGGGTGGGGGGGGGGGGAATATCACAAAAGTATAGTATGGCAAGCGAAAGCAAATCGTCGACGGGGGAGGAGCAACATTCCCATTTCTAGTATAAAAGTCAATGTCGGATTTATTTTTCTGATAGAAAAAAAACAAGTAGTCGATGGGAAGGAGATGCCAGCAGCATACACAAGCGGAATCAGGTCAATTTTTCTCAAACACAATCCATCCCGCAATTTATTCAAACTGTGCAACCTCTAACACGGAAAGGATATGATTGGAATGAAGTTTGCATTTACTGATCGCAATTTACTTCATTTATACACGGAGTTGCATATAGTTGTAGGTTTGCTGAATGTGATTTCAGCACTACAACAGCATAATATGAATATATCCATTGCTATTGGATCTCACACGGAGGAATCCGTGAAAGCCGCATAAACATATAAACGTCATCCGGCGGGAGGTCGGCGAAGCCGCATTCAGTATTTGCATGCTTCCTTCCGATCTGTCCTTGGCATTGACAGGTGCATGTCGGTACCTTGATGAGTCTAGTAGAGACGAAACATGTACCTCTGCCATATCACTGTAGCGGGGAGGGTAAGTTTTGACTTTCTTCTCGGTATGGTGGTACAGGTGGGCCATCATCTCGATGGTGGTAGAATGGGATGGATTGTGTTTTATCGCAATTTATTCAAACTGTGCAACCTCTAACATGGAAAGGATATGATTGGAACGAAGTTTGCATTTACTGATCGCAATTTACTTCATTTATACACGGAGTTGCATATAGTTGTACGTTTGCTGAATGTGATTTCTGCACTACAAGAGCATAATATGGATATATCCACTGCTATTGCATCTCACACGAAGGAAGCCGTGAAAGCCGCATAAGCATATATATATATATATATATATATATATATATATATATATATATATATATATATATATATATATATATAACTTAATTTTTGGCACCATTCAAGATCAGTATTAAGCTTCGTTGTTTCTATCCTAAAGATATTGTTAAGCTAAAGAATCTAGTTTGAGAATGGCATGTCGTAGCACCGTTGACAATCTAAAAATTTATAATAATTATAATAATTTAAAGACTTATTAAAAAGCCCTATTTTCGAAAACTTGTTGAATTTAAAAGGCGTGGTAGTGGGCTCACTACAAGGTAGTATCATGATGGTCTTAAAGAATCACCTTGCATTATTTTCCTGCCTGTAAGGATTGTATCTGCACCACTGTTGTTGTTGAATGGTTTTTCAATTTTAATCTTAGTGCTACAAAGCGACGTAAGGTGTTCTGAAAGGGACAAAATATGTAAATTGATTATAGGACACTGACTCGAAGGCTTTCTGGGAGTAAATGTAGGTGGTGAAAAAGTTACTTCAGCCGATAAAGACAAATGCATGGGAAAGTTGTGTTAAACAGATGTTTAGCTAAATTTTATATATTAACCTATTTTTTTTTATCAAAAGCTGTGTGTACCTCATTGGTTAGAAACAATAACATTTTCTTTGTTAAGCAGAGCATCATTAATTAGTCGATGGTGCATCCTACGGAACTTTTTAAGCCGGTAATTCTGGCCCCGATCAAGACCTGAGCTTTCCAATTATAAAATCGGTTGACACTTCCTTCGTCTGTGATCAATGACTTGAATTGTATTCGATTGCTCTCCTGACACATTTGATGTTCTTCTTTCATTCAGCTAACGCTGATGGAGGGAACGGGTGTAGGTAGTCGAGATTTTCAAAATTCTCTTTCCTTTTTTGTATTCAGATATCTATTATCTGCTATATCTGGAAAGCTTAATTTCTAACACAAGTCTTCGCTAATCTTTCGAAAAGGCATAATTATTATATATGGTAAATATGGTTTATAGGAGCAAAACAGTATTATATTTTTATTGAGCAATAAATGGTACAAAGAAGAAAACAGGTACAATAAAAAAAAAGAAGTACCAGGTGACACTCTCACTTTCCTACTAGATCAATATACCTTAAAGATTAGGGCCTTATAAATGCGTAATTTATTTATAGTGTTAGAAAAAGCGATGGCGATGGAAGTTCTTTCAACAATCCACTGTTGATATATTATTTATTTAACCCATGAAAACTGACAATGTATTCCCAGAATTAATAGCTGTATTATATTTTATAATTATATTATATTAACTAATCTGAACTAAGCCTCAGAAGGCATAGAAGAATTAACTTAAACTCTTCGGGTGTCATTGTTTTGGATATTTTTATGGTAACTTTCTTATAAAATATGGAAGTTGAATTATTAAACGAATTTTTTGAGCGTTCACGAGTTAACATTCAAGGAGTAAATACCTTATTTTTTCTTTTTCTTTTTGCTCCTATCTTCCCATCAAAAGAATTGATATCTCCAATATTAGCCCATCTATACTACACGATATTGCAGAAACATCCATAAAATATTTAAGTTAAAACTTATAATCTTCCGCATCATACCTTAGAACAGGTATCCCCAAAGAAGAATATAGCCACATTCTTAATTTTCGTAGACAAGCCTAGTGTTTTTACCTTCAGTAAATTTCGAATTGACCTTTAGACCCTTATAGTTATCTCTCATGATAGAAATGATCAGAAGAAGAATATTTTTGTCTAATGTTGGAATTACATGTTTTTTCTACAAACATAGTGGGCACATTGCAATCAATTGTCCAAATCCACCATCCAACATCCAAGAGCAGTGAAAAAGCCTCCAGTGAAGAAAATCCAACTCCTTTGAAACACCAGTCAACCGCACCAGCTCCCGCTAAGTAACGCTTCCCAAAAAGACTTTAATCAGACACCGCAACATCCAGTGATCATATTAATCTTCACGATAAAACCTTTCAAGAGATTCCACAACGACCTCTTTATATGCTTCTCCTAGTCTTTATTTCCAAAATGGGCAAAACAATCAAACCAGCCAAAAGAAACCTCAAAACAGGCACCACTGAAGGAGCTGTGAAAACTCCAAATGCATTTATTCTTCCAGCTAAGCACTTTATCGTATTCTTGAAAAACATATACGATAACCGCAATCCATACCAATAGATCTTAAAATTCACTCCCGATATTAAATCTCTCTTGTATATATACAAGATATACCCATTCTTAAATGAAAGATCTATCAAAAATAGATTCACCCGACGCAGATAATCAAAATATTTAGACTCAGAAGAAATGGAAACGGGAATTATCTCTAGTATACTATCCGAAACGTCCGTAGATCTCCGTTAAGACGATCCTCTTACAGACAATTCTCAACACTCACACCCCTCGCCTTACAAAAATACAAGAGCTAATCTGGGATCACCAACCCGGCATTCTGTGCCTTCAAAAACCAACTTCAAAGAACAACATAAAAAATTCTTAAGAATTTTGAACGTTATCATCAAGTTAGAACAAATTTGCCAGAGCTAGCGGTGGCACCTCAACACTTGTATGAACTAATCTTTTTTCACAAATATACTTTCCAGTAATTGTTTCCGATACCACTCTGAAAGCAATCAGAAATGTAATCAAATTGAGACTCTCCCGAGCTGACTGGGAGCAGTTTAGCGCTGATGATAAAATCAAAGCGGATCAACTAGAACTTGCTGACAATATTAACCGAACTACAAACCAGATAGTTAACTGCATACTTACTTCCGCTGAAAAATATGTCGGAAAACATGAAATTAATCTCGATAGAAAAACTGTTTCTGAGTAGAATAACGCCTGTAATATAGCTGTAAAAGACTGTAAAAAGGCCTTAAATAGATGTCGTCCAACAATATGTTCAAATGCATTCATTCTACTCAAACAACTAAATTTCAAAGCCAATAGGGTTATTAAAAATAGTAAACAACAATCCTGGAACAAATATGTGAGCACAATATCAGACAAAACGCCTCCTACCCAAGTATGAAAGAAAATTAAACAAATGAAGGAATTCTAATGTAAAAATAGATGTCTTAAACCATAATGGCAAAATAATTACTGAAGTAGAGAATAGTAGATACCTTTGCCAATTATTTCCAAGGAAAAGCAAGAAACAAGAACTTGTCTAGTCCACCTCACATTCTTCATCCTCAAACAACTTCAACTTCCTAACCTCTTAATTCTTCGTTTACGCAACCAGAAATTGTACACACTCCATTGCAGGAACGGACGATATTCCCTTTATTTTCCTTAAAATTATCTCATTAACAATCTAGACAAAATATAGGAACCGTTTAACAAAATGTGGACAAGCCGAGAATTCCCTCAATTGAGGAAACAGTTCATTATTCTACCTCTAAAGAAAACTGGAGCGACTTCAGCGAATTTAAAATCATTCAGACCCATCTCCCTTACATGAACGATGTGTAAAATTTTTGAAAAAATAACAGATGTCTCCTCTGGTATTCAGAAACCAATAATCTGTTAAACCAAAATCGGTCAGGCTTTAGCTACATCGCTACATCACAGATAATCCGTTGCAGAATTAAATTGTTAACACTTCTGCCACTAATAAAGAGGTTGTGACATCGACAGACCTATCATCTATAATGAACTTACAGAACTAAACATATCAGAAAACATCCTAGCTTTTAACTCAGAACTTTCTAGCTGACCGAACAGCAAGAGTCATAGCCAATAACAAAATATCTAAAGCGATAACCTTGAAAAACTGAGTTCCCAAGGGGCAGTTCTAGTTCCACTCTGTTTAACCTGGCCGTAAATGATATAAGAAAATCTTTACATTTACCGTTCACATATGCCCTATATTTCGATGATTTAATAATCTATTGTACAGGGAAAGTAACTTCAACTTCCGACAATTTACTTCAAAATGCAATTTCTGAATAATCTAATTGGTCAAATGCAATAGGATTCAATTTTCCGGCCTCAAACTCTACAATCATTGAATTTAGAAGAGGAAGAACCATTCACACTCTACTCGTAACTTTAAATGATGTACTAGCAAGTCAAGAAATTCTAGGCCTAATCTTTGATAGTAAACCCACCTGGAGAAAGCACATCGATGAAACTAAAACTAATTGCATGAAGCAATTGAATATCCTCAAAACACTGACACATCGTCAATGGGGAGCTCAGGAAAAAATGTTGCTAAAAATATATAGAGCATCAATACGCTCTAAACTGGATTATGGCTGCTTTGTCTACTCTGTTTAGGAGTTTTTCATTCCAGTCCGGCAGAATCGATTTACCGTGAAGTTCATAAACTCCCTCTTAAACTTAATCCGAAAAATCCTGTTTATAACGTTCTTCACTCAGCTCAAACTAATAACATTTCCAAGCACCCCTCAACCAATTATTAAAAGTTACAAGATCTCCTAGGAAATAATGGTCTAACCAAAATAACCGTTTACCCAAATTTGATCTATCCACCATGGATCAAGCAAATGCCGCAGTTTAACGCAGCCCTGCGCAAATAAAAAAAAACTGAAACTCCCAACTTAGTGCTCAATGACTATAATAGATTCCATAGCAATTCATAGATTAAATATTGGACATACTCGCGTTACGCATAGAGATCTCTTTGAAACTCAAGACCCTCCACTCTGCCAATGTAACAATATTATCACAGTGAAGCACATCCTCTCAGATTGCCCAAATATGCAGAGAATAGACGAAAATGCGAGATTGGAGAAGACCCGAAACAAGACCTTACACTTCCAGGAAATGTAAACAGAGTAATCAATTTCCGTTCAACTTTATATAATCATCTATTGTTATTTCATAGAATTAAATATAATATAGTTGTAAATAAACCCATTGTAAACGTGCCAATGACCATTAGTAATCGAGGTACATAAACTAATTAAATAAATAATAATTATTTTTTGTTTATCCTGAACACCTCTATACTACTTATAACATATTTTAGAGTATATTATTTAAAGACGAAGTAATTTTTTTCAATTTTCAATTAGGAAACTTAAAATTATTTCTTCTTATAAGTTTTGAAGATTTCGTAGTGCTAAATAAAACAGTATATATTCAAAAGAAGTTTTAGGTCAGGTCAACATTCGTTAATTTACTGTATAAGCCATTTACCTACCCTGTAAATAAATCTAGCATACTTAACTTACAAAATTATCATAATTTAGTGTCATCAAATTGCTAGTATATAAAAAACAACCGTTTCAAAGAACGCAGAACGTTTAAGAAAACCACGCAATATACCAAATTTATAATGCAAATAATGTCAGTTATGCTAATTTACCAAATGTATTCAAGCTCAAAATTATCTACAAGGCAAATTTTCTTATCTTATTTAGTTTAAGACTCATTTTTCATACATATTTTATCCGTTTTGTACAATTTTCTCTATGTCTATATAGAATTAGGTAAAGATAAATCGATAATAAATGGATATAAAATTGATCGTACCGCCCTTTAAAACGATTGGATGGAGTAGGTTTGTGCCTTTTCGGTGAAATTAACAAAGAAACTATATTTATTGTTGGATACAGTTTATTTTTACGCAGATTTTAAAAATATTTAGGACTCTGCAGGGTGAGCCAAAAAACTAGGACAGCATAAAGTTGTATTTTTTTAAATAGAACACCCTATATACGAATCATATTTTCGATTTAGCTTATAATTTTAAATCTTTTTTATTAAGGGTTTACTATCACAAAACTTTATAGTTTCTGAGATAATTAAGTTTAAAGAAAAAAAGTCACATTTTCAAGCATCAATTCAATCTTAAATAACGTTTTCAATTTTGTGACAAATATATTCAAATTTGGAATTTAGCAAGGCCAAGGACAAGTTAACATAATTTTTACCTAATATTTGCAATAAAAGCTACAGGGTGTTGAACACATCGGCTCAAATTTGAACAAGTTTAAATGAATAAATATCTTTTTTTTTAAATGGTACACCCTGTATATTTTCATGTTATTTAATAGAGTAATAAAAACCCTAAAAGTTTTGTTCAATATATCCTATACCTATTTATAATAGTTTTTGAGATATTTCATTTTTTCTTATTTTCCATACTTTTTTACAGAAATAGTCTTCATTATCATAGTAGCCATATAAAATAATAAAAAGAAACTACAGAAACAAACAGAATGTGATTAAATATGATGAAATACATTATTCGTTATATTACAACGGCAATAGTTTAATTAAACATAATGTGAAAAAATTAACACAACAATAACAACAAGGCAAATACATATTTACTTTTATACTAAATTGAAACAAAAAAATTACCTATTAAATATTGATATTAATTATTTCTTTTTAATAAGTGTTCGAATAAACGACCCTCTTGTGCAATGCACAAATTTAGTCTTTTTTGCAGATTTTCTCGGACCCTGGACAAATTAGTGGCGTTATTGTTCTACAGGTATCCCTAATCCTGTTTCGCATATCTTCCACTGTTGTTGGTGGATTAACATACACCTTATTTTTAATATAACCCCATAGGAAGAAATCTAATGGGGTGATGTCGCAAGACCTTGGTGGCTACTCAATGAAACCCCCACGTCCAATCCATTTTTGCGGATATCGTTGGTCCAAAAACGCACGAACTTCACAATGGTAATGCGGAGGCGCACCATCGTGCTGGAACTACATACTGTCGAGCTCATCCCTATCGAGACCTTGAAGCAGTTGGGGTAGTTCTTCTTGTAGAAAGTTCAGGTAACTATGGTCATTTAGTGTTTCATTAAAAAAGTGGGGTCCAATAATTCGATTATGATGAATACCACACCAAACATTTAATGACCAGTGGTTTTGATGTTGCACCTCTATAATCCAAAATGGGTTTTCTGTGGCATAATAATGCATGTTGCGTCTATTTACGGCACCGTTACTTCTAAAAGTAGCTTCATCACTAAACATTACCTTGCATAATAAATTTGGATTTAATTGAATCTCCGCATTTATTGTACGACAAAAGTTTACACGACTTTCAAAATCCTGTCCATGCAATTCTTGGTGTAATTCCATGTGATATGGATGATACCTATATTTCTTGGTAGTACGATTAGCGGTGGATTGTGATGTTTCACATAATGCTGCTAACTGACGGCTACCAATATAAGGATTTTCCTGAACGTTTAACAATACTTGTAGTTCTTTTTCTTCATTAGTTACTGGTTTGTTGACCACTTTACGTTTTGGATAATCAACACTACCAGAAGAATCAAATCTTTGCATTAAGTTTTGAAAAGTATGGGTATTAGGCTGGCGTCGATCAGGATACTTCATTTTGTAAATTTCTTGAGCAAGAAGGCAATTTTTTTGAGCCTCTCCTATTGTATAAATCATATCTATTAACTCATTTTTTGGAAAATTCATTTTACAATATAAGATGAATGCAAAAAAAACCAAACTACACTACATAAAAACCATAGACGTAGAATAAACTAATTATTACTTAATCTAGACCGCGGATCCTGTAGAAAAAGTTGGCTCACGCTTAAAAAGAGATGGAGCGTTTTCGAGGAGCAGGCCCTCTCTTTCTATAGGCGGAGTTAAGCACGATTCCCCTCTCGCTTGACCGCCATGATGGATCCCCACCAGAAAGTGACATTTAAATGGACCAATTAGAAGCGTTCTGTCTATTTGTTGAATCATAAGGTATTTTCTCTTGGGGTAACCTGGTTTAAAGCATGTTTGGATCCGTTTTGAAACACATTTGAAATGACATTACTATTTCCGAACGCACGAATACGATAATGACGAAGTGCTCATGCTCACTTATTTCAAAGCATGTCTATAATTGTTTCAAAATAGGTGCAAACAATTTTGATGTGACGTCATTACTTCATTACCAGAATGCAACCATTTTAATATTCCTTGAACCTGGTCGAAATAAATTGACGGCGACAAAACAGCTGTGTTGGAGACTGTCAAGGTCGTGCCGTCGTGATTCGTTTTAATTCCAGGGTTTTAATTTGAAAGATTATTAACTTTATTCAGTAATTTATTATTTGTTTGTGTTTAACATGGTGAGAAAACATGTTGGATATTAATGGGATAATTTAATTACGTTTAGGTAAATACTTATTTTTTTAATTTTAAGTATTCATGGCAAACATATTTGTTTTGAAGTTTATTAAATATTGCGGCGTTTTTGTTTTATGGTGTTTACTACAAAAAAAAATTTTCCAAAAAAATATTTCAGCAGTATTTTTATCATAACAGAACTTAATTATAAGATTGTATTAATAATTTTAAGGTATGAACTTATAATAAATAATATTCCTGAAATTAGAAATTTAATGAAATTAAATGTCTAAGCATTTTTTCAGTATTTTTTGTATAGTTACTAAATAATTTTAATTGTTTTCCAATAATCATATTTGTCTTGCTTGTAGAAAAAAAAAAATACTAAATGTTGATATTATAGTTATTAACCAATACAATTAATTTTTTTATTGAAGGCCTGTCAGCATAGATTATACGTATCCCGAAGTATCTATATCAAAACAAGATATTGATTACCCTAAAGATGATGCTGATAAAGAAAGGTAATAATATATATGCTAATTATTTATTTCCAATACCATCACAGGTTGAAACAGGCATATCATTGGCCCTATTATATGTAGTCAAAATTGTTATGTCAGTCAAGTGAACGCCAGTTTTGACCATGAGTGACCCAAGTTATGATTAATGTCTAAAAAAACTAAATGAACTTATAATAAAGTTTCAACATTTTCTTAAAACCTAATCTAAAAAATAAATATAAGATCAAGAAATAAACCATCAGTAATCTATTGCATTAATAATATTGGAGATCCTTCCGTTAAGTTTTTGGTTGAATAAATTTTTAGGAGCACTAAATATGTCAGTGAACTTTTAATTTTCATTATAATTTAAAGCCATTGAACTAATGAATGTTTTTTTTTTTGATAATTTGTTCTAACAGATTATTAATCGAGTTTTGTTAGGTATACAAATACTGATTTTAGGCAGTGTTGTGTTATCTTGGGCTAAATTACTAAATATTTTATAAAGGTAAATAATACTACTTAGTGTCCTCCTGTTGTGAAGCACCATTAAATTCTATCATGGACTCTTTTCAACAATATATCTGCAATACGAATACATTTTTTTTGGACTTTCTCGATCATTAGGATATATTTCACATAAAAGGGAAACCAAATCACAGTAGCATTCTCAAGTTTAGATCTAACCAAACTATTAAAGAGAGTTTTTAATGTTTTTTCAGTAGTAAATGTTATGGACTTTTAAAGAACAAAACCTAAATGTTTATATGCCTGCCTAACTATTGCTTCAATTTTAAACTTATCAGGAAATGATTTGGCTTTGATCATGTTTGGTTGAAAAAACATATTTTGAATTCAATTTTAACAATTAACTGTTAAACTTAAGATTCATGTTTATATTGCAGAAAGAACAATGATCATAGTGCAACGTGTATAACTACTATCTTTTATCAAATGTATAAAACTAACTTTCATTTTAATTATAGGATTTTATTGCCAGAAGCTGCAGTTGAAATTTTAGTGGAGCCTAGACACAATCTAGAAGATGACTTAATTTCAGTTTTTTTGATATAATCTTAAAACAGTTATAGTTATGAATAAATATTTTATTAATATTTCAAAAGTTGATTTTTCTTCTTTGTGAGAAGGAAATATTTTGTTATGACTTATTGTGATCTGTTCGTCATTATTCACTCTAGCACGAGTTTTATAATAGTGATATAAATAAATATTGTTACAATTATTACCTATAAAGTTTTTATTGTGCAAATATCACCAGAAAATAACAGCTCACTGAATACAATGTATTTTTCTTATATATATTACTTTAAAATAAATTTTTGTGTTATGTTCAGTCTGTTCAAAAAATTGCTGTAGAGCCCACTCCAGACCAAAATTCCATAGTGAATCAATGATTTAACAAGGCCCTTATATGATAAATCTCAAACTTAAAATTTCTTTAAGGATATAGAATTTGTGGATTAAATATCTAATTTTGTATGAAATATACTCCTTATGTACCTTTTATCTGGTTGGATTTAAAGTTCATACATTTAAAAAATTTATAGAAATTGGAAACCTTGGCCAAAACGCTAACTAGTAACTCTATAAAAAAAAATAAAAAAATTAATACTATTTTCTCCAGTATTGTAGATGTTTTATGTTTTCAGTTCTATTATGTCTGTCCTTTTTTTGCAGTACTGTTCAAGTACAGGAACTAATATTCTTACAAAGTAAGGTAATAAAATAACAGTATGAACTTAAAGCAAACAGTATATTACAGAAAATATATAATGAAATACAATACATAACCATTTTTCAAATTTATTATATATATATATATATATATATATATATATATATATATATATATATATATATATGTATATATATATATATATATATATATATATATATATATATATATATATATATATATATGAAGGTAACCAAGTTCTGTGAATTTATGTATATAAGATACCCTAAGACCTACAACTTATGCGAATTTTTACATGTTGAAATAAAATATGTGACTTTTTGCAAATGTACTGGATCAAATAGATAGACCTATTTAATACCAGCAATTTCAAATTCATAATTTTTAGGATGAATTTTAATCTTATTAGCTAACTGGAAAAAAATTTGATTCCATTTCTGTTAACAGGGAGTGTATATTTACACCTATAATACATAATTTTTTAACACATTCTTCTAATATCAAAATGATTTCATTACCTTTTAGGGGTTTATTTAGAAAAAAATTAAGCAAAATGGTCTGTCTCCAGTTTTGATACAATCGAGAATATGACAAAAAGTTTGGAGTCTGTGTTGATAAAATTAATGAAGTTAGTTGTGGATCTTTTTTTTTAACACTGCAGTTGAGGTACTGGTTGAGGGTCAGTCTTCATTATAAGGGGGTATTTGTGCCATATCTGATATATTTGCTTTTACACTGACATCGGTATGGGTTCCACCTAAAATATGCAACTTATCACTTTTTAAAATAGATGTATCTATTTTTCAAAAAATCAATATAAATATTATCTCCATTCATATCAACAATCAGAAAAAAGTAATAAAAACACTTGGCAATCTGTCAACTGACTATTTTTGTAAATTGAGTTTGGTGCTTACTGCTTTATGATTTATGTATGAACAGGTCTAATATTTATGCTGTGTGAAATATAACATGCATTTTTTGTATGTACAAATTCAACCGAAATTCTTTTTTAATTTGACAGTAAAATTATTTATAAACATATTTCAGTAGCAATTTATTGCAACATTATTATTACAATTATTTACTCACCTGTATTTTCTTAATCATCTGATAATAAAAGCAAAGGTTGGCTTATAATTGGTGGTGGATCCGAATCAACAGAACGTTTCCAGTGTGGACTTTCCTTAACTGTAATAAGATAAATGGTGAACAAATTTTATATTTGGATAAAAAACATAATACTTGTGTTGTTTCATAGTAGCATGAATGCACTTATTTTACTATGAAATAATAGCCAAATTTATGAGTTTATATGTGGATAAAACAAATAACTAGAAGTACTTTATTTTAAAAAAATTATCTTTTGTGTAGATTTATTAACAGTACAGGGACGCTGTTTTTTTATTTCATTGGAGAAATGTAACAAGATCAGAAATAAAGATTGTTATTATTATTAGTAGTAATAAATAAATATTTAAACTTCTTTGTCTGTATCTCATTAGTATTAGTAATTTGGATAATTACTCGTAATAGTGGAAACACCGAATTTTTCGCTGATTTTTGGATATCCGCTATTTGGGGTCGTGAAATATGAACTTGAAGTTTTCTTGTGGCGGTCGCATATAATTTTGCCAAAAAAATATTTTCAGTTTCACACTGTATTTTCTTACCTTTTTCTTGAAATAATCCCACTTGCACTAAAACACAATTGAGCATTTTAGATAAAACTAAATATCAAATTTGGTTAAAATATAGCAGTAAACAGTAAAAATCAAGCTGAAAGGAAGCATGAAGGACATTGAATTTGGCGGGAAAATTGATGCTTTGTGATTTTAAACAACCATTAAATTGTAATTGTTCTAACAGCAATTCCACTACATTTATAATTTTCATTACAAAACTGAATATTAAGTAAAGAACAGCCCAATTATTAAAAAGAGATTAACAGAAAAAAATCGGTGACGTCACATAATACTGCTCAATTTTTAGTATTTTCAGCTACACGTTAATAAAATATGCGGTTTTATATAAACTGTGGTTATAGTTCAGAATGTGCAAATGTGTTTTAATGGAAGTAGTAAAATTTAAAGAATAGGTCAGAAAACATATGTAAGAGAAAATTTTTTTTTGAGAAACTATGTGCGACTGCAAAAAAAAAATGATTCCTTGGCTTTCCTTGAATCACATTGAGATTCAATGCATGATCTGTTTTTGCTTTAGCATTTTTACATTAAGTAGCACAAGTTTTATTACAGAAAATTACCACAAAGGAACTAAAATCCAAAAGTTAATATTTTTTCACCACCCGATTACTGATAACAAAATAAAAGACAGCTGGCAACTGTCAAATGTCATCATTAGCGAAGGAACAAGGATAGAGAATCGCTTTTGTGCCGGAACGAGTCTATCCCTTCTTAGAGGGGAATCACGCTTACGTAGCCTCTTAGCTCCGCCTATAGAAGGAGAGGGCCTGCTCCTCGAAAACGTTCCATCTCTTTTTAAGCGTGAGCCAACTTTCTCCATAAGGGTCCGCAGTCTAGATTAAATAAAACGTAATTTTATTTAATTTCTACTACGTCTATGATAAAAACCAAAAGAAGCGATTGCGGTTATAAATTTGACACACAGAAAAATGTTCTTTTACATTGTTTTTGCCATGGCTACTATGATAATGAAGACTATTTCTGTAAAAAAGTATGGAAAATAAGAAAAACTGAAATATCTCAAAAACTATTATAAATAGGTATAGGATATATTAAACAAAACTTTTAGGGTTTTTATTACTCTATTAAATAACATGGAGATATACAGGGTGTACCATTTAAAAAAAAGATATTTATTCATTTAAACTTGTTCAAATTTGAGCCGATGTGTTCAACACCCTGTAGCTTTTATTGCAAATATTAGGTAAAAATTATGTTAACTTGTCCTTGGCCTTGCTAAATTCCAAATTTGAATATATTTGTCACAAAATTGAAAACGTTATTTAGGATTGAATTGATGCTTGAAAATGTGATTTTTTTTCTTTAAACTTAATTATCTCAGGAACTATAAAGTTTTGTTATAGTAAACCCTTAATAAAAAAGATTTAAAATTATAAGCTAAATCGAAAATACGATTCGTATATAGGGTGTTCTATTTAAAAAAATACAACTTTATGCTGTCCTAGTTTTTTGGCTCACCCTGCAGAGTCCTAAATATTTTTAAAATCTGACGTCACATAATACTACATAAGGATGAAATTTAGTGAAAGTGTTCTAAAATTGTTTGACGTGGGTCAGATTTCCCAGAAATAAAGACATGTACTATATATTTCTTTAATACATAGAACAAATCAATCCTCCCTCAAACAAGTATGAGCCAGGTTAGTTCAGATTTATACAATATTTATGTATGTAAAGATGGCTTGTAAAAAGCCAGACAAAATTAAAAACCAAAACCTAAGAAAACTGGTTATTAGGGTGCGTCTGTCTGTTCATCTCTTCCTATCAATCTGATGCACCCTTGTATTATGTTCTTGATCATATGATCGAGCATCAAAAAACATGCAAAAAGGATGAACTACATGGCGACATTGCATTAGTCTGCCCTTCGATCATACTCTAGATTTAAACAACAATAGATTTGTCTGAAGGCTGTTTATGGTCGGTGGGGGAGACGCTTTTTTGATGTTTGACAGACATAAACATATTTACTTATCTTGTCTTTCAGTTTAATTGCTTGTCGTGACTTTTTTCGGTGTTTTCAAGTGTTAGAAATTATTATAAATGCGAAGTTTACAATTAATATTAACAAAAAGAGGATTTAAAAACTTATTTTTATCGGTAAATATTGTTAGATTGTTTACATATTGAAAATAACAATAATAAAAATTTAGGCAACCATATATTCATACTTTGTTTTCAGAATTGACGTACCCAGGGGTATGTTCGAAGGACGTACCGATGATACTCGTTTAAATAATGCAATTAGAAAAGGATACCATAAAATCGGTATGTCTGTACCAAGAAATTAAATATCTACTGTTTATCAACACTTTTTGAAATATAAATAAAAATATTATTACGTTATTCAGCGTTCAAACAACCGGGCCCTAGTTCTGACGTTATGCTACTTCTACTGGGGTATGTTCGAAGAGTCTGCCAATAGGGCCAACACTTGTTTACGTTTGTTTTTCTGCTCAATTTTTAGTATTTTCAGCTACACGTTAATAAAATATGCGGTTTTATATAAACTGTGGTTATAGTTCAGAATGTGCAAATGTGTTTTAATGGAAGTAGTAAAATTTAAAGAATAGGTCAGAAAACATATGTAAGAGAAAATTTTTTTTTGAGAAACTATGTGCGACTGCAAAAAAAAAACTTTAGATTCATGTTCCATGATCCCATAATGGGTAAGCAAAAGATCAATGAAAAATTTGGTGTTTCCACTATTTCAAATAATTACTGTAATTTGTTTCAAATTTTTTTTTTACATACAAAAAGAAAAGTAGTAATATCGTGGCAATCAAAATTAAATGAATAAAAGACCTATGTACATACTCACCAGTATCTTTCAAAAATCTGGTAGGTGTTCCGTCAAATGACCCATCAGTCGAGACAAAAGAGATAATTGTAAAAGCTGGGAATATGGTAGGTACAGCATTGGCAAACCATATTGTAGGAATATTACTCATGACCTTCTTCTTATTTTCAAAATCACATACTAAATTTGAAAAACATCTCTAGGGTCTTTTTCAAGTAAACTTTGTCTGGAGTAAACCAGATTTTGCACCTAAACTGGTCTTGCAAATATGAAATAACGTCTGGACTTACCTAGAAGCATCTAACGGCAACTTAAAAAAAATGATTCCTTGGCCTTTCCTTGAATCACATTGAGATTCAATGCATGATCTGTTTTTGCTTTAGCATTTTTACATTAAGTAGCACAAGTTTTATTACAGAAAATTACCACAAAGGAACTAAAATCCAAAAGTTAATATTTTTTCACCACCCGATTACTGATAACAAAATAAAAGACAGCTGGCAACTGTCAAATGTCATCATTAGCGAAGGAACAAGGATAGAGAATCGCTTTTATGCCGGAACGAGTCTATCCCTTCTTAGAGGGGAATCACGCTTACGTAGGCTCTTAGCTCCGCCTATAGAAGGAGAGGGCCTGCTCCTCGAAAACGTTCCATCTCTTTTTAAGCGTGAGCCAACTTTCTCCATAAGGATCCGCAGTCTAGATTAAATAAAACGTAATTTTATTTAATTTCTACTACGTCTATGATAAAAACCAAAAGAAGCGATTGCGGTTATAAATTTGACACACAGAAAAATGTTCTTTTACATTGTTTTTGCCATGGCTACTATGATAATGAAGACTATTTCTGTAAAAAAGTATGGAAAATAAGAAAAACTGAAATATCTCAAAAACTATTATAAATAGGTATAGGATATATTGAACAAAACTTTTAGGGTTTTTATTACTCTATTAAATAACATGAAGATATACAGGGTGTACCATTTAAAAAAAAGATATTTATTCATTTAAACTTGTTCAAATTTGAGCCGATGTGTTCAACACCCTGTAGCTTTTATTGCAAATATTAGGTAAAAATTATGTTAACTTGTCCTTGGCCTTGCTAAATTCCAAATTTGAATATATTTGTCACAAAATTGAAAACGTTATTTAGGATTGAATTGATGCTTGAAAATGTGACTTTTTTTCTTTAAACTTAATTATCTCAGGAACTATAAAGTTTTGTTATAGTAAACCCTTAATAAAAAAGATTTAAAATTATAAGCTAAATCGAAAATATGATTCGTATATAGGGTGTTCTATTTAAAAAAATACAACTTTATGCTGTCCTAGTTTTTTGGCTCACCCTGCAGAGTCCTAAATATTTTTAAAATCTGCTTAAAAATAAACTGTATCAAACAATAAATATAGTTTCTTTGTTAATTTCACCGAAAAGGCACAAACCTACTTCATCCAATCGTTGACTCACCCTGTACATTGCTTTATAAAAGGGTATATATTTAAATTGCTTGATAACATTAACAATACTTTTCGGTTTAAGAAAATTATTGGTAATTTGGTTATATATTTGGGCGATTCTCTGTAAACACGTAAATGGTTGTCCAGACCACCTTTTCCAAAAAGTATTGCTGTATCAAATTAAAATATCTCAGAACGCAAGCATAAGAATATTTCTTTTTAGTGCAGTTATAAATAAGGTATAAATTATAGTATTTTATCTAAAAGTTCCCAAACGAGCATAAAAACAGTCCTCTGTGCTATCCCATTTCCGGAATTAACACTTGGAGATTTTAAGATATTTATTTATAACATAGACCTTTGTGCATAATATTTAAAAACACAATTTATTGACTTACTTTCTTTCTAAATAAATAACACCTAAAATCGATTTATTTCATTCCATTAATTTGATCAAATTTTGTCCAAACTTTTTAAGCACAGTACCCTGCCAAAAATTCAAAACCAAAAATGAAATTTTCCACAGTGCCATTTCATGTTGTCCTGCATATATAGGAACGCAACTAGTCTAAAGTTCGTACAGGAAGTGCTTGCGGCGCTCTGCCGCAATTTTATTTAGTGTTAGTGCATCGTTTGTGGCGGGAACACGTGTCGGGGCTGCTACAACATACAGTCCACTGGTAATTATTTTAATTATAGTTTGTTTGTGGAATTAGATATATTCTATATAATTTTAAAACGATTTATGTACATATCCATCGAGAACTCAAAAAATTAAATATATTATGATAATTTGCTTGATATTTCACGATTTAATAAAAATACACAATGCCCTGTTTTGTATTGCGAGAGAGAGGACTGTATTTCATTCCAGGAGACTGTGTATGTTTGAGAACAGTCTCTCTTTTGAAGATAGTTTAGTTATTGATACCCTAATAGTCATAATAATTTGTGTGTTGCAGGCTAGTTGTGATTATGTAGACATGACTCCTAAAAAGCAAAAGTTATCTAGAGAGGAATTATTACAGAAAAAGAGAGATGCGGAACATCTAAGATACCAACGTAGAAGAAATTATCCTCAAAAGAGAGAAGAAATAAAAGAAAAGGAGAGGTTAAAATAGTAGAAAAAAAAGATTAAGGTCATAGAAAACTTGTCAAAGATATGTGAGCACAGAACTGCCCTCAAGACTACGAAAAAAAACACTGTGCTCTTTACCGGAACAAAAAATAAGCAACTCAGCAGTGTTATCAACAGCTTTATACGTGAAAACACACTGTCCTCAGATTATGAATGCCACACACCAGTTTCAGGACGCATTACACCAGTTTCAATATAGCATTCTCCAACTTCAAGTTCCACAGTCACGAGTGCAAATATGCAGCGAAGAAGAAAGGCAAAAAGAGAAAAAAAAAACAAAGAAAAAATGAAAGGATTGTAGCGTTGACGAAAAATCTTGAAAAGTATAGGAAAAGATTGGCTAGACTTGAAGGCAAAACAAGAAAGATTATAGAAGATATATCAAATACTAAAATGCAAAATATTTTAACTAAACCTGATGGTACAGAAGAAGTGTTCAAGAGGCATTATTTGGTGACATTCTTAATAAAGATCTGGAATAAAATTATTTGAGGCTAAAACGTATGAAGATAAACGAATATTTGTAATAGCGGTGTCTCGATAGATGATCCAAAAGTATAGACATTGGATACCTAAAGATAGTGCTGTTATATATAGAAGCACAAAGAAATTAGAGCCGCACAATTCTTTATCTGTACCTAAACTACGACGAGTGAGATTATCTAAATGTATGGAACAGGTAGTTTAGAAGTTTTATCAAGACGATAGTAACAGTCGTATGGGAGCAGGAAAAAAGAAATTTATTACCAAAAACAAGCTTAAAAAGCAAATATTCTGTCGATTACGGTCGTTCCAGGGTAGTTGAGCCTAATGGTCAAAATCGTGACACATGCCTATGTATAGTTCACAGTAACCTAGACATGAAGTTGAGTGCTTTGTACGAAGAAAAAATATTACCTTACAATAATCACCACAAGTTTTTAGAATACTTATGTTGCCATCGATATAGCGTATAATATTTATCAAGAAGGTGTATGGTTTGCACTAATAGGATTCCTAGCTATAAAGAATCCACGTCAATTAATAATACAATTGTATGCAGATTTGGAAAAATTCATTGCCCACGAAAGGAATATCATTCACCAGTTTAATGCCATGAAGTATTCAAAAATAAATCTTCAAGATGATGATGTACTTATTTACATGGATTTCGGCGAAAATTATTGAATAAAGTATGCACAAGAGATACAAGCATTTCATTTCAGTGCATTACGAGCTCAGCTAAGCCTACACACAGTAGTGATTTATCTACAAGGATAAATACGATCTTATTGTATAGTCTCTAAGAACATAGCCGATTCATCTGCTGCCCTTTGGTCACATCTACAATCAATTTTTGAAGCTCTTCCAAATGGTATAAGACGCGTATACTTCTTGGGTGATGGCCTCGTTACGCAGTACCGTACCAAAATAATGTTTTTTATAATGGCAACTAAACTCTCTGAATAAATTCCAGATATAGAGGCATTTACATGGAATTATACAGAGATTGCGCATGAAAAGGGTGTACCAGATGGTGTCGGAGCAGCATGCAAAAGAATGGCAGATTTTGTTGTAAGCGCTAGTGGTGATATTAATGATATCGAACAATTCATACAATCCATCCAAGAACGATTCAATGCATCACAAATGACAGTCAAATAATCCAGAAAATGATCGACAAAATTGAAAAGAAGGAGACGAAACAGAAAAATTTCAAAGGTACCTTGAATGTACATCAAGTCACAGGTATATTTTCAAACTCTATCCTCGGTCTAACTAGCTGTACAACTCAACAATAAGAAGTCTCAGCTGTTTTTGTAACAGCAGCACTTGTGAGCATTTTAAAATAGGCAATATTACCTTTAACCCAAAACCCAGATGGAATGTGGATGAAGTGTTTACCGAATCAGAATCAGAAGACGATCCTCATTTATCTGAAGTTACGCCAAACATGCTAACTGAAGCACTGAAAGAAAATTATCCAGTAGCCAACAGCAGTAATATTATAATATCAGAGACTACGTTATAGTGACATTCCTGACAAAAAATGTAGAGTATCGATATGATGTTGTGATTAACAAAATTGACGAAGAAAAAATGAAATTCGAGTTACGTTTTGGAAGATTTGTGATGTCCAAGAACAGACCTTTAGAATAGATGAAAATGACACTTCAGATGTGCTCTTTGACCAAATAATCCATAAGTTGAACAATCCTGATATGATACTTAAGGGAAAGAGAATGTCATAAATTCCCAGTACTAGTAGATGTTTTTGAGTGTTAGTTCCCTCGTTCTAAGAGAATTTTTTTAATAAGTAATGTTTTATTATTATGAGGTCCACAAGTTTTTCGAATATGTAATTTTTCTTTGGCAGTGTTAAATATTTTTTAGTAAAAAATATAACTGGATCTGATTCGTCAAAAAAATTAATTTAAGGTATACACGTGGCTTGATCTGTCAAGTTAAAACCCGTTATAATCCTTAGAGACTTGGATGATGTCCGTGTTATTGCTTTCACCTATTCGAAACAAAGCACACAAAGATAACAAGAGCCTGGTTTTGCACGTGCGTACAGATGCTGCTTAACTCCATTGCTCTAGGCCTGCGCGATGGAGTACTATTTTGATTTGAATAAAAATCGAAGCGGCTTTATTTTTTTTTTGTTATTTTTTTCCTGTATTATCGTTATTTTAAATAATTGAACATAACAAAGTAAAATTTTTAATCCAAGTTGATAAAATAATGCATAAAAAAATACTATTTTCATGACTTTTTAAGAGTGATTCCCAAAACAAGCGCATTCTCTAATTCAAAAAATGAAAATCCACTAGAGTGTTCACCTGCGCTGGAATGTAACAATCGGCATTAAATAAACATATTACAACGGAGAAGTGCCATATTATAGTGGACTGAAGAATGAATCAAAACATGAAAAAGAAAAAATTGATAGATGCATCTTATATTCTAAAGACAATATTTTATTTGATAATTAGCAATCACTAATTGGTAACATCAAATTACTGAAGTAAAAACAGTGAAGAGGGATTTCTTTTTATTGAACATAGCTCATATATAAGCTTATAAATTTAAGGTAAAATAGCAGTTTATACGTATTAATAATTAAATGAACAAACCATATTCTAATTATAAAAACCAGTCACTTACATGTCGAATAAGCATTATGTTAGGGTTTCATTGCAGTGTCTAGTTCTTATCTGTAACTTCATCAATCTTCATGTTAATAAAAGCACGTGCTTGCAAAATTTTATCACAAACGATGCGGTTTCTGTCGGAAACCATATTGATATATCGGAGCCATTCTCATAGAAAAAATGTATTCAATGCTGTTACGGATGGTTCTTTCAGATTTTTTAAATCTACCTTTGGAGCAGGGTAAAATTTAAGATTTATGTCCAAAGCGAAATAAGATAATTTGATAAATATTATCTAAAGTTTGAATATAAACCGATACAGAGGTTGTACTAAATAATAACCTGACAATTACAAAACGCTTGGCTAAAATATAATGAAACATATAATTATCTATCCTAATAGAAGTACGCGAACGAATTATTTGAAACCGCGCGCTTCCATTTCGAGGAGTCTCATACCATCTGCACCTTTATAAAGCGGGAAAATATGTAATATATTTATCCTATGTTATGTCTGGTGTATTTATCGAAACTCACACTCCCAAAATAGGCGTTATATTTCATAACTGAGATAACAAAATTAAAAGATGCGGAAAAAGAAAAAAATCCACATTAAATTTTTCTTATATATGTTTAGTAAAAGCTATTAGGTTAAATTTTTTCCAATTTTTAATATTCACCTTTGTAAAATTAGGAAAGGGGACTTTTAAAAAGACACCTTGAAGGCTCGTATTTCGCAAATGAGCCAATTAAATAAAAATTGTTACATAAAACTTTATTTGTATTTTTGAAGACTTATCGAAATACTCTCGCTTTTTACATAAAGGAAAGCAAGTTTGTTTTAAAATATATACTCTGATCTGTTTTGGGATTATTGAAGTGCAAGTCTCTGCCAAATTACATAGCAAAAGATTAAACATTGACAATGTTATAAAAGCGATGACTGACGAACAAACGACCGGACAGAGAAGATAAAACTATAAGGATTCCTACGGAACCTTAAAAATGAGACATTGTAAATTTTCTCATTTGTATCTTTTAAAATATTTAAGAGTAATTTTATAGCACGAATCAAAGTTTCTTAAATATATTTATGTCACACGAGTCTTTTGTAGTTATCCAGTTTATTCAGGAAGCAAAAGATTTTAATCCTATTTAGGAGATTCAAGTTATCATTTCAAATATAAAAAATATAAAATCGTGTCAGCCTTGTTCTTGTGGAAATTTTGTGTTCATAAATGAACTAAAATCATTTTTCTACTCCTAAAACCTCAGACTAAATGTTTTTATCATATTTTATGAAACTTCTAATAATTATCATATTCTTTTGACAGTAAAAATTTTTTTAGACGATACGATTGATTATTTTGCACTATTAATATTTCGTATACCGGAACGGCCTGGCATTTTTTTTTCTAGTTATATTAGCAAAAAATCTTTTAGTTGTCGAAAATAACGATTTAACAATCAATTTATTTTAATGGTTTTTGTGATTAATATCACTTCATACATTGTTATTTGCCTAATTATAAAATATTTGTGCACAGGTAAAACTGACAAAAAAATGATGATATATATTTTATGACAAAATAATATTTAAGATTATTTTACTGTCCCTGTTATAAAATTTTAAGATCGCTTTAAATGTATGGTTTTTAAAAATTTTTATAAATTTTTGTTTAACTTAAAACTCAAGGAGTTCTTATTTTGATATCTGAATATCTTGAAAAAATACATGTGCTTTGTTTTTATTTCAAGAACAAAGAATTAAATTAGGGAACCTTTTTTTATAGAAACGCCCTATAGCGAAAAATTTACGACAACCTTTCGTAATATGCGTGCTGTAACAATTTATCATCAATATCTTTTCTATATTATGGTAAAAAGAAGCATTTCTAAAGGTCCTTTATTTATTTTGCTTGAATAATTGGTGGTCAGTGTGTAGGGACTAATGTGGGTTAGGGCCGACGTGACATTTCCGTTAACATATTGTTTAGCAATTCTAGTGGGCCATCCAATTATTTTTATCCATACATGGGTTCAGGTGTGGTAGCAAAGTGAATCCATTAAATTGCATGTAAAAGTGGTTTTTCGCAGGGAATTTATGTGATTTTTAAGAGATTGGCAGGCTTTTTTCGTGAAAGAAACTGATTAACACAGTGGTTATATATGTATTATTTTTCATAGAATTCGTTTATCCTTTTTTTTTATTTTACTTAAAGGGACACTAGAAAAGTTTTCTCCTTCACACTGAAACTAAAGATTTGAACCCTTTTTGATAATTTTATTTTCCAAAATAATCTACCCTAACTACAACGTGTTATCTCCATCTGTCCTGCAATAAGTCGGTAGATTGTAGATTGTGAATAGATTATTAAGAATTTTTATCCCCTTTCACAGTACTTCGATCTGCAAAGTCTTTTGTACGTTACCATAATCTAAGTAAAACCCCGGAAAATTTATTTTCACGAACTCTATCGACGTTACTCCATCCAGAAATTTAAATCTTTTGCAGAACAGTGCAGGTATTCTTTGACGATAAATTAATAAATTTCTTATTTGAACATGGACGTACCATTCCACTAATTTTATCTGATTTTGTTTTCAGCTTCGGAGCTCCTGTGATTTTGATAATCCACAGTAATATTTCGGGCCGAGAAAGGAACTTTTGCCCTTAAAAGGGTGTCCGCTTCCTCATCTTTTTTAATTTCTTTATGCTCGGTCATTCACATCAAGGACACCCTTTTGTTCCTTGCCAATTATTTTTGAGCTTGGTCACAGTCTCAAGTCAGACGCATATATGTTTCACCTAAGAGCTATTAGCACTGTTTGGTTATCAGACAATATGTATATTTTGGCCTTGTCAGTATTTCCGTTCAAGCACTTGTCGGCAAAAATTTGAGTTGAGTGAATTTCTGCTGGGAGGATGGCGGATATTTTTTAGGGATCTAGCAATCCCGAAGCCTGAACTGATATTCCCACTCCAACACCATTTTTACCTCAGAGGAGAGTAGCCTCTCCATTATGTAGAGCTTAATTGTAGATCGAATCATCTATGATTTGACTGACCTCAGTATATCTTGTCAGGGCTATGCCGCTGACGTGGTCGTGGTCGCAACAGAAAAATTCGAAAATACCCTCTGTGGCATAATTCTAAGAGGGCTTGAATACACTAAGAAATGGTGTCAAATGATGGAACTAAACATCAACCCCTCCATAACCACTCTAGTAGCCTTCACAAGGAAAAGAAACCTCAATCTGAAAACCATAAAAATAGATCGAAATGTTATTGACCGGGAGTAAGAGGTTAAATATTTGGGTCTGACCATAGAAAACAAACTCTTCTGGAACAAGCACGAAAAAGAAGTAATTAACAAGGCTACTAAAACCTTGATGGTCTATAGAAACTTTGCGGGAAAAGATGGGGAATAACCCAAAATCCTGCAGTGGATGTACACTACAATACTGAGACAAATCATCAGATATGGGAAAGTGATTGGGAGGAAAAAGACCAGTCTGGTTAATATGAGAGATAACCTCTCGAAAGTTCAAAGAGTGGCTTGTGCATGTATAATCTAGGTAATGAAAGCTTGTCTAATGGCCGCCATGGAAGTAAGTCTAAACCTCACACCTCTACATATACTTCTAGGGAGTATGGCGAAGATGACAATTCGTAGGATGATGAGAGATGAGGTCATAAAACGAAGGCCCAATTTTTTATCCAGAAATAACCAAATCCCGGCATTTCCCAAAATGAAATAAAAAAGAAATTCAATTTTGTGAAAAAGTCCAACACAAAGTTGAATTGCAAAAGCGAATGGGCCAGGAATACAATTGAAAATCTCAACAAGAAATCCATTATATGGTATTCAAATGGCTCCAAAACAATGGAGGAAACTGGAATAGAAGTGTATGGACCCGGCACCAGACACTACGAAAGCTTGGATAAGTCACTAAGAATTTTCCAGGCAGAAATACATGCCATTCAATTCAACAAAGAAAAAAAATTATCACGGCCAAGAGATTATCATCATATCGGATAGTCAAACAGCCATCAGTGCCCTGTGCTCTCAAATTATCAACTCCAAGATGGTCTGAAATGTCTAGAGGAATTAAATTATTTGAGTAAGACTAATAAAATCACCCACATGTGGGTACCGGAACACACTGCGATAAAAGGGAATGAAATACTAGACAGGCTCGCATGAAAAGGGGCTGATATATCATTTCTGGGACCAGAGACTTTATGTGGAATCAATGGCAGCATAATATTGGAACAACTAAGGAGTGTAGAAGAAAGCAGGAGATCCAATTATTGGACGGAGCTGCAAGGATTGAGACAAGCGAAGATACTTCTTGGGAATTGCGACCAGAAAAGATTCAAAGAATGTAGATGCTTGAGTAAAAACCAACTCAGAGTTCCGACAGGGGTCCTGATGGGGCATTGCCACTTGAAGAGATACCTAAAGAAACTGGGAGTCGTAGAAGGAAAAGAGTGCAGATTCTGTGAGGAGACGGACGAAACCTCTATTCATATCCTTTCATAGTGCAGCACTCTAGAAAACTCTGAGAACACAAAAAATCGAAGAAAGGAACATACCTACCTTGAAACCGTCCAGCAAGGTTTCTGAGAGAAAAAGGACTGAAAGACCTGCACTAGCTAATAAGATAACTACGACTTGACAGCAGTAGAAGGGCACAATAGATCCACTAGCTTTGTCAGTTACCACTTCAAAGTTTAAATTAAGGTCATATTTTACAGACATGAAGTGTGTAGGTTTCGATATGGATTCTCTTGTAAATATCTCTAAAGGCTACTTGTTGCTAACACTCATCACAGCTATGTTCAATGGAAGAACGTTCAGCATTGGCTATCTTGGCATAGACTCCCTGACTACTAAACTAGCTAACCTCTCATTTTTGCAGCTTTCTTTGAGATGCTGCTTGTTTTAGTCCACATACTAAGAACCATGGGTTTGATAATCATTTTGAATGATCGTAATATCATTTTTGGTCTAGAATTCGAGGTTTTTTTAAACATTCTCTGTCATGTCCAGCTTATCGCTTTGACCTTTTAGAGATTCTTTTCAATATGACTATACTACGTCAGTTTCTGATTTATTACTACTCCCAGGTATTTTACCTATTTGGGAAAGTTCAGTATTGTGTCACCTAATGTTGGAGCACTTATCTATAATGGTTTTATTTGATCCGGAAAAAAGATTCCCGTTAATAAAAAGAAGTCAGATTCAGCCTAATCACGACTACATGGAAGGTGGTTTAGCTTATAGAAGTGACACTCGCAGAGAAAAAAAAATCAGTAACAGAAACCGGAACACGTTTAATATATATACAGGTAGAAAAAATTGACAATGACAATATTGAATATTACCAGGTAATGCACAGTCACTTGTGTTTCTCTATCTAGGTAGATATTTTTGCCAGTATTCCTTATTATCCTCTACTTTAAGTAAAGCAACTTCCTAAAAATTGCACAATTTGACATATTAACAAATTAATATTTTAGTGATTAACATAATACTTTAAATGAGAAAAATGTAAAATCTTATACCGGATGATATTAGAACTTTTATCATTTTAATAATAACATTTAAACTGACACATGACTGTTCATAAAACTAAATATGGTTTAACTTTAATACTGAGGATATGGCTTACACGTGAAAAGTGTTTTAATTTTAATTACAGTTAAAATACAATTTAATTATTGATCCAAAGGCAATTTTGGTTCTGTCACTGATATTTGGAACATTTTTTAAGTATATTAGCATATTGTATTTATTAATAAAAAATTGTAATAAAGATAATTTTTAAAAGAAAAATATTTAAAAAAACTAATTTCTTTATATAACGCTAGTTTTCGACGAGATAAAACTTATTACTTATTTATTTCTTCTTATTTTAGATCTACTCAACAATAGAAAAATACTTAATATAAACTAGCTCGTCAAGCATTTAAAATAATTATTAAAAACCATTTCGAACCAAAAAAACGTAGAGTGAGAACAGAGAATTAAAAATTAACGATTTTAGTTTTTATGTTGTAAATGCTTGTATATTTATCGATTACAACAGACCAATAGCAGTTTCCTAACATTTTCTAGTCTAAAAAACTTTGATAATTTTGCACACATATGTTCAAGTCTTGATAAAACGCTCGCTATATTCATCACTTATTCTTCCAAAGTTTTCTGGAAAAAAATTCAATTGGGAATACAAAAAAGTTATTTTGAGGGATATATTTACTAACGTCGACTAGTAACTCATATTTCATTATCAAAAAACTTCCAGTATTGCGGTTTTGAAACAAATAATTCAGCTTTAGAGATAATGGCAAATCTCTTACAAGTTCGCTGAGTTCAGACTGGGTTATCAAATGTGACCTATCCCCACTTCGGACAAAATTATTTTAGCTTAACTGCTCACTATTACTACTCTGGTGGAATATAGTACTGATGGTATGTCTTAAACAGATTATTTTTCGAGTGGAAACTAAAATTTTAGTCAAGCAAAAATTACAGTCGGTTGCGTGGTTAGTTGGCTCTCTCCAGTTTGGCAGAATTCAAAGATCAAATATATTTTTACTGATTACCAGCAGTTGAGAACCAGTCTGTAGTTTATTCAGACCACAAAGGGAATCCAAGATTTATTTTGATATAATAAATAGAATTGCCTCAATAATACTTAATTATTTTGTCACAAACGTAGTGAAAAAGCTAATAAATAATTTCTCACATACAAAAATGGAGAATCTATCGTATTTACTTTACCTCGTTGTATATAGGATCCAATGAACTAGTTATAGAACTACTACAGACAAATTAAAAATAAAAATGGCGAATTGAGGACTAGTTCGAAGACACACAATCTCTTTTCTTAAGCAGCAAATTCCACGATTCATTCCATGTTCTTTAGAAAATTTTTAATAAAATATGTATAAACTGAATTTCTAATCAAATAAAGGATGATATGTTTATTACTTTTTTACTCAGTCTTTAATCCAACTTAATTTGCCGCATTAAGGAACACGGTTAATCGAAATAATAATGGAGGTTATGATACCAGCCTAAGGGCTAGTATGTTTTTTTATAAATACATATCTTTGGGTTACTTTAGGGGTTATTGTTTGAAAAATCATTTTTGTTAGTTTCTTACTTCAATAACGAAATTAATTGTGATTAATTTAGTTGATTATAATGAAAATATTGATTTAATATAAACGAAAAATAATTTTTTTTTCTACATATTATATTATACCTCTTGAATTATATATAACAAAACGTTAATGGATTAATTATTATGGTTACTGCTTTCACTATTTAATCAACTATTCGCCATGAAAATATTTTATATGTAAAATAAAATTATTGAAATTCCTAAAATATTAAATAAAGTTGTTAAAAAAATTTAAAGGGTTTAAAGCGATATATTACTTGTTGTTTTGTGCCGTAAAATTAAATTCTTTTACTTTCTAAAGTATTTTAATATTGTTTGAAACATTTGTTGAGTGGTGAAATCTTTTTTCGGCAAGTATTCTTGTCTTTTCATCCAAAATATTATTTCTGGGACATTGATTTTTATAGACCATCTGTTTTCTCTCTCGTAGAAACTCCAGCCACTGAAAAATATCCATTAAACGTGTCTCCGAAAAAAAAAAACAATTTACGAGTTCGAGCCTTTTTTTTTAAATACATGCTTAAATTATGAGATTTCGGTTTTCATGCTGTAAATAACCCTACAACCCGTTTATCTGAAAAAAACTTTATACAATGGTTTCATAAGTTATGGAGCATAATAAATATTGCTAGAATAAAAAAATGAAATAAATTTTTTTTTAGTATTTAGCTTTCTGATATTAATAAATTACATTAATTTAAGATAATCAAGTCATGGTATCATACAATAAAGGAAAAAAAAAGGAATTCTTTATTGTGACTAAAGACTAAACAAATTTGGAACTAATTTTCAGCAGTAAAACATTATACGGGCCGTTAAATTTAAAAACGGAGTCCATCAGAAAAGATGTGGTATTACAGGGGCAGGAACTTTCTCATTTTCTTCCACAGTTAGGCAGCACTAAAAGAGCTTGAATATCATCGGATAACATAAAAATAAGTCTGAGATGGTCTTCAACATCTTATTGCACTAGCAAAAGAAAAAAGGTTACTCCCGTTCGGGAACCAGTACACAAGGACATCCTAGGCCATGAAAAACTGAACCAACATGCAAGACAACGCTCTGCTACCACATTTATAGGATTAGAACTGGCATTACTAGGATTATATGGGTAGTCATCTTGGTAGATAAACCACCAACAAGAGACCCACTGGAACTACACTGCGGGCTACAGGTACTGTAAACTTTTATTGAGCCAATCATCCGGCAAATTTGGTCGCGAAATCTTACGCTTCAGTGGACAAAATATTAGGCTGGTCATGGACTAGTAACTGGCTCCTGCAACTTAAAAGAATATCTAAACATAATGGACATGTATAATGAAGGACCAATATGGGGACAATATAACGAAGATAACTAAATAGCCTCTCACATCAGCTCCAACACGAGGCTCTTACCTACTGGAAACTCCTTCGGAAAGCTTAAACCGGGATGACAAATAAGTAAAATAGGCTGCTAAATCTGATTAGGGTAAATAACTTGCTCACATAGAATATATATAATAAAAAACACAATAAGTCACTAGGCTGTAGTCTAAAGAATTTTTCTTAAAACTGCCCGTTTCTCGGAGATGTTGCTTAGTAATAGGAAATGTTTTATGGTTTGGTATTCGGCGCCCACTGCCTTCACAAAACCATGAGCATATGACCCTTCACGGAGTGCGTGCAATTGTCTATATTTAATAATAAAATAGGCTTAGAAATTTAGATTGTTGATCTTACTTTAGTCGACTTCTTAGACAGTGACGGTAATTTGTCTATAGTCCCATTATTAAATTTCATAACACCAAAGTCGGTCGAAAAATTTGTATTACAACTATTTTCGATTATTACGATTAATTTGTGACTCACCACTCATTAAGTGAAGAAATTTGAAAAAAGTCAATATCTTTTTAAAACTTCGTCTTATACTGCCTAAACGAAGTAGTATCGGATATAACTCAGCTTAAATCGACCTATTTTGAGGCCCAGAGTTTATCAAACGTTGTATACATATTTTCTATAAATATACCCATATATATATATATATATATATATATATATATATATATATATATATATATATATATATATAAATATGTTGGATTGTCGAGATACAAATTTCAACGATTACATAATTGGGCTAAACAGAAAAGCAGTAATATATTTTCGCCATAGTACGGAGCATAAAATACAAAAAAAAACATGTTATCCACATGACGATGTACTAAATCAAAAGCCGAGGATAAATTCCAAGGCTTACTGGATCACACAGTGGATCGAATTATATTGCTTCAATTTGACGCCCTTGAACAAATCAATAAATTGGATTTGTAAATATGAGTTTAATTTGCAAATGGAGCTTCGATGGTACGTCAGGTCAGAACCAGTACAAAATGCAATTCACTGAACCGAATATTTCTGTATGTATGTATTCGATTTTTCGAATGTTGCTTGTATTTGTCGTATCAACGTGACACACAGAAGTGGCAAGCCCGTAACCAGAAAGATAAAGACGTGAAAGCACAGCCAAAGGCTACCATCCAACAGGCCTCTAAGTAGACAGATTAAGACTTCTTGTTGACATGCCAAAGAAAGGGTTAGGAAGGACTAACGATGGCAACATAGCTCGACGTTTTTTCGAGAATAGTGATTAGTCAGCTATTATAACAAGAGTAAAACGAAAACTGAGCCTCTGATTTCCCATCATTTTGAAAACTATTGGAAGCGGACATTAAGCTGCAATAGCGAAGATTTGGGAATACATACTTCAAACAACAAGATTGTTTTTCAGAGAACATTCTTGGTATAACATGCTAACAGGAATGCACATAATACTTATTCAATTGACCAGACATCATAGCATTTGTAATATTACCGATAGGTAAACTATCGAAAGATGCACAACAATCAACGGACAATTTGATAAGAAACTATCACCTTACACTGTTTTTGATATTGTAAGGATTCGGATAAAAATTCTTATGTATTGGAGAATGAGAAAAGAGCTGTTAACAAAGAAGGCAATGATTAAAAAGTTTTTTTTTATTATAGTCGTATTATTTATTCATTTATGTAAATCAATAAATATTATATTACTAGCAAATTATTTGCATTGGTATTTATTAAAAAGTTGTAAGCATAGAGGAAAAAGTACTGTCGCCTTTTTAACGATTATCGATATCCGTGTATTTATTATTATAGTATTATATTTAAAATGCACCTTGAGGCAAACGCAATATTTTGTTCATGGAAATACAATTATTCTTTTTATTTTGTCTTTAAATTGCATATTTAACAGCTATTGAACCACAACAGCCGTTTTTCGAATTTATTTTCATGATTATAAAGATTCAGTCTGCTATGTTGGATCCTATTTTTATTTTTATTATCAAATCCGTGCTTTCAACCCACTGTGTTTTAATGACCACAAGCCATTTTTGCTGGAAACCAGGAAGCAAGCTACGATACAAGATTATGCTTTATTTCGCTTCTTCAATAGAGCTAAATGGGTTGTCCGTCTCTTTCTGTTACATTTCAATTATTTAGAGGTTCTGTTTTGGATTTTCTACACCTATATATATATATATATATATATATATATATATATATATATATATATATATATATATATAACAGTACCTTAAGAATTAAAAGCATAGCAAAGAATTGTCCTTTAACCAGTGGGGTAGAAATTAGATTGAGGTAAAAAATTTCTTTCCACTGTAGCACGCCACTAGATAAAAAGTCAGAAAGGTATTTTTGGTCAAAATTTAATTCTTGAGAGAAAGATTTTCTTACCAATTTTGAAACAAAATTTAATTGTTATTACGAATTATTGCGAAAAAAAAACATATTTATCTTTTAATCTTTGCATCTTATTTTTTTTTCAGTTTGGTAGAGCTACTACCTATCAAACGTTATTAATCGAATATCTGCACAATCTGTATAAGTAAATAATAAAAATTGTTAGCAATGATGGTGAGTATCGGATATTGTTAACCAGACATATTTTGATTAATATTAAGCAAAAGAAATCTAGTTCGAACAAAGAACGATAAAAATAAGAAATAAAGTAACAGAAAACTTATTATTTCATGTAGAATTATAGAGTTAAATATTATAACCACTGACTAGTTTTAGCTAGTTATGAAGAAAGTGAAAATATTCATCTCTTATTTGGTTAATTAAGCATATCTAATCAATGTAACACAAGTTAGATGTAAACGTTAAAAAATTCATTGCAATTCATTTATTCATAATCTTAAATTCCACCTATTAATTATGGCATTGAAAATCTATTTCTAAACCAAACTGTTACTGTTGAAGATCCTTAATTTTAAAGTTATGTGACCTATTATCCAGCTTTTTGGGTCAATCAGATTTTCAGAATTTTTTTATCCCCTGATTGATTACGTTGAGTTCAGTGAAATGGAGCCAACTTAGGAAATATATAATAACATTATAAAGCTAGAGAAAGTAACAATTAAGGAACGGCACTGTATGTGGTTTCATTCTATATCATAACTTTTGTAATAATTATTGAAAGCATGTCGTAACCTTTGAAGCTAAAATTTGGGTACTCTGAGAAATGTGTCATCTTTAGTATAGACCGTAAACAAATTTCGCAGAATATGATGTGATTTTTTATGACATTTATATAATTCATATATATTGTTAGATATCCAGCAACAATATGATATATAGTGAAATGTTATATTGCATGGAATTTTAACTTCTTTTGGCAATAATCGAGTTCATTTAAAACGCATTCATATTATTTTTTCTATATAATTTAAATTACTGCCTTACTCTATTCCCAATAAACTCTGTGGTCTATAGCTGAATTTAGGTTAAATATGCTTCATTTTCTCTAACCTATTCCTTATCAAAATACGAACTCAAATGGTGCCAAATACAAAATGAGGATACTCATATAAAATACTGCAATATTTTTTAAGATAATACACGAATCTTCTTTAAAATATTAATTTTATGTTTTAAATAAATAATAGTTTCCCAAATAGTGAGCTGTGATTTATTGAAATAACATAACCAGAATTTTCTAGTTACTTCTACAGAAATAAATACATAAGTTGTAATTATACTGTTTAATAAGAGTTATTTGATTGTTAATGTTCCGGTAACAGTAAAACGTCACATATATTTTTGCCAGTTCAAGTTACAAAAAGAAGACATTTAATTTAATTCTATAAGCCTAGCAATTTTAATTTGCGGGACGAAAAATCTTACCAGATTCCCCATTGGAGGTGCATTTTTCTCAAAGTTTGAGCAAGTAATTTTATGGAATGACATATACAATTTAGGAAAAATTTATTGTATGAAGCTAATCATAATTACCTGGAGAATTGTCAGTGTATTGTGTCTGAAGAGTTCTAGGTTGACTAACTGAACAAATTTGTGCAGAAGTAATTTCATTTCATAAAAAAATATTTTACTCGCTTCGTAGACATTCCTTGAATCTTGATATAAATTGTTAAAATTACCACTAGTATTATGTATGGAATTTTAACAAAAAGTTAACGTTATTCTTTTAGGATAAAATTTCAAAACACGTGAAAAATAATTACATGATCCTTACTGCTTAGGGAGATCGTCTATTAAGTCACCAAAATATACATTTGGTTTAAAAAGAGAAGTCCATGAAATATTATTTATTAATTAAACAAAGTCTCTACCACTAGAGTCACTAATAATAAATATCTTTGATTTTTTCTGGGAAATCTAAATATTTTCATTAATTTGAAAAAGACGCGATTTATCTGTCTATTTGTTCTTCCTATAGTGTTTATTTAGCACCTGCTTTTATATTATCTATTGAATAAGTAATATTAAGATTTGATTATATTTCGTATTTTCATAATTTACAATAGCCTTCTTAAATTTTAATATAAGGATACTGTAACTTAATGTATAATAACATTTTATTGAATCATAAAAAGAAGTGAAAATTGTTAGTTTAACAACACCTTTTAACTTTTTTTATTTGGTGTAGTAAATTATAAAATAATGAAAATGTCACTTATATAATGGACCAATTACAGAGATACACAAAAGGTAAAATTTGAATTACAAAACAGTCAAATTTTATCGTCGCTTCCACTACAGGCTCGATATTTCCGATCGTCAAAATCTAAAGGCGGAAATCCGGTTCAAAATTATTATAGAGTGTTGGAAACTGACCATAAAAGCCTCAGTTCGAAGCATATTATTTATATGGAATATAGATCAATTCGTATTAAAAGACAATTTAGATACAAAATAATTATCATACTAGAAAATGAAGGAAAAAGTAATTTAGACTTTTTGTATTGTAAGGTATTTGAATTTGTGGAAATATTTGAGTAATAAAAATACTGTTAATGATTAATTTAAAGGTAGTACCGTTATATTAATGATGCGTGATCAAATGTGTCGGTTAAAATTTTCAGATTTTTATATAGTAATAATATTTACCATATTAAAGGATTCTTCGTAAATACAAAACTATTTTTTATTTTAGGGAAAGCACAAAAATTTTAAAAATATACATAAACAAAAATAAGATAACAATATATCCAAAAAAGGCATATAAATCTTTTTAATATATTTTTTTACCTTAGAATAATCTTATTTGAGACAAACATATCATAATAGCTAATCATTTTTCTTTCCGCAAGCTATCCAATTTTGTTCATATCCTATATTACAAAAAGAAAATATACAAGTTATGAAGCTCAGAATATTAACCTTTAGAGTTTGGAACAAAATCGGTATCTGATTACTGAAACAATGCTTTTATTATTAGGCTGTTACCAAGAAAAGAAAGATATAGCTTATACATTTTTTTTTTTCTTGCATCTCACACAGCAACTGAGAACGAATAACATGTATTGTATTTTGTATCGTAGCAAATCAAATAATATAAAATACATTTATATTCTGAACTAAATTTGTCCTTGTTTACTTTTTCAATTGACACTTAAGGAAATAGTGTCTTGCGAAGTTACGAGGATTTTGTAAAGTATTAAGTGTACTTTGTAGTTTGACATTGTATCGAATGAAGTAAGCATTCCCGAAATATTTTAGTTAAATTTAAAATCGAATTTATTTCAGCTGCTTGCGAAATTCAATATAAACTAGGAATTCTTAAATTCAGGGCATATTGATTGGTTTTTTGTGGTCTCAAAACAAATGTCATCTTCCAAAAATTTTTCTTTGCGTTCAAAGTTTGGTTTACCACTTTTATTTATAGAAGAGAACATGAATATGGACAAATACTTTCTACTTAAGAACATTTAATAGTCATCATTTTGTGCAGGAAAACCTACGAAACTTCGAAATATGGTTATTTAGTAAAGAAAAATCATTTTTTTAATTTTTTTATTCGGAGTTATTGCGAAAAAAAAAACATTTCACAGTAGCCTTCAATAAAATTGTCCTTAAAAAAAGTTCGGGTGTCGCTCGTTTGAAATTTGATTTTTTAATATATCCTTATGTTTAGAAATAGAGAAAAAGGTTGATAAAATATTTTCAAGAATGATTACATTATCGTTTTGATAAAATATTTTCAAGAATGATTACATTATCGCATATCTCTTATATCAAAATATATGTTTTGTCATTTTAGATCTCTTTAACATAATTTGTTGAACATTTTATTCACAGATTTACCTTTCCATTAAATATAATAGCCGAGGTTTGATCAGATTCGCTAACGAATTAACGAGTATTACTGGTAAAAAGACTTTGATACATGCTATATTCGAAGGTTAAAACCTTGACAGAAGTTTGCAAGCACAATATAACCAATGTAAAATCTATGAGTTGTGACTAAACCTCATTCAGTGTTTATGAATTAAATAATATTAATAATCACATAATATAACTTTCCATAACGTTTTGTTCACTCACAGTATAACTCAAAATATTATTTCTTAGAGATATCTTATGTTTTTTTCCCTTTTAGTGAATTTGGAAGTGACATCTAAAGTGTGCTGCATTAAGAGCTTTCTATGCTTTCATCTTATACCTGCACTGTCCTCACACCTCGTTTCCCCTTAATGACACGATTAAACATTTTTAAAGGAAATACTTGCAATTCTTAAATAATTATTGAAAAGTCGCTTTAGGTGAGTTGTGATATTTGTCTTGATATGTCTTGATATGATTTAGTCAGCTGTAATTTAGAGATCTATATCAAATATTGTCAGATTCCTTTCTGTAATGTTGTTATTTTGCTTTATAAATTTGTCCGAAAGCATTCCTTTAAATATATTTAAGAAGTTTATAGTACTAACGGGTAGTGTTTTAAAGCACTGTATCAACTTATTTCAAATACATATGACAATCTAATTTTATTAACATTTATTAAAATACAGATTAAAGTTTAGATAATTGTAAACTCACGACAAAACATACTTTCTTATGAAACACCTTACTTTATGATATTCCTATTTTTTCAGGTCCCGTTAGTTTATGATATACATATATTTATGTTTTACATAATGTTTTGGTTTATGACATTCAAAACTCTAAATAGAAATATTTAGTTATTTCGTAAAGGTAACAACTTATATACAATAGAGTGCTACGATAGATTCTAGTGACAATGTAATTAAACATATATCCACCAATATTTTAAATATGCATCAATTAGCGGAGGAAACTCTGAGAAAAATTGAGTTGCATTGTTTTTTAACCCTTACTATTAGAATTATAACGTTTCCACTAGTGTGTGATATTTAGTTATGTGACTACTTACCTCACAATCTATAAATATCTTAATTATACTTATCGTTTATACAGATGTCGAAAATCCAAACCTTAACGTGGACGTTTCTTAACTAAAATAAAAAAATATTGTATTATATACCATCGGATTCAGACAGAATACTCGTATAAGCATTGTAAGCATCGACATAAGTGCTTAAATTTATTAAATTAGCAGCTTGATCCTAGGCTGAGGGGTAATAAAGTGCTGGCGCGGTGAGAGCGGACGGCAAGTTATTTGCTTTCTTTTTATCTAGGTCGTTGCAACGTAAGTACCGAGTGTTGGTATTTCCGTGTTTCGCGCCAAATTTTTTTATTTAAAATGGTAGTTTATTCCACGGAAAAAAAGTGCAGATTATTAAGTGGTACTTTTCTGTTAAAGTACATTTAGGTACAAAAATCATCCCATTTTTTCACAATTTGATTTTTTCTGGGAAATCTAAATATTTTCATTAATTTGAAAAAGACGCGATTTATCTGTCTATTTGTTCTTCCTATAGTGTTTATTTAGCACCTGCTTTTATATTATCTATTGAATAAGTAATATTAAGATTTGATTATATTTCGTATTTTCATAATTTACAATAGCCTTCTTAAATTTTAATATAAGGATACTGTAACTTAATGTATAATAACATTTTATTGAATCATAAAAAGAAGTGAAAATTGTTAGTTTAACAACACCTTTTAACTTTTTTTATTTGGTGTAGTAAATTATAAAATAATGAAAATGTCACTTATATAATGGACCAATTACAGAGATACACAAAAGGTAAAATTTGAATTACAAAACAGTCAAATTTTATCGTCGCTTCCACTACAGGCTCGATATTTCCGATCGTCAAAATCTAAAGGCGGAAATTGAGTTGCATTGTTTTTTAACCCTTACTATTAGAATTATAACGTTTCCACTAGTGTGTGATATTTAGTTATGTGACTACTTACCTCACAATCTATAAATATCTTAATTATACTTATCGTTTATACAGATGTCGAAAATCCAAACCTTAACGTGGACGTTTCTTAACTAAAATAAAAAAATATTGTATTATATACCATCGGATTCAGACAGAATACTCGTATAAGCATTGTAAGCATCGACATAAGTGCTTAAATTTATTAAATTAGCAGCTTGATCCTAGGCTGAGGGGTAATAAAGTGCTGGCGCGGTGAGAGCGGACGGCAAGTTATTTGCTTTCTTTTTATCTAGGTCGTTGCAACGTAAGTACCGAGTGTTGGTATTTCCGTGTTTCGCGCCAAATTTTTTTATTTAAAATGGTAGTTTATTCCACGGAAAAAAAGTGCAGATTATTAAGTGGTACTTTTCTGTTAAAGTACATTTAGGTACAAAAATCATCCCATTTTTTCACAATTTAGATTTTCGGAAATTATTAGAAAATTTAAGACAACCGCTTGTCCAAAAGTTTTTAAAAAAGGGACTGATAATAATGAAGAGCAACTGGTTCCTAAAGTTACAGAAGAACGATGAAATCTGGAGACTGACGTTTGTGGTATAGCGGTAATTAATGTTGCTTGCAATAGTACCGCAATTGCCGAAGAACTTGATATGAACGCTCGAACAGTTCAGAATATTTTAAAGTGTAACAAATATCGCTATTACAAATTGCAAACACCTCAATAAATTTTTCCGGAAGACCAGGGAAAACATATGATGGAAAGGGCTAATAGGGACGATAGGTACTTCAGCAACATTTTATTTTCTGATGAATTTTCATTCTCCTTGCAGAGCCGTCACAATCCTTGAATTACCGTAAGATACTCTGAAGGGAATCAACATGTCAGTATTCCTCAGAGAACACAATATCCTCGCAAGGTTAATGTATTGACTGGTATATTAGGAGATTTAATCATTAGGCCATTCTTATTAATGGGGACCTAACTGCCAACACATACTTGGAACTTTTGCGAAATCACGTCATTCCAACAGTTCAAGCACTGAATATTAATTTTGAGGAAATTTATTTTCAACTGGATGGTTGCCCTGCTCATAATGCGAAGGAAGTGCAATAATTTTTGCAAATTATAATTCTAGAGCGCCTCATAAGCACAAAGGGAACCATTGAAATTACACCCAGATCTCCTGACTTAGCCCCAAACGATTTTTTTTCTTTGTGGTCATGTTTCCTAAAAAAATTATTGGCACAGATATGAATGTGCTAATAATTTGGATAAACTAAGACAAAAAATTAATGAAGTTCTCATAAATATATAACCCCTGAAGTTTTGGCAAACACGCGAACCGCATTTTACAATAGACTGGTTTATTGTCTCGCTCAAAGTGGATGCCCGTTGAACACCTCTTATAGAATTTTAGGTATTTCCATTGATTTAAATATAATTTGATTATTTGTTTATTTATCTACAATTACTGAATGTATTACTTTTATTTTTTACCAGGATTAAAGTTTATTTTTGAGAATGGTTTTTAATTTTAAAGTAGTTTAATAACTTATTTATTTAGAAATTACGTTACGTTTCACCAGTATTTTTATTAGAATCTCTGTTTATTTTGTAACAGAAATACCAGCTTTCTTTACGCCCCACGGTCAACAAAAAAACATTTTTTTTTATTTCGACTATTTGATACATGTAAAACAATAAATGCATGAAAGAGTCATTAAATATTCCAAATTCCGTCGATTACGTAATGAGTTTAGACGAAAAGCAATACATCCTCTCATTCGTTTCAAGCTACTGTTCGTTTTTCGTGTAGCACGGAAGTTAGAGGGAGTAATATGCCGCGTAGGTGTTTCCCGACAATCATCTTTCCCGAACTAACCCGAGAGGCTTAGTTAGTCAGAATTGAGAAAACGTGGCAAAAATAAAATATTTCTAGTCAAGAAATTTAAACCAGAAGATTGGATATAGCAACGCTTCTATTAAATCTCGGTAATATGAATGGCCAGACTTTTCTTCTTAAGGTTTCGTTTCAGGTCAAAGGCAGCGGTCTTGTGGGAGCGTCGCGCCCAGTCAGTAGGTCGAGAACATTTATTCGTCATTCAAGTCAATTATTTATAATTTTCGTACTTGGATGTTCACGTTTTAAAATTGAGGCTTCTTAAGGAAGTATGCACTTAATCAAAAAAAAACTATTTAATTTTTTTTATTAACATTTTTATACGAAAAATGAAACAAATTTTCTCAAAATGCAATAACAATTGAAGTATAGGTTACAACTTCCACGCAATTTCGCAGAATCTCCAGTTTTCCCAACTAAACAACTTGCACCACATAATATAGTTCTCTTTGCCACCCCAATTTTAGTACAGTATAACTTATTTAAGACGATGACAGACGGCGAAGTGAATGCTGTGGCTGGAACAAAATCGGTCCAATATTGTGTCCTCTGCTAAACAATATCTGAGTTTAACAACATTGTTACCGTGCCCCGGTATTTCAAGCTAGGACCGTTATCTCTAAATGGATACATTCGATGCTTCGAATGCTGTTTGTATTTGTCGTATCAATGCGACACACAGAAGTGGCAAGCCCCTAAGTAGAAAAACGAAGAGGTGAAAGCACATATAAAGCCCGCCATCCAACAGGCCTTTGAGGAGAGAGATTAGGACTTCTTATTCACATGGCAAAGAAAGGGTTAGGAAGCAATAACGATGGCAACACAGCTCGACGTTTCTTCGAGAACAGTGATGACTCAGTTATTATAACAAAAGTAAAGCGGAAACTGAACCTCAGGTTTCACGTCATTTTGCAAACTATTCGGAGTGGATATTAAACTGCAACAAAGAATATTTGGGAATACATATTTCAAACAGTAAGAATGTTCTTCAAAGAATATTCTTGGTAAAACCTGCCAATAGGAATCCACACTTGTTCATGGACCAGACATCATAGCATTTGCAATATTACCGATAGGTGAACTATCGAAAGATACACAAAAATAAACGAACAAGTTGATAAGAAATTATCGTCTAGGCTTTGGCCGAAAGTCTTTTCGAAAAGAAAATATGGAGGATGTATTCCAAAACTTTTGACGTCGACGAATCCTTACATTGTTTTTTATCATCGTAAAAATTCGGATAACAATTCGTACGTATTGGAGAATGGGAAAAAGTTGTTAACAAAGAAGGCAGTAATAAAAATAATAACAGTTCTTGTTATTATTTTTATTAGAGTCGTATTATTTATTTAATTTATGTTAATCAAAAATTACTATACTAGTTCCAAATTATTTGCTTTTTTATTTGTTAAGAAGTTCTGAACATACAGGAAGAAGTACTTATCGATATCCATGTATTTATTTTTAAAGTTCTTGTTATTATTTTTATTACAGTCGTATTATTTATTTAATTTATATTAATCAAAAATTACTATACTAGTTCCAAATTATTTGCTTTTTTATTTATTAAGAAGTTCTGAACATAAAGGGAGAAGTACTTTTGCCTATTTAACGATTATCGATATCCATGTATTTATTTTTAAAGTGCATCTTGAACTCAAGCGCAATATTTTACTTTATTCTTTTTATTTTGTTTTTAAATTGCATATTTATCAGCTATTGAACCATATTAGAAATTTTTCGAATTTATTCTCATGACTTTAAAGATTCAGTCTGCTGTGTTGAATGCGATAATCTATATTTTTTATTTTTAATATTAAATCCGTATTCTGCCACGTGAAAATTCGTTTATACCTATTTTCGTCCACTGTATTGGTGGAAGCAAGCTACGATACAACAGTTATGGTTTATTTTGCTTCTTCAATAGACCTAAATGAGTTGTACGTTTCTGTCTGTTACATAGCCGTTATTTACATATTCGGTTTTGGATTTTTCACACCTGTATAAGAGGCATAAAGAAGGTGTTACTGGTTTTTTGTTTATGACAAAGAAAAGTGCTAACAACACCAAGAATAACGATGTTGGGATTATTAAAGACTCAGAGTGATAAACAAACTTCAGTGGATAATATAATAAAAAAAAAACAATTGAAATCTATTTAATATCAAATTATTTTCTACCAATTCCAAAATTATTAGGGAGGGCAAATTTGTAACAGTTGATTAAGAAAAGATTTATTTTATTCATTTTTATGCTGGAATAAAATAATTAAAACTAATAATAACATGAGATTATATTTATTTTAGTAAAAATAAAAATACAAAATATGGAAACCCGCCATATTAGATCGAACACCAATCAGAAGCGCGTGACGTCACGCTTTCGTAAACATCACATCAGTCATAATTGTTTATCGCCTTTATCGTTCGAATTTGTCTTTATTTGCATCGTTAGTCAGATATTTTGTGGATAAAACTATCAAGTGTGTCAGTTTCTTGCTACCAAAAGTACAACAACATCATGGAACAAGGATTGGTCAAGGCCAATAGCTCAAATTTGCCAAGAGGTTAACTGGTGCACTGTTTTTTCAGTCAAGACAGCTTTACTTCTGAATTTGTATAATATATATACTTGTACTGATTTATCAGCTGATTTTGGAAAGGTGGTAGGTGCTTTTAGATCTGCAATTGTGTGTAAAGCTAAAAAATAAAAATATGTACTTGTGAACAAACTGTAACTATTTACACATTATTATGTACTATAATTTTTGCAACAGACTATAATAATATTATAATAACAATAATAGGTACCACATTGTTTGAAATCATAACTACCTATAATGTCATTATAAAACGGGCAAACAGAAAAGATATACACTTGAATTCACTAAAACAGGTTACCGGTATAAAAAAGCAATGGGTACGTACCTGAACTTTCTGATGAAGTGCCTGCGAGTTCTAAATGTTTTGTAGGTGGTTTTGTTTGTGCTACATCTTTGCCACTTTCTTCAATTAGACACCTTCTTTGTTTTTTGAAAACATAGGGATGCTCAGCGGCGTCAGAAATTCGTTTGCTTCTGCCTGGTTAGCATTCAAATTTTATGGGTATACACCATGACTTTATTCACACTTGTAAAACTGAACCCATTACATGGTACTGTATATAATTTTCCATATCATTTGGTAACTGGAAAAATAAAAAACTTTTAATTTGGAACTTTAAAAATAATACAGTAATAAAGTAATGAAACCTAACCAAACGGGATCTACAGTATTATTGACAAATATTTACCTTACATATATTTTGTTTGCGAGCTTCGCCACTTATTTATATAAATAAAATACTTACATCAAAATGATCTTCGCAGAAATAAATCACTGAATTAACAGATACAGAAGCTGGTCTCGCCTTGCAAGATTTAGCCACGTATTTCTGATATTTTTCTTCATTGGCACGTTATTAAATAACTTATTTGGAGTTTTTATCGATGTATTATTACATGGAGGAACTACGCACCATCGATACACATTAGAATTCATGATTATCGCACAAAATAATGGAAAATATGAATCAAAACAAGCAATAAGATACAACTTGTCAAATGTTTACGAAAGGGTGACGTCACAGACGGACGCCATTACTATTCTAGCGTTTTGGTGCGAAATTTAAATTGTATTTTAAAACGGCAAATTTTTCCTTCAAAACATAAATTTTTTGCTGAAATAAGATTTATTTTGTATAAAGTAGGTGCGTAAAAACATCGTGGAGTATTTTCCAAAATCAGTCATCATGCCTATTGAAGTATACGTTGATTCTAATAAGCTAGTTGGAATCAAAGCAATCAGAAAATTGTACTGTACTGTATTGTACAGTTGATTAAGAAAAGAAAACGATTTATTGTATTCATTTTTATGCTGGAATAAAATAATTAAAAGTAATAATACCAAACTTAAAATTTTTCATTTTCCAATATCTCAAAAATTTAGTAAAATGGGGTATAACATTTTATAAACTAAAACATTACTTGAATTGAAGTACACGTTGATTCTAACAAGCTAGTCGGAATCAAAGCAATCAGAAAATTGTTCATAAGTCAAGTATTATCATGAACTTTCTCTCTTAGTTTATTCGTAAGTCTTATTTTTAACATAAGGTATATATAAACATATAGTATTTAATTATACCCATTTTTGTCTAAGTTCAAACATAATACATTATTTTCGGTATGAAGCTTCTGTTTACTATCTTCTCTCATTCGTTAAAACAAACATCATAAGGGTTTGTTTAAGTAACTTAACAAACTGTGCAAAGGTTGCTATTTTGTAATTGTGCGAGAAGTACAAATAATTGAGTATGCAGAAATAATACTTCATAAGAATAATGTAAAATTATGTTTACTTTAACTGTAACTAAAAAACATAAAAATTAAACGGTTATTTCAAAGGTTATTTTAAATTGAAAAAAAAATCAATTATAAATAAATTGATATTTTACATGTCGTTTAGCATAACGAATGAAAATACGTATATTAATTTCCAGCCTACTGGTAAATCCTGGTTCATAAAAGAAGATTCTGCACAATTTCAAGATATATACGAAGTATTACTGCTTTACCCTGTGACTTGCATATCTCCTGTACTTTATAGACATAAATTAGTGGCTTCCATAGGAAGGAAGATTTTATTTTCCAAATTATTGAAATGGTGAATAGACGTTATAGTTAGCGATTGAAATTTTTACGGTTCCGCTACCAAACTTGAACAAAGCTTTAATGATGCCTCCTCGAATAATTAAGCTAACCAAATCAACCAAAAAAAGAAATACATTCTTGCATAGTAAGAAAAGGAATAGTAGGATTCACCTCTCATCTGAAAAGGTACTTATTTATAGCATAGGAATCAAATAATCAATTACTTGAGTTAACATGGTTAAATGTTATAGGAGAAAGATTAAATTTCATGTTTCAATATGATTAATTTCCTTTGCGTTCTTTACGAGGACTTGTCTTAAAATGTCGAGTTAGATATTTCAGTGTTATATTTATTAAATACTCTAGTAATTTATTGTGAACAGGACACTACAATATTAGGTCAGTGAATTTTAACATAACATAATAATATTTCTTTAAAAATATAGTACACATTAATACTAACGTATTTGTGTCTTTTATGTAACATAATGATATTGTCAACCCTGTTTTTCATTGCGACTAGGAATGTAAAGGGATCGGGATATGATGAGATTAAACTTCAAGGTACCCATTTTATTTGGTTTATTAACAAAGCTTATATAAAATCAATCAATTCGTTCATATTGGGCTCTACGTTCCAAAAATAGTTCCTTAGTTATATAAAAGCTGTTATGGCAATGACCAGCAATCTGTCTCTTGACTCGTCATTATCTATCCTCGGGATAACTCTTATTCCAAGCGCAACAGATCAACAATTCGCAATTTTAAAAATTAGCGTTAGGATTACCAAGATACTTAAAAAAAATTTACATAATCAAATACATTATTACTTTTTCCGTTTATATTAAAGAAATAAGAAGTAATGAAATATATCCCTTAGCAGACCTTTTTTTTGACCCAGAATGCGACCTTGCGGAGTTGGAGAATTTACGCGATTAACGACCGATAAATAAAAATAATTTTTCATAAGTAGAAGGTATTTAATTAAGGTAAAAAAATGTGCTTTCGTTTTACTTAAAAATTATTATTAGCTATTGGAGAGGATTTACAATTTTATCTTTTCCTCATGTTGCTCATCCCCCGGTCTTAGTTTCTATTTTAATTATTTGTTCGAGAGTTGTGGACAGTGTTGAAGATTGACTAAAATATTGTTTTGGGACTTGAATTATCCTTAAAAACAAGAAAAATATTAAGAATAATAACCAACACCAGAGGATTCACATCAAGCGCACCAGTGAAATTTCCCCTAAAAATCACACCACATATTTTTTGAATTTTATTAGTGGTACTAATCTAGAACCGAGTAACAGACTAATAAGTTTTATTGTAGAAAATCTAATATGCTATTAGGGGTATATTAAACATAATCCAAGCTAGGTTTTCAAGGGATTCAACATTATAAGATCTATTTACGTCACTACTGGACGAGTTAATGGACCTTTAGAAGTGTTGACTTTGTAGTGCTTACTTACACCAAGACGAACTTTTTATAGATTCTCCGCTTTGCGGTTGTGGCCAACATATATATTGTGTGGTTTAAAAGTCATACCATAGAAACAGCAACAATGAATCCAAGTTGGTGATGGTTAAGATATGTTGATGATACCTCTATTAAAGAAGGGTAATAGTCAAGAATTAGATGACTATTAGACACTTAAAAAAACTTCATTCGGCCAACGATCAATTTTACCATGGGAAAAGTGGTAAATTGTTAATTTTCCTTCCTGGATGACATGGCTGACAATGTCAAATAAAATTACTAGAACTTCAGTATACAAGAAGCCAAAACACACTGAACAATATATTAGTCACGGATGGGAATAATGAGAAAGATGGAAACTGCCCCTGCTAAGAAACTGGAGGTTCTAATGAACCCATCTTGTCTTTCTTTTTATATAGAGAATGAGGCTTTGAAAGCTGTTTATCAATTCAGATGCCTAAAGTATTTTGGATATGAAACTGGCTGTTACCCGTATAGCTAGGGAATGATGTATTGTGAAACCCCACCGCTCTCTTAAGATATTTTTACCAAGCAAAGGGGTCTAGGAGGACGAACACACTCTTTCTAGAACTAGATCTTGGTGGTTTGCAGATGAATTTCGACAGAATAAAATAACGGTAGCTGGAATGTTTTGTAGGTGCCCCGAAGTCAAAAAGTTTGAGTCTCTAAGACAACATGTAACGATCTTCCAGGCAAGAAATTTATACTATTCTGAGATGTGATCATCTCTATCAGAACAGGAAAATAAACATATGATCGGATTGGTGCCTGAATTCAAAAAATCATTTGGACCCTAACCCATTCTACTTGTTCCAATTACCGTTGGTAAGAGAGAATTGAGACTATTGCAGGAAAGCAAATTTATTAAACCCTAGAGGGAGGTAACGAGCGACCTACTACAAATCTTCTCTCCCCAGAAAGTAAGAAGTTGCTCATTATGTTGGGACTACTAACAAGACATTGTCACCTGAAAGACGATCTTCAAGATAAGCGTCATGGATGACCCGATATGCAGATTATGTCTGGAGGAGGATGAAACTATTGACCATGTCCTTCGTGAGTACTCGACAATCAATAGCCTCAAGCAGATATATTTTAGAGATGCAATATTATCACTGAAATCCATCAAACATGTTCAGATATGGATTCACAAAAGAACTTGTAGTTTAGGTGGGATTTAAAAGGCTCAAAAAGATTTAGGTATTCAAGATCAGATATTATCCTTTTTCAATCGATTATTTATTCATCTCAAACATAGACCGACCATTCTTTTGTTACCAAGCGGTGAATTACATCATGCGATATCTATATGTAACAATACAGAACCACTGAAAAGGAGACAACAAATATTAAGTTATTAATGTTATAATTAACCTTAGGATAAAAGGCGCTGAACAACAAGAAACACATTTCTTCCTTACACGTCTGTACATCAAGAGAAAGTTAGTGAAAATAAGGTAAATTGCCAGCAGCTATAACATAAAAACATTCTTCAAATCGAGAAAAGCTGCTACGTCACGGGAGAGAAAAAGAATTAAAATGAAAACAAATGAATGAAAATTAAATATTTAATCCTTCTGTACAGGTGATTATTTTTTTAGTGTTGATCGCTCCTTCTTTTAAGGCAATGCCTAGGCTAGCATGCCGGAGGTTAGGGGGGGTTATATAAATTCAAAGCGCCACCTGTTTTAGACCCCTCGGTAAGAAGAAGCATTAATTATTTAATTTTCAATCATTCGTTTTCATTTTAATTCTTTTTCTCTCCCGTGACGTAGCAAAATTTGGCGCCCAACGTGGGGCAGTGGTGTGTAATATGCCGGCTCTGGCATGCAAATCTAGTTTTAGGCAGGAAGGTTAAGTCCCAGTATATTAAAAACTGTTTGTGGCATATACCTGATTGTCTTTAAAGGTGCACAAAGTAGTCACAACGATGGTGTGTTAGCTTTTAAGGTGAGATCACCTTCACTAGGATTTACTTAACGCACACGAATACAATAATAACTTTAATTTTCCTCGATATCTGGCAAATGACGCCTTAACACTCTTAAAATTAGTATTGTATTTTTCGGAAATCAGCAAAAAAAACTCTGCTTTCTGGGTTTTTGCCAGTTTTCACAACCTAGGATTGGCCCAGACTCTCTCTACTGACGCTTTTTTAAAATCTCAAGAGCGCCAAGAAAAAAACAAAAGATTAACTAACTACACCCTTGATAAAAGTGGCAAAAGGGGAGTGTTTGATACATTTCTAGGCACACTTGATCTTTTTTTTTCTTTTTACAAAACCGATTTTTGATATGACAGTGACAAAAACTTTTAGCTTTTGTTTTATATGTATTAAAGAGACTACTTGATGAAAATAAGAGTCGAATTTATGGTGAGTATTGGCTTGATTGTTGATATTTTAGTAAAATTATTTATAATTTTGTTCATGAAATAACAAAGCTGCAACAAAGCATACAGTGATCAATTAACAAAACTGGACCTAATAAGAAAGAATGCACTCAGTGCTAATTGAACAAAACTAAATCCAAAAGTACCAACAAGTGTTTACAAAGTTTCATATGAGTGTAGTGAATTGTATATTGAAAAAACCCAGCGTCTACTAAAAGTTAGAATAAAATAACATAAAACTTAAATACAAAAAGGAGAAAGATCTAGATCTAGTGTTAGAGTCTTAAGCAGTATATAATACACATATATATATATATATATATATATATATATATATATATATATATATATATATATATATATATACATATTTATGAAAAACACAGTTTATAGGTTGTATAGAAGGGTGAGAATTTACCTAAATATAACTGTCGAACTTGCATTCCTCTTTTTTTTGTTTGTAAGACGTTTCGATTAGATTGTATTTATAACAGTAGTATTCAGTTTATACTTTATAATGATTAGGGATACAAGATAATCACAACACTGTACAAACCATGCTAGCCGACAACGATATTTTCGTTTATTTTTACTAAGAAATAATTTCATTTCTTATGGCAACGGCCAGTTTTTTTCCGATTGACCACTATGGTCACTATCAACCGGTCCTTAGACTGACGACTCACTTGGAACTCACTTCAGACTACTATCGAACCAATCCTTGCACTAAGCGGGTTTGTATTTTTTTTATTTTTCTTTTTTCATCAGCTTTTCATTAAGTCAACCATTCGGAACCTTAAAAAACAACATTAGGATTATCAAGATACTTTTAAAAATTTTATAAAATCGATCACATTTTTTACCGTTTTATAATAATTAGTTTATTTCCACAACTGTCAATAAATATTGTATATTCATATTTTAACTATTACTTAAGAAGATTCTAATATTTTAAATTATTAAAAAAAAATGCTTCCTTTAAAAATATTTTATCGAAAATATTTTATGAGTCCCTTAACAACAGAGGAAAAATTTTTTTAAATTTAATGAATACTTTATGTATTTTTAAACGACTAAAAATGTTAAAATCATGTAACAGGAATTTTATTATATATTTTATATCTTGTTCCGTACAAAAAGCAAATTGGGTCAGAAACGAAAGCACGTCCCTTTCTATTTTCCGATTACATGAAGGCTGACCGAAAGCTAGTAATTTATTATATAAAATACTACGTAAAGGAAAAATCTTTAAAATAACAAGATTTTTAAATAAAATAACGAGATTTTTCTTTTGACATGAAAAAAATATATAATTTTAAAGCTACTTGGGTTAATGTTGGTGCCTTAACTAGATATCTAATGGAATTCTTTGGTTAGGGATGAAAATAGGCGAATAGATTCATTTCAGCATCCATTTAATACTCCGGTAATCGATTGCGGCTATATCATTTAATCGGTAAAAATTTAACAGTCGGAATGTTAAAGGAGTTATATTTTTAAAATAGTTAGGCTTTGCTACGTCACAGGAGAGAAAAAGAATTAAAATGAAAATGAATGAACGAACATTAAATATTGAATGCTTCTGTACAGGTGGTTAATTTTTTAGTGTTGATCGTTCCTTCTTTTAGGGCAGTGCCTAGGCTAGCATGCCGGAGATTAGGGGGGGGGTATGTAAATTCAAAGCGCCAGCTGTTTTAGGCCCGTCGGTAAGAAGAAACAATGATGTTATCGAAAACAGGAAACAACCAGATCCAAAAATAAAACACACCGATTCCAAAAACAATTAAAATCTATATTTAACAATAAAACCAAGGATTCTGTTTTACAAACTATGTGAATTTTAATTTATTCTAAATAAATATGCGACTATTTGCTACCTGGATTAGAATAAAAAAAAACAAAGAAACACTGAACAACAATACTGCAAGTAGGACGTCATCTCCGCCATACGCCAAGTCGGTTTAGATGTAGGTCCAGCTTTAATTTTCACTATCGGCTAAACTGAGTAACCTTACTTTAAATTAAAAGTGTTAGACTGCTAATGAGTGAAATGATGTTTTAAATTACCTAGCGTATTCGTATACCTTCGGTTTACAAGGTAGTAGGTAACTTAAATTAAATATAAAGTGTCCTGTGATCGCTCGCAGAAAGTCTTATTAGTTCTCAATCACAGGGGAAAAATGAAAGCATACGATAAATTAGGTAATATCACAGTTTATTATATATAGTTCTAATACCTGAAGTATGGTTTTATCACTGAGTCTAAGTCCTATCAGCAAGCACTAACCTGTAACTTCTTCGGAAGCAATGGAGTGTTTTATGCCAGGCTCCGGCGTGGAATTCCAGTTGTTACATAGAAAAGGAAGATCCCGGTTTAATAAAATCTGATTGTGGCATGTACCTGTTTGTCTTTACGGGTGTAACAAGTATTAAAAGTTCACAAATATGGTGTTGACCTCTTAGAGGTGATAACTTTCACTACACTTTACTTAAGGGTAATCGAATACAGTTTTAACTTTCTTTATCCCCCAAAATCTGGCAAATGTTGTCACTAAATATGGTTTTTGGCTGTTTACTGGGCTAAACGTAGTGCTGTATAGTTAGAAAAATCAGCCAAAATATTACTTTCTGAGCTTATGCCAGTTTTCTCAACCAAGGCTTGGCCCAGAATCTCTCTACTGACACTTTTAGAAATCTCAAGAGCGCCAAGAAAAAAACAAAAGATTAACTAACTACACCCTTGATGAGAGTGGCAAAAATGGAGTGTTTGATACATTTCTAGGCACACTTGATTTTTTACAAAACCGGTTTTTGGTGTGACAGTGACAAAAACTTTTAGCTTTTATTTTATATGTATTAAAGATACTACTTGATGAAAATAAGAGTTTGATTTATGGTGAGTATTGGCTTGATTGTTGGTATTTTGGTAGTTATTTATAGTTTTGTTCATAAAGTAAAAAACAGCTTATACAGTGTGTCCTGAAAAATCGGAGCGCATAATTATTTTTTTTAAATATAATGATCTACATTACTTTATTACAGTTAAAGCTTCATTGAATCCCCTCTTCAACTATAAATTATTTTGCCTTAAAATGTAGCGTAACCAAATTACTAAATATATAATATTTTTTCACGAAATCAATATTTATTTTAATTTTAATACCTAAACCATGGTTCTTTACCTTTTTAATTAAATTTGTTGAGTCTTACTTGGGATCATTTTATCTCATAATAGTCTAATATTTTTTTTTTATACAAAATATATGTACTTTAATACTGATATTTTATTGATATTTCCAAGTCTGTTTAAAGTCAATTTTTTAAATGGAACAATTCATATGTAGAAGCATTATAGACAGAATATTTATTTATCTTTAAATTGAGAACAACATGTTTGCCTTTATTTCCAACACGTATTTTAGGATACCCTATATAATCTAAACTATTTTAAAACTATATCTCCTTTAACTACATTAATATTCAGCCCATCTAATTTTTCATCGCTATGACGATATAGCGGCAATCGAATATTGGAATACTAAATGGACACCCTGTGATGGTTTAGTGATTGGATGGTCATGAAAAAATGCTTATTTCGGACTTCAATTTAAACATGCCAATCAAAACCATGCCACGAGAAAGCCACCTTACTTTTCTATGAAATAGTTAAGAACCATGGAGGCGTCCAAAGTCCTCACAAAGTGCAAAGAATAGACGAGATTTTGTACTGGATAAGCGCAGGAAGGCGCTTAGATGCCAGTGCTTGCCTATGAATACTGCATTAAGTTCAATGTTCTCATTGATCTTCTTTAACCGCACTACAAGACCAGAAAATGTTTCGCTTATTAATTTTGCACCATCAATGCACATAACCGAATGAAAAGACAAATTTATTTAGTTTTTTTCAAAGTAGTCACTGATCATATCGAATATATATATATATATATATATATATATATATATATATATATATATATATATATATATATATATGTGTTTATACGGATTTCACGGATTCCTCCTATATATATATATATATATATATATATATATATATATATATCCCTCTCAGGACTGTAAGGCAGCTGACGTTTCGGTAAAATCTCATTCACAGTGAGCTTTGAAAATGGTGAATGAGATTTCACCGAAACGTCAGCTGTCTTACAGTCCTGAAAGGGACTCAACACATACAAGGGATGCCCGAAAATCCTTCGATTACATATATATATATATATATATATATATATATATATATATATATATATATATATATATACATAGAAAAAATAGGCGAACAGACTGAGAAAAAAGGAAAGAAACAGAAATATGATAGTGACTATTTACAAATGGCCTTTTTCTCGTACTGGGGAGAAGTCTGAACCTAAACGCTTTGTGTAATCTTGCCACAAGAGATACGGATCACCAGAATAAACCTGTTGAGTATTTTAAAAGAAAATTGACAGGTCATATAAAGTCTTGTGTTGCTTCTTTTCTAACAGATTTAAACGAATATGACAAAATTGCTCTTGAGGCATCATCTCGAGTTAGTTACAGAACTGCAAGACCTGAAGAACCACACACTGTAGTAGAAAATTTAATTGGATCGTGTGCTAAGCACATCGCAAAGTGTATCCTTGTAGAAATCGGTAAAGAAAATTGACTTTATTCCCTTATCAAACAACATAGTTTCGCAAAGAATTAATGATTTGGTCACTGATGTAAAAAGGTAACTTTTAAAAAGGATAAAATTGAATTATTTCGCTATTCAGCTTGACGAGTCGATCAATGTAGCAAACGCTACAGTATTGATTGTCTATGTTAAATAAATTTCTATTCAAGAAGGTAAATTATTTGCAAAACCATTGAAAATCCATATGAGTGGTGCAGCAATTTTCGATATGATCAGTGACTACTTTGAAAAAAACTAAATAAATTTGTTTTTTCATTCGGTTATGTGCATTGATGGTGCAAAATTAATAAGCGAAACATTTTCTGGTCTTGTAGTGCGGTTAAAGAAGATCAATGAGAACATTGAACTTAATGCAGTATTCATAGGCAAGCACTGGCATCTAAGCGCCTTCCTGCGCTTATCCAGTACAAAATCTCGTCTATTCTTTGCACTTTGTGAGGACTTTGGACGCCTCCATGGTTCTTAACTATTTCATAGAAAAGTAAGGTGGCTTTCTCGTGGCATGGTTTTGATTGGCATGTTTAAATTGAAGTCCGAAATAAGCATTTTTTCATGACCATCCAATCACTAAACCATCACAGGGTGTCCATTTAGTATTCCAATATTCGATTGACGCTATATCGTCATAGCGATGAAAAATTAGATGGGCTGAATATTAATGTAGTTAAAGGAGATATAGTTTTAAAATAGTTTAGATTATATAGGGTATCCTAAAATACGTGTTGGAAATAAAGGCAAACATGTTGTTCTCAATTTAAAGATAAATAAATATTCTGTCTATAATGCTTCTACATATGAATTGTTCCATTTAAAAAATTGACTTTAAACAGACTTGGAAATATCAATAAAATATCAGTATTAAAGTACATATATTTTGTATAAAAAAAAAATATTAGACTATTATGAGATAAAATGATCCCAAGTAAGACTCAACAAATTTAATTAAAAAGGTAAAGAACCATGGTTTAGGTATTAAAATTAAAATAAATATTGATTTCGTGAAAAAATATTATATATTTAGTAATTTGGTTACGCTACATTTTAAGGCAAAATAATTTATAGTTGAAGAGGGGATTCAATGAAGCTTTAACTGTAATAAAGTAATGTAGATCATTATATTTAAAAAAAATAATTATGCGCTCCGATTTTTAAGGACACACTGTATAAGTTGTTTTTTACTTTATGAACAAAACTATAAATAACTACCAAAATACCAACAATCAAGCCAATACTCACCATAAATCAAACTCTTATTTTCATCAAGTAGTATCTTTAATACATATAAAATAAAAGCTAAAAGTTTTTGTCACTGTCACACCAAAAACCGGTTTTGTAAAAAATCAAGTGTGCCTAGAAATGTATCAAACACTCCATTTTTGCCACTCTCATCAAGGGTGTAGTTAGTTAATCTTTTGTTTTTTTCTTGGCGCTCTTGAGATTTCTAAAAGTGTCAGTAGAGAGATTCTGGGCCAAGCCTTGGTTGAGAAAACTGGCATAAGCTCAGAAAGTAATATTTTGGCTGATTTTTCTAACTATACAGCACTACGTTTATCCCAGTAAACAGCTAAAACCACATTTAGTATTTTAAGGCAACATTTGCCAGATTTTGGGGATAAAGAAAGTTAAAACTGTATTCGTTTACCCTTAAGTAAAGTGTAGTAAAAGTTATCACCTCTAAGAAGTCAACACCATATTTGTGAACTTTTGATACTTGTTACACCCGTAAAGACAAACAGGTACATGCCACAATCAGATTTTATTAAACCGGGATCTTCCTTTTCTATGTAACAACTGGAATTCCACGCCGGAGCCTGACATGAATCACTCCATTGCACCCGAAGAAGATACTTCAGGTATTTCTAATACGACGTAGCAAAGCCTAACTATTTTAAAAATATAACTCCTTTAACATTCCGACTGTTAAATTTTTACCGATTAAATGATATAGCCGCAATCGATTACCGGAGTATTAAATGGATGCTGAAATGAATCTATTCGCCTATTTTCATCCCTAACCAAAGAATTCCATTAGATATCTAGTTAAGGCACCAACATTAACCCAAGTAGCTTTAAAATTATATATTTTTTTCATGTCAAAAGAAAAATCTCGTTATTTTATTTAAAAATCTTGTTATTTTAAAGATTTTTCCTTTACGTAGTATTTTATATAATAAATTACTAGCTTTCGGTCAGCCTTCATGTAATCGGAAAATAGAAAGGGACGTGCTTTCGTTTCTGACCCAATTTGCTTTTTGTACGGAACAAGATATAAAAAATATAATAAAATTCCTGTTACATGATTTTAACATTTTTAGTCGTTTAAAAATACATAAAGTATTCATTAAATTTTAAAAAATTTTTCCTCTGTTGTTAAGGGACTCATAAAATATTTTCGATAAAATATTTTTAAAGGAAGCAGCTTTTTTTAATAATTTAAAATATTAGAATCTTCTTAAGTAATAGTTAAAATATGAATATACAATATTTATTGACAGTTGTGGAAATAAACTAATTATTATAAAACGGTAAAAAATGTGATCGATTTTATAAAATTTTTAAAAGTATCTTGATAATCCTAATGTTGTTTTTTAAGGTTCCGAATGGTTGACTTAATGAAAAGCTGATGAAAAAAGAAAAATAAAAAAAATACAAACCCGCTTAGTGCAAGGATTGGTTCGATAGTAGTCTGAAGTGAGTTCCAAGTGAGTCGTCAGTCTAAGGATCGGTTGATAGTGACCATAGTGGTCAATCGGAAAAAAACTGGCCGTTGCCATAAGAAATGAAATTATTTCATAGTAAAAATAAACGAAAATATCGTTGTCGGCTAGCATGGTTTGTACAATGTTGTGATTATCTTGTATCCCTAATCATTATAAAGTATAAACTGAATACTACTGTTATAAATACAATCTAATCGAAACGTCTTACAAACAAAAAAAAAGAGGAATGCAAGTTCGACAGTTATATTTAGGTAAATTCTCACCCTTCTATACAACCTATAAACTGTGTTTTTCATAAATATGTATATATATATATATATATATATATATATATATATATATATATATATATATATATATATGTGTGTATTATATATTGCTTAAGACTCTAACACTAGATCTAGATCTTTCTCCTTTTTGTATTTAAGTTTTATGTTATTTTATTCTAACTTTTAGTAGACGCTGGGTTTTTTCAATATACAATTCACTACACTCATATGAAACTTTGTAAACACTTGTTGGTACTTTTGGATTTAGTTTTGTTCAATTAGCACTGAGTGCATTCTTTCTTATTAGGTCCAGTTTTGTTAATTGATCACTGTATGCTTTGTTGCAGCTTTGTTATTTCATGAACAAAATTATAAATAATTTTACTAAAATATCAACAATCAAGCCAATACTCACCATAAATTCGACTCTTATTTTCATCAAGTAGTCTCTTTAATACATATAAAACAAAAGCTAAAAGTTTTTGTCACTGTCATATCAAAAATCGGTTTTGTAAAAAGAAAAAAAAAGATCAAGTGTGCCTAGAAATGTATCAAACACTCCACTTTTGTCACTTTCATCAAGGGTGTAGTTAGTTAATCTTTTGTTTTTTTCTTGGCGCTCTTGAGATTTTAAAAAAAGCGTCAGTAGAGAGAGTCTGGGCCAATCCTTGGTTGTGAAAACTGGCAAAAACCCAGAAAGCAGAGTTTTTTTTTGCTGATTTCCGAAAAATACAATACTAATTTTAAGAGTGTTAAGGCGTCATTTGCCAGATATCGAGGAAAATTAAAGTTATTATTGTATTCGTGTGCGTTAAGTAAATCCTAGTGAAGGTAATCTCACCTTAAAAGCTAACACACCATCGTTGTGACTACTTTGTGCACCTTTAAAGACAATCAGGTATATGCCACAAACAGTTTTTAATATACTGGGACTTAACCTTCCTGCCTAAAACTAGATTTGCATGCCAGAGCCGGCATATTACACACCACTGCCCCACGTTGGGGTCCAAATTTTGCTACGTCACGGGAGAGAAAAAGAATTAAAATGAAAACGAATGAATGAAAATTAAATAATTAATGCTTCTTCTTACCGAGGGGTCAAAAACAGGTGGCGCTTTGAATTTATATAACCCCCCCTAACCTCCGGCATGCTAGCCTAGGCATTGCCCTAAAAGAAGGAGCGATCAACACTAAAAAAATAATCACCTGTACAGAAGGATTAAATATTTAATTTTCATTCATTTGTTTTCATTTTAATTCTTTTTCTCTCCCGTGACGTAGCAGCTTTTCTCGATTTGAAAAATGTTTTTATGTTATAGCTGCTGGCAATTTACCTTATTTTCACTAACTTTCTCTTGATGTACAGACGTGTGAGGAAGAAATGTGTTTCTTGTTGTTCAGAGCCTTTTATCCTAAGGTTAATTATAACATTAATAACTTAATATTTGTTGTCTCCTTTTCAGTGGTTCTGTATTGTTACATATAGATATCGCATGATGTAATTCACCGCTTGGTAACAAAAAAATGGTCGGTCTATGTTTGAGATGAATAAATAATCGATTGAAAAAGGATAATACCTGATCTTGAATACCTAAATCTTTTTGAGCCTTTTAAATCCCATCTAAACTACAAGTTCTTTTGTGAATCCATATCTGAACATGTTTGATGAATTTCAGTGATAATATTGCATCTCTAAAATATATCTGCTTGAGGCTATTGATTGTCGAGTACTCACGAAGGACATGGTCAATAGTTTCATCCTCCTCCAGACATAATCTGCATATCGGGTCATCCATGACGCTTATCTTGAAGATCGTCTTTCAGGTGACAATGTCTTGTTAGTAGTCCCAACATAATGAGCAACTTCTTACTTTCTGGGGAGAGAAGATTTGTAGTAGGTCGCTCGTTACCTCCCTCTAGGGTTTAATAAATTTGCTTTCCTGCAATAGTCTCAATTCTCTCTTACCAACGGTAATTGGAACAAGTAGAATGGGTTAGGGTCCAAATGATTTTTTGAATTCAGGCACCAATCCGATCATATGTTTATTTTCCTGTTCTGATAGAGACGATCACATCTCAGAATAGTATAAATTTCTTATATATATATATATATATATATATATATATATATATATATATATATATATATATATATATGTAATCGAAGGATTTTCGGGCATCCCTTGTATGTGCTGAGTCCCTTTCAGGACTGTAAGATAGCTGACGTTTCGGTGAAATCTCATTCACCATTTTCAAAGCTCACTGTGAATGAGATTTTACCGAAACGTCAGCTGCCTTACAGTCTTGAGAGGGATATATATATATATATATATATATATATATATATATAGGAGGAATCCGTGAAATCCGTATAAACACATATATATATATATATATATATATATATATATATATACATATATATATATATATATATATATATATATATATATATATATATATATATATATATATATATATATGTTATGTCGGATATTCTCACGGGTGTGATGTGTAATTGAAGGATTTTCGGGCATCCCGTGTATGTGCTGAGACCCTGTCAGGACTGTAAGGCAGCTGACGTTTCGGTGAGCTGAACTCAGTTCACTCGTAGACGCCATACAGTGAGATTTGAAAATGTTGAATGAGATTTCACCGAAACGTCAGCTGCCTTACAGTCCTGAGAGGGACTCAGCACATACACGGGATGCACGAAAACCTTCGATTACATATATATATATATATATATATATATATATATATATATATATATATATATATATATATATATATATTGTGACGTATTATATATAATAATATATAATAAACCCACAAAGATGTCCGTAAATTTATTTGTATATTAATATTTATTTGTTGAGCGCCAGATAAAAAATAATTATACTATTCTTTACCAATTTCTATATAGATACAGATGTATTCCTACCTGTAAATTGACTCCTTTTCAGGTGAGTTCAGTGGTTTATATGATATTAATCAGGGAATCAATACAGAGAATGATTAAAACACAAAATATAAATTTTATTTAACAATAAAAAAAATTACACAATATTATTAATTATTACTAGATGGAATTTAATGATCAATACTTTTATCTTTCATCCAACACTAGTTCTAATCAATATTACTTATTAGTTACTTTTATCTACCATGCATTGACTTTTAATAACCTTCATCACAAATTGGCAACCTTTAATTTCGTAATCATCTACTAGATGACTGTAATGCAGTTTTATATGAAAAACGTCGTTTATTTCTTAGAAATAATATTATTTTAAACAAATTATCGTGTGCTGTGTTGTGATACAAGTAGTTATATAGTTTCACATCTAATATTTATGATGATAAATATTATTATATTCCAACAGGTTAGTATAGCAAACTATAATTTATTAATATTATTATTTTTTTTTAAGAAAAGTTAGGTTAATATTGGATGCTAGTCTTCAATAGCTACGAAAAATTAAAGCTTTCTACTGCCTTATCTAATATAAATACTTTGTAATGTTTTCTTTTATTTGGTCCCAATATATTATTAAACACAATTCGAGTGATTTTATTTATTCTCTTCTTTAAAAATCCTCCAAATTTCTAAAAATGTTTTAGTTTTCATTTCCTATAAAGTAAGGAATTGACAAAATTTTTCTCGTTCAGCTGTGTTCTTCTTAGTTCAATTCAAATTAATTTTTCTATATTCTTCTTATCACAATATTATCGTATTTATTGTTGTCTGAGAGTTGCACAATTATTTTATTATTATAAACATTTACTAATTCCTTTAAATAAATTATTAAATTCTTTTTACTTGACAACAACAAAAACACATAACCTCTTTTAAAACCAAAATGCGTAACTTTTGTTTTCTTGTGGCGTAGGAACATTTCCATTTTTTTTAAACAATTGAAAATTTGAGGTTATGTAAATTTTGGGGAGCTCGAAAAACGCAGTGCTTCCGACAATTTTGACTGGAATTTTAATGGTTTTATTAAAATATTGACATAAATCTGACTATTGAGCAGAATTGACCTTGCAATAAATAAACTTTGGAGTTTTCTCGACATTTTGATATATATATATATATATATATATATATATATATATATATATATATATATATATATATATATATATATATATATGGAATTTTAATGGTTTTATTAAAATATTGACATAAATCTGACTATTGAGCAGAATTGACCTTGCAATAAATAAACTTTGGAGTTTTCTCGACATTTTGATATATATATATATATATATATATATATATATATATATATATAAATGCCACTTTAGCACTTTATTTATATATTAAAATTGATAAAAATTAACACTTTGCACCTTAAAATTTATGATAATTTTAATCAAATTTTGTTCATAAAAACTCGAAAATATTTATTGTTACTTCAATATTATTTCCCTTTTATTTAGCAAAGTTTCTTAATATATTAGTACCAAAATTGTCTTTTTCTTAAGACTTGATCTGTTTGTTTACACTACGATTCAAACAAAACATCTTACACTATACTTAAATCTAATTTTATCCTATTCTAAATTAGATCTACTAGCATATTAACCATTAAAATACATCATTTAACTTTTCTGTGTCTGATTTCTTCTCTTTTTATCTCAAATAAAACTGAGTCTGAGGACTTATTTATACTATATATATATATATATATATATATATATATATATATATATATATATATATTGTAAGGAAATGCAAAATCTCCTGAAGGCACGATGAAATTCGATCAAAGTAGCGCACACTAAAAATAGCGAAAGATTGTTAACTTTCTAACTTGTTTTACTGTTTTATTAGTGTTTTGCTTAGTTTAATTAATTGATGTAAAATTTGATCCCGTTATATTAACTTCGCTCCATGTCATACATATTTAATTCGTAGTCAAAGGATTTATAGACTGAGAATCTCCAAGGTTTCAGAGTGTGCGAAAGAAACAGGATTCAAAGCCCCATTCGCCTCTCTTTCTAATGGGCGAAGCATACAGTTATATGACTCCCAAGCGCCCATAAATATTTTATTTCTATTCTTGGCTATAGTTTATAAAATATTCTTCACTTAAACAGCAACAGCGTATGTCTATCTTTGAAGGATGACCCACAATAACTGTATTTGTTATTTAGAACCTTCAAGTATACAAACATATTATTATAGCTCTCATGTGGAGATCTAATTACATACGAGGAAAGGCAGGGTTGAGAAGGGTTACTAGTAGAGTATAAACCACTGAACCTAGAAACGAAAAAATCATTCTTATGAAACAAAAAAAAAGATATATTCTTATTCGGGAAGAGATAACATTTTATTTTAAATAAATTCCCGTTCCATTCTAATTCATTATATGACAACCACTCAACAATCAGTGATTTATTATATAAAATGCTAGATAAAAACTAAAAACTTTATCTCGAAAGAAAGTTTGCAAAAGAAAAGTTTGATAGGCACTACTTTTTCCATCATTAAAGAATAAATAAAACAATAGGCAATTTGTAAGGTTTAAGTTTCGGTAAACTTTAGGTAAAACTGCTATAAATCAGGTCGTAAGTTCCCTAAGCGTTAATGACTTCGTAGCAGTTGCGTATCGATAGTCAAAAACTATGAGATCTATTGATAAATGGAAAAAGATATAGTTTCGAAAACAATTGTGGATCTTATCGGACACCGAGTATCTAAGGATGCCGAAATATGTTGAAATTTGCATCTGAAGCTGAAAAAATCAAATTTTGAGTATTTCTTCTTCAGAGTTCAAAAACAATCGTTATAATAAGAAAAAGTTCAAACTTGTTAGCAAAAAATTTGAAGATAAAAATATATGTTATATGGAAAATAGCATAGTCCCTTGAATAAGGCATATTTAGAACACATAAGGCTATAACTGCAAGATTGAAATATTTTTGATTAATTCTCCTGTTGGAGCTTTTTAGTTTTTTAAAGATTTATATATTTTTAACAATTAATTATGGGAAAAATAGTCTTATCCGAGAAACAGAGTAAGTTACCATAATATTATTAAATACAAGTTTTTAATTGCTTAAAGAAAATACGAAATCGGTTGATTCAAATATTAAATTATATTTAACACTATTAACGTTATCAGCTTTTAAAAAAGACATTTTTATGACAGTTTGTATCTTAATTTAAAAAAGTTTTTAGTCTGCAACATTTTAAATTCATCGAAACACAACTAATCATTTAGAGAACAGCTTACCATAATCATATAATTATAACTAAAGTAAATATAATATAAACAGGCAAGAATGTATTTAGTTAAGGCAATTATTTAAATTACATAAATAAGTAGAAACTATAAAGTATTTGGTTCTAATGTTATGATTTTTTTTTACTTGAAAATATTTTAAATGTATTTTTTAACCCTATGCGATTCTTTATCATAAGGCCAAATCATACATTCCAAATATTAAAACAAATGTTGTCCAATATCAACACATAGAATAAATGAAAGTTCCCCGTCGGCATATATTACGCTAATTTCGGAAACCACTGAACGACTTTAGGATTACGTTTTCACCGTTTTGCGATGAATATTTTATGATACTTAAGGCGTCTTATCAAAAGCAACATAGGACGCACATCCGCCAATCTATAAGAATGGCTTATAATTGTGTGTTATTTGTATTTATCGTCTATAAATCAGTCAAAATAGAGGTTGAAGACTTGAATCTAAGGTGGTTTACTGGTTTTAGTATGAACTGGATACTAATAAAATAATTAGATAAGAAGGTCAATAACGTATGAGCCGTCCATTTCAAACAATCGCTCATATAAGGAAATATTGTCGAGGTAACGATAATTTTTGTGCCGATTCTATATCTAACAATTAATTTTGCGATTTTGCGGTTGATGTAATGTAAATATTTGCCTTAGGTATATATGTAAACAGAACACATTTTACTTATTTAGTTTCAATTCCGAAATTTTTTTGTCAGTTTTGATCACGAAGATAATCGAAGAAACTAATTTTAATAAACTATTTTGTCATTCCCAGAATTCTCTTTTTAAATTCAATTTCGTAATTTTTTCTGCATTACTAGTTGAAGAAATATTGGACCAAAATTAGTTCCATAGATGTGTGTTGCAAGACAAAAAAATATAAGCGCAAATTAATTTCAGTGCTAATCTAACTAATTTTATATATTGTTTGGTAATCAAATTAAAAGCATGACTACTATAAAGTTGGTTAAGAACTTCCTCTTTTTATTAACTGTGATCGACTTTTTAATTCGACACAAATTTTAATTCTGCAGCATTCGAACGTTTGTTGTTTGCGATTACGCAACGTTGAGCATATCCCACTTTAGTTTGGTATCAACACAATAGCTGAAAATTTTAAGTAACGGCCTTAAGAGGAATTGGAACAATAATGAACTAGATAGTTACCGGTTAGTACCGTGAACTTGAAAGTTAATAATTTTTACTTGCTTGTTCAGGGTTAGTTTTCTTAACAGGTTTTTTAAAATCATTTCAGTTAGTGTCCGACCTGTGGGCTTTCTACCCATATTTTTTTGCCTTCTTACTAGTAACATTTTTGAGATCATTCCACATTACTAATAATTTTATTTGGACTCACAGTAATAACTTATAAATTCTTTTTGTCACTTTTAGGTACCATCTGCGTATATAGAACGTAAAGTTTCATTACATTGATTATGAAATTACTTAAAAACAGTTTTTTATGTTTTGCTTTCGATAATACGAAGTTTCTTTAAAAATCTTTATTCATTTCTCGGCATGTAAATGTTCACCATCACTCATTCGAAAGAAATTAGTTGATGATTATTCAAAGTTTTGTCATAAGAAACAAGGAACCTAATTGAACAGGAAAGTAAAAAGAATCTACTACTAGAGAATGCAGCTTTATTCTGTATATATAATAAAATTTTTACAAAAAAAATTGAACCGACTTCTAAAAGTGCGCTAAAAAGAGAAAAATAACGATAAATTTCTATATGAAATTGAAATTTTTTAAGTCGGCGCCAAACTAATACCTGACAAAATGGGATTCGCATAAGCAGGTTAAGAATACTTTGTTTGTAATTGCTTTCTTACCATAATTTGTATATATTAGTAGTTATTTGCTTCATTAAGAAATAACTTGGAGCCGACTTAAAAAATCTCAATTTCATATAGAAATTTATAGTTATTTTTCACTTTTATGAGCACTTTTAGAAGTCAGTTCAATTTTTTTTATAAAAATTTTATTTTTCAATTTTTAGTTTTGAATTCATTATGATATCCATAGATTATTTGAACTAAGTACTAGTCGAGATTAGTGTACCTCGCAATGACTCCAAGGTGAAAAATAGTACCCATTTTATCGAAAGTTGTAATCACCGTAAAATGAACCACTAAAAATTCTTTGATTCTTAGAGTTTTACAAAAATCGGTGAAATTGTATCAAATAAATATTTAGTCTGTCATAGTAAATCCACTAACTTAAATTTTAAATTGATTTTAGATTGGTAATATAGGCCCCAAAACCTTCCAATATCGGTATTTAAAGAACTTGAGAGGTAAATTTCATAGCTCGATATATTTTATAATGCATATTGAGTTTGTATACGCTCCAAGAACCCCGCAATATCAATTTTAGGCAAAATTGGAAAACGTAAAATTTTCACTTCCTCACTCCCTTGTCAACCCAATATTGTAAAAAATTAACTTCATATTCGTAATACACGACCCCGAAAACACCTTAATATCAAATCTGATAAAATGCGAATAAGGTCAAATTTTCAACTCAGTATATTGGATCCGTCATATTGAATTTCAAAAAAATAATTTTAACATCTTAATGTAATCTAAACACTTCAAAGCCTTCTGTACCAATTTTAGATGAAATCCAGAATTTCAAAATTTTCTTAAAATAATTTTTTATTCGCTATTTACATTCTTAAAAACGATTCAGTCCCACATTTAAACAAAATCGAAAAAAGGAAAATTTTTAGTCCGCATTACTGAATCCTGAAAAAAATACTATTAAATTCATAACTTACACTCACAAAAATCCCCAATATCAGTTTTGGAGAAAATCGAAAAATGTAAAATTTTTAGGATGCCATGTTTAATCCGCCAGATTGAGTTCTTAAAAAAATATTTTAAATTCGTAATTAACGCTAACAAAAATCCCCCAATACTGATTTTAGACAAAATCGAGAGATGTAGAATCACTAAACGCTATCTTGGATCAGCCATATTTAATTTTTTTTTTAAATAATGTCAGGTTCATAATGTGCGATTTCAAAAACTCCCCCATATCAATTTTGGCAAAAATCGGACAAAATTTATTTTTATGGATATGCCATATTGAATTTTTTAAAAATAAATTCAGATTCGTTTTATACGACCTCGAAAACTCCCCCATACTAATTTTGGCGAAAATCGAGCAAAATTGATGTTTTTGTCCGCCATATTGGATCAGCCATGTTGAATGTTTTTTTAAATAAACCCTGAAAAATCCCCTGTACCAATATTGGGAAAAATCGAACAAAATTTGTTTTCGTCCGCCATATTGGATCCGCTATATTGAATTTTTCAAAAATAATTTTAGATTCGTTGAGTACAACCCAGAAAATTTCCCCATACCAATTTTAGAGAAAATCCGTCAAAATTAATTTTTTTGGCCGCCATATTGTCAGCACCATCTTGGACTTTACTTCACCAATTTCATCCAAAAAAAATACTGGACTACCGCAGCAATATAACGTAAAAAATTTCATTCAAATCGGTGCCACCGTTCCGGAGCAATCGGTGTACATACATAAAAAAAACATACATAGTCGACGAATTGAGAACCTCCTTCTTTTCTGTTAAAAAATACAAAGTTGATACCAATCGTTTGCAATGCATGTAAGAAGTGAACAATACTTGATGTCACTATAAGACTCAATAGAGTTATAAAGTGTAGTGATTTCTAAAATCTTTTGGTGTAAATTAAAGAATCCATCGAAATTTATAATCCAGCAATTCGTATGGAAAGAATGTTGCTTTCAACCTAAGTTTTCAACTGGTCCTGGTTTTGTTCCTACGTTTTTAATTCTTGATTGCAAATATGTTTTTATGAAACCTTTTCAAGTATAATTTAATCTACGTTTAAAATATCAAAGTATACCACAGACATAGCAAAACTGAAAAGTTTTCTCTGTACACAAGAAGGATATAGGTCAAATATGATCAACTACTGGCTAGTGTCAATTATTTGTAATTTTTCTATGGTTTTGAAGGTCTTGCTACACGAAGATATATTTCTCTCTGTGCGAAATCAGAGCAACCTCGCTTTTTCAAGGGACAATCAACAGTGACCAACTTATCGTATATCACTCAGAACGTTGCTAAGTCTGTGGATGGGTATTTCAGGGGGATGTAATATACTTATAATTTTCAAAGCATTTGACTGACACCATCATAATATTTCGATACAAAAGCAAGAAAGTTTGGAATTTTCTGGCTCCTTGCTCAGTCTTTTTAAATTATTTCTCTTCGATCGTCAGCAGTACGTGGCGCTTCATAGCTGCAGCTCCAGTCAGTATGGTGCCGTTTCTTGCATTCCCCAGAAATCGATGCTGGGCCCACGACATATTTATAGATGATGTTGGTGTGCAGCTTGATCTCGATTATTTATTGTATATGGATGATGTTAAAATTTTTAAGCAAGTCATAAGTGTGGATGATTGTTTCAATCCTCAAAGAAATCTAGAACTCGTTTGGTGTCTAGTTTATAATTTACACCGCAACATTGAGGGGTAAAATGCAGTTTCATATATTGACAAGTTTTTCGTTATTCCACATAATTGTAGTCTTAAAAATAGAACCATCTCTAACTCATAACGGACACTTCTAGTGGTTATGGTTTTATGGTGCACTCTACTAAGGATTTTGATGACAGACAGGTATTAAAAATATTATATAGCTCTTACCCAGGATCGAAATTGGAGTATGTCACAGTAATTTAGGGGCTAAAGTAAAATATTTCTACTAACAATCTTCAAAACACACAGAGAAGTTTTTTTGATATACCTTTATTATACGAATGACAGTTCTTATCCTCCACAAGGTTTTTTATAGACTCCTTTAAAATCTCTAATAATTAAGTTAATTCTTCTGATACTATAAGCAAACTAAATTATAATATTTTACGTCCAAAATCACGTCAAAATATTACTTTTTGCGAAGTAGTAAATATCTGTTGGACTTCCATTGTCTTTAGTTTTGTTGAATATCACGACGTTTCGGCCAGTAGTTATCTCTAGCCGTTTTTAAGGGAAACTCAAATTCAGTATATTTAATTAAGACTTTTTTCGTTACACAATAGAAAGAGTTATAAAAATATCGTGTCATAGGACGTCAAAATATTACTTTTTGCGAAGTAGTAAATATCTGTTGGACTTCCATTGTCTTTAGTTTTGTTGAATATCACGACGTTTCGGCCAGTAGTTATCTCTAGCCGTTTTTAAGGGAAACTCAAATTCAGTATATTTAATTAAGACTTTTTTCGTTACACAATAGAAAGAGTTATAAAAATATCGTGTCATAGGACTTCCTTAATTTTTTGAGCAAGTTTGATCTTTTACTTTTTATTTGATATATATTGAATTGGAAAAGTTTGCAGCCTATGCTTAGGTTTAGGTTAGTGAAAAGGCTGTATTTAATATTTTCCTAATTTTTAGCAAATGATTGAACAATTTATCTTTTAATCCTGCCTTGCAATTAGGGATTAATCCGTAGGGCAGGTGTAGTAAATAAATCAAAAATTGCATAAAAAAAATAAATAAAGATAAATTTACATTAACGTTTTTTGTTAAAAGCCATCTTCTGAGAAAATTGAACTTATTTTTTTTTAGTGACATTTCAGGTCGGCAAGAGAGGAGTTGCGGTTTTGTAGTGTAAAATAAAATTATTTTTTATATACAAAGAATAAAGTTTAATCAATTATGTATTTTAATTTTGTTCAGTGACTTTTTCCATCTTTCAAGCAGCTTGATTATTCCACGAAAACATAATTTTTTCCCCATCAGCAAAACACTGAATCAAGTGTGAATTAAGGTAATCATAATTTCTGCAAGTTTTACTATTCAATTCAAGTTTTGCAAACCTCGAAATAAGTGGTAATCAGATGATGCCAGGCTAATAATTTTTCCCATGGATTAATATAGATGACCGAGGATTTGAATTATAACCATAGAACATAATTCCTTTTTGATTTGCCAATTCTGGACATTTTTCTTTGATTAATCTATCCAGTTTCATTAGTTGTTGACAGTAAACATCTGAATAGATTGTCTGGCTTATTGTAAGTAGCTTAAAATACACAACACTTTTGTACTCCCACCAAAATTACAACATGAACTTTTTTAGATACAATTCAGATTTAGGTGTGGTTTGTGCTGTTTCATCACGCTTGGACCATGATTGTTTTCAAATGATTTTACTGGATATTATCATTTTTCACCATCAATGATGATCCTTTTGAAAAAAGATCGGTTTTATGGCGCGCGAGATGTATATGGCAAACACTGAATTGCTGTGTTTGGTGAATCTCTTTGAATTCATGTAGAACCCAAATTTCAAGTTTTTTAGCGAGTTCAAGAAATTAAGTTATTTTTAATTATTGTGTGCAATACATTTAACCTGTTTACAATCTCTCGAACAGTCGTATGACGATTCTCGTCAATAATAGCTTTGATTTTGTCATCATCAACTTCAGTAGGTCGACCAGAATGTTGGTCATCTTTGATGACACGTGCGTTTTATTTAAGGAAGTTGGAGGTAAAAAGAAGAAGAATACCTTAAAATAAATTCGGTCAAGCATGTAAAGCTGTACTCTCCTTAAAGAGGCTATACTATACTTGCGCAGTAAGTCAGGGGACAGGACTGGACTTGAGCAACCTTTTATTACATTATTGTATTGGAAAATTACAATTTAGAGTTCATTATTAAATGACTAATAAAACAAATACTGACATAAAATAGATTTAAGCATAATTCTCTGGATATAAATTTGCATTATGAGAAATCTAGGGAAACGAGGTTTTTTTGAAAAAATCTTGTTACTTTCCCCTATTTCGGGGTCATAGAACACAATTTTGATAGTTTTTTAAATTTTCCCTCAGTTTTGAGGAAAACAGCGGAAAAAACTTTTCATTTCAGGTTAAATTTTTTAAACTAAATCGTTAGTATTTTGTTACAACCGCAAATTCCGCACTGATAGAAGCCTCTGCATTATAGAAAAATTCATAACAAAATCAAAACAAATAAAAACAAATGGCTTCCGCCCTTAAATACTGGTGTTACTCGTTCCTAAAACTCGAAAAATTAGTGATGTTGCCAGGTTGCGAATACAATTTCTATGAAATTCACATATATTCTTTTCTTTCATTGATTGCCCCGCTTTTACGTAGTCTCTGCTGTACAATAAAATTTTTAATTAATAAATCTAGGTTAGTTCAGATTAGTTTTATTTTTCAAAATAACCAAAATCAAGCTAAACCCTATCTAATCAAAAATTTTGTGTGGTAAAGATTGTTCCTGAGACTGTATAAAGCATTACAAAAATTGAACTATGTTGTTGACAGAGATGGACAAATTTTATAGTTTATACCATGAACCTATTTTACATCTCGTAACATGTAAAACGAATATTAGTCATTTTCGCGATTCTGATGTTCGATGGCCTTTCCAGAAAGTTGGTTTTTCGTTGAAAATATACGTTTTTCTAAATTTATTCACTAAAATTTGTGCCAAAAAAAGTTGAATTATATCACCTATATGATGTTCTAATTAGTACCATTGAAAATAAATATGTAAGTTCGGTGTTTTCTTTAGAATTAAAAGTACTGGGTAACGTGACGCTTAGAGTTTTTTGATTTTTCCAGAAAACTGCAAAAAAATAGTGAAAAATCAAAGCACCAATCATGTTCTACGACCTCAAAATAGAGAGTAAGTATCCAGTTCATTTCAAAAGATGTCGTTTTCCTAGATATACCATGATGTAAATAATAACCATAATATGAAAAAGGTATTTACCGAAAATAATGAATTAACAGGATATACGAAACAATATCATACATTAAATAAAAAGTGGGCACAAATGTCTTGATAATGTACACAAGTATAAATTCCCAAATTTATCTAGTGTCACTGTACGACAGAACAAAAAAAATTAAGAGAATTTTAAGGGGCGAGGATGATGACAAACGAACACATTAAACACAAAGGATACGCCTGAACACCGATTGCCACTTTCGTAAATCCTGCTCGGGTTTTCTGGTTCTCACATTACCAACCTAAGAACAAATTCACTATGAGATTTCTTTCTGCTCTTACTCTACGTAGCCATTTATGACATTTATTTTCTGTATGTTAGGATACATTTTTTAGGAATATACCCTTTTTTTTGTAGCTTTCCATATCACCTCTAACTTGCTTGGTTCTATTATGGAATCAATACTATAAACTTCACATAAAAATAAAGCATGAATCAAATGTTCGTTTCGGCATTCCACGTGAAAATTTTCCCTAAACTAACAGCTACGAACCAAATTACGAAACAGTTGCTTCTAGACTAAACTAAATATAACTGATATCAAGTGTCAACCATAACACTGGCAGAAGTCCTTCAAAACATTTACAATGTTCTCTATCTGTGACAACCCAAAGTACTTTCTTGCCGACCCAATCGTTATATTATTCAAAACATTTTTAAGGAAGAATTGACAAATTTGGATAATTTTTATGTATAAATATGTAAACAGACCTTTGTATTAGCAGTAGTGCAGAAGATATATATTAGAATGAGGAGCTTTAAAATATTGTGGATAAATATAACTGTATACAAATTTTAACTGATTTAAAGCAAAATACATTCGTAGACAGATTATTGGTATTTTTGAAGTTGAAAGAATCATAATTTTGAACAACTGTATTTTTTTTATTTGGTCTTTATATAAACAAAACGAAATAGCTTGTGGCTGAGATAAAATAGACTTTTTTGAATTGCAACTTTATAATTAAAATACTCTTGCAAAAACACAAAAACAATTAAATGAAAGACTGATAATTAATATGATATACTTGGTACCTGAGTACCTCTATACTTCTACAAAAAATATTTTACTAAATATATTTGAGATATTTACTATAAATAATTTCAGTTCTTCAACAATTTACTCCTTGTGCAAGAGAATATTTGTTTTCATTGCAGCGTCTTCTTATTTCCGTTCATTAATGCTACGATATTTCTTATATTCAATATATACTTTTTCAAGTTGTAAATTTTCATTTAATACACACATAATGTAGTAAACGCCTTGTCTTTGCTTGATTCGTGTCATGGCGAAAGCAAGCTATGTTATTACGAATTATTATTGTGGATGTACTCTCATGATAGTAGATTGTTTCCTCGATTACCTGAACTAACCTTCCGAACTGGATGGAGAAAAAAGATTGTTAGTATGTTAGTGTTATATATTGGTAGTGCCGATTTATGGTTCTCCTTTTATAGGCTAATGCCCCTGTAGAATGATTTTTTGGCTTAATTAATCGACTTAGTACTCCTTCTTGTTTATTTTTGGGTATTTTCTGTTTGTTTCCGTCTTCGCCCTCTTTATGATTATCATTTTGCTTTTTGTTTGGGCTCAAGAACGAGCGTCATAATACTTTTTTGTGTTGGGTACATTAGACTACATGTCGGTATAAGGGCGCATTTTCTACAGTTAGCAGCCTCTTAAGACTGTTCTATCAGCACAGGAACAATCATGAATAAAGCCGGTTTAATTTAATTTAATTGATGTATTAAAAAGCATATTTAGTGAAATACAAAAAACATCTCTGCATAACAGTTATTTCCTTGAATTTTTTATAAGTATGTTTTTATTGGCTTGCAATGTTTATACTTTGAGGTTATATGAGTGAGAGAATAACAAACCTAAAAGCATTTTCATTGTCCAACATTTTTCATAGATTTTTAGTCCACTTTCCTAGAATGACTTTTTTTAAAGAAGCACTTTTCAATCTTAACACATTCGCGGACAACACCGACGAGACTTTAAAAAATAATCATCCAATTTTTTAAATTTAAATTAATTGTTATAAATACATATCAATTTAACTAAATATTATTTTTATGCATATTTTTGCGAAAAAAAAAACAGAGAACGGCTAGAGCAGTCACTGTCCCATTATACATTTTTCGGTATTGCAGGACAGGATGGCTACGACCATCAAAAAGAAAAATAAATGAAATACGTTAACTCTCAATTTATAAAGACATAACTATTGTTAAACAAATGAACAGAAAACAAATCATTTAATATTTAGGTGGAATGCTAATCTTCAAAATAGTCCACACAAAGTGCAGGTTTCTCAAGACGACCTTCGCATCGGTAACTTGTTTCTTTCCTCTTATTACCTTGACAATATTGTTTACCACGTAAAATATATCTGTTCCTTTTATAGTTTTGTGGATCCGGTATGGAGTCTGGAAAGTGCTTTCTGTTATCCATAACAGCAGCATTTAGTAAAATGGTATTAGGAATATTCGCAGAAATTGATAAAAAAAATATTCGACAAATGTATCGTTTTGAACAAGAAGTAGGAATTCCAGACCATAATATCCAGAAGATAAATAATCACCTTTTTATACCAAAAGATTGTTTTTCTAGGTGAGATCATTTGACCGAATCAATCTACACCAGCCACCAACTTGTTGTAATCAATTATTTCAACCGGTTTTATCATTGGATTATCTCTTTTATTTGATGCGGCTTCTAGAGGAGGATAATGTGCTCTTGTTAGAGCAAGTGATAACCTTAACTGAATTCTAAAATTCTTGAAACGAGAGCCTGAATTTTGGCCACGTTTTTATCTGGTGGATCTTCTCCTCGTCTTTTATAAATTTCTATATTTAAAACGTAACCATCAAGATTACAAAGTTCGTAGAATTTGATACCATATTTTGTTTTTTTTTTTGTTTTTCATATAGGTCCTAAAGAAGAAACGTCCTCTAAACAATAGTAATGACTCACCTAGATATAACTTTTTTGATGGTTTATAAGTCGATTAGAAAATTTTAAGGCACATGTCAAGTAGTTTCCGAATCCTGTGTAATCTGTCAGTTCATGGAGGGTCTTTTTTTTCTTTATAGCAAAACAACGCAAAATGTGTTTAAATCTGGGACCGCTCGTGGTAGACGTGAAAATGCGATGATAATTGAAGGCATCATAGTTAAAGAGTTTTCCTAAGTTATGAATTTTTACTTGACCTTGAAACAAACACAGTCCTCAAGATATCTCCATTTCAATTAAGGTGATAGGTTTAGGAACTAGGCTTCGAGAATCGCAAGTTTTTGATGTGCTTAACTTGCCAAAACTTGTCCATAAATGTTTGTGGAATCGACCAAGAGGCGCATAATTTCATCATGCCATAGCTGCGTGAATATATCGAGTGGTGTTAGATGATCGCCGATTAAGGCAGATTTTTCTTGCAAACTGTTTCCAGAAAAGTTATCAATAGCGGCCGTATCACAGTGCCAGTCAGTTTCATCACAATCTTCTTCCTGAGATGATAATAGATGCGTTAATGAATAATTATCAGAAAATAGTCCTGAAACGGTGGTCTGCTATCAGGAAAATCCTTTTGAGGTTGTGATCCTCTAACTGGAACAATTATTTATTGAAACATTTTGTTGGTGTTCTGACTCTGAAGAATAGTTTTCAATGTTTTTTCTAGGATCATGGTCATCTCCACTTCCCGAGCTGAAAGGTTCTCCATCCGTAAATATTTCGTCATACAATGTGAGTAACGCGCCTTCTCCTTAGGATCCATCTATAAACGAAATACTGCAACAATCAAGTCAAACAGAACCAGAAGAGGTATCTTACCAATAAAAAATTACCTTGATCGCAAAAGCATTTCACAACTTTCTAAGACAAGAAATTTTTATTTTGACGGTAAATTTAAGCTAAACATGCTGCTATAACATATTAAATTGAACTAAATTCTCTATTTTGCATAAACTCGCAGTAGGCACGGCTGACAAAGGTATCTTTTCCAGTCAACCCAGAGATGTTTACGCAACCATCCGTTTATTTCTGTCTACTGGGACACCTAAGTAAAATATGACTGATGTAGCAGTCGTGTCGATATAAACATGATGACTATAGCAGGTCTGTTCGCGAATGTGTTAAGCATAATGTAACCTATAGTAAAATTTTTAAGATGACAATCTGCTACAATATAACTTCAGTTACTAAGTAGAAATTTCTGTGCTTTGAGATTTCTAACCTGAGGCTATATGCTGAGATTTTTCAGCTTTACCCTTATAAAAAATAGAGTAGGTCCCTCCATTAAGAATGAAAAGCTGCTATATGCTGTTATGTTTTTATTTTTCCTGTCTAATTTCCTATCTAAAAATAATAATTTTCACGGTTAGCTCCTCCATCGTTTATGTGTTTGGTTTTTTTTGGGAGTATATTTACAAATGAAAGAAAACGTTGGCAGTATATCTTGTTTTTACTAGATTTGGGTTCATAATTATGGTATTATAATCAATAGTAATTATTTGATAGTCCTTGTCGTTATTATGTTTAGTTCGTAAGATTTCTCTCCTTGGACCTAAAATATAAGAAAGTGTTAGTTTTGTACAGAGTGACTCGGTATGGAATATTTAGATAGAAAGTCTTAATTTAAATTATATTTTGCGTTTATTGTTATCTTCATCTACAGATCTCGAGGGAGAATATAATCATTTGGCTGCAGAATGGACAAATTTTTGAGTGGAAGCTCTATGGATGCTGTTGGATCATCCATGTCTTCTAGGCACTTTTATCTTTCCACTATGTCAGTTATCGTGTAACTATTAGAGATTCTATTAAGCTAAAAACGAAAAATCACGTAAGTGTCAAACAAAAATAAACTTTAAGATTAGAATCTACTCAACTTTTCTTGTGAAACAGTTTTACTTCAATAAAGCCTTATCAACTGGTATAAATTTTTGAACGTACCACAATTTTCCTAGTTAATTGCTAATAAAATTTCTTGTAATAATTTTAAAATTTCGTTTTTTTTTTATTGTTTGAAAGCTTGTCACTTGTCATAACGTTGGCATACAGATCCCTGTGTCTTTTCCTGCCGTTTTCTTGGACGTTTTTCTGAGGAGAAGAAAAAAATCATAGTTTGATAAGAATATTTTCCTATCAGAGTTGCACCTGGAAAGGTCGCCTAACATTTTTGCTGGATCTAATGTGAAAGATTCGGGTCCTTGACCAAATTTATAGTACAAGGTTACATTGTGTACCTTAAAAACAGTCGGCTGATATTGGTTTGGTCAGTTCGGGGAACAAACCCGATATCAAATTTTTCTGTTTTTTTTTCTTCTGCACCACAAAAAACCAATCTAACACCACTGGTAAGTCTTTGCTTTAATTATTACTATCCAAAGTATTAATAATTGTGGATATGTTCAGAAAAGAAATAAGATTAGACGTAACCTACGTCACTCGTAACCTAAAAATTGATTTCGTTCTGAGTCCCTTTTTTATTTTAGGCCTCTCTTTTCCTTTCTTTCTTTTCCTTCTCTTGTTTCAGTCGTTAGCAAAATTTACTGCTTCAGTGATAAAATTTGACTCGAGTTAAAATCCTTCATTTTTTTCAAAACTGCCCACTGTTTTTCGCCATCGGATACATTTGAGAGCATTTTCGCTTTTTCAGTTTCTGACGCCATGCATAACACTGGTAAACTTCTAGGCAACTATCATACTATTTTAGTTAAAATTTTCTGTGATATATGTGATATACTTATAAATGTGTCACAAATAAGAAACTTTAAAGATATTGCTTTGATTAATTTTATCCTGACACTAAGAATTAAAATCCACAAATGGTTATTTACATTGCGAGTACATTTTCATAAAACGTAAATAATTTTTATCATTATTATTAATTAATGCATCATCGTGGAATGATTTTTATCCAAAAAGAAACCATTCGCAGCTGTCACTCTAAGTATTTTTCTATCGCATGGAGCAACTGATCTCCCTTTCCCGTTCGCTGTTCACGCAGGTCATGCAAATGCTACCAATCGGGGCAACTTTTACACAAATATTCCATCGTTTAAAGGTAAAATGTAATTTTAACTTCTTTAATAGATTATTTCCACACACAAGTAGCACTTGTATTCAATAAAAAGGAGCCTTAATACCCTTGCTTTCCAGGATATTAGTGCAGTTATTCTGTAGATGACGCTCATTCAGATAAAACTTAAACAAATGACGAAAATTACAATTATAAAATCTCTAACTAACCGGCACCTCTATCCAAATTTTACTAGCTATTCTACCGTGAAGTATGATTTTATAGGTAATCCTTCATTGAAATTTCTTTCAGATATATTAATACATGAACAAATCGAATACGCAACTGATTCTTGTACTAATATAATATACCCAGTGACAACTCCAGTTTCGTTCTGTTTTATTTACAATATAAAAGTAAATAATTAAGAGAGAAACCGATTGTTGTAATTTATCATAGTTAATCTTCTCCGGAACAGCAAATTTAAATAGAATGACATGTTATTTTCTTTTCATCGATTTAATGAAGATTGAACAAAATAAAGTGATTTATTTCATAAAATAATAGATAGAGATACAGGAAAAACTTTTATAATACTAAAACTTTGTAGAGGAAATTTTATTAAAAACTGAAAGAATATAAATATAAATTAACTTGGAAGGTTTGAAGATCTAATTTATTTGTAAAAAAAATTTAGGTCGTTGGAAAAGTTTAAATAAACTATTAGAGCACAAATGATTATCTATATCAATTAGGTAATATAAAAGTCAATTAAGCTGTTTTAAAAATCTTACAACATAGTTCAATATGAAGTTTTAACAGAAAAATGGTAAAATAAAGTAAATAATTCTTTAGAATAATATGTGTACAAACACTAATTTAATAATATATAATTTGTAATTGTACCATTAAATTTATTATTTAAATTTTTTGACCATGCATATCAAAATCACAGATATACCATTCATTTACTGTTTCGGCAATAATAAAGAATAGTGTGGCATGTGTAGTTATTAGTAAAAGTACAAATTTAAAATTTATGTGATTTTAGTAAGTCGAGAACAATTGCCATAAAATGAAAATAATACAGAATAATAAGTTAACCACTTCTAAAAAGATATTAAAATGGCATTAACAAAATCAATGTGACACTTAAAATGCTAAAATTTAGACTCGGATTAATTTAACTAAAACAGCAGTAAAAAAGTTCGGATGAACAGCATTTTGAAAAAGAAAGCTCATTGAAGATGTACGTGGGTAAATCCTACTGGAGAAACTAAAACCAAATTAACTTCTTTTTAATAAGACAAAGAAGAAGCATCTCAGATGTCAACGTAATGAACAAACTTGCCTGGGAAGTGATTATGGAGTAGTAAGTGCGAGAAAAAAAAACCAAGATGATATAAAAGAAGAAAGTAAGTTATAAGAAACCAGAAAATATGGATAAATATATATAATATGTAAACTTGTGATTGATTCATAACTCTTCAAAGGACATCGAAATAATTAACAACAATTACAGAAACATATATCATCATAATATTGCCACTGTAAAAAAAAATAAATCTGAAAGATAACACTAAAAAACTTACAACGGAAAGAGCACTTAGGTGAAGAAAACAAAACGCAGATTCGGAGGAATAAAAATACTTAAATAACATTTCCAGTGAGATGCAAAAGAACGTAAGATGATACAATACAGAGAAATAAAACAATTAACAAGGAAATATTTATGGAAATTGCAGAACAATTTTAAAGAAGATAGCAAATGGATTCAAGAAATAAGACTTTAAATTCACAAGTATATACATTAGTAAACCTGAACCTACTGAAATAAGTTAAAAGGAATATTAATAAAATTTAGTTATATGGGGATTCAATTTATATTTATAAATTAACTTTATCAGATTAAAAAAGTCACACTTGGGTAAATAAATTAATATTTATAAATATATGCTCTAGCTAACTGTTCTTCCTTGACTTTGGAGGTGCAGCCGTGACGGAAAACTATTACAATTATAACATCTACTAGCTTTCTAGCAACCTGCGAAATTTTAGCTTAATCCTGTAAAGAGGGTGAAAATAAATCGGAATATTTCGCTTATGTTAGTTTCTAGTTACAGCGCTGTAAAACTAAATAAAATTATTTAGAGCACGATGTAGCTCTAGTTGAAAAAATCTATCAAAACACCCCTGTAATAACTTTTAATATTGCAAAAATGAGTGCTTGAAGTTTTTTGAAATGCAAAGATGAAGTAGTGGTTTTCTTCTTAAGACTACAATGTACATTTTAGTTATTCTATACTGAAATAAACTGAAATTCCTGAATAATATTCAACAATTTTTAATTTTACTAAATCTTATATACGCTTATGAGGCTATTTTTTGTAATGTGTAATTAATCCCAACAGTATATGCAGCAGATCGATAACAATTTTACAAACATAAAAAAACTTTCGATAATAACCAATTTTGTTAAATGTGTTCAATACTTACAATAATAAAGGCAATTTGTTATTGTAAATTATGAGAAGAACTTACAGCTCTAAACATTATGTTGTAGTTACCGTGAATAAAAGATTTTTTTGTGTAATTTTGATTGAGAAATAACTTCAAATAAATTAATTTTGATTTTAAAATATTTATGTGCTGTTTTAATATAAAACGTATGTGCTTATTTTTAGTAATCATTTTACACCGCTCTTCCGATACAAAATTATTATCTAAACACAGGCTAATTTTTTAGTCATAGAATTTTTAGTGAGCCTGCTGATTGAAATGCATCCGAGCATTACCATCAGTTCCCGATTTTATCAACCATATAGCCGGATATTTAATGTTTCAGCCACACTGAATCAACTGCTGTTTATTTTTAAGTTATTTAATGAAAATTTATAATTCAGTAGTTATTTTAGAATTTTGATTTAATTTTCCTTCTTACAGATATCTGTTTCTAGCTTATCTTAGTAAATCTTATTAAAAAAACTTCATAAAAAAAATGGTACACTTCATGATACGATAACATTTTCAAAAAAAAAACGACAATAAGGAAATAAATATAAAATATACAGTAAGTTGAAGAATTCAACCATTATATGAAAATAGTGGATAATATTCTTTTCCTTTACTCAATTATTAAATTATTATACTAATTAACTTAAAAGTATCAACTTTTTCTTTGAATTTAATGAAGAGAATAAAATTTAATAAAAAAAATTAAATTGCTCACCTGTATAAAGATCAGAAATACTTGGAGAGAGAATCATCAAAAAATTCACAAAGAACAGTTGATCTTAAAAAATAATAACTTTCTAATTCACTAACATAGCCCAACTTTACGACCGGTTTAAGTTGACAGTAGAGGGTTTAAATTGACAGTGCAGCAATAAAGCAAGCAAGTTTTGAATCTTAAAAATACAAGAGTAAAAATTTGTTTGCGTTCATGATCGAAATATCGAAAATAGAAAACTTTGTTAATTTTCGAGAGCTAATTATTCCTTTCACCGATTCCAAAACTTTATTTTTAGATTTTTTTCCTTATTTTTCTTATATAAGTGTTTATTTTTGACATCAATTATCCAAATTATAACAACATCATAAGCGAAGCACAATTGTCTTAGGAGATCTAGTCTTCTTAGTGAATATTGCTACGAAAGTTCATAAACCGCTCATGTAAAGTTTATACAACAAAGTGAAAATCGAATTATGAAATCAAATTTTTATTACTTCTTTGATAAGCAACAAATTAAATTAATTTTATCGCACATAAAATGCATTTAAGCAATATTTTTTAATTAAATCTGTTGGTTCGTAAGCAAAACTAAATATTATATTTCAATCTAGCTAATATTATCTCATACAAAGTATTAGGATAATGCACAGGAAACTTGGAGAGGGGATCATATATGCTTAAATTAAAGGTAGTAAGTGATATAAGATCTTGAGGTTAGTTTTGAACTTATTTAGTTTTTATATGGCACAAGTTTCAAAATAAAAATTGGTTCCTACAACAGCAGCAACCCAAAATATTGAGAATCGAATTGACATTGAATCGGATAACATTCTCGACAACAAAAGTGAAGACATTGCATGTCCAGAAAATTATTTTTAATAATTTTTATTTGTATAAATAAATTACTGTAAATAAATATATGGAACCCGTCACCGTTTTGTTTAACAATATGTTATATAAGTAAATAATCTAGATGTAATAAATTAATTTAGAATTAAAATGGGACGTACAGTACAACCGTAAAAGCTGGGTGTCAGAAATTTGATGAGAAAAATCGTATATTAACATTAGGAACAGGATTTAGACTAATTGACGACGGAGCACACGATATAGAACATCAGATCTTAACTAACGTTAGATTGTGATAAAAGTCAGATGACGCTGTTACTCACGGTTATGTTCTTTAACAAATTTGTTCACTCAGAATATAAATAGCCGATATTCTTAATAAAAACTTTATGTATTATGTGAAGAAACGAGATAGTAAAAAAAATATGTGGTAGCTTCTCAGAACGTCGGAGGGAGGGTTATGTATTATGTGAATAAAAGATATAGTAAAATCGATGACGAAATATTTATATTAAAAAAAAACATGATAGCTGGAATGTTTAACATTGAGAAGACTATTGATGAAAACATTACAAAATTAGAAAAAAAAAGCGGGGTGGTCTTGACTCTAGAACGTTTAATATTTTTTCTCATATTGCCTGAGTAATTTTTTCACTAAATAAACCTTTGGAGATTTCGTCTTTTGTAACTTTGCTTTATCAAAACATTCTTTTATTGGCTGACCATCCATAAGTTCTAATAGATATGTAGGTTAATTTGTAATAATAACTTAGTTTAAACTGTTCTGTCAACGGCGAGGTGGTATAGCCTTCATCAAATATACTATAATATTTGCTGGTGAGCATCATATCATTTAAACGAAATTTAAACCTTTTTGTTACTATTTTTAATTGGTCATATGATGAAATTTTCGTTTGTAATCTGAGATTACATTGTTTCATTCTAGTGGTAGTCTCTTTGGCATTAGTGCAATTTTTTGTTGTTGTTTAGTTTTAACCGCTTATACTTATCTATAGTCAAAATATTTTAGGGTTTTTATAACTCTTTCAAGAATTGCAGGAAAATCGGTACTTATCCATTAGGTTACAAGTATATTTTTGAAAATACATTCAATGACTTGCACACCATGACATTTATTTTCGTTGTTGTGTGCGTTGATGTACTAATGTAACATTTGCTGGAACATTCACATTACATATAACCCAATTAATTAATGAAGATATGGATGCTTATTCTTAATTCAAAGCGGTTTTTCTTCTTGTGCATACGATTCCCTTTTATGACGTTTCATATTATAAATGTTAATGACGGTAATGGTAATATGGAAATTTTAATACAGATATGCCATTACTTGCCAAATAATACGAGTACTACCAAAGTCTGGGGCAATTGATGAATAAAAGTCTCCTCATATCACATACAAAAACATTCAAAGTCCTCCTAAAATAGATCACGCAACTTCAAGGCCACATGTCCAAGGTGACTTTGAAGAGAATCAAGGCCAAGGTCGCACTCAATATTGCATACACAATCTCCCTCAAAATTAAAATTGCATCATTTCAAGGTAATATCTGATCGGAAAATTTTCCGCTATCTCCATTTTTGGGGTCAAAAGTATAAGGTCCCATTTAAAAAGCTATCTGGACCTTGATGTGACATTCAAGGTCAAGATCAAATTTAAGGTCACCTTAACATACACGGTTTGATTTACAGAAACTTTAGTGAAAAAAGTTTATCTGCATCACTCTTAGTTTCCGCATTATTGGTTCATTCAAGGTTTGAGGATATTTAACCTTGAAATCACCTCTAGATGTAATTTTACTCCATATGTTATACATACTGTTGGATAGGAAATTTTCTCTGTTTCATTTCTACAATAAAAACGAGGTCTGCATTTAAAAAAATTATCTTGACCTCAAATAACCTTGAAAGTTGACCTTAAGATCAAAATCATTAATACAAATAAATGACCCTTTCTGTCTTTAATAGTTTTTATCTGAATCATTTTTTTGTAAATGGAGTATTTTAAAAGATTTTTTGGATCCATAGATTAAAATAGTTCACCCTGTGTATAATGTGTTACAGGCCCGTCAGTATACTTATATACGATTATAAAATTATTTTTTAATATTTCTAGGACCCAAATACACCAATTTTGAACAGAATTTTTATAATAAATTGATTAACGAAAATTTTTCCTTTATTTCTGGAACGGACTTTATTATTTTTTTTATTTGTCGTGATAACTTATTACTGCCCTAGAATACAGAAGAAGACAAAAAACGATCTTCTTGTACGAAATATTAAAATAATTGAGCAAAACATATTTTAATAATTTTAAGGATGTTTTTTTTTTAAAACTGTAAAATTCGAAAATTTGCAAAAGGGTCTGAACAACAAATATATTTTTTCAACCGGCTTATAATTAAAACCGACCATCTAGTAGCGCTTTATTCGTATAGGGGAATGGTAAAAACGTCCAACAAAAGATGCTAATTAGGCTTAGAATTTAATGCTAAATAAGCTTAAAAGTATACTAATTAGTAGAAAAGGGATGACAGGTGATCATTTTTATAACAGTCAGAAGTGGATTTAGCCTTATTGGAAAATCAATAGATTTCAACTTTTCTTTGCTAACAATTTATATTTTAGAGCTCTAAAATTATTCTCCAAATATATATATATATATATATATATATATATATATATATATATATATATATATATATATATATATTTACGAGTCTTAAAATCGTGTTTTTTCAATTTTAGGTTTGTTTACTCCAAATCTGTAATTAATAAACCATCTTACACTGGGAGTTTAAAAAAGAAAAGTTATGATTACCGTTCTTGAATATAATTTTAGAGTTCCAGAACAGTAATTTTAAACTTATACTGATTATACACATAGCTGAACTTACCCGCATTCTCAAGAATAAGGAATTTTAAGGTTTCGTCAGTAAAAATAATTTTTTGAGATTATATTGCTACATATAATATTATTGCAATGCACCACAAAAATAATCCACTTAATTAGTATTTTTAAAACAACTCATAACTAAAACATATGGCCCATCCTTCAACTGCCTACAAGAAACCAACTGTAAAGACAATAAATGTACCCAATTAAAAAACTATAACATTTATTTCTCACACAGTCCCACTCCTACCTCGATATTAACCTTGATCTAGAAATGTGCGCCATTTCTACTCATCTGGATCGCCTCATCACAATATATTGCATATATCCAACCTCCAGCCCTCCCACAATTTTGAAGGCGGCGATTGACTTTCTACCCAAACCCTTCCTCATCCTGGACAATTGGACGATTTCAGTGCTTAACCAGAAATCTGATTGAGATATGTCGATGATACCTTCGTCATATAGACGGGCATTGATCAAGAACTTAATGATTTCTTGAAACATCTAAAGAGCATTCGACCTTCAATTAAGTTTACCATGGAAAAAGTGGTAAATAATCAATTGTCCTTTCGAGATGGCATGGTGAATCGTTCAAACGAATCTATTAAAACTTCAGTGTACAGGAAGCCAACACATACTGGACAATGTCTTAACCATAATTCTAATTATTCTATTATAATAAAACGGAGAATTATACGCAACCTCTATCATCGCGCTATATCTATATGCAATAATGCCGATTCATTGGAAAAAGAGGTAACAAATATTAATTCCGAGCTACAATAGAATGGTTATCCTATAAAATTAAGTGATTATGTTATAAATAACTTTAGCACAACAGCCATTGGATAGCAAGAAACACATTCTTGTTTAACAATTCCGGACATTATAGGAACCTCGGAGAAAATAAGAGGAATTGCTAGCAGTTATATAAAAAAAGCCTTAAAATCAGGAAAACCACTTAGAGCTCATTTAACAACAATAAAACCAAAAACTACCGATAAGAAAAAATGTGTTTGTGGTGAAATGTATATTGGAGAAACCAAGCGACCACTAGAAATTAGAATTAAGGAACATCAAACTCATACACAAAAAGGGGAAACGTAGATATCAGATATTGTAGAACACGCCTGGGATAAATAATATGATATAAAATAGTCTGAAGCTGCGGCATTATATGTGGAACCTAATATGAAAAAAAAAAAGAAAATTTATAGTAGCAGCTTGCATAAAAAATAAAAATGGAATCTTCAGAAAACCCAGTGATGAAATACTTAATCTTTTGCAGCCACTACTTTGTAACATCAAATCATTGAAGGGTGTACAGTGAAGATAAACTTTACGCTTCAATGGACACATTCCCTATATAAGCTCGTAACCCTAAGATATTTTATACGTGATAACGATTAGAGATACGACCTCATAGCAACGTCGTAAAAGTAAACAAAAAATGAAGACAATGCAAGTCCGGTAACCACATTTTAGTCAACCTCATTCTAATTGACTGATCATAAAGAAAGAATTTTAAGTATCTAAACTTAATAACTATTTCATGCTACAACGGGTTATCAGTTCTGGGCGACGAAGGCAATAAATCAGTAAAAAAAAAATAACTAACCCTCATAACCTATTATATTCCTCAAACATCACGGAATTTAGCTGCATCGTTTTTCTTAGAAAATTTCTACGTTCCTAAGTTTGAATGGATGAGAAGGGTAAAAAGATTTTAATAAAAATTAGTGAGTATTATTTTATAAGCATTTTATTTAAAAATGTTGATTCGATCAACGAAAGTGAAGAGAATTTGAGTTATGGCTATAAGGTCATTATGAAGAGCTGTTTAAAATATAATTTTTGTTATCTCATCACAATTAAATTCACTCTATCGCTGGAATAGATATTTAAACGGGAAATATATTTCTAAGCCACTAAAACATTTACTGTAATAAATGGATTTCTTGGGATTGCGACGCTAACGAAACATCTTAAATTAGTTCTTCAATATTCTAAGCGACTTGCAGCTGACTCTTCAATAAAAATGTTTACAAAGGATCAACTAATTATATATTTAAAAAAACTGTAAATTTGATTTAGATTGCTCAACTACCTTAAAAATATTTGTTAACTAAACAGATATTTACAGATTGGGGAATTTAAATGTACAGATGTACAGTGATTTCGTGTGACCTTTAGTTTTGTTTTGTTTACAGCTCACAGATGGAGCCATTAGGTAGTCGAAACTAGTATAGAGAGGAAACTAGAGTGAAATTCGCAGGTAATAAACTGTCAGCCCTTTCTTAACAGTCTTAAGACAGTTTTAAAGAATATTTAAAAAACGTATTTTCATATCTAAGTTATTTATAGAAATTAACGGCTTTCAATAAATGCATAGCAGTTGCACCCTTAAGCGGTGAAATTAGGTTTGTAAAAATGATTTCAACGTTTTTTTGATAATATTTTTAAATATATTATTTGTCCTCAAGTCGCAGCGTGGATGAATTTTGAGATATGGTAGCTGTAAATAAAACACTAATTCTTGAAATGAAAAACTGTACTTAAAGCAACATATAGACTAAAACATATACAACCTAAACCCAATATTAAAATAATTCAATTCGCCCTGATTTGAATTGTTTTTTATTCATTCTTTTCTACCTAGCCAACGTTTACAACACAAATTTCAAAATGATTTTTATTACTTTTATATTGCATTTGATAATGGAACTTACCTATAGCACTTTGTCATTTCTAATATATATTTATTCTTGAATATTCTTTTGTGCACACAATAGAATTTTACCAAGTAGGGAAATACGTTTCCCAGTAAGGCATTTTTGCTCCTAGGTAAAACGCTCAAAGCCTTTCGATACTCAAAGATCCTTTTTAGTTGAATATATTTAACGATAAATGTAATTTTTATACTTATGTAAATATTTATTTGGGTTATATAGTATGCATACGGCTCGAACCATTATGACGGAAGCAAGTCTTTACTTATATTCTGATTTACTACAAACTTTCTTCGTTATGTCATGTTATGTGAGGAACAATCTGCATAATAATGTTGTTTGTGTTATAACTTTAATAAATGTAAATGATAATATTTATTGTTTCACACCTCAACAATTTCTCAAGTAATCGTTTTTTTGTTTAAATGTCCAATAGAACAGAGATTTAATTGGGAAATGTTTTCAATGTATTTCATTTGTTAATAACACGTTTATTTGTTATTAACATATTTATTTGTCTGCTGAATAAGATTGCCGTAAGCATATGAGAATGGTGCCAAGAACTTTTCACCATATGCGTGTATCACTAAAATAAATCAGTTGTAATCATATAGTTTTTTGGCGTTATTTTAAATGATAATAAGAAAGTAATATCTCATTCATTGAAGAAAATTTGATAAATCTCATTTTATCAGATGGGAGGGGTGTAAGCGAGATGATTCTTAGACATACCAGGTTTTGTAATATAATTGAATATCATATTTGATTTACTTATTGTGATTATTTTAAAATTATGTTCCAAAATAATGGATGTCTCTGTTTCTTCGCTGTATTAAGCAATTTCTGGACACTTAAAATTTTAGCTATATTTCAGAGAGCGTACTTTGAAAATAAATTATAACTGAAATATTTTTGACACAATATTAGTTTCCGTTTGAAATAATACTGCAGTGGCTAGTCCAGAAAATAATTTAAATTAGATAATTATAATTGCAATTAATAAATCACTTAAGTTTGATAAATTAAAGTAAATAATTTTAAATCCGTCAATTAGCCCACTCTTGGAATCAGACAAGAACAATAAAAACCTCAATTACAGAAAGGTAACGCCAAATGAAACGATGCTTAATATTTGAGGTCTCAGTCAACTCCGTTTCACTTCACAAATTATTGGTTCGCCGCAAAAATCTTCTTCTGTTAAATTGTTTGGTTAATTTGGCAAAAAAAATATCATAATAGAGTTATAAAGTCCGAATATTTAAATTCATTCAGTACAAGATTCAAAATAATGCACAGAAGAAACACTTACCTGTTAGCGCTTGAAACTTATCGAACGAAATACTTTGTTTAGTGTACTAAGCAATCAAAAAAACACCCATAATGCTTAACAGATAGACACTTCAGTAAGATGTTTTCACTACAACTAGACACTTAGTGGACTAACTTTCAAACTGAAGTGACGTAACATGACCTGGAAAGTAGATGACTTCTTTAGAGATGTCGTTGACCTGAATTAACACTGCGATTGTCCCATTTAGAGATTCAAAAGTTCAAAAGTGAAACACAATTCCCAAGTCTAATACTGTTGTTACAACGCTGTATAATACATAATTTTATTCAGAAGGTAATTGCAAAAAAATATATACGAAGACGTATATGGAAGATATCCTAAAACATATGAGAAAGAGATATCCAAAAGACCCTAAAATAAAGAAATAAAGATCCAACTCAATCAGTAGTATAAAAAGCTTACTAAATTTTGCTTAAACAGGAACTGATTGTTTCTAGAGAAATATGTGCATACCTCGAACTCAACAAAATGGTGGCCCCTGAGAAAATTCTAAGCCATTGTTTTTGGGTGGTGCTGGAAAAAATTTATGGCTATATTGGCTACAGGGTGAAAGAACAAGACGTTAATATCTGGAAAATAATGTACATCAAAATATATATTTTTTTAAAATGGTTAAAAATTTTGTGTTATGTAATATTATTGTTTTTCACTGGCCAAAACGATAAATAATAAAACAGCCATTATTTCTAGGCGTGCGTATAGAAGGCGAACTATGAATAATATTGTTATGTTTTTCGGATCAAACACGACTAACAACGAACTATTTATTTATAAAAGGAACACAGTAACCAATTAACACTAGGCAACAAATTTACCGAGCTCGACAATTTATCTCCACACATAAATTTATATTCAAAAATTTAAAATTTCGATTAAATATCTGAAGACCCTACGGTGTTGCTCGTAGCCTATATATTATTTGGGAGTACTTTCCCGATCATTTTTAGCTAGGTGAAACTTTTCACTCCTTCACATTTCTGCGAAAGGCAACGAAGTGTCGCTATTTCTACGAACTACCCAATAAGGTTGCTGCGGATTTCGCCAAGCGTAAGAAGGGGTCCGAGTGCCAGCCCTCCACCGATTACGAAGCATATCTCGCTTGTTACCAAGCATAAATAAATAATTAACTTTTTATCACTTATCTCTAAACTTAAATTTGATAGTAACCCCCTTGTACGTCGCGACTAGCAGATTGAATACCATTACTTTCATATTAGAAAAATATAAAGTCTCATGACTTTAACAGCCAGGTTCACACAAGGTTTAAGACTTAGAATCGATCTAGTTACTATGGAAGTTACATCTTCTAGTTGACATTATTATAATTTGGATTACATATATCAACACATAAATGTCTTTAAAAGAAATTTAAAGATGAATGCCTAGATGTAAAGACTTGGAAACTGTGAGAGAAATAATTGTCTCCCAAAAATTAAAAAAAAAGAAAATTATTTCTGATGTTTCTGTAATAAATACAAACAATTTTTTTTCTTGTATTTTTATACTTCAAGGCTTGCTTGATTGATTATTGTACTTGTCAATTTCAGCTCTTTCAGTCAATTCAGGCCGGTTTTAAAGTTAGACTGTGTTAGTGAGTCAGAGGGTAAGTGTTTATTGTTTCAGCTGTCTCGTTTCTTGTTAATTATTGCAAGTATAATTTAAAACTGTGTTACGAATTGGATAATCCCAATTTAAGCCAGCGTTAAGAGTGCGAGGGATAAAACAGACACTTAGTGCTCTAACTGCACGATAAAAATTAAATTTAATGGCCTTTTATACTTAACTTGAAACATGTACTAATTAATTACGCCTCCTACCTTTCTATATATTGCATTTAAGAGAGCCTTAACCTCCATTTGCTTCACAGTAAATTAAAACTTATTGCGTGTTTTAATTAGCTGACAAGATCCGAGTTAATCTCCAGCGTGGCTAATTGGCCTGAGCTTTTAAAAGAACTTTAACCAAGGAAATATGAAGACATGTTCTCTTAAACAAGGTTTAATGGAAAGTGGTGTGAATCATACCTAATGTAAAAAGTTGAAAATAATGGGTTTTTCCAAGCGTTAGTTCTTTTGAATTAGAAATAGACAGGAAATTAAAATTCCTCAAAAGAGACTTCCTGTGCGATTTTCATTCGAATTTAATTTAGTTATAGACTTCGAGTAAATATTTGTTGTGGTACGTAAACAAAAAAATTTAGATAATTTAAATGGTATTACGTATGCAAAACCTTCCATTAAATGATAATATGAACATTCTTGGTTCTTCGGTGATGATTTTTTTGTAAACTCATTATAATGATATATATATATATATATATATATATATATATATATATATATATATATATATATATATATATATATGTTTATGTCGCACTCAGTATTTGCCTGCTTCTTTCCGATCTGTCCTTTGCACAGCCAGGTGCATGTTGGTACCCTGATGAGTCTAGTAGAGACGAAACATGTGCCTCTGCCATATCACTGTGGCGGGGAGGGCAAGTTTTTGACTTCCTTCTCGGTATGGTGTTACAGGTAGGCCATCATCTCGATGGTGGTGGACTAGGATAAATTGTGTTCCTAAGCAATTTGTTCAAACTGTGCAACCTCTAACATGTTAAGGATATGGTTGGAATGAAGTTTGCATTTACTGTTCGCATTTTACTTCATATATATATATATATATATATATATATATATATATATATATATATATATATATATATATATGTATATATATATATATATATATATATATATATATATATATATATATATATATATATATATATTATAGCACTGTTGTAATAATTCAGAACAAAGATATGAATTACAAAAATTACAGATAAAGGAAATGATATAAATTAAAAAAGATAAAAACACTGTTAACGACAGATAAGCCTACTTTAAACAAAAATATGAAGTATTCGATCCTGTTAATAATCACCAAAAATTGGATATCCTCTTAAATATAAAATTAAATGTATGCGTTTTTTCGTTTTTTTTTTGGTTATTGTAAAAGATAAAAAATAAAATAAGGAAGTAGAGTTACTAGAGTTGAAATAATATCATTATTGAAGGAAATATAAATATCTATCTCTATTGATTCTTCCATCAAAGGAAAATGATCCGACTAACCTATTTTCAAAAATGCTTGTTCAAACATTAAGTTCTTCGTTATACTGGTTGCGATCTTTTCAATCCAGTATGGATTGAAAATTATAGATACCTTAGACTATGATAAGTAGATGTAAACGAGTCAATGATTTAAAAGTCAAAAGTGTAAATATTTCGAAAACAGTTGAATATAGGTATATGTAATATTTTATGAAAATTGTCCAAAATTTATTTTAGTATGTCGAAATATAATGATATACAAAGTGGTTCATTAAACAAATCTACTTTAGTATACGGAGTACTTTTCTAATCTACTCTCTATAATATTTTCTTTAAAACAATCATTTCAAAAAGGTAAAATTGAAAAGTTAGTGCGATTTTTCATAAAATAGGCAGTAAATCATATAAAGGGGTGATCCTTTTTATTATCTCAACTCTGTATTTAATCCCACATTAACGTCAATATGTATAACAAGTAAATGTTTATAATGCTCTGAATAAGTTAATGCCGCGTGTATACCGAAGTAAACACATGGCATGTGTCTAAATTGCCACGTATATTTTTCAGTATATACTATCGAATCTATCTATCGCACCGCGTATTTCCTAGGGCAGCACGCTTTACCTGTATTTTTATGGATTATGATGTGGCCTGAAGTATCACAAAAATTATTTTAGTCATGTATTTTGATTTAAAAATTATTTTTTATTGTTTATTTCTACGAATAATGATTTTTATTTAAAAAAAATTATAAAGAATTTATTTTTCTACTAGTAATTTTTTAAATAGAGGTAATCTAGTTAATGTTTAAAACAAAACACTGCATATTAAAAAAAATAAAGTACATACATTTAATTTTTTTTTTTGGAACAACGCTTTGTTTTTCAAAAAAGCATTCTAACAAAGAAATAATTCCAAACACATTTGAAATTTTATGGTAACTTGCTTTGTCTTCCTATTGCGTATTGTCGGTTGTAGATATTTTTATTGCATTTGAAGCAGGCAACTCATCGATTCTTTTTACCGGCTTGAATAAATTTGTGCTCTAGAGGAGGTACATTTTCAATAGCAGCTGATTCATTTCTTATTCCTTTAGATAAGAGTTGCATGCAGAGGCGCTTTTTATACTCTATTATGCTAACTATATCTTTTTTATTTCCCTTTTTATTATATAAATAGTGTGCGTTTACTATACTAGCACCAGTTATCAATTCTGCAGCAACCATATACCATTTTATGCTGCGACCAACTAATGTAGATTAAGGCGACAGCTGATCTGATACATCAATGAATCTTTTATCATTATTATACGCTACTACAGCTTATGGCTTTCTTTTATTTCGAGTCCGTTCAGGGACATCAGTAATGTCATATGTATGCTTGGTCGTAAGCATTACGACATCGCCCTTGTTCTTTCACTTAAAAATAATCATTCTATTTTTTCCCATCCGATAACTCTTTTTAATTTTGCCGCTAGCACATCTTTTGCTATACCTTTCTATTTTTTCTCAGTGTTCCCACTAAAGGTGTCAGTTTGTTTTGTAATTTTGCAGCTAGCCCTATGCTTGTATACCAATTATCTGTAAATAAAGTAAAACCCCTATTGAGATATTCTTCTATTAACCCACTTTTGTGGACACTGACGTAACTTCAGTTTATCGGCATCACAATAAATTTTTGTATTGTAGGTATAACCCTCAACAAAGCAAAGGTTAAAAAATTTTATTTCAAATTTGTGTCGTTTTTCCTTTAAATACTATCAAAAATTCAAGCGTCCTCGAAATGGTGCCATAGTTTCATCTATACATAAATTTTTTTGAGATAATATGACACATCTGTCCCCGGTGTACAGAGTTCATTATTTGTGAAATGCTACAATTTTAGCAAAATTTTAAAAACCATTTGTTGACATTTAAGTAGCGGCTTTGGACAAGTAAAACTCAGAATTACGTCAATAATCGGCCATTTTATCTATCCAGATCCATCCATAGTAACACATCCAAAAAACAGCACACTTCTTCAGTTCTTTTTATTTGTTTAAATGAGAGAATGTCAAATTGTTTCGTTCAAAATACCATTAACAATAGTTTGATCTGTATACAAGTTTATTGGAATAACAAATTTATTAGTTGTTCATTCAAGAACAATCTGTAATACTCAAGCTCGTTCTCACTTCTCAACTCGATTACTTCCTGCGTCACGCCAACATTTTCTTGAAAACTGAAATTTCTTACATTTCCAAAAACTATTCCCTAGTAATTTTCTAGAACTCCCCCCTCAAGAATGGGTACTTCATTATCAGATTCGGAAGAAGATGGAGAAAATTCACTTAAAAAAATATATAATCAAATCAACCAAAGAACGAATGAACCAAACAATCCACTAACCAGCTTAGTAACCAACCATCTAATCAGCAAACAAACGGACAAAATAAAATAAGCTTATAAATACCTTCAGCTGACTTCCGTGCTCGCTTAGCAGGTATGGACGTGCTGCTAATGCTGAAACTCTCTATTTCGTAGGCCGGATGCCCGAAATATTTTGATATGGATCATCATCATTCATGTCTCTATCATCCCACAAAGCTTGTAACCTTGCTTGTTCTTTTTTATAATGTGACATATTGAATTCACAAATACAGTAACGTAATATTTCCCCACTGTAGTATATCACCCTCTAAGCAATACTAACCAAACAATATAAAGCGTGAGATATCTAAATAGAAATATACAGGATTTAACTTATCTAATGTCTATCTGTATACACATGGCGGTGTAGCAAGTTTCAACATTTCATAGCCATGTGTATCTTTCTTATACACTAGCCCAAAAGGCCTAAAAAATACAAAAATGGCTACTCATAAAACCTATTATAACACACAGAGTTGAGAAATAAATGCATGGCGTAAGAGGTTACTTTAAAAATATGGCGTGGAAGTCAAGTGGTTTTAGCAAATTCCAACTCAGAAGAAGTTTACTTTTGCCTTTTTATATACGAGCATAAGTCGAGAATTTTGTAAACATTTTCTTCTTGATTCGTCTGCATTTTGTAGATCGATTGATTTCCATATTAAATAAGGACTTTGCCTAGTAATAAATAATCCAGGTGAGGGGAGACCGGATCTGGAGATGAAGGGAGACCATTCAAGCTAAAATCTTTTACAATGAATGGAACGGGGATATATTAGAAAAAAACAGTTGAGGGGAATTACACTGATAAAAGGACAAATGGTTGAAGTACCGCCTACCGATAACAAATAGTTCGTGATTTATTTAAAATGTACTGAACAAGTGATCTATATGATACGTAAATTTTGACTGATGTTAAAAAAGTTAAAAGCCAGCATCTAAATAAAGTTTCCATTGAATTCGTGACATCTTGAATGATCAGCAATTTTGCAAACAATAAAATTTGCTAAATAAATGTTAGAAGGTTTTAGTTTTCTAAATTTTAAAACAAATGTATACTGATCCAATAGATAAATATTGAGGAAAAGAAATTCCCTAATCTTGTAGTGCAGAAGCAGGTATATAGTTATTTTCTAAAATGCTACCAGTTATATCATAATTAGGATTAAACCTTCTATCAATTGTTCTCTTCCTAGGTTTCATTTTATCAGAATTAAAAATTTTTTAATACGTGTCATCACTAAATAATTTTTTTCCCACTCGTCTATTATCTAGTGTCGACGCGAAAGTAAAGGCCTTACTCACGACACTATTTCTTCCCGAAATCAGGGTTTTTTAGTCAGTCATCTACTAAAGTGCTTTGCGTCTACCATTCTTCTCTGAACTGTCGGAGGGTATAATATAATTACTGGAATTTTAGCAACAATTCGAGGTATTTACTTTCAAAGATTGTTAGGTTTCAGGAATCCTTTTGCTGCACCTGTAGGTTCATATTATTTTTTTTCTTGGTCTTTCCGACTTCAGTAGATTTTGTTCCTATTTATCATAACAAGGAATTATTTTAGATATACTACACCTGGCTAAAATGTTGGAATATTTGGAACACTTTTTGGCATAAAATGTTTATTAATAAGGTCAACTCTATAAAATTATATTCGCATTTAATTTTTAAAACCTTCTTTTTTAGGAAAATATTTAAGTGTTACTTTATATTATGAACGTATTACTATTCAGCATTTAAAAGCTTACGCTAACATTACCTCATTTGTCTTGATTATTGGGAATGTTGTTGACTCCTATAACAGTGGCCTGCTTTGGTATTTTAAAACAAAATGTATTTAAATGTAATATCAAGCATTTACTATACTGTTACCCGGATTTGTTCTATCGAATTTTCTTTTTGTTGATATACAGGGTATCTGGTAGTATGTTCTAATTTTTCGAGAGGATGTAGGGGAGGTCAAAGTAATCGTACTAGAAAAAAAATCCGAAAGTGCCCCTTAACAGAAATACAGAGCTCTAAAGTAGTACCCAGCGATTTACCTTATCGGCTCTAAGTTTTGAACCGGCTTGTACAATTTAATGGCCATAAAGACCCATTAAATCGTACTACCGTAGTTGTTTTAGATCCTCAGAAAGGTCAGAAACGGACTTGCAGCCCCACTCGTTGGGCCTAATTTTTGACAACTGTCATTTTACAAAGCTGAAAACTGATTTTTTAAATACTTTGGGCATTTCTTTTTTGAAAAAAAGTAATCTTAATTTATTTAGATTAAACTGGCAGCTTTCGAAATTAATCGGTAAACAGATAAAAATCATTGTTCATACCTACATAATAAATTACTATTGACGGAACTCAAAACCGCCTTCAAGTAAAAATAATTTAAAAAAATGAAAGAACATTCTTACGCAGACTATGCTGATAATTTATGGTGAAGCGCTGTCAAATTCTTGGAAGACAAGAAAACTTTATGCTGAAAGAATTCCATCTCGAACATTGCCAAGTCCAAAAACCTTTCAGAGTTGATCGAAGCCAAAGGGAAACAGGTAAAAGATTAAAAAATAATTATCAGAGTTAACGTATTAATTTTTTGCATATTTTATTCAGTGTCATTTTTTCCGCGACGCAACGGTGAGGGCCTTCCCAGGAGATCGCGAGACCCTCACGTAGGGAAAAAAGCAAGATCTTGCTGACAACCTTTAAATAGCATAAGAAAGCTCGCGACACAAAACAATGTTACAAAATGGATTGTCCACGAAATTCTAACAGAACAGTTACTTCACTCGTACCACGTTGAAAAAGTACACGCTATGTCTCTGGATGATTATCCCACAAGACTTTAATACTACAACTGATTTTTATAGCAACATATCCTAAATCTAAATTTTTCTAACCTTATTTTGTTTACCAGTAAGACCAGTTTTACAAGAGATGGCATAATAAACTCACAAAATGTACATTTTTGGGCTGATGGAAATCCTCACTTAACAATTAAAAGAATTAGTTTATTTAACACCAGTAAATACTAAAGGAGAACGATTAGCGAGAATAGCAGATCATTTTAACAAAGTCCGTAATAATGCCTAAATGTTATTTCCAGTGCAGCTGGAAAATATTCGAAGAATAAAAAATATATATTGAGGTACGAGGAGCTCATATTAAACATTTGTTAAAATAACAGTTAAACGTTTTCACAATTTTACCTATTTGTGTTCAGCATTAGTAACTTTTGAGTTTTTCACATAAAAACCCATTTCTCTCGAAAACCGCCAATTTAAGAAAAATGAATTAAGAGTATCTTTTTCGAAGAGGAATAACCAAAATATTTAATAAATCAGTTTTCAGCTCTGTAAAATGACACCTGTCAAAAATTAGGCCAACGAATATGGGTGCAAGTTCATTCCTGACTTCTGTGATGATCTAAAATATCTACTATAATATGGTTTAATGAGTCTTTATAGCCTCTATTGAATATTAAAATTTCATTAAATTATACAAATCGGTTCAGAACTTAGAGCCGATAACGTAAATCGGGCACTTTAGGATTTTTTTCTGTTGCCAAATAGGGTAATTTTGACCACCTCTGTAGGCTCTCGCGAAATAAGGAGGTACTTACCGAAGAACGTGCATATTATAAATATCGCATTTGTCGTACTCCACACTTAAAACTTCGCAAAGAGGTCATCAGTACCAAAAACACTGAAGACAAAAAATAAACTAAAGATATCTATTTCTGTCAAACATTAAAAAATCCGCTCTCCCATCGATCATGAATAAACTTATTTTTCTTAAAATCTACTGGAATATTATGAAAAGTAAAATACCATAACTATTTTGAAGGTAAGTTTTTCTTGACGTCTAGTTTTGATTAAATTTATTCAAGTTATTTAACATTTGTATTAGTCTGACTTTCAATAGTTTTTAAAGTTTCTATTACGTCAAATTATAGCATGTTAAATAGCTATTTTATATTTGTATAATTCAAACGTTTTGCAATATTTATTCTTAAACAATTCAGCATTATGGTAAACAAATCAAGCACATTAGAGCCCACGCTGTGTCACATAATTTATAATCATTAATTTATATTCATAAAATGAGAATAAATAAGGACAAGGGCGGGTAGAATTTTTTATAAGAATGACACCTTATATAAGATAAATCTCAAATAAGAATTATTATAAAATTAAGCTATATTTTTACTTTAAAATAGTAGTTCTTAATTCATTAACTTTCTGCTTAATTATTTTTATAGCACATATTTACTTACAATTAACCACAATAAATATAATAAATTGAAATACACTGCCTCTAAATTAATTTCGAATAATCGTGTTCATATTGCAATACCGAATCTTAAGATATACCAGATAAGATAATAATGTATTGAACTGTTAAATTTTAAGAGTTTACTGTAACTTAAGATTTTCATAAAATTGAATTCTTTTAGGTTCATAAATTGTTTATAATTTAAGGAATCTTTCCAGCACTAAATTATTTTAAAATTTAAATTATTTCCGAAGTTATAGTAATTAGAAGGGAACGCCGCAGAGCGTCATCCCGAAATTCCGTTAGCAAGCAGATTGGTCAGAGCCTTGCAAAGGTATCGTTGAATATTTTTTATATTAGATATTTGGAATCAGTAGTATAAAATTAGAATTATTTTAAGGAATTTCAGAAAGTGGAAGAGCTGCATAAAGGTGAAATTAGTTTAGACTCTTTAAACATACAACGCCATAGAATCAGTTTGCTTTGTGACACAGTACTATACAGGTCGCCACATTTATTATCAAAATGTAAAACAGTTCTTGAAGAAAAAAATATAGCCGAGAAGCAGGTGGAAGGCCTTCTCGGAGTACGAAACAACGACATTACCCGATAAATCATTATTCAATGAAAAGAGAGGAAGCTAGCAATAACACATCAGCTAAGAAATTAAAGAGTAGTGAAAGCGTTGATTAGAATGATGTTTAAAAGGATACACTCATAATAACATCTCAAGCCTAACATTGTCGTTTAGTCCATAGCTTCTAAAATGCATTGCAGTGGCGCAAAAAATGTTGAAATTGCATCTTATATTTCAGCTAGTATATTGATGGATATACTAGTCAGGAAGGAGGCGACAGTCTGTCTGTAATCATTTCTACAAAGATGAATTTTTCTTATTTTGATAGTATACCGCGAGATCGTCGTTGTCGTCATTTTGAGAACATTTTCCAAGGATAAAAATCATATCAATAGGCTCTTTCTTTAGATAAATATTCATTTTGACAAAGCAATAATACGAAAATATTCAAATAATTCATTTTATAAATGAAGTTTCATAGTTACAAAAAATAATATGACTATTATAGCAACAGGCTCTGCAGACTAAACTGACAGACTCAATGAATTATCTGATGTTTCTAAATGCCATAGACAACTAGATACATTAGAACATCTATTCAAAAAATACAAAATGATGCTGAAAACTTATTGTTATTACACCATTCGATATGTATTTTCTGGTAAGTTAAAAAGTATAGCGTTCTATTTAAATTAATCAAGTTGTAGCCTCTTAAAGTTCTTATTTGATTATTTCTAATTTTTGGACATCCTGTATAATATAGCAAGTTTATTACAATTGGGATATAAAATATGATTTATTTACACTTCACTGGAAATTTCGAGTATATACTAAAATACTTCTTAAGTATTTGAAACGTGAAAATTAGGTTAGATTTTGTCAAAATTCAAATTAGGCACGTATTTTGATCGGAGAATCCAATAATGCAGTAATATACCGGGAGTTCCATTTAAAAAACACAATTTTGATACTTTCATAGCTTTTGGGACACCTCGTAAAATATGAAAATAATTTTAAAAAGTAACTATATTACACTCCCATATACCCCAAAAGTAAAAATTTTTGAAAGTTACGTATTTTGGCCGCAATATTCCGTGCCGTATAGGGTGAATACCCTGTATATACGTCAAATAAATCTTTGTCATCACATCATCATCATGTCATATTCATCATCGCGGCTGACATTATCTTGTCTTCCTGATCCTTATCGTTATCTTCATCCATGCTATTTACCTCATTGGTGACGTCATCGTTTTCATTAAAAATCCGCGCATGGCTGTCATTAGCCCCATCTTCCAAAATATCTTTATCTGCAAATAATACTAAATAATTAAAAACTATTTTTATTCAATCATCGATTCACTGATAATTGGTGGCCAATGAATTATTTCAAATCGAGCGTTTCATTTTCGTCTACTTCCCAAACCACAATGTGGAGGAGATAAATTTGTAGGCTGTTTCAAGTGAGCACGGCTTCAAATTTGAGAAATATGTGCGGTTCGTCATATATGTTCTTGAAGCTCTGATTGGCAATATGGCAACGCAGATTCATCGAAGCTCTAAACTTTTTGACGAAATAGTCTTTCCAGCTTTTAAAAACATAACTGATCTGATTTTACAAACATTAGTTACTTTTTTATAACCGTATATTCGGCATATAAAAAATTTCCACCATGTCAAATTATGTAAATTGTAGTCGGAATATTCGTTTCAATTTGTTAAAGAATCTATTATTTTCGGAGCTTTTTAACAAAGTAAAGTTTTTTCCCTTTTTGAAAGGAAACTGAATTAAAGTCACAGTCAGTTAGCGCATGGAAGGAAGGCAGAGAATCACATACATGTGCTCCCAACGATTCATAAAATTTGCGCAAATTGATATTTCTGTGCGACTTACTAACACCTACCTCAAAGTTACAAACATGATATATAATTTTGCTACCAGCTTCCTCATATATTTAATTACATCACTATTAATAACGTACCTGAAACGTTCTTTATAATTGGTATATATTATTTAGAAAAAAAAATGATGCCATTTCTCTGCGATCCCTACTCGATAAAAGATATTCAGCTAAGTCTTCTTTAAAAGTTACGTTTCAGAAGGACGCTTTGATGATCCTCGAATTTCTATTTTAATACCTGTTTTTATTCCTCTCAAAGCGTTCTCTTTGTCCTTAATAACTCCTTAATCGAAGAAGACTCATACATATCGAATATTATAATAATGAACTGGGCGTCATTCCTTAAAAACATATTGAGTAAATTTTCAGATATGCTAGCATATGTAGCTGGTATATTTTTCATTAAAATGTAAAAAGTAAATTCATTGTAATTTTGTAAATTCGATTTTGGTGACAATTCGCTATCAGTTTCCCTTTCTAGTAGTTTTAGGAAGGTACTTTTTCCGTTGTACAAATATCTCCATCAAGAGGACACAAAGAAAGAAGAATAGCTGCCAATGAATACGTTAAAAGGTTCTCAAGATTTAATTGTTTGTGAAGACTAATAACTTGAAGTTGTCCAAATCTCTGCAAACATACTTCAACTTTTTTTCTCAGAAATTCTGACTTTTTTTTATTCCGTAACAATGTAAAATTTAAAATTTTTCTCATTCCCAAACATTCATCAAATCGATTTTTATCTACGGAACATTCGTTAATAAACATATTTCGCAATTCTTCTTCTTTCTTTTCGACATTTAGCACAAAATCGGCAACATTATCGTCTACTGCTTGGCCATTGGATATATGAAATAGTAAATTTTTTATAAGGCGTCATCAAAAGGATTTACATTTTCTTTAACGATGTCTATAAATATTTTACTTTTTTCAAATCTGCAATTACATCTTGTTTATTTGTTTTTTTGCTTGTTTCTTCATGCTACGTTTTTCTAAATGAAAATTCTTTTTTATTGTTCAGATGATGAAGGGCAGAGAAAGGAATTCCTCTAACAGAAGAATTTCCTACCACTTTGAGCCAAATTTGCGTAATTTTTTTATTTTGTTTAGTCTTTTTTTCAAGTTATTTATAAAACTACCATCTATATGAGCAAAATAAAAATTTATTTATATATTTAATAGCTGTGTCAAAAGTTATTATTATACCCATTTTATCGAGCGCCGAGATGATGTAACCCCGTAAGTACCACTCCGTATCAGGCAAAATAAATTTTTATCCTGTGATAAAATTATTTTAATTCTATAAGGATTGTATGCAAATTTGTTTAAATATTTAGACACTTGAATTTCCTCAACGCTTAAGTTAAGAAACTTAGTCTAGAAAATTTAAACTCATTTTAGCTTGTCTTATTAAGCTGTTTAAATTCTGGCTAATCTCTTACACGGTTAATCGGGCGTTCCTCCCAAAGGAAAGAAATTAGTTCCAGATTTTACATAATATAGCAGCCACGCAAAAAATATTTTCTAGTTACATATTAAGTTATATAGATGTTATCAAAATTAAGGATATATATTTCAAACTTAAATCTAATTAACGTTACAAATACTAGTCTTTTGCCCAACATAAGAGTGTGTTTAGAAACAGAGATTATCCTCTAGATTTTCAGTTATTACTTTCATCCTTCTGGGTACTCCTCTCAGTAGAGTTTGCAAGTATTCTTCAGGAATTGCGTTACACTCATATTATTCTGCAAACTGAGGTTTTTTTTTATTGTACTTGGAAATAGATTTTGTCGTTGTATGTGACATTTTAACTAAATCCACTCTAGGCCATACGGTGTCTAATCTAATTTTTTAATCTAGATCACATACAGGTAATTAACCAACATGTCAGCTGCGTTATAATGTATTACTACGAATCCTACTTATTCAATATGGTCGGTATAGGCAAAACACGATCTTGTAGAATTGTTTCTATATAAAAGCCTCTAGTTAGCGAGCCTCCTTTAACCAACATATTTTCGTCCATCTGGTTTCCATAATAACTCTTTTCTGTAAACAGAAAATTTTTTTTATTTCTCGACATTCCACTGAGCATGTCTTTTGACAAATTTCATTCGATCAGTTTTGCTGTTTCGCCAATTACATGGAACTCTGTTAGGCAGTCTTAGCTTTAAATCTGCTTCTTCTTTGTCGTAGGATTATCTTCGAACCAATATTCATTTGTTTTTTATTTATTAGTTCATTTTTGAAATCCGTGAATGTGAAAGTGTGATTTGGTGTAGAACTAACTATCAAAAGACTGTCACTATTAGCTGATATTCTTTATGATATTGGTTGACCAGGTTTTTGTATGCAATTTTCAAGCAATCTTTAAGATATTTCATACTGTGGGTTAATTTCTTAAGAGACATTCTACAATATCTTATGTTTATATTCTTCATTATAAAAAGCAAAAATTTATGCGCTTTCAGCTTCATTCGAGTATCACGGTAACATAATATTGTTTTAAATAGTGGAAAAATCAAATGCTTACTATTGGCGATTATCATCACAAGCTACTTAATAGGCTTTAATCTTTATATTATAAAATAATGCTGATTATATATATATATATATATATATATATATATATATATATATATATATATATATATGATAAATATATATATATATATATATATATATATATATGATAAATATTCTGATGAGTCATCATATTTCTATCTGGTTCTCGACTTTTATGCTAGCATATTTCTTGTTATTTCTAGTGGTTTTATAGGTATACTAATAAGGACAGGATATGAGTTTTAAGGCAGTTGTATTTGAATAATGTACAGGTTAAGAATTATTTATTAAAGTTAGTGATTTAGCTATAGAAGGGTTAAAAAGTAGTATAGTACTGAAAATAATGTAGTGAATAGTGTTGTGGTTTATTCTGCGGACACAGTAAATGATAGAGAGATAAAACCGTAACAATATTAATATCTTTTCCGTATTTACGAAAAAGTTGTGTTTAACTTTTGATTAAAGAGTTTGTGTGAAAAAATCGAGCTTTTCAATGAAAAAGTTAAATAACTCATAAAGTAAACTTCGGATTATTTTTTTTTTATTATTTATTATTTTTGATATAATTTTACATAAGCATAAACTACCATGAAGTATCTGAGTTTCCTGAATAAGGTAGAAAAAGTTTTCTTCTAAATAAACATACTATGCATTAAAGATGTGAAAATTTTATAACTTATTTCATAAATTTAGGTTATGTATCCACAAAAAAATCTTACATGGGTCATAACTTGTCATCAAATCGATCTATTTAATCTGGATGAACGTACTGATTTAGAGAAAAAATGCACCAAAATTTACCAATTTATGTTTTGATTTAGGAAACACTTAACTCAATATGACAGATATTATATAAAAAAATCAGTACTCTATAACCTAAAGCTTTATATAAACTCTTCAGAAGGGACATTACCAGTGTTGAATTTAAAACAGAAAGTGGAGGAGTTAAGTAAATGGAAAGATTTCCGTTAGCTAAAGAAACACACAAATCTGAAGATCACTTAATTATTTTGCTAAAAGTTGACCAAAAACAGTGATTTAAATTATTTTAAATGCCGCTGCAATATTTCTTTCAATTCCCTAATCCGTTTTTCAAAAATTTCTCTTAATACCTTTTTGTTCTCAAAAATGTGTTCTTAAAATGTCTAAAAGCTTATTTTTAAATAAGAAACACGTTGCGTTTTCGAAATATTCGATTATTTTCCATGCATGTTTTTATGGTCTGGCGAATGACATCTCAGCTTTCTTCACTTCTAATCTAGTTAATTTTAACTTCTTAGCTAGATGTCCTTCATAATCCACAAGATTATAAATAAAAGAAAATAATTCAGATATAGAAGATCAGTTAGTACTTTAGTTTTAGTTACTATGGAAACCTCAGGAACAATAAAAAGAATATGTTATGAGATAACACAGCTTAAAAATTGCGGTTCACCATCGAAACACTTTTTATAATTAATGCAAAAAAAATACAAAAAAAAGGAAGCATTTCGCGCAGGCTATGTAGATTTGAAAGCTTCGGTTATCAGTCTATCGAACAAAACCGGTCCGCTCAGCTGTCTGCCTAGGGAACCTAGATCTCGCTACGCCTTAGTTATGTGGACTACAAAAAAAAAAAAAACAAAAAATATTAAAAAAAAAACAAAAGATTCTAAATTCTTTTGATAACCTTCTCGACGATACATTCTGGGTTCGGCTGAGGTCAGGGGAAAGTTACGCTCAGGAATTTTTGGGATGGTTGAGTACAATTTCATCATTTCAAATTCTGGACAATTGAATTTCTAATTCAAGATTCGCTCTCAGCGTCCCCAAAAGAGTCTTAATAATTAACTTTTAAAAAGATTAAAATCCGCCATTTGAATCTACCATCTTAGATATTAAAAAATTGAAATTCATGCTCAGCGACCCCAAAACCCCCCGAGTAAGTATTTTTAAAGAGAAATATTGGTTTTTAAAACAATGAAGGTCCGCCATTTTGAATCTGCCATCTAGATATAGGAAAATTGAAATTATCATTACATATTACAGTATTTGTGACCTCAAAAACTCCCGACTGAGTATTTTTAAGCAAAAATAGCTAATAGAAGAATGGGAACTTCAAAGGGATTTAAGTAACAATAGATTTTTCATAATTTATTTTCGAATTTTCGAAATTTTCTCTATAATTGCATTTAATGAAGTAATTTTGCCACACACCATTTGAAAGCTTGTACTTTTCTGATACTTTTCATATTTACTTGAAAATTTTTAACACAAATAGAAAACGAACAGCAGGGGTCTAACTTTAGGAAATAACGCACCATAAATGGGGCAGAAAGAGAAGAGTGTAGATTTTGCGGAAAAGAGGACGAAACTTCTATTTACATCCTTTCAGAGTACAGCGCTTTAAAAAATCCTAGAATGCGGTTTTTGGAAGCACACCAAATAGAAGAAGGGGAGCCACCCATTTTAAAGCCTTCCAAAATCTTAAAGTTCCTGAGGGAAATAGGACGGGAGGACCTGCTTCAGCAGGCAAGGCAGCAGTAGCGGAACACTCCAGCCTTTCTGAGATTTATTCTGAAAATATACATGTGACATTAAAGAGTTAAAATTGTAAATTTTCTGGATAATCCCGATCACTTATTTAAAGTTTTACTTCGATAGTAATATAGTATTTTCTTCATATATCAATTTAATAGATCTATTTAGAATAAACGGAATTAGTAAACATTAACAACAATTAAAAAGCTATTGGTCTTCAGGTTTTTCGTAGACTACTTAAGATTTACTTACGTAACTCTTTCACTTAATAACATTCAACATCGTCAATGCGTTAGGTTTTCCATGGTTAATTTTTGCTGGTTATTAACATACACCTTGCTGAGAAATACATAATTGTTTGTAATTTAAATACCACATTAAATATTGCCGTTTAAAAGATAAAAGTTGGTATTCATAAACAAATATTTTCAAAAGAAAAATAATTAATTTTTGAGTCAAACAATGTATAAAAGGAAATCCTTTCTCAATTTATATTGAAAAATCAAGAAAAACGTTGTTGTTTTAAGCAGACAAAATAGCCTCACCTTGTTTTAAGTGAATTAGGAAAACTAGTGAATTTATTAGTAATTGATGTAATTGCCCGATACTTTTCGTTCCCTTCTTCTTCTTCTAGGTAGAACCAAGTTCTGTTATCTATACAATGGCTCATCGATCCTCGTTTGAGGTCGAAATCCAGCTGTTTCTCCATCTTTTGGGGGGCCGTCCAGGCGGCCGTTTGGTGTTTGGTGTCTCTCTCATCACGGTTTTGGCTAGTCTGTCATCGTCCATTCGTTCCACGTGATCTCTCCACTGCCTATGACGGTTTCGAACCCACTTCACAACATCCCCCACTCCGCTGTCCTCGCGTATTTTTGCGCTTCTTATTCTATCTCTTAAACTTGTTGCCGTGATCATTCTCAGCGTTTTCATTTCTGTGGTTCTCATAATTTTTCGTTGTATTTTTTAAATTATTTACCATAACTTATGAATTAAATTTTTAATTGAGACAGTTTTATTTTTGGATGTTTATTTTCTTTATTCATTTCTAGGTCTCAAAAGCATCAATAATAATTGAATATTTCAAAAAGATCACGTATTTTTTATTTAAAAATAAGCTTTTAAAAATTTCAGAAATACATTTTTAGAACGAAAAGGTATTAAAAAAATGTTTGAAAAATATATTATGGAATTAAAAGAAATGCAGCGGCATTTGCGATAATTTAGATCATTGTTTTTAGCCAACTTTCAGCAAAATTATTAAATGATATTCAGATTTGTGTGTTTTTTTAGCTCACGGAAATCTTTCAATAGAATTAGCTTCTCCACTTTCTATTTAAATGCAACTCTGGCAATGTCGCTGCTGAAGAGTTTATATAAAGCTTTAGAATATACAGCACTGTTTTTTTTTTATTTAATAATCAGTCATATTGAGTTTACATTTTCAGAAAAAGTTCTTAATTTCCGCTCTCGGAGAGCTACGAATATTCCCTAAATCCAAACATAAACTGGGCACTTATCTTGCTTTTTATTTGTTCTTTTCAAGTATTTTCATGAAAAACTTTTCGAATTGGTTACATTTTGATGTATTTTTTCTCTAAATCAATCCGTTCGTCCACATCGATTTTCAAAATGACAAGTTATGGTCCATGTAAGTTTTTTTGTAGATATGAAAACCAATTTATGTAATAAGTTATAAAATTTTCCAAATTTAAGACATAGTGTTTTTTTTTAAGAAGAAAACTTTTTTACTTTTTTCAGGAAAATCAGACACTTCACGGTAGTTTATGCTTATGGAAAATTATATCAAAAATAATAAATAATAAAAAAATAATCCGAAGTTTATTTTCGATTAAAATTCGATTTTTTCACACAAATTCTTTAATTAAAAATCAAAAACAACCTTGTCGGTAATATAAAAAAGGTAATTATATTGTTACGATTTTATCTCTTTAAAATCATTTACTGGGTCTGCAGAAGAAACCACATCACTTTTCACAAAATTTAGTTTCAGTGTTATACTACTTCTTAACCCTTTTATAGCTAAAGCACTAACTTTAATTATTACTTCTTAATCAGTATACTATTAAAATATAGCTATCTTAAGATTCATATCCTATCCCTTTTAATATACCTATAGAACTACCAGAAATAAGAAATATGCTAGCATAAAATTCAAGAACTACCTAGAAATATGATGACTCATCGAAATAATATTTTTTTCGTTATGACTCATCGCATCAAAATAATATTCATATACAAGAACTTATCAAAAAGCTATCTTAGCCCTTCTTACAATTTTTTTTTCGATATTTATTACCTATTCCAACCAAAAACTCACCATCACCTTATTTTTCCCATGAAAATTATCATCTCACCTGCAATAATCGTTTTCTTTGTCGAATATTACCTAGGAAGAATTAAATTAGTAGATGAGAAAGTTTATTATTTATCTAGTAGGTGCATTTCATTCTTATATAATTCAAAGATTAAAGCCTATAAGCGATTATTGTGATGATAAGCGACATTAATATTCATTTTATTTTTCCTGTATTTAAAATAATAATATGCTACTATGACTCTCAAATGAAATTGAAACCGCATAAATTTTTGCACTATTTAGTGAAGAATATAAACATAAGCTATTCCACTATGTCTTTTAAGAGATTAATCCACATTATGAAATATTTTAAAAAATTTGCTGGAAAAACATGCGAAGACCTGGTAAATAAAAACCATAAAGAATATCAGCTATTGCTAACAGTTTTTTGATAGTTAATTCTACACCAAATCACACGTTCATATTCATGTATTTTAAAAATGAGCTACTAAATAAAAAACAAACAAATATAAGTTCGAAAATAATCCTACGAGGATAAAAGAAGCAGATTTAAAGCTAAGATTATCTACCTACGTCATTGTCAAGATAACAAAATTCATTGAATGAAATTTGTCAAAATATGGCTATGTAAGTGTTGGTGAAAGGATGCTAGCTGCAATCTCGCACCGAGCGTAAGCAATATAATGCTTTGATGAAATACTAGTTTGGTGGGACGCACTGAACTCATGGAAATGACTGAAGACTTTTATATGGAAAAAATTCTTCAAAATCATGTTTTGTCTATACCGACCCTATTGGATACGAAGGATTCGTAGTAATGCATGATAACTTTCGACCACATACAGCTGACATGCTAACTAGTTGCCTCGATGCGATCCAGATTAAAAAAATTAGACAAGAAACCTTATAGCCTAGACTTAAATCCAGTAGAACATATGTGGAATTACTTAAAATGTCATAAAAAACGAAAAAATTTATTTCCAAGTACAATAAAAAAGTCTTAGTTTTCAGAATAATATAAGTGAAAAATACTTGCACATTCTACGGAGAGGGTACCCAGAAGGATAAAAGTTATACCTAAAGCTAGCTATACTCCTATGTTACACAAAATACTATATATGTATATATATATATATATATATATATATATATATATATATATATATATATATATATATATGTATATATTCATGTATGTATATGTATATGTGAGACATAAAGTAATGCTTTGGAAAGGAAAACTAAACTGCTTAGTATTAACACAGTATCAATTTCAGTTGAGCATGTTTTGGAAACCTAGAACATATTCACTGTAGACCTCTCACATGATATAATAACAAAAGTTTGAGAAATATGCATCACACAAAAAATTGTCAATGGATTAAGAACTGCCCAAAGGGCATTGGAATGGAATATACCAGGCCTTATTCTGAAGGATAGGGTATGAAATAACAAAACTAGACAAAAAAAAACAAAAGTTCAAGATATAATCTCAAAGATTTCGCTTATTAAATGGAGGTTTGATAGGCCACGTGACTAGAAAATATCCCTATAGTTGAAATCTTAAAAATATGCAATGGAGGCCAAGAATTGCAAAGGGAAGTATTGACTGACCGCAAAAATGTTGTAAGATGAGGTTAAATAGATATCGGTGAAAAGGTAGTATCGAGTGCTCAGAATAGAAAAACATAGAGAATTTGGAAGAGACTTATATCCAGACAAAATCTGAAGAGAAAGAAAGAAAATAAAATATAATGATTCATTTGAGCTTTTTAGTTATTCTTCAAAAATTTTTGAACTTTAGCGCCCTCGAGCAAAAAATGCATACACTATCAAAAGTGGATATTCCACATAGATAAATAATATTCATAAATATAAAAGTTATTTTTAGAAATAAAGTGTTATTTCTCTCTATATTATTCCATACGTTTCATTTAAATCTACATTTAATTAAACGATAGTAAAAATAAAAACTATTTTGTGTTTTCACAAACTGAGGAGAATCAAGGTGATCCCTTACGCTAGTAATTGGGCCTTGCTTACAAAGGAAGAGGATAATCCAAACAAACTTTGGTATAAGCTTACAAACTATATATGAACGGTAAAAAGAGTAAGTTTTAGATTTACTATTATAAATGAGATAGTGAATACCAAATGCGATATGATATATATTTTGAAATAATAGCATTGTACAGTTTTTTGTCAATGCAAAGGAGTATGACGAAAAAATCGGTTTTCGGTTGTGTGGCAGAACCCTATCTTTATTATAGGCTGATTAAAATAATAAAAATAACCTTCAAGTTTAGGGAACCCTTATAAAACAGGAGCAAACTAAGTTTCAACTGAAAAAATAAGTTATACAAGCACACCTAAAAGGGGTGTCTAAATGTAGCGTGAGTTATGTCTATTATAAACGTACCAATGGTACATTTATAATAGACACCTCTTAATAAAAATATAATAAGATAAATCATGTTGTTTTAGGTACTGTGTGCTAAGGTAGTTTAAGAGAATTTTTCTTCTATAATGACATGGATATATCCACTGCTATTGCATCTCACACGGAGGAATCCGTGAAAGCCGCCTAAACATATATACGCCATCCGACGGGAGGTCGGCGAAGCCGCGCTCAGTATTTGCATGCTTCCTTCCGATCTGTCCTTTGCACAGCCAGGTGCATGTCGGTACCCTGATGAGTCTAGTAGAAACGAAACATATACCTCTGCCGTATCACTGTGGCGGGGAGGATAAGTTTTTGACTTTCTTCTCGGTATGGTGGTACAGGTAGACCATCATCTTGATGGTGATGGAATAGGATAAATTGTGTTCCTTAGAAATTTGTTTAAACTGTTCAACCACTAACATGGAAAGGATATGGTTGGAACGAAGTTTGCATTTACTATTTGGATCTTACTTCATTCCTACACGGAGCTGCATATAGTTGTACGTTTGCTGAAAGTGATTGCAGCACTACAACGGCATAATGTGGATATATCCACTGCTATTGCATCTCACACGGAGAACTCCGTGAAAGCCGCATAAACATATATATATATATATATATATATATATATATATATATATATATATATATATATATATATATATACAGGATTTCTTAAAAAGTGTATTTAGTTCCAAAGATTTTTCTAGGTTTTTCTAAGCATTAAGGAATAAATAAAAACAGTTAAGTCTTTATTTTTATGTAATTAAATATCGAAAAGGCCTTCCTGTGACAGTCTAACAGTAACACAAATCCTGTTTTGCGTAATAAGTTCACATTCCTCAAAAATTCTATTTCTTCATGCTTAATAGGTCAGTTAGTTTCGATATAATTTTAATTTTCTAAATGACCCCATAGGATATAATCAAGTAGCGTCAAGTCTGTCGACTTTGCAGTCCTTTCTATGATTCTTCTTTTTAGTATCATTAAGATAAGTCCTTAGCGTCAATCCAGCAAATGGTGCTTCACCTTTCTGAAACCAGTTATTTGGAAAATTTGACCCTATTACATGTTCTATTGCAGGTATGATATGATTTTCTAGATATATGTCGGAAGTTTAGTTGCTCTCAATTATAATTGCCCCTTTTAAACTACTGTCAACAATTCCACTTTAAAATCCGATTTTTTTAGAATATTGTATATGAGTTTCTCTCATCCAGTAGAAGGTTTTGATCAGCTAACATACGGCAATTAATTAAGCATAATAGTATCCCCCTCAGAGAAAATAATTGAATCTAAAAAATTATTATTTTCTGCGATCATGGTCATTCTTTCACAATTATTGAATCAAAGTTATTTTAAAAGGATAACAGTGGGAATTTTTTTAACTCTTAAAAAAACTTAATTGAAATATCTGTAGAACTTTTAGGTTTGATTATAAGGATTGCAACATAAACTTAGCCTAAAATTTTATATACAATTAAAATTTGAAGCAAAATTTCAATGTCTAGTTTAAAAAAGCTTGATATTGATGTGTAACACCTAAAAACCTTTATTTAAATTATGTTCTGCTGATTCGAATAATTTTTGAAATGTTCCGGATTTTCGGAACTTTTTACAAATAATATATAACAAACAATACAATAAGCTTTTAAGCTGTAGTGTAAGGGTTTCTTACTCCAAATTGCTATATCGTTTAATCAATCAATCAATCAATCAAGCTTATCCTAGATACGAATTTAATTCCCGATTTAGGCGTAATTTCGGATTCTGCTCCTTTATCCGAAATATTCTCCTTTGCCAACAAGAGAACATACTAGACAGAAAAGCTTTGAGATGGCTTAAAATAAAACCTCAAAAAGTCACTAGCTTCACCTGTTATTTTTAGCGACATGATAACATAAAACTCTTCAAATACGATGCAAATAAAATCGATTTTCAGCATATTCTAAAAGAAATTCTGACAGTAAAAGTAAATCGAGTAATGAATTTTTCATGCTATAGTGTTAACCGTCCAAAACTTTGAGGTTATAAGATACTAATGATTTCTCTAAAAATTACATTTATTTTAGAAGTTCCAATAGGATGGAGATATAAAACTACGGGGCCATTACAGGCGGTTGAAAACCAATGTAAGGTTAGCAATTAAACTGAAACTAACCAAGCCATATTTTTGCGACATTCTTCAAGTTTTTGAGTCTTTAGGTCCAACGACACGTTCATGTAATATTCTCCAATATCTATCGTAGATAGTTTTCCATATACTTATGTCTAAAGATACAATTTTATATATATTTACGTATTGAAATTACATCGATCTGTAATATACAATAAATAAAAGGTCACAATTTCTGTTATAAATTCCTTATATGCTATATGAAAATATCGGCCTTCGGCCAAAATTAACCTGACTGAGAGTTGTGATTTTCAAATACACAAATTATGACAGGAACCTGCATGTCATCCTACTGTAAGCTGTACTAAAAGTTAAAGTACAATATCAGCACTTAAACAATTTCAAAACATGTTTTTAACACTTGTTCAAAAACAGGATACCGACATGCGCAAAGATATTGTTCAAATTTGTCAACAAATATTATTGTGGACGTTTATATTATCCATTCCTAGGAAGGCGTCTCCCACTGGTGCCTTTTAGCTTTAATTGTGAGACACTGAACTATTCAAATTAAATATAATTAGAATTAATATTCATAGCGTTAGGATTAATATACAGAGTATTTCAAAAAATATTCTCCAACGCCCACCTAGAGACTCAATATCTGAAAATAACAAGAAAATTTCTTCTTTTACTACTAGGTAAAAGAGTTATTAAAAAAATATAAGTTATGCACTAGCTATTACATGTAGTCTTGTTATCTCGGCAGTTGTTGTTGGAATATTATTTTTTTGATTTTCTTTGAAATTTCTTTATTTGTCAAAAACTTAAAAGGAAGATTTTGTTTAGTAGAAGAAAAAATTTTAAAATTGATTTTAAAACAAAGGAGTATCACAATATTCTAAATAATATAAGTAGTATTACTCATATGCATGCTACTGATGGAAAAAAATTAATTCATTAAGGTAAAAAAAATCCATGAAATAATTTACCATACGTTTTAGCAAACTGCGCAATTTTTTCACCCTATAATTCAATAACGAGACTCTTTTGGACCAATGTTTGTAGAAACTTTTTCTCTTATTTGTAACGAAGTTATTAATTTTTCGGCATGAGTATGTTCGGCGGTATTTAATTTATTCTTTTAACATCCGAAAAATTTGATTCGTGCGGGAAAAGAATTGCTAAAGTTTCAATATTACCGGTATATAATTAGATTTACCACGCCATGCCGGGAAATAAAATTTTCCGATGATTTTCAGAGCGTCCGACTACTCGTTAGCGTAGTGGAAGCTCAGACCGTCTATTTAAGCTCGAGCAGACCTAAGATCTACACGCTCTCCACCTGGGTCAACAGTCCGAACGGACTGCCTCGGTCGCCTGCCGGACCGCGCTTTCCTGGTCTGGCAAGCGAGGCTTGTGTGTATGGTGTTTCACCATCGAATTCCTTCGTTACGTCCTACCCCGCTAATGACCAGCATTGCCGAGGATCCCTGTAAGTACGGGCAATATTGTGTCATCCTACCGTCACTGCTGAGGACCCTTATAAATACGGGCGGTGTCGGTTCCCTTCCTAATTTTCTACCCCTATTGGTCGACATTGTCGAGGACCCTTGTAAGTACGGGCAATGTCGTTCCATCCTGCTGACGCTGTCGAGGAGCCTTACAAGTACGGGCAGCGTCAGTTTCTTTCTTTCCATCCTACCGCCATCTATACACACACGCACTGAATGCCGTAAGTTTAGTTTTGGTTCCGTATTGACCAGAAATGTGTTTTACTGCCAGGTGCCCTCCTATGTCCGTTGATAAGGGCGCTTAACAACTGCCGCCCCGAAGTTTATCGCCTCCGCCGCGCGTCCACTATAACAAGCTGACCGGTGCATAAGTGGGTCCTCGACCATATGAATCTCAAGGGTGGCGCCCGAGAACCGATTACCGAGTGGATGTTTTGATCAGCGGGCAGTCAAACCGTCGAACAGTTCAGAGAGAAGAGATATCCCGATTATAAGTAGATACCGTCAAACCGTTACCCCTTCGCTGAGCATTTGGCCGATGACTGTCTGCACAGGAAATATCCACTGACCGATGTTCCGCTACCGTAAACAAAATGATCCGTAGAGCACGACTTGCCGCTCCTTAAAGTAAAACGCGTCACATATTTTAGAATAGTAAATCTCTAGACGAGCGTTGGTACAGGTTTTCTGAAACACCTCGATATATAGTTTACCAGCATATGCTGCTTATTATTGTAAACGGAAAAGTGAAATTTTGTAAACGAAAAGTTACGAGTCCTTTTCAGTGATATGGTCGGGACTCTAATTATTCTGCTTTGTTCGAAAACATTATATTTCGATCTAAATATACCTGTATCTGTGCTCTTTTCGTAATACTTCGTGCCTAAAATATATAATTTATGGCTAATCCGTCACCCATATATAGATTAAATTATTTTTCTTCTTTTTTTTTCAAAATATTCGACAGTTTGCCAGTATGAAATATACATTAATCAGGTAAAAAGCATCGATGGTAACTTACAAACCCTCATTATATAACACACAGAAAAGTTCTCATTTATCAGTTTGGCATGAAAATTTTTATTTTTTTCTAATATTATAATACGTAGACTTATTTATTTTTTATATCGGGAAAATGGCAGCTATATTTGTTATCGTCAAAATTTGCGGTTGACCTATTCGTTTAAGACAGCATTGATTCTAACATCATAATAAATCATATTTCCAAACCACGCCATATCAATTTAAATTGGCAAACTTTTCGATTCTGGCAGCGTCAGCAAGTAATAAATGTGAAGAAACACAAATAGTCAAGTTGAGTGAGCTATTCGCGATTTTGTATGAAAATTAGAAAAATGGTAATAGTTGCAAGTGCAGGATATACATTATTTGTCGAAATAGAAGAATGCGAGTGTATTGCATGTACAATTTTAAAGTTACAACAAGCAAAGTTATTTAGTGTAAAATTAATATTTGATACTCTGATTGGCTCATATACAAAGATGTTAATTATGTGATATTTCTAAAGTCAATATTTAGAAAATTATTATTTTTGTCGCTCGGAAATATTACATAGTCTGACAAATTTCAAAACCAGAAAAGAGACTATCCTTTTTCGAAGATTTTCGATATGCCTAATACTAATTTGTAGTAAGATTTGACCTATTGCTTGGGGTTCTATTCTATTCCAAACTAAACTAAACTAAAGTGCAAAAATGTCGGTTTTTCGTTGTTTTTATGTAACGGGGCAAGTTTCACTTTTATCGTTAAACAACATTTGGAAGTCGAAATTTTTAATATTTCCTCACAAAACTGACTTGGATTTATAGCGATGTTCTTTTTCATCTCGAAAATATCGTCAAAACTATCGGAAAACTGTGATTTTTAGGATGGCGGATTTAATATAGCGGAACAAAAGTTTTGAAAAACCCACATTTATGTCTGTAACTTTGTACTCAATTAAAATTTTCCAGAATTTTGTATTTAAGATGGTTGTTGAAAGTCTTACCAAAAGCTTAACTGTGAGACGCCATATTGAATTCTTCGTGAGTTGTACGAAACAAAGTAATAGTTCTGGCCGAAAGAGCCTCTTTTAAATAGGGTAGCATATAGGCGAGAAAATATCAACTCTCTTGGAAATCAACCTGTCCATGATTGACAACGGTTGACCGTTGACGGATTATTAGGCTAAACTAATAAATTTCAATCGACGATATTTTAGAGATATCCATTTAAATCTAAATAGGAAATGAAGAAGACGACTAGTACTTTCAACTGCTATATACAGAGTGATTCTCCGGGAATTTTATCGATCGATTGTGGGAAAACTATAATCAGGAAAAATCTGAAAATTTGACAGTCTACTAACGTGCATGGGGAACAGCCTACTAAAATATTTTTAAGATGGCGACACTTCCGGTTATACCGGAAGTCGATATCAACTTGCTTATTTTAAATTGAATACCCTATATATTATCGCATTTTGGATTTTTACATAAAATTCTAAACATATTTCATGTCTAATGTTCTATAAATAAGTCTCACCATTTCGGATATATTAAAATTTTTATGTCAAAAATGATGTTTACGGACCAAAACTTAACTGCAAATTTTTCCAATCAGAAATTCTTTATATTTAATTTGGATTACTTTTCTTGTAGACAAAGATCGTTATTAGTAGTTTTTTATGATATTTTGAAATTATTAGTACAGAGTGGTCAAAAAGGAGGAATAAAAATTATATTTAAAAAATCGTCATAAGTCAATTTTAGTCATATTAGGCATTAGAATAAAGGTAACTTTAAATACGGTTGTCTATTCCAAAAATTTGCAGTTTTCAAAATATTGGCAATCAAACATTTTTCTATTGTAAAAATGCTATACGGGTGTTAAGTTTTCTTATTAGTTGGCCATGACGGCGAAGCGTCAAACAATTGAACCCTACAGAATTGTCACTATTTCCTGCCATTTGACATTCATTAATAATAATCACGCCGGGGCGATTGAATTACAAGCAAGAAGAGTATTTAAGTTTATTTATTATTTACGGAGAATGTGATAGAGTTATTTCAAGAACATGCGATACATTCACGATCCGATATCCGCAGAAACAGAAACCAACACCACCATCTGTTAAAAAGACTATAGAAAACTTCAAGAACTTTGGATCCATAAAAGCAAAAAGAGATAGAAATAAACCAGTTGTTAATAATAAAACTAATGACACTACAATTTTAGGATATTTCGCCACATGTCTGACAATATCTACAAAGCAAGTAGCATTAGAGTCCGGATTATCTCAAACATCAGTTTTAAGGATTTTATGGAAACACAATTTTCATCTTTATGTATATTCTATAGTACTACATTTAAAAGGCACTGATTTTCCACGGAGAGTAGAGTTCTGTCAATTTATTTTACTTCCGTCACAAGAAAATTATTTGGTCGGACGTAGCCAAGTTCACAAAAAAAGGGTTGTTTAATCGACGCAATTCCCATTAGCGACTCAAACGTACATCCATTTAGAGAATTAAATTTTCAAGAGTCTTGGCAGTCTAACGTGTATTATGCTATAAGAAATGACAGCGCTTCCCTCTAAAATTCTACCAAGATAATTGGAATGGTAAGCCATTTTTGAAGACCTCCAGAGACAAAATATGTTTTTAACTTATAGGTGAGCGCTACTTTGACGTCTTGAAAAATTTGAAAATGAACTATTTAGATAACTTGTCGCTGGCTAATCATAGAAATCTATTTTATCAATATGATGGGGCAAAAACGGTGATATTTGTACTTTTAGGTTAAAATATCACGAAAACCTGAAGAAACAGGTCAATTCTCAAAATTGTATTCTGGTATCTGGCTCTGAGTGTAAAAATTATATAGGCCTGTATTATTATAAACTTAGAAGTTTATTGCAGTCGCCTGAGGAGGTCTATAATGTTACCAAAGAGTTTGACAGAGATTTTTCTTTAAAAAGGATACTTTTCAAGCATATGTTAGCCACTTTATTATATAAAAGGTGCCTCTCTGTCATACTTATGTGGGAAGCCTCAAATTCTAAATATTCTCAAAGCTTCCATACAATAATTATTGTTGATGCATAGTTTAGGCTTTGTGACTAAGAAACTGCCACGATAATAGTTGTAATACCCGCTCCTTATGATATAATGGCAAAAAGAGCTCACGTGTCAAGATTTACGTAAAGGTTTATATGATTATTGTTTAATTGTGAGTTACAAGATAAACCAAATTATCACAACAGAATAATAGAATTTGGTAGAGGTGCAGAAAATTTTTTATTTTACATTGTTTCAAGATTTGGTCGTATGATTTTTTCCTTACATAATGAAAAGAAAAAATAAGATGAAGTATGTAAAACTAAGAAAAGCAAAAAATAAAACCCCAAAGGCTTCTGGCATTTATGTGAAAATTCTTATGTTTTAGATCTAAGAAGTTTAATGATGAGTAGGTCTTTATGTGTGGAAGAAATAGCTCTCTCCTCACTATAGTTTCATTTAATCAGGGTGTTACGAATAAGCTACTAAGATATAAAAGTATTCATTCATTAACAAAAAAGTTGAAGAAATGAAATAAACATATACTCTTTTATCTTTATGTCATAATTATAACGTTATACCTGTTTTAATACATATCCTAAATTAACTAATGGGAATTGAAATCGGTTGATAACATAAATATATTTCGGTATTTGAATTTCGAATTTTTTTTTAGATCGCGGACTATAAATCTACAATTATATTTTAAAAGTTTGTATTTTATTTTCAAAAAATCCAAATAGCTATTTCTTATAGAAATTTTGGGTCTACGTTTTGCCTCTTAGATTTGCAAAAAGCTTTTAATATGGTAAATCATAAGAAAATAATGAAAATATTACAATATTGTAGCCTTAAAGGCAAAGACCAACAAATAATATTATGCTTACACCGGAATCTGATTCGATGTCTAAAAAGATAAAAACTGAAGAACGAGCATATAACCCTTCTTAATATCTTTTCAGATAAAATCATCAGCTTGCGACAAAAATTTTGGTGATTAATAAAAGCCCCCAATACAAACATGAATATTAAAACACACCAACAAATACTTGAAAGGGCCACACATATAATGTCCCTAGGTAGTGTAATTAATGAAAACTGGAATCAGTCTATTGAAATAAACTCTAGGAATGAAAAAGCACGAAGCTTTTTTGTAACTGCAAGCTAAACTTCAAATCAATAAGAAAAATGCTAAGATGCTAAATTTGTGATGTTACCGCTGAATGTTGAACGTCCATTGAAGAGCACATGTCTCAAATTTAGAAATACTTAGCTGAATGGCAAAGGAAATAGAATTAATCCAGGTGCGGCAATTCAAAAATTACAATTAATGTTTAAATTTTATGATATTTGCTTATTCATTTATTTACATTAACTTACGATAAAATAAAATTGAAATTTCAAAATATTATCCACGGCTTACTCAACAAAATAATGAAGTTGACATCTTAAATTATTCTTATGATAGTTATAGAAAAGAAAATAAAAATCGGTATGCCTTATTGAGTTACAAATGTATTATTACGAAGATAGTTCCTAATTTTCATTTTAAATATACCAAGGTTGCAAAAAAATACATCTGAAGTGTTACAAAATTGATTAAATTCAGAATGCATTCTAATGTTTTAACCTAAATTTATTCCATGTTCTATGGAATAATAAATATGTATGTATTTACTTTAAAATTTAAACAAGATAAGAAAAATGGAGAATCTGTGTAACTGTTAATTACTTTCAAAATAATACATAAGACAGAAATAATTATTCTCTGAGCAAGTGACAAATTTTATATAAAAAATTTTTTGGATTTTTTTTGATATCGCAAGAATATGTTACTGGGAAAAACAAATGCGTATGAAAAATTGTATTTTTTTTTAAATAATCTATTTTTATGCTTAAACGAAACACTCTGTACATTACTAAATATTAAAATAGAGCTTAAAATTACCGTTTTAAAAATTTATATGTTGCCTATGTTTTCTCCAACCATTTTTGAAATATTTAACTCAAAATATTAAATATTGCCAAAAGTCTCCATAGTCATGTATATTATGAAATAATTAGAAATTAGGCAGTACAATGAAGAACTTAATACATTATAGTCGTATTATAATAAAATAAAATAAAATCAAGTAGGTTATGAGGAAATAATGATTCACTTTAATGACGGAAAAATAATTTTATTAAAAATGACTAGTGAGCAATGACATGATTTCTTTGCATACATTTTTGAGAAACTTCTTTTAAAAGTTCTCAATATGAGCTTCATTGTCAAACATTGATTTTCTGTCTTCTATTTTGTTTGTGCTCATGTCGAGCACTTGTAATTATGTTCTGTTATTCGAAGTTTCTAAAAAATTTGTGCAAAGAATTCATTTAATTTTTAACCAGTTATTTTTATTAAAATTATTTTATTGTTATTAGAACGTATAATTATTTTTTCATAGCCAAGTTGATTTTGCACTAAAATACGACTATAATATATTATATTCTTTACCGAACAACCTAATTTTCAATGGTTTCTTAACTTACATGGTTATGGACACTTTTTAAAATATTTAATATTTTGAGGTAAATATTAATTTCAAAAACGGATGAACAAACCATATGCAACATATATATTTTTAAAAAGCGAATATTAAACTCTGTTTTAATATTTAGTAACACACAGGGTGTTCTGTTTAAAAAAGTTAATTTATTTAAGAAAATACAATTTTGCATAAACATTTGTTTTTTCTGGCAACATATTCTTGTGCGATAGAAAAAAATCGAGCAACTTATGTATTTTAAGTTTTTTTCTAACTCCTGTAATAAACTCACCAAAGCTTATGGAAATATAAGAAGCAACTCGGTAAATTACAATAGTGTGGAAAAAATGGTTAGTAGGATTTTTCCTACTTCTGTTATCTCAGGAATCACGGAAACATTTCGAACAATCACTGTGTCAGTTATCCTAATTTATTTAGAACAATAGATGTTATTTTCTCGCCTTACTTTAGAAGATTTTTCTTTTTGAAATTTATTGTTAGTTTCCTTTTCGAAATTTATTATTAGTAGCCTTTAGACGAAGTAAAAACTTTCAGAATGATAATAGTAATTATGTAGTATATTATGTATCATTTTCTCTTTTGGGGAAAATTTTTTGTTTAACAATTAAGATGTGAAAAAACAGTTTTTTCGAGTTCTAGGAAAAACTATTATATTTCAGTAAAAAGAAAAGTTGTGCGCTTTGAAAATACCTACAAAATGAGCTAAAGATCATCTAAATCGGATAATTTGTTTATTAGTTATTGAAAAAAACCTGCTCATATGGCTGTTTCTTCAATTGTAAATAAACAATAAAAAAATAGATTGCATTCATTTTATACTACACCGAAAGGAGCCTCTTGTTGCATACAACAAGTATGCAAAATTTTAATAGTTTTTTTTTTACACAGTGAATTTGCTTGCAACTTTTTTATGTTTTTTTGATTTTTTGTTCTCAGCGATCTAAAAATCGTACAGTGACAATAACAAAAAAGAACCAACTTAATTATTGACTTTAAATTGTTGAAACAGACAAACAAATTTGTGGTTGCTTTTTTCGATATAAACAAATAGAACCCTTCGACAATTGTTGATAGCGAAATGCCGATCAGTGGATGTGATAAGAAAGATTTTGGCACATATTTTGAAAAAAAAACAAATTCTGTACGACCACTAGAAGCTGAGATAGAATTTCTTATTTTAAAAAATCGCTGCTGCGTTGTTTATTATTAAAGGATTCTTTAAGTAGGGACTTATAGGGAGATTGTTAAACTATTGTTTCAGTTTTCAACTCAATTATTTCAAAATTGTTCATGTTGCAATAGTTTAAAGTTGCACATACTCTAAGAGTCAGAAAGTGAGCAGTGGAAGGAAGAGTTCTTTCAGCTTGCGGCGCGTGGAAAAAACGTGACTCGGACGCTTCACATTCATTTTGCCGGAAAAATTTAGATTATCTTGGCGAATATTAGTCTTAAAATCTTTTTTTTTTTAATTGGTGGTTTCTCGACGAGATGTGAACAATGGATGATATGTTTTTGTAATCAAATTATTGTTAAACATAGCAATAAACAAATTGTTGCACTATCTTCTTAAATTGCGAGAAAAATGTTACAGTAGTCAACAATATACTACGAATTAGGAATATTAAATATCAGGTTGATTTTTAATGATCCGTTAATATTTATGGAGTTATAGCATGAAACAAATTGCAGCTATCGTTTGCCGCCAAACTATTGGTTGTAGAAAAAAAAACAAATTTTAACTTTTTTGTTTATTTTATACGACGAATATTTTTCACATAAAAAATTTTTTTACTAACATACATATTTCTGCTTAAATCTGTACAAAACATTTATTCCGTTTCTTAGATATCGATGGACACTCATTTTCGAAACCCTTATCGGTTTCATTATTATCATTACAATTATCTTCATCATTATCACACTCATCGTCATCATCATTATTACTCTCGTCATCATCATCACTCTCATTATTGACATAGTTATCATCATTATTAACATCATCATTATTATCATAATTATAATTATTTTTTCCCCTACTACTTTCATTGTCTTGGAAAGTAATATTACAATAATTCTCGACTGGATAATCGCTTAGAATATAATCGTAAAATGTAGTTTGTTCTGCATTTCGGAAAATAATAATCCTATCAACAAATGTTGCTATTTGTTTCATGCTATATCGCGGTTAATATTAGTGGTACATCAAAAATCACTCATATTTTTAATATTCCTAATTAATATTATACTGTTGACCACTGTAACAATTTTCTCGCAATTTGAAATGCATGTAAGTACGGTAAAATTATAATTATGCATAAAATGTGTAAAAGGGCAATAATTCGCTTGTTGTTATGTTTAACAATAATTTGATTACAAAAACATAGCATCCATTGTTCGAATTTGAAACGTGCGAGTCACGTTTTTTCCGCGCGCCGCAGGCTGAAAGAACACCCCACTCCACTGCTCACTTTCTGACTCTTGGAGTGGATGTAACTTTAAACTACTACTACATCAACAATTTTGAAATAATTGAGTTGAAAACTGCTGCATACAACAGTCTAACCTTCTTCCTATGAATTCCTACTTAAATAATCCCTTAATGTTCGCAGCGACATTTTGAAAAAAAAACCTATCTCAGTTTTTAGAGGTCGTACAAAATTTTTTTTGTTTCAAAATATGCGTCAAAATCTCAGCTATCCCGTCCACTTATCAGCATTTTGATATCAACAATTGTCGAAGTGTTATTCTATTTATTTATAACGAAAAAACGAACCCCAATTTTGTTTATCTCTTTCAACAATTTAAAATCACAATTAATTTAGTTCTTTTTTTTTATTATTATTAGTATAAGTCTGGAGCTTTCATTTGCGTACCGTAGACTGCTGTACGACCTCTGGATTGCTGAGAATAAACAATCAAAAAAGCATAAAAGTTATAAACAAATTCACTGTGCAAAAAACTATTAAATATTTTTACTTGCAATTTTACCTATTTGTTGTATGCAACAAGAAGTTCCTTTAGTTGCAATATAAAGTTAATGCAATATGTTTGTTTTTGTTCATAAACAATCGAAAAACAGCCATTTTAGCGGTTTTTTTGCAATAACTAAAGAATAATTTATCCGATTCGAATAGGCTTTAGCTCATTTTATAGGCATTTTTAATGCGCATAACTTTTGTTCGAAACTTTTTTACTGAAAGACAATATCTTGTAGAACTCGAAAAAACTGTTTTATACATTTTAATTGTAAATAAAAAATTTTCCCCAAAAAATAAAATGAGACAAAAGATAATATATAATTACTATTATAATTCTGAAAGTTTCTACGTTATCAGAAGTCTATTAACAATCAATTTCAAAATCACCTCATATGAGGCCCACTCCACAGGCCTATCATAGCTAAAGTGAAAAATAATAGATCAAAATGAATTCCAAGAAGACGCCGCAATATTTAGCTGTAAACTTACAAAGAGGACAAATATGACATTTGCTGAGCTATTTAGAGCAAATGAGTAAATGTGATTATCAACGTCTTTTCAGAAAACAAGAAGATAAAAATATTTATTTCCAATTCCGACATTTCATTGCCATTTGTGTAAACATGCTACTTAATTTCGGTTTGTTAAATTCACTACATGATGGTATTCAAGAAACGAAATTATATTAACTCCATTCAGTATCAGAGATAGGCAGATTAAAATACATTTAGTATGATAGTTTAATGATTTTTAACTGTTAGTCATAAAAAATAGAAATATCATTTCATGCATAGATAGACATAAATGTGTGCATACAGTTTGGCAACAATTAAATCTTAAAGTTAACTATTCTCATAACAAGTTAAATCCAATGACAGCAGCAGTTAATTTATCCAAAACCATTTAAGTTTCACATGTTGGAAATATTTTGTCTACAGAAGAAAAATATGTAGTGTGTAGAATTTTTTTTTTGTTAGAATTGCATTACTGGCTATTGTGTAGCTGATATCTTGTCAGTGAACAACGACATGATAACTTTTAAAATTTTATTTTGTTTCCAGTTTGGTATAGTTTCACTTACCATAGTGCAAAGCGATCGGAAGAATTTGATTGGAGAACGTAAACAAAATTCTCATAGATTGTTGTAGCACTTTTAAGGCGAAAATGCAATTCTTGAAGATACTCTAAAGGACCGTCAATATTCTCTACTTTTACAATATCTGAATAAAGTTCCATTTTCAGAATCATGATGATGATCATTGAATTAGCAGCAACACGTATTATCAACAAGTCAATAAAAATCCTTCCTTAACGGTGTTGTTTTACGAACCAACAAATTTAAGATACAACTTCAATTATTAGGGTCTTGGTCTCAAGGGTCGTTGTTACAAGGGTAGTTTTACTGTAAGCTGTCTTATAAACATGTTTTAACTTTGAAGTGACGAATGATAAGGAAAACTTAAAGTTTACAGAAACTTGTAGAGAAACTGTAGCCTGAAACTATATGTCGCAGAGTTTATTGTTTAAATAAATGTTTCCAGTAAACAGTAAAATTTATTTCTGAAGAAATATAGGCTTAATGTAAAATATTTTTTGATAGTTTTTAATGAATTTCAAGAAATCCTTTCTTTAAAAACATTGTTAATTTGTTAAGTTACTTAATATCAGTGATTTATAATTTAACGAATTCTGGCATGGCATCTGACTGATAAAGCTAAAGTATGCAATTTAAAATAATTTTTATTATTCCAGATATTCCAAAATACAGAGGCATATGAACGTTTTATTATTTACTGAAACATCCCCTATTAACTATATTTTATTTTTAATTCTGCAGTTTTGTGTTGCTAAGTATCTTAAAGCTATATTAAATTATTTTAAGATACATGAATTTAAAAAATTTAAGTTTGATATTCTGCAAATTTAAAAGTTAAATAAATTGCATATATTTGTTCTAATATACCTACGCACTAAAATATTCACCCCCAACATAGTTCACTGTACACTATATAGAAATACTGAATAGTTGTAACACCGGCAACTTTAACCTTTAAGGTAACCATATCGGTTTAAAGACCTATGTTTTTAGTGAATTGAGTTGTTAATGTTGGTTGGAAGGACATAGACAAAAATGTTTCTAGCGAAATAGTAGATTCTGTTGGACGTCCATTGTGTTTGTTTCTTTTTTTTTGCTGAATATCATGACGTTACGGCTAGAAGTTATCTTTAGCCGTTTTCCAGTGAAACTGAATATATCCTTAAGCTACACAACTATTTATACTAAACATAAATGCAATAAAATATAACCGAGATGAGTGCAGTCATGCGTGCTAAGCAAAGGTCCCATTTATGCTGTATTTACTTTTACTTTACAATTACTTAAAAGTGATTTCCACGTTTCTCTTATATCTAAGGACGTTTTACTGAAGCAACTTTTAATTTCCATTTTCACAAGTGTAGTTCTCGAAAAAGGATTTAAGCTTCATACCATTTTACGTAATACTCATGAGTCCAGGTGTGGTTGGCGGTATCAAATTTTTCTGTTTCTCAACGAGATGTGTTCTTCTGATGTTTTTCGGTTCTTACTTAACGGGGTCTTTCTGTTTTTTTTGTTTCGCTAACGTAGGTATTGTTACATTCACATGGTACCTGATAAACATAGTTCTTCATGTCCCTTTGAGTTGTTGGTTCTACTCTAGTTCTACCCTAGGCTTCTCAGAGAGTAATTTGAATTTAAAACAACTTCGACGTTATATTGTTTTTCTATAATTCTTTTTTCCTAAACGCCTCTAATATAGGTTTTCATTCATCGGTTTTCAATCGTCTTATTTATGCATTGTTACAGAATCTCATCCATCAGATTTACTGAATATCTGTTGTTTTTCAGATTACTTTTAATGTAATCTATTTATTTCATCAAGTTATCGCTGCAGTTGCAAAGATTCAATAGTGTATCTATCAGCTTTCTCACAATCCCATGTTTGATGTTAGTGGAGTGCTTAGATGACTAGTTTAGTTATTATCTTTTATGTGTGGATTTTCTGTAAACCGAGGTTCAAATTTGCCTGCTATTTCTTTCAACTAAGATGTCTAAGAATGATAATTTATTCTATACTTCTTTCTCTATAGTGAGTTTAATGGTTGGGCTAATATTGTCGAGATGAGAAAAGAAGTTTTGCAGTTCTATTTTCTATTTCAGATAATAAAGGTGTCGTCTACGTATCTAAGCCAAACACGAACGTTTAAGTTGAGGAGTCACTAAAAATTATAAGGAAGAAACTAGAAGAAGACCAGACCTTAGCAGAAAGATCATCTCTACCCCACACGCCATCATGGACTTGATGGAATATGGACTGGCAGTCGCAAACATTTTCATGGAATGAATCCGCAAATAGGAAACCAAAATTATGGTTTAGATAAGATAAGTAGACGATACCTTCATTATTTGGAGTGGAAACGACGAAGAATCTAAAAACTTCTTTTCTCATCCCAGCAATATTAGTCGAACCCTTAAACTTACTATGCACAAAGATTACAAAATAAATTACCATTCTTTGATGTTTTGGTTGAAATAAGTAACAGGCAAATTCGAATCTCGATTTACAGAAAATCCACACATACATAGGACAATACCTCAACTATTTATTCAAAGACTTCAACAACGCCAAACTTGGAATTGTAAGAAATATCGTAGGTAGAGCATTGACTCTTTGCAAATGCAACGACAGCTTGATGAAAGAAATCACATTAAAAGGGACCTGACAGAAAACGTATATTCAGTAAATGTTGTAAGTACGTAAAAATATGTTTAGAACATGGCTTATTAGGCTGATAGTCCAATGGTTATTGCATTTTGTTGCTTTTTTCTTTTTTGGAAGCATAACAAAGGCTGATTTTAACCAATCTTCTGGCATAATTCTAGTTACATATACGGCGTTGAAAGGTTCTGTCATTGATCCGATTCCTCTATACTTTAACAAATTAAATAGTTCAGTACTAACAGCATCTGGATCCATCGCATCTCCGGTCTTTGCCAGTATGACAACTCTTATAATTTCTTTCTTGATGATTAGTTGCCCATTATCAGAATAAGATTGAAAATTTCTGTTGTCGCCAAATAATTCTTGAACGTATTTCTTCCATCATTATAGTTGTTGATAGACATTCGTGAGTTTGTTACCGTTCTGATCTTCAATAATACTGTTTGGCAGCAATCGCCTTGATCCAGTTACTTCCTTTATTTTTAATGTAGATGAAATACGTTTTACTTTTTTTTTTCATTCTACTATTCAGCGTGCAATCAAAAATAAGTAAAAGCGAAGTATTTAGGACTTGAGTCAGGTAAAGATAATCTAAATCAACATGTTTGTCACTCTTGAATGGATAAAAGGACACAAGCGGAAAAGCGGATCAATTTGTTAGGCAAGGATCTACTACCAAATTTATTAGACCGAAATCGGTATTTAGCATTTCCAAGGCCGCCATTCGTGAATAGTCACTCTGGTGGGTACACCATCAACATCAGATCTACTAAAGCACATTGCAGGCCACAAACACAGCAAACTATTGATGAGGAAACCATCTGACAAATTAAGCCGGAAAATCTTGCGTTTAAGAAAATAACAGATTAGGCTGGTAATAGGACTAAAAATCGTTCATTGCAGCTTAAGGAAACATCTACACTCAATATGCATCTATAATGAAGAACCGTCATGTAGACTATGTGACGGAGAGGACGAAACACATCTTCTGCGAGCGTGAAGCTCTAAATAACTGGAGACATTTTCAAGGACCGATGAATCTGGAAGACTTATATCCAGAGTACAAACTAATGAGCTTCATTAAGACAATCAACCTGTTCATATAAAAAAGATATAATAGGCGACACAATAAGTCACTAAGTATGGGCTTCTCAACTCAGCTCTACTATATCATTCAATTGATCAATTAACATGTCTGGCCAAATACAGGCGAAAATATACATAAGTCTTTCAAAATGGAATGAGAAAGGGTTTTTGGACCATCATTTGAAGGACTCAATTGGTTGCAAAGAACAAAACCAAAGAAAAAATTATTTTTGCAATAATTATTGCACTAAATTTAATGTTTTTTTTCCTTTTTTTTTGTAGTAAGTAATTAACAAAATGAGTCGCAATATTTTATTGGATATGGTCCTTTAAGAAACAAGTTCAAGAAGCAGTGGAACATCTGCTCCGTGACTTCACGGCGCTTTTTAGCAAGAGATTCAAATTTCTTCAAGGTTTCACTTTAACGCTAATCTACCTTCCAAAAAATTAACCGTTTTCGTGAAAAGTCTTATGGGTCGTGAGAACTCTGAAAAATACACTTACAATTGGTAATGAACAATCTACATTTTGAAATGTGTTAAAAATCCACAAAATCATCCGCAGATGCAAAACAATATATTTTCCAGTTTCTATAGGCATTGGAGTGGGTACATTATTTATTAAGCAGTAAGGTGGTAAATATTCATAATAAACAAAAGTTAATAACAATATCTATCGTTTTTATGTAGTGAAACTGGTAAAAATTGACCAAGTGTATCGCGAACATTTCCTGGTAAAACTAGCCATGATAGTTGGCGACAATCGGTAAGGTTTAATACTTTACGAGTGTTTGATGGAGTCAAAAAACGTTTTTTTTTAAATTTTAGTAACTCAGGTATTGATTATGGACAAAAATGATTAAATAATGAGATGTAAGTAGTGAGTAGTTCTCATTTTGTTAATTAGTTACTAAAAGAGAGCGACAAAAACCGCTAGAAATAGCGCAATAGTTATTGCAAAAATAACTTTTCCGTTAAATTTGTTTCCTTAAAAGAAACCATTGACCAAGAAAATTAGTATTTATATAGTGGTAAAGGTTGCTTGGTTACTGAGATACGTTATTTTATCTATACAAATATTTTTTTTGTTAACTTTTATAAGGCAACATGCACTTTTTTGACGCAGATAAAACATAAAATATCATTAACAAGTTGAATTATTTCATAGAAGTATACCGTTTCTTAGTGTCAAAAGATAGAAATTTTCCCCTGATGAACAAATAGACCCGTGGCCTCAACTATTGATTATACGACATTATAGTTTCGATATTCCAAAAGCTGGGGATTTTCTGCAAATTTAAAAGAAAATTTAAATTTTTATGATCAATAGGAGAAGATTTACGAATATTTCTTAAAATAATCACTTTGATCATGTTTATAACAACTGAAAAACTGTTCCAGCGGTATTTAATAGATTAAAGGATATATTTTGATGACTGAATAAAACAGTTATCTAAAATATATTAAAAACAAAGATAAAAATAGATGAGAGTGGCAGCATGTCTGAGCTGTAGTAGATGAAAATGCGTGTTAGCTGCTTGAGAACAAAGACGGAGATTTCCAATCTAGACATTGATCTCCATGTCACATGACTCTTTCTAAAAAAATTACATTCGTGAATTTGTTGAAAATCGACCAATCACTGTCTATTATACCATTAGAAAGGCATCGTTTCTTTTTAATGGAGCACTGTGATATATTATTATAACATTGTAATAATATACCAGTTATTATAAAATACTTTGTTTCAAAATCCAAATAACTTTGATAACATTTAAAAACATTTAATATTAAAATATGTATTATGCACATATTGACAGAAATTTTAGAAAGCAACACTTTTTCTTAATTAGTTAGTTGTGACATCAATATTTCAGTTATTTTAAACAAGACGCTCACTGACACTTTTAAACCTGTTGTACATTGAATTTTTATATTATTAATCGAAAAACTCCAGTGACACAAAAATAATGGATAGCCTGATCAGAAACGGATTTTTTAACTTCGATAAAGAAAGAAAATTATGTCAATTATGTTAATAATCTTTATCGTATATGAAAATCATAGCGAATGTAAAAGTGTTTAAAAAATAATCTTTTTAGGTAAAATTACTTTTTTATTGGATAAAAAATTAAAGTTTTTTATATTTTTTAGTGAACCCTATAAACAAATATTGAAATATAAATAAATATAAATATATATAATACGTTAATAATTGTAACATATACCACTTTAGCTTCGAATTTTATCATATATATTTTGTTTTGATTTTTTTGTTTTTAATCACATATCCTCGGCCAAAGTATTCGCGAATCGTTGAATTATTAAGAAGCACAATTTACGACATAAAAACATTACGAAACTTACCGGGAGAAATTAAAAACTCTCGTGATGTAATTATTACTCCAAAATCTAACTTCATTACCTCCAAAAAGGAACGTCGTGCAGGATTAGTAGAACCATAGTCCTGCCTTCTCAGAGGTTACTGTCTGGATTTGAAACCGCTGTCCTCGTTCTCGCGCAACCAGCTCGTGATTATCCCTCCAACACGCAAGAGTGCTGTAGTCGACGCTCCTCTTTGACAGTTATTTTAAATATGTTTAAGTAACTATTTTACAAAATCACCAACAGTTATGGAAAACATAACCTTTCCGACATAAGTGTCGCTGGAACGATTTATTGGTTATTATAAACAAAACTAAAACTAGAATTACCATTTTCTGACATTAAAAATAGTATATTTTTAAAAAATAATCGACTTACCTATAATTTTTAATGGGAATATGAGGTCTTAAGTGTAAATGCCGTTTTCGTCAAAATGGTCGGCCTTTTTCCCACAAAAACATAAAAAATCAGTATAAACAGATTATCCTATTTCGGTAAAAAAAATAATTTTTATAACTATATAATATTTGGCCCATCTGGGTCGTGCAGTGGTATGGTTATGGTATAGCACCATTTATATGCCGGGTTCGTTCGAGTCACAGGTCCGGCTTGGGTATTTGTGTTATAAGATTTAAGTTAGATTTTTAGTTTAAAATTTGTGAAAAATTGATTAATTAAATAAATTGTGACTGACTGCATGGCCGTTCGAGCCAAAGCCATAAAGTAGCTTGGTTACTTTAAAAGAAAACTATATAATACATAAATAATCTTTTTTTTTTGTTTTCATGAGGATTTCCTTTTAAAAGAATAAAACCTGCGAAGAAGTAATTTTTGTAAAAACTATTGGATAAACAATAAACATTTAATTTTAACGTATTTTCGTTTCTTATCGGCAGTAACTAATTAACAAAATGAATGATGCTCTAGCTCAAATTGTAAATTTTTTAACTACCTATAATCTACTATTTAAACTTTCTTTTCATCTTTACCTGGTCTTTTAAAATTAAAAATCGGTTTTTTGATATTTTCAAAAACTCGCAGTTAATTACACATGCCTACAAGGTTATATTGTTGAGCAACTGAGGGAAGTAAATTACTGCTTAGAATCGGAATCCAAGGTCAGGATTGGCCTATCACGTCAGAAATTTCAGATGTTTGAGGTTATGTTCTCGAAAACTGAGTTTTTAGCTACATTTGGAGTTATGTGCAGAATAAACATTTTTTTTTGACTTTGTCTCTTTTAACATTACTCTTATCCTTGAGAATAAGCTATTAAGTGGTCACCTGCGATGTTTCCTTGCAAAGTTATGGCCTTTTTAATTTATAAAGTATATCTCAACTACGCCATTATCATTCATAATAACAATTTGTTGACGATGGTATCTAAAAAATATCGCTGGAGTGTTTTCGGAATCGCTGATTAAGAATATTACGTCAGAAAATGGAAATTTTTATTTTAAAGATGGTGGATTCAAAATGACGGATCGAATTTTGCAAAAACTATATTGGTTTCATAAAACCTTCTTTCTCATCCCATTGACGTCCACTCCTGGACATAAGCCTCTCCGATGGTCCTCCACTGGGATCTGCCTCTCGCCTTCTGGAACCAGTCTTTTCCAGCAAACTACCTTATATCATTTACCCATCTGCGTTGTGGCCTGCCACGATTTCGGTTCGTTTCTAAAACCTACTAGCCTGTATTTAGATTCACTCTAACTTTGCAAGAAAACATCGTAAGTGGCCGCTCAATAGCTTATTTTGAAGGGTAAGGATAATATTAAATGATGCGATTAGAAAAAAAAAAAAATTCCTGCATCCTGCATATAACCACAAAAGTAGCCAAAAAATCACATTTTTTTAGTATTAAAATTTAAATATCTCAAAATCCTCATGTGATTGGACGGAAATGACACCCAACTGTGTTTTATATACATATATATATATATATATATATATATATATATATATATATATATATATATATATATATATATATATATAGATATATATATATATATATACCCTCTTTACAATTTCTAATAGTTGAATATCTCTTACCCCGAAACATGTTAAAATTACTTTGCTCACTGGTATATCGTTACAGACTCATTCATTAATGAAAAGACACTTAAACTTACATCTTTCTTGTGTATAAACAAATACTTTTTTTAAAAGAATGTTCTGAAAAAGGTCGCGTAATATTCTTTATTAACTCAAACTAAAAATTAACCTTAAATAAAAGTGGGTTCATTAAATTTCAGTAGTAATACAGAGTCCCTTGTGATTTTAGCTAACAGACTGAAACGGAAAGTTATTATTTTTTCCCCCAATAAAAAAGTTTCCGAACCGATCTGAAGCTTAATAACACGAATATTTTATCAAGTTATAATCGGCGCAAGGGGTAAAGGACAGATAATTCGGGCAGTCATTTAATTTTAAAGATTGCTTCTTCCCATATCGATTAAATAAATGATTACCCGTAATTGTAGGGCATATTTCATAATCTCTTGTTTTTAAATAATGCTTGAAAAAAATTGTTCAGTAAAAGATGAACTTAACCTTAAGCTCACAGCTATTAATAACTACTATTATGAGATATTTATAAGTCGCACTTTTAACCCACTTCTAAAGAAGAAGGTTCTATTTGGTTAGTGCGAAGTCATAGTAAGAGAGCAAAAGCGAAACTAGCTTGAGCTGCAGATAATTCAAGTACTTCAAAGCGATATTTTGTACTTTTGATATATCAAAAATACGTGTCAATTTTATTTATTTATTTTTTTAATAATTAAAAATAATATAATGAGCAACCGGAATTGCAGTGTTTTAAATTGTAAAAATAATGACTAAAAAGCACTGAAAATTATATAAATTTCCAGAAGCACAATGGAAATTAAGTCAAAGACATAAATGGATAAGGTTAAGAACGCTAGTGTATCACGTGTTAGAAGTTCCGATGTAAAGTCGTATTTTAAGTAATAAAATACATAGTTCAATATTTTTCATGGCCATCCAGGGTAAGTAGATAGCCACATATAATAATTTTTATTCCACGTTATTATTTAATGGTAGTTTTTTTAATTTGACATTACTCCCAATTATTTCTTTAATGATTATATTTCCTTTTTTAAGCTGAAGTAATAAAAATATATAATAATAATAATAATAAATTGGATATTGGTAAGCAGCTCGACCAACAAATAAAAAATTTACGTTCATATTTCCACAGGTTAGCGGTCTCTTCCACACTACATCGAGCAATATGCGAGGTAGACGATTCAACGCCGCTACAGTTGAGGGAACAAGATATTACTTCTCACCACTAAACAGACCAAGAGAAGTTACAAACCTGGCTACGGAAGCCACTTCATGGACGGCATCCAAATGAGGTCGATCAGGACAATGTCGACAACTCAGCGTCGAACTACTGGTTGATTTCAGGACAGATGTTTCCGGAAACGGAGGGCTTCTTGTTAGCTATCCAAGACCAGGTTATTCCGACGAAGAACTATCGGAAGTTCATCATTAGAGATCCCTCAATAGAAAATGACCAACGCAGATATGGCTGTCGAACATCGGAGACAATTCAGCACATAACTGGAGGATGCCAAGCGTTTGCCGTAACCGAGTATAAGGAAAGACACAACTCAGCCGCTAAGATACTCCACCAAGAGTTAGCAGAAAAGGTAAACCTATTACAGGTAGGAAAAGTGCCTTATTAAAAATACAGTCCGTAGCCTATTCTTGAGAACAACCAGTTCAAGTTATATTGGGACCGAACGGTTCTGACGGATCAGACAGTAGCTCATAATAGACCAGACATTATACTAATAGATAAAATTTCTAGGCGAACTACACTAACTGACATTGCGGTACCTAACAACAACAACCTAAGGCCAAAATACAACGAGAAGATCGCCAAATACAGAGATCTGGAGGTCCAAATCCGAAGACAATGGGCAGTGAACAGCGTCCAAACGATTCCCATAATACTGTCAACAACTGGAGTGATACCAAAGAACCCCCTGCAGAACATCAAGGCACTGGGCCTTAGTGGGCATCTGTATAAGCCGATGAAGAAAGCAATTCTCCTAGCAACCATGCGAACCTTCCGAAAGTTCGTAGGAAATATAGCAGACAACGTTACCTAGGACCCGATAACATGGAAAGGGTTCCCACAGAGCTTTATACTTTTAGTGTCTTTGTATGCCTGGTATGAGTGAATAATCCCTGGAGGGAGTGCGAAGCCGTTTGGCTTGTAAATCATAATAATAAATTAATCATTTCACTTGTTTTATAAACCCATGTATCTTTATTAAAACAAAAAAAAAATATATAATAATTCCAAATTTTCATTATATTATACAATATATGCAAATATGGCTCTTTAGTTCATGCACTAATTCACGCTTCTGTCACGCGTGGAGCCAATATTCGACAGCTGTGTATCTTTTTTTTTTATATATGTACGTTAATTACTCCGGAACGCGGCACCGATTTGAATAAAATTTTTGTATTATGTTCAGAAAATTGCTGCTGGGATCCAATATTATTTTCACTCAAAATTTATGCAGTAAAATCAAAAATGGAACCGAGAACACGGCAGATGTAGAAATTAATTTTTTAAGATGTTTTCCTCAATTAGTATGCAGAATTTTTCGAGATCGTACCTAACAAATCTAAAATTTTTTTAAATAATTCTAATTGCCGCCATTTCGGAAAATTAAAAATTTTACATATCTCGATATTTTTCAAAATAGGTATAGGGAGTTTTTAAGGGTGTATATTACAAATTTAAAATTAATTTTAAAAATTCAATATGAAATTTTTTTATGTCGGTACCAAATTATTACTAAATGAAACAATTTACTAATACATGATATATAAAAGCTACGGTTAGAGAGTAATTACAAATAAAGTTTTCTCAATCGTTTTATTTCAATCACATTTTGTCAGATGTCGACTTCAAAAATTTTAATTTAATGAAAAAATTTATATTGTCGCATTTCGCTTTTTTGCACTTTTTTAGAGGTCGGATCAATTTATTTATAAACGTCTTATTTCATAAAAGTTTTATTTGGAAAATATTTTTAAATATGTACAATGATACACATGTTTAAACGAGATTAAAATTTTATATTTTTTTAAAACTATCCGTCTAATTCACTAACATGGTATAAGTTAATAGTATAAGGTGTTTAAATTAGCAAGTTTGAGAAAAATTCATCTAACTTTTGAACCTTAAACATGCAAAAATAAAAAAGTCGTTTTCTTTTATTACTTAGCCGACAAAAATTGAATTTTTTTATTTTCAGGAGCTGCCGATTCAAAAGCTTTATATCTAGGTATTTATCTTTAACTTTTCTTTTAAAGGTTTCTTTGTTAATAAGTGTGATATAAATTATAACAATATCATTAGCAAAACAAACTGACTAACTAGAAGATCTAACTTCTATGACACTATTTTTAGTAAATCTGGCTGTGTAATATTTATGGTACATTTTCTATATCTAAATTGATACTTGGGATACTAATATCTGAAAGATTTTATTAAAGATGAAACCAAAAATTAAAACAGCTGTTTGTCAGCTGCAACTTTCTAAAGTGTAAAAACCTTCATATTTTAAACATTAGCTAGAGAAAGCTATATAAGGACAGGATACGTAACATGAGGTGTGAATAGAATCAAGATTGTTATTGAAATATTCAAAAATGTGTAGGATATTTCTTTTAAAAATTCAAATTGAAGAGAATGATTAGATTTTCGTCTGATCCAATTAATAAAATAGATCGTTATTTGTGATATTAGTATTGGCTGATTAGCTGTACAACCAGTCACAAAGTTCAAAATATGAACTAACACTTAATAAATACTTCAAAGTGAATTTATATTTATTTATTTATATAGTGTCACCGATGTACCGATTAGCGTCAGAATGATTTTTAAATAGACTGCAGAAGTATAGAAATGCAGGCCTTGTCGTCTTCAAAGCTTTGACAAAGATTTTCAATAAACCTAATTTAATCTGATGCCGCGGTAACATTTTTTTTTTATTTTCATTTTACTCAGAACATATCCGTTTTAAACAGGCCAAAATTTCTTTTTATAGTGGTCCTCTCTTGCACGTTTAGTCACATAAGCTCCAAATGCAACAGTACTTTGAATAGCTTTTAGGTCACCACAACTGTAAAATTCATATTTAATTAAATTATTATAGACATTGTTTCTTATATACATTTTTAATTCACTGCATGACTTAATGGGATAGAAAGCTTTTTGTTTCCTTTGTGCAAAAGAAGAGCTTCGAAGCTTGTCTTCGAGGAATAAACAAAAGGTACCATTCTATTGGCTTGTATAGTAATAAATTAATTAAATCAGAATTGGTCGTACTCCTGGACCGATAAATACTAACTAAATCACTAAATTGTCTCAAAATTGCGTAAAATACTAACTATATCTTCTCAGTGTTTAATTAAACAAATGTACAAGCAACTTTTTTTTGGTACTTACTGGCATTGAATAAACATGTCCTTTAGCATTTCCTCCACAAAATAAATCTGGCAAATTAAGGTCAGGAAATTTTGATGGCCATAAAACAACTTCGACTCTATATATTAAACGATTGCTAGAAGTATCTATAATTTGCTAAAAGGTAGTAGAGCACCACCGTGCATAAACCACATCTGAGCGTTAACTTGCAAAAGTGTAAGTTCAGACTGAGTTATCCATTGTGGACTGTATTCATTGCTTTACTGCTGACAAACTCAGAACTAGACAGTCACTTTTTTGTGCAATACAATACTGTTCGATTTATCTATGAAATTTTAGGGTAGTATACGAACGGGCAAAATTATTTGACTGAGACACAGACTTTAACACTCTTAGACCATCTGCATGTCCTGTTTTATCATTGTTATTCAAGTTAGGACCAAGAATTTTAGTCAGGTTAAATTAACAGTCGGTTGCAAACTTAGTTTGCTCTGTCTAAGTTATTGATTTATCAAAGCCAGTTAGCAACATAATATAAGAGGCGTTTGCACTGTTTGTTTTATATGAGAGTGTCAGTTTAAATAAATTATTTTACCATAAATGCAGCAAAAACGGTTTAGATTAATGTAACACACTCTAAACGACATCTTAAAATAAGCTCTTATATTTACTTGGCTCCACTGTTTACAGAATCGAACAAAGAAATTACTACAAAAACTGCGGCTTGATGAAAAATATATACTGTTTTATCTGTAAATTTTGTCGTGAAAGCGGAAAACAAAAAATTACTTACTACCCTACGTCGCTTCAATGAAGAAAATTAAGATATTTTTTTGTAAACTAGTGTTATTTAAAAATTAAATCATTTTTAAGAAAACAATATTTAAGCCGCTTGCACACGAAGCCAGTAGCCAAGCCAGACTAATGTTGTCTCCATGTGCACGCTAAATTAAGACAATGCAACTGTCTCAAGCCAACAGTGTTGCCGATATACCTCGTTAAAGCTAAGAAAATCAATATGAAAATACATCGTTTATATAAATTTTTTAATTAATTTGCCGACTTATATTACTATCACTACTCTCGCTTTTTTTTGCTTTTGAGCGAAAAACAAGAATTGAAAATTTGTTCTATACGTGAAAAGTCAGATTAGTATCTGTAGATTGAATGCCAGTCTAACCGTTTAAGACAGTAACGTTCTTTTTTATTGTACTGGTAAACAAGTATAGAATAACAATGGTCTTACGTGTACAGCGTAGCGCCACCTAGCGAATTGAGGAAAATTCGTGTACATGAAATCTTTTTCAATTCCGTAGCGTAGCTGTTATATAATTAATATAAAGATAATATTATGCAATAGTAATAGTTTTTTGTAATTATTTAAAATATGTAATAAATTATAATTTAAACGGTTAGTAAAAACGATCGATCACTTATGAAAACGGGTGGAACGGTCGCTCTCATTGAAAAACGGCAGATCTACAGTTAAAACGGTAGGGTTGGCAACACCGCTGGCCTGTCTCACTGGACTGGTTTACTGTTCTAGCTTACTGTGCAACCGGCATTAGAAACTAGAGATAATCTCAGAACGGTATAATGAAAAACCTAAATGTTTGAACTGTAAAGATCGAAAAATTTGTTCGGAACAAATACCGATCGTAAGTTACAACTCAATTTTATTCACTCTAATTTTTCTATTTCAGGACATGCAGACACTACTTCCTAGAGAACTTGTCCTTCGTTTACAGTCTTCACAGTGACTTTTACTGCAAGGTAGGAGTAATTTTCATTTTGTAAGGATAAAGCGTGTCTTATGTCGCTATATAGTTAACTCTAATTTGTTGCGAGTAAGTAACACACTAAATCAATTTTAAATAAACATTTAGGCGGAATTGTTGAAAACCTTTTAATTGGTCCTGTGATTTTACCAAATCCAATAAATCTATTATCTACATTTTTTCCAAGATGACTTAACCAAGCTGTTAAATATCAAAAACAATCTGTTGTGGTTTCAACATGACGATGCCCCTGTATATTTTGCCGCGCAAAACTTGTAACAGTTCAAATTTCAGCTTAAGTTTACAATGTTTAATTCAATTAATTTTAATTCTTTTGTTGCAAATACTTACGTTATGGGTAGACGCAATATGTTTTTGTTTAAATATCTCTCATAAATTTGAATAAAGGCATTCCATTCTCCCCTTTTTTGTTATACTATATAACTAGCCCTATAAAATACGACATTAAATTACATTTCATTATCAGTTTAATTATTATTGCTGATCTCTTACTACACTGTGAGTTGTTGTTTTTTATTCTGAATTTACTGTTACCTTTTTATCAGATAGATCTCGGTTTTTCTGCCTACTACTATTAGAGCAAAATTCTTCCTTATATCCTTTCCTATGCCAGTTTTCTTGAAACTATTTTGAATAAGTCCGTAGACATTGTTTATGTTATTCTTATTTTAAGTTCATATCCCATTTCTCGTAGGCTATATTTTGTACCGTTACCCAAATATTCTTTTAATCAGTTTTATGTTGCTGGGTTCCTAAAATTTCTATTTTGTAATTTCTGGAGGGAAATTTGGACAGTTAACTTATTCTGCGTCAGAAAATATATTTGCAATACGCGTTAGGTTTTGGCTCCAGTAGGTACTAGAGTGTTATATGTTAAATTCTGTTTGATTTTTTTATGTATTTAGGTGAAGTTGCTACTCATTATAATATATCTAGCTTACACTACAGCTACACCTTTATCATTCAGTTAAAAATTTTTATTTTTACTATTTATTTATAAGTTTTATTTGATCCACATTCTCACTTGCGTATGTATATCTTGTTTGTGTACTTAGTTATTTATAGGAGTAAAGTTCAAAGCTAGTCCCTGACGACATCGCGGAAGATTTTTTCATTGAACTACTGATGCAGTGGTAACCTGAATCATGCATTCATACTCTCCGGCTTGAGGGGTAGCTTGGCATTTTTGCTCGCTAGCATGGCTACTAGCCTTCATGCAAACTCTGGTAATTTTTTTTTAGTTTCTGTTAATACTTTATTAAATTTCTTCTAACTTAATTTTCAGTTTTTGGCATGAATTAGCAGCGTAGCTGCCACGGTCTGCCGATAAAATTAACCGAAATTTTTATCTCTGAGGACATTTGAAAGAACTTGTCTCCGCATCTACAGTTACCAAAAGACAAGAATTATGGTGGCATATATCCGATTCTTTCGATATTATTGGGCAACATAAAAGACTTGTCAGAGAATAAGTGGAGCCCCTAGAAGAATATTAAATGCTTGTATTCGAACAAGAGGTGCTACTTTCATCATTTCCTGTAATTGTAATTAACAATAACAATCAAGTGTGCTTTTTCAAGCGATGTAATGAAATATTTCAGGTTTTTTCATTTTTGCATACTTTAACGCAATTGAATTTATCTCCTTAACACAGTCAAAATCGAAGAAATACTAAGAGGTACATTTTGAAAGGCACTTAACATGTTTTATAAAAATGATGTCAAAAAGAAAAAACTGGTACAGGAGTATATTTTTATTCAATTAACAATAATTTGTAAACCTATAGATACATCCCTGATGCCGTTATAATTTAATGTTAATATCCGAAACATTCTTTTTCATAAAGGTATTACGCACACCAATTTTTTTTTACATCGCCTAAAATTATATAAGTTATGTCTAAAAAATTAAAATGTTTCAAAATCTTTAACACCCTATATCTTGACAACGATGCTTCACCAAATAAACGTTCATATAAACTTTTGGTTACATTTTTAGATGAAATATCACCTTGTAAGACTTAGCCCATGTTTTTTAAAAAACCTTGTATATAGAGAGAAGTGAGATGACCCAAGCTAGTATCCATATACCTTCCAAAAATCCTTTTCAAACAAAACCAGAACATATTTGTTGTTTAAACTACGGTCCCTCTTTTACTATCAGACATTACGCCCTAAGTTTAACCTATATTATACCCTTTATTTTTAAGATGACCGTCCAACACAAACAATGATTTGGTGGGGTTCCTCTCGTAACAGATTACGACGGTATTTTATGTTTGTCTTTAGAATAATTTAAAGGGAAAGAAATAATCTAGAATTATAACGGGTATTTAGTAACGAATAGACCATAGAGTAACTAAAGTGATTATTTGATAAAATACAAGTATTAAAGCTTAAATTTTGGTTTTAATTTTCTCTAATATATTAAACAAGTTTTAGGGATTAGCAAAATTGATGTATAGCAAATTTTACTGATGAAAATGCGAAAATAACATATACTACCAATTTTTAATAAAAGAGAGTTCATATAACTTTCTAATGTCATTTTAAGTTTTTGACATAGTTTCTGTTTTATTAACCAACTATAAGCAACCATCTATCTAGCACTTAGTTCTCAAAAAATCACCATCAAATTAATACTCGTATGACAGGTTAATGATTTCTAAATAATTAAAATTTCGGTAAGAAATAACAAAAACTATCTGCCGTATTTATATCGTTGTTAATATGTATTAGCCTCTCAGGCAGAGAAAAGGAAATAATATATACAAACAATGTGTTTCCTGCAAATATCAGTCTGGTCCTCTCTTCATGCGCGTTTCGACCACCTTATAGTCTTGTCAGTGGAGCTGTATCGAACCGAGTGCAACATTCGTAGAAAAAAACTGCTATTTAAAATATGAATTCGAATGTATGTCGGTAGGATATCAAAAATCTACTATTTTGCGACTTCGATGTCAGACTGAAAAATATCGCCAGTCGAATGACATCTATGAATCACCGGAGTAGTGCGAAATTTTTTTTAAAATCAAAATTTCAGTAAGAAATAAAGAAAACTACCTTCCGTATTAAATGGGTGTTTATAAGTATTAGGCTTTCAGGTAGAGAAAAGTAAAAAACATATACAAACAGTTTATTTCCTGCAAATACCACTCTGGTCCTTTTGTTTTTTATTTTATTAAAATTTTGATTTTGTAAAAATTTCGCACTACTCCGGTGGTTCATAGATGTCGTTCGACGGGCGATATTTTTCAATCTGACACCAAAGTAGGCAGGTGGCAGGTTTTTAGTATCCTACCGACATACCTTGAAATTTAAATTTCATATAGCAGTTGTTTTTGCGAATGGTGCTCTCAGTTCGATGCAGTTTCACTGACGACACTATAAAGTGGTCGAAACGCATATGAAAAGAGGACCAGAGTGCTATTTGTAGAAAATAAACTGTTTGTATAAGTCCTTTCCTTTTCTCTGCCTGCAAAGGTATTTTTCAGTCTGAGATCCAAGTCGGCAGGTGGCAGGTTTTTAATATCCTACTGACATACCTCGGTATTTATATTTTATATAACAGTTGTTTCCTGCAAATGTTGCTCTCATTAATATAGTACCTCAGTTTGTTTTAGCATAGCGGACAAACTATATGAAAAAATTTGTTAATAAATACACCAATTCATGAGTATATCAGTACCTTTCCTATTTTACATACCAATGTTGACTATAATATGATGAGCTTGACAGTTTTTTAATGTTCTAGTGGAAATCAATTTATGAATAGCTGCTTAAAAGAAATTTGTATTTTGATGTAATTTTACTATTTGCTCGTCATTCAATATCCTAAAAATTCGTTTAAGTTTAATAATGACGTAGAAGAGATTTGCAAAATATACAATACTTTATATTTCCAATGGAATGTAGTCTCTATAGTTTCTGAAATAGGGAATAAGCTCACAGTAAGCAGACCACTCAATATACAGACTATTTTTAAATTTAAATCATATTCTCTTATAAACATAAAAAAATCCATGATAATTTTGTTTTATGTAAAATTATTTCGTTTTGTTAGTGTTTGAATTAATAAATAATTTTTATTTATAGTGAAAGCTTAAAATTATTATTTTTATTAACATTTCTCCTTTGATTTTTGCATAAGAAATTTTTCATGTAGTTATAGTGACACCAGGTGAATCATGAGAGTGATTTAGGCTTAAGGCTCGATTCTGACTATAAGGCCGCTTTAGATATACTCTTGATACGCCCTCTGTCTAGTAAAATATTCTTACAGTAGAACCAATGAATCTATTTACTCTATCGCTCTCGTGGAGATTTCGATATGGTAAAGTATTTTTCATTTAAAAATATTTTATCGAACCAAGAGCGAACCAAAAGCGTATCGAGAGGGGCATTATAGTATAAATCAGGCCTAAGAGGAAAACTAATATACATTTAAGTCTGAAAATTTGCATAAAAGAGGTTTATTAAAATGTTCTGTCTAATAAAAATAAAGTCTATTATCGTTTCCATCGGACTCATATTTATTTTTTTAAGTACTTTAGTTCTCGGTTTACATGGCGTATTTACATTTATGTTTTCCGGATCGTTATCCCTGAATTTATTTAACTAACGTTATCTTATTTTATTTCAATTTTTTCAGAAAATTATTTTAAAATATTTTTATAGATGCAAGGTGCAATAAAGTCACTTTATAGAAATTTTAAATATTAATTTGTCTTAGTTTTCCCTGTATAGTTAACGACTCTTTGTAGTGACTCACTCTGTATGCCATTATCACTAAAAAATACTTTCTGTAGCTTTTTTGGTTAGTCGCAGGAAATTAAAAAAAAAATTATATTGGATTTAAACAGGTAAATATAAGTAAAAATTAACGCTTAAATTACTATAACAAAAATTGTATTTTTTATTAAAATTTTACTGCATACAACTAACAGCTTTAAGCATTGTCAATTTAGGAAATCGGCAGATCAAATATCAAGATTGAATTGCAGCCACAACACTCATTGTTTATTTAACTTAAACTTTCGTTCCGATAATAAAAAATTGTAACTTTTCTGAATAAGATTTTTATTCTGTTTTATCAAGCAAAATTTTGGTTGAGGCCATTTTGACCAAAAAAAAAGGTTGTGATTATCAAACTTTAGTAAACATTGTCAAGTCATTTTGTATAGTCTGTATTTTCCTATTGATACAGCCACGATATACATAAAGAAGAGGAATAATACCCACAAAGTTTGCTCGATATTAGCCTTTCTTGGTAAAAACAATTTAAATAGGTATTTTAAGTTCTTAAACTAAAATTAAGATATTAAATAAATTGACTCCAAAAACATTATTGCCTAAATTGTGGAACGGAATTTTTTAAAAATTTATATATATATATATATATATATATATATATATATATATATATATATATATATATATATATAAGTAGATAAGTTTTTGTCCGTGTAATTTAAAATAAAATAGAATAAAATATTGGCGAAGCGGACGTGAAAATTTGTCAATCTTCATGATTCTCGTGTTAAAAAGTGCGGAGCACTCCAAAATATGGAAAAACTCCGGGTCCGACAGATGGCGACAGCGATGTTTCGTCCTAATATGGGACTCGTCAGGCCACCGCATTCGGTACAAACCATCATCTCGCCTTTGCATCCTATAAAGCTGAGTTTAAAATCAAAAAACAGCAAACAAGACGACAAAGGCGATATCTCGATGGTCCACTTGAAAATACAAAAACCACACAGATTAACAAAGTTTATAAAAGAACCGCCATATGGTGGCGCGACGGTGAATTACAACAGAAATATATAAAATCGAGTACACGAAACGAGCTGCCCAAAGGATAGGGGTCGCATTTTTCGGTACTGGCAAGCAAGCCTACTGCTCATTTTAGCAGTCAAAGCCACGTATCGCACCAAACGATCCTAACATGAGAGCATCGTTTAGCGTATTTCAAAGCCAAACAAGTAAATAAATAAATAGATAAGTTTTTGTCCGTGTAATTTAAAATAAAATAGAATAAAATATTGGCGAAGCGGACGTGAAAATTTGTCAATCTACATGATTCTCGTGTTAAAAAGTGCGGAGCACTCTAAAATATGGAAAAACTCCGGGTCCGACAGATGGCGACAGCGATGTTTCGTCCTAATATGGGACTCGTCAGGCCACCGCATTCGGTACAAACCATCATCTCGCCTTTGCATCCTATAAAGCTGAGTTTAAAATCAAAAAACAGCAAACAAGACGACAAAGGCGATATCTCGATGGTCCACTTGAAAATACAAGAACCACACAGATTAACAAAGTTTATAAAAGAACCGCCATATGGTGGCGCGACGGTGAATTACAACAGAAATATATAAAATCGAGTACACGAAACGAGCTGCCCAAAGGATAGGGGTCGCATTTTTCGGTACTGGCAAGCAAGCCTACTGCTCATTTTAGCAGTCAAAGCCACGTATCGCACCAAACGATCCTAACATGAGAGCATCGTTTAGCGTATTTCAAAGCCAAACAAGTAAATAAATAAATAGATAAGTTTTTGTCCGTGTAATTTAAAATAAAATAGAATAAAATATTGGCGAAGCGGACGTGAAAATTTGTCAATCTACATGATTCTCGTGTTAAAAAGTGCGGAGCACTCTAAAATATGGAAAAACTCCGGGTCCGACAGATGGCGACAGCGCTGTTTCGTCTTAATATGGGACTCGTCAGGCCACCGCATTCGGTACAAACCATCATCTCGCCTTTGCATCCTATAAAGCTGAGTTTAAAATCAAAAAACAGCAAACAAGACGAGTCACATATTAGGACGAAACAGAGCTGTCGCCATCTGTCGGACCCGGAGTTTTTCCATATTTTGGAGTACTCCGCACTTTTTAACACGAGAATCATGTAGATTGACAAATTTTCACGTCCGCTTCGCCAATATTTTATTCTATTTTATTTTAAATTACACGGACAAAAACTTATCTACTTATTTATTTACTTGTTTGGCTTTGAAACACGCTAAACGATGCTCTCATGGTGGGATCGTTTGGTGCGACACGTGCCTTTGGGTGCTAAAATGAGCAGTAGGCTTGCTTGCCAGTACCGAAAAATGCCACCCCTATCCTTTGGGCAGCTCGTTTCGTGTACTCGATTTTATATATTTCTGTTTTAATTCACCGTCGCGCCACCATATGGCAGTTCTTTTACAAACTTTGTTAATCTGTGTGGTTCTTGTATTATCAAGTGGACCATCGAGATGTCGCCTTTGTCGTCTTGTTTGCTGTTTTTTGATTTTAAACTCAGCTTTATAGGATGCAAAGGCGAGATGATGGTTTGTACCGAATGTGGATGCCTGACGAGTCCCATATTAGGACGAAACAGCGCTGTCGCCATCTGTCGGACTCGGAGTTTTTCCATATTTTGGAGTGCTCCGCACTTTTTAACACGAAACTCATGTAGATCGACAGATTTTCACGTCCGCTTCGCCAATATTTTATTCTATTTTATTATATATATATATATATATATATATATATATATATATATATATATATATATATATATATATATATATATATATATATATATATTTTCTTAATGAAAAAAAATTACCTGGCAAAATATGTAACCTGCGACCGAAACTGCAAAATGATGACATAATTGCTAGACCGGACATGAAGTACCTGTATCCAAGCATGCCAATTGAGGAAGCTCTAGACCAGATTGCTATGAATGAGGAGTTTTCGTATCGGCCTTTTAGAACACTGTCACAAAAACACATATTTTTCTGATGAAAATAACTTTTACCGACAGATGGATGGTGTTTCTACGGAATCTTTGCTTTCACCAGTCATCGCCCTTTTTATGAAATATTTCGAAATAGAAGCCCTAAGAAAAACCAAAACAAAACCATCCCTCTAGAAACTTCACTTTGATGATATATCCATCATATGGCTACAGGGAAGATCCAACCTAAACATATTTCTAGAGGAATAAGCAACTACCTTTCCTTGACCTTCATTTTACTAGAAAAGATGACCTAAGCATTGATTAAACAGTTCACAGAAAACCCACTCACACAGATATCTAAATGCCGAATCTCACCACCATCCATCACAGTTACAATCAGTCGCCAACATACTGATCTCCAGATCCTTGCGACTAACCAAACCCACGAATCACCAAGAAAAATGCAACAACATCAAAACAGCTCTGAAATAAAACAACTACCAAGAACACAATATCAAAATGACCACAATAGCAGAGAAAAAAGAAGAAGATGACAAATCCAAACCAAAATATATATGACCATACATAAAAGGCGTAACAGACGTAATTGGAAGAATTCTGAGGAAGTACGACATATGTGCAATTTACAAGCTACAAACAACAATAAACAAATTATTGGGCAATATCAAAGACAAAATACCATTGGAAACTAGGGATTTTCATAACTCACTCTTATCAGTCTTATTCTAGACCTGGAGCACTCTCACTAGGCTCTGAATTGATGAAGATTAGTGCGTAATCAATAAAATAACGGTAAGCAATGGAAAATGGAAAATTATCAAAAAGATAAAAATGATCAAAACTGTTCGAAGTTACTTTTCTATGATAAAAACAAGTTTTGAAAAATATTTTCAATTCCATATCATTTTTTCAATTTATGAGACTCTAGATTCCGTGCTCGTATCAAACGAAAATCGGATATACTTCCACTACCAATAATTGAACTGAATATGACCTTAAGTTTTTTGACAATGCCTTGAAATTTAAATAAACGAAAATTTATTAAATATAAAATATTTCTTCCTGTTAATGTATTCTAACTTAAATTATAATGCGGTATATAAACTACAACAGTTTACAAATCCAGTTAACAAGAAAAAAGTAGTCAGCCATAAGATTATAAAGAGTTGTGAATGAAAAAATTAACGATGTTTGAAACATTTTAAATTACAGAACAAATTAGCATCGAAGTAAATTTGTAAATTTAAATGCTATAAATTTTAGGAGTGTACTTAAAACTTTTGTATGTACTTGATTTATGAACAGGAATGTACACATTAGTAAATTTTATTTTAAATTATAATATTCAAGAAAATAATTGTCAGAAATTTTTAAATATATTGGCTCTATTTGAAGGTTCTAGATTTGTTTTCATTGAGATGTTTCCAAAAATATGTCTGCTGGTTGAATAATTTTAACTATATCTGGTGTTAAAATGTCATCATGTTGACTTCGTGTTCGTTTTTATAATCTTAGAAAGTGATATAAATTTTAAAATGGTAAAGTAACTTATAATTCACTCTCTATATTTAAAATTACAAACTGGGTATTTTAAATATATTGTTGAAGTGTAAAAAATAATAAAAAAAAAACAAAACCAGAGAGACTAACAAGAAACGAAGGTAAAATTAAGCAATCAGGAAATATTTTGCCGAGTTTGGTAGCAACTATATAATTTCACTAAGTTGTCTCTCTTCCTCTCGTCCTTTTTATGATATTATTTGGTTAGTATATGCGTATTTTATGTCCTACAGGTAACATTAGCGTTCATTGTATTATTACGATTTTGTCTCTTGAAAAATCGCCCACTGGGTTCGCAGAATAAAACAAAACACCTTTCACTAATACTTTCAATACTTATATTAACTAATTCTTAACACAGCTAAAACTCAACTATCTTATTATAATTTCTTAATATCTTCACTATTCAAATACCTCTCTATTCAACTAACTATACTACTCTTATCCTATCCCTATTTATATAACTATGGAATCTCCTATACATATCTTAAACATAAAAGTTGAGATCTATCTAGAAATATGACTCATCGATATAATATTCCTTTCGGCATATTATAATAAAGATGGCTCATCATATTGGAATATTTATATACGAGGGCGAACCAATAAGTTTCTCCTAGTCGTTCGTAACAGTATTGTATTTTTGTAGCCACTGTTGTTACTTGCGAGATCAAGTTGAATCGTTTAAAACTTTAATAACTCAAACTGAATTAAACGTTAACGTTTACGCAAGAAATAATTACTGATTGTTTAATTAATTGTGGTTGCATTTCTACTTAATTTAACAAAATTTGCTTGTGATAATTAAACACAATTTCAAAAATTTTCTTTGAGCATTTCATTGTTCGTTGGAATTATTTTTAACAAGATCGTTAATATTTAAAATACAAGAAATTATTTATTAGCTTTCAGCTTTTGATAAGCTGATTAATTCATTACGAAAATGATAATTATGTTTGCTTAATTTTAAAATGTCTGTCCCGCTTACAAGCGGAAACACAATTTCCAATTACGTGGAATTTATCTCTGAAAAATATTTGCCGTTTAATCTGCACCTTCGTATAACCCAGATGTCTATCCGGCTTTAGAACAAAATAAAGCGAAATATTTATTCTTCGTTCCTCTTTCCGTCATAAAACCGTCACATAGAATTCTAAATAATGGCTGGTGGCAAAAATTAATAAAAAGTATCAGTGACAGAGGGTATTTAAAAAAAACGAATATGTATTTTAAAAATAACAGCCCGTTTGTTTTGTGGCTGTTCTCCATCTCGAAAATTGTTTTTATACAAGGAGATAATTTTTTCTATATTTGTCGCAAGCTAAAAAAGCTATTGTAGAACTCGTCAAGTGCAATCAACAAACGTGGCACTCTTTTTAAAGCGACCACACCCCTTGTCCAAAATTCCGGATTATCCACAGCTTTCGGCCAGATCTACATTTTAGCTGAGGGTCTCTATTTTTATTCGAATGGCCTTTTAGGAGTAAAGAATACTACGCACCCAATAGGGCGCTTAAAAGGCAGGAATTTATGAAAAAACATTCCAAAGAAATTCTTTACCGGCTTAAATTGTTGGCATTCGAACTTACTCTCACTGTACTTAGGGACTTTTTGAAATGAAACATGGTGCATTCAATGTGGTGACGCAAACGTAAAAAAATTAAAATAATCTGCTAAAATAGGTTGAAAACCTTTTCGAGTTAAACTTTTGTTTCATCTAAACTGTGTACTTTTTTATAGACGCTTAGACCTACTTGTGTGCATGTCAAAATTTAGAATGATGAAAACAATACGGCGACTAAAACATCAAAAAATATTGGTATACCCAAACTATACTTTCATCTTTATATGCTTACACTGTGCATATCAAAATTTAGGATGATGGATATAATATAGCGGTTAAAAAATGGAATTTTTCACAAACAGTTTGGGTATCGTTTAAATTAAACTTCTGAAAATGATGGCTATAATATGCCGATAAAGGAATCAAAAATGAAACTTTTATTACCAGTACTGTGACTTTGCATATGGGCTTTTAAATGCTACACTCTGTGTATCATAATTCCAAATGGATCTAGAAATATCGAACAGTTCTAATTTATCTCTCAAATACTGGATTTATATTCATCAAGTCGAAATCAGTGCCGGTCTGAGCCAGTCCAGCACTCTGAACCAGAACGCGATAGTGCTATTTATAGTTTAAACAAATTGTAATAGCCTATAAACTGATTTGAACAATAAAGCCCAAACACAGATGGGCCAATTCAGAAAGCCTTCGACAATATAGCCCAAGCTTCTCGGGAGATGCGATATTGATGCAACCAATACAACAGATAGGCGTATGCAGCTAGTCGTTTACAATAAACCATAACCTCCTTTACTCACGTAGATATGGCAAGCAGAGATCTACGTAACAGGGCATAATATCTTTGGCCACAGCTCTCGCCATTTTGTTCTCTTGGATGTTGGATGCAATATCTCTGTCGTGTACATTGAACGGTTTCCAGTAATGTTTTTTATCCGAATTGCACAATTGTTATTTTGAGGTTGGAAAGCATTTTGTTGTAGAAACTTATTTACGCTGAGGATGTTTAGACTTGTATTTTGTAGGAAAACTAGTTCAAAAGCTTTCTCGATCTTCTTCAGATGCATATATTTAGGCTTAATTTTTTATTTTTGAATGATTAAGTGAGATATTTTATTTTCGTTTTATTTATTTTATGCCATTTTTACTGGTGTTTCTGAGTACGCCCATTGCCTCTCCCGTTGTTTGAGTATAGGCGCTACATGTTCGGGATGGCGAGACAGCGGGCGGAGATGAGTTTTTAATTTGATTACATAGTCAACTATGGCGTTCTACAACATATAGTTTGCCATCATGTATTGTGTTTTAATTCCATATCTAATTCTAAAATCGAACGCTCTACCTACTAAACTAAAGCTACCTTACGCATGTTGCTTGAAATTTTCATTTAAGATCATCAGCATCTGGAGAAGGCTTATTTTACTTAGTCAATCAAAAGCGGCTTGAGAGAAATAACAATCATTCTACTTATCTCTAACTCTCTCTTTCTCTCTTAAACCACTCATGAGTCCGCGCATCTGAAGGCTAGCTCCAGAAATAAATGCTCAATTTATGTGCTAACTAAGGTCGAGGTTCACTTTGAAATATGATATGCAAAATGCAGTTTATAAACACGCATATGCAAAAGCACAATATTTATAACAGAAGTATCATTGGTAGGAATTAATCGTGTGAGTAAAAGGTTTCAGTTTTTTATGCCTTAGCCCATACACGTATATGTTCGAAATTTAAACAAACATTGTATTTTCCTCACATTTATAAGTATTTTTAGTTCTCTGTGTTTTTAGTGTAAACAATAAAAGCTATAAAATCTATGAAGTTTATAAAAGCAACCGTCTCCTTTGTCGGCAGGCTTAGTTAAAGCAACCCTTTTACTCTTTTTAATATTCTAGACCGGCGGAATTTGCATCCGGGAAAAAAATTTATTGTTAGTAGACTTCTGACTACGTATAAACTTTCAGAATGATAACAGTAATTATGTAATATCTTAATTCATTCCCTTTTCTGGGAAAATTTTTTTATTTACCAATTAAGATGCGAAAAAACAGTTTTTTCGAGTTTTAGGAAAAGCTGTTATTTTTCAGTAAAAGAGTTATGCGCATTGAAAATACTTACAAAATGAGCTATAGCTCATCCAAATCGGATAATTTTTTTGTTAGTTATTGCAAAAAAAACCTACTAAAATGGCTGTTTTATCAACTGTTAATAAACAATATAAAAATACATTCCATTAGCTTTATACTACACCGAAAGGAGTTTCTTGTTGCTTACAACAAGTATGCAACATTTCAAGTAAAAATATTGAAAAGTGTTTTGCACAGTGAATTTGTTTATAACATTTTAGGTTGTTTTGATTGTTTATTCTCAGCGATCTGGAGATCGTACAGTGATCTGAGGGTACGCAAATGAAAGCTCGAGACTTATACTAAGAATAACAAAAAAGAATCAAATTAATTGTTGATTTAAATTGTTGAAACAGACAAACAAATTTGTTGTTGGTTTTTTAGTTATAAACAAATAGAATAACTCTTTGACAATTGTTGATATCGAAATGCCGATAAGTGGACGTGATAAGTGAGATTTTGGCGTATATTAAAAAAAAACAAATTCTGTACGACCACTAGAAGCTGAATTGGTGCATTGTTTATTATTTAGGCATTCTTTAAGTATAAACTCATGGGGAGATGGTTAAACTATTTTATGCAGCAGTTTTCAACTCAATTATTTCAAAATTGTTGATGTCGCAATAATTTAAAGTTACACCTACTGAAATAGTCAGAAAGTGAGCAGCGGTGTTCTTTCAGTCTGCGGCGCGGGAGAAAAACGTGACTCAGACTCTTCACATTCGTTTCACCAGAAAAATTTGGATTATCTCGGCGAATAATGGTTGTGGAATCTTTTTTTTTTAAATTTATCATTAGTCGACGAGATATGAACAATGGATGATATGTTTTTGCAATTAAATTATTGTTGAACATAGCAATAAACAAATTGTTGCATGTGCTTTTCAAATTGCGAAAATAATGTTACAGTGGTCAACAATATACTACTAATTAGGAATATTTAAAATCAGATCGATTTTAATGTACCAATAATATTTATAGAGTTATAGGATGAAACAAATTGCGACCGTCATTTGCCGTGATTGTACAAGAAAAATACTTTTTTGTTTATTTTTTTGGACGAACATTTTTCACATACAAATTTTTTTGTTAACGTATATATTTTTTGTTTAAGTTTATACAATATATTTATTCCGTTCTACGTTTCTTAGACTTCCATGGACACTCATTTTCGAAACCCTTATCGGTTTCATTATTATCATTACAATTATCATCATCACTCTCATCGTCATCATCATTATTACTCTCATCAACACTCTCATCACTGACATAATTATCATCATCATCATCAATATCATCGTTATTATCACAATCAATTATTTTCTCCCCTATTACTTTAATCGTCTTTGAAAGTAACATTACAATAATTCTTGATTGGATAATCGCTTACAATCGTCAAGTGTTTATTCTGCATCTCGAAAAATAATAATGCCATCAGCAAATGTTGCTACTTGTTTCATGCTATATCTCGATAAATATTAATAGTACATTAAAAATCAATCTAATTTTTGATATTCTTATAAAAGTACAACAATTTGTTTATTGCTATGTTTAACAATAATTTGATAAAAAAACATATCATCCATTGTTCGAATTTGAAGCGTCCGAGTCACGTTTTTTTTCGCGCGCTACAGGTTGAAAAAACGCCCCTCTCCACTGCTCACTTTCTGACTCCCTGAGTAGGTACAACTTTAATCTATTGCTATATCAACTATTTTGAAATAATTTAGTTCATTAGGTTTGTCTTTTAAGTTGTTTTTGTTAGGGATGGCGACTTCTATTAGTGTTACTGGTTTAGATGTTTTATCTGCTAAAATGAGATCTGCTTTGCTATGAGCAACTGTATGATCCGTCAGCACAGTTCAATCCTAGTATAGCTTGAACTCGTTGTTCTCCAGTATAGCCTCCGGACAATATTTATACTATGGCACTTTCTCTACTTGTAACAATTAGAATTTTGGTTACAAATTCAAAACTCTATATGAAAGCAGGGTTATTGTGGATACATGCCTGTATTAACTTTTGCCATAGAATTACTTGAAGACTTATATCTTAAAGTGTACCTACATACTTAATTAACACCTCTTAACTTTAAGCACGTAATGTAGGAATCAGAGGGGTCCCAATTGCCTCTTAAATTTAAATGGATTTAACAAAGTTTTTATGTATTTTTAGTCGCTGAATATTATTTTTTGGACTGGAAGTTTGTTCGAATGGAAAAAAGATTGTCTTAAGTAGATAATTGTTTAAACATTTAAAAATATGATTTTCGGACGATCATCACTTCCCGCCGAATAATTATTTTTCAATTATGTTTACACCGATCTAAGGTTTAAATTAAGATCTATAAGCTATAATTAAATTTTATTTGTGTTTGAAATGCTTTTTTCGGCGACAAATAAATGGCTTATTTCGGCTATATACAAAAAACGAAAAGAACGTTCGATCACCTAGTAGGTTAGTAAGTAAATTAGCTCCTTTCTTCGTACCACAAAAGTGGCGCATATACATAAGCAGCCAAAGGCTATTTCTACCTGGTAAAAAAATCACTTAAAACATAACTCTTTTGCCTAGCATTTTATTGTGTCTTGAAGAACCTAATTTGAGCTTTTGATAGCTACAAACGGAACTGAAAATTGTTTACTCAGCCAAAAATCTTATTTGTGAAATATTTAACAGCATTTATCTCGTAAGAAAAAAATTAATAGGAGACTTTTTTTTTAAATCATTCAGAGAATATGGCCCATTAGCTTCTGTTTGCAAAAATTTAATTTTTAAATGTTTGAACAATTATTGGTTTATAACATTCTTAGTTCCAACTTGGACGAACTTCCCTCTAAAAAATCAAGTCTAGCAGACCAAATATACATAAAAAACTTCAATATAATAACATGTCTTTAATGCAATATACAGTCGTGTATCTGAAAGTAGTAATAAAATGCTGCTCATGTATGAGATTTTTGAATAACTTTTGAAACAAAAGCGCACACATCCAAGATAAATTAGATATAAAAAATAGTGGAAACATGTCGACCAAACATAATGGTCAATTTGGTGTGTTCAGAGATGCCACATATTTAAGATAAAAGAATTAACTAAAATATTTAAGTATCATTTCTAGGTACGTATTAAGTAGGGATTTTACATCAGTACATAAGTGTACACGCAGAGTACCGATCTGATGTTAACTTTTCCTTTTATAGCAGAATATTTTTAATATTAGAATCTGATTAGAAATTATATCAAATAATCTTATTCTAATTTAAGTTAATTATTGTCAGGTTTTTAAATAGGGTTTAACTCACTAGTGTACCTCAGGATCTGCCAACTTAAATACACTAATATTTGAACGTGTAACTACCGTAATGCTTTACTATGGCATTTGACTGAACTAGCTCAAAAGCTGGTCAGAGCTGGACCGTCACAATGTTCATGGTCGACAGGCCATTATTCGTGGTTTCTGCTAGAATTGGAAATAGTCTGATTCGCTGTGTCCATGCCAAGGTCTTGATGGAGGTTACTGTTGTGGAAGTATCAAGGTGTATAAATAATGTTCCTTAACACTTTGTTTTGAAATATTTGAATAATCTGTTGTTTCTATTGGCACAGCCCTAGAGCAGGACGCGACATGTCCAGATAGGTGTCAAGAATTGCCTATACTTAAGCAGTTTATTGTATACGAGGTGTCTGCAAATTCCGTTCATATATTTTTAAGAAAGGTTCTACATATGAAAAAAAGAAAAAAAATTCTTATGAACATAGGTCTGAAAATACGCCATAGAGGAGCTATAGCCATTTAAATGTGGCCCTGGAATACGGGTTTTATTTATTTTCTTTAGAAATGCTTGAACCACCAATGTGTTTTATAGTATTCAAACTAACACTACTTTCTAATAGTAAGAGTAAGGGGCAAATTTAGTCGTTCCGGCCGGGGGCGGTCTAGTTTATTTATCTCTATGTGTTTTACACGATCCTTCTTTAAATTCTGCCTAAAAATTATTATTTTGCAAAACTACTCACATAAAAAAGATATTATTATAATTATCTGTCTTATTTTAAAGTTTTTGTAATTTTTTTTTGAAATTAGTGCTTTTAAGGTATAATAACAGAACAAACCAGAATGATCGATTCAAAATGAAAAAGAGTTTTTTTTTTTGTTTTTTATTAGTTTTAATAAACGTGAAACCAATTAAGAAGTTTAAAAAAGAAAAAACGTCAATAATAAGTCTACATGGTATTTTGATTTTGTTATTTAATCATTAGGATTAATTGATGGATAAAAAATAAAGCGAAAAATAAATGCCGTAGCAAAAAAAACTTACAAGAAAGGTTGGAAATGATTTCCGTTCATATTAATTTATTACATGACACATTGTTCTATTTGTTGCACATTTTCGATAGGTATTGAATAAACCAGAAACTTAAAAAATAACTTCAAAAAAATTAGTCTGGCGAGTTAAGATCCGGTAAACGGATAGGCCAAGCAATGAGCCCACATTTGCCTATCTATAAGTCTGGATACGTTCGATTTTAGAGCTCTCGAACCAAAACGCTCATATGAAGGGGAGCCCCATTATGCACTAGGAATGTGTTCAGTCTTTGACTGTATGGTACATCTTCAAGCATGCCGGGCAACGTCTACCTCTTAAGGCATAATATGCATCTTTGTTGTGAAATCGAGCTCGGAAAATTACTAGGGTATTTTCGTCTGCACACATATAGTTATTTTAAAAGTTTAAAATATCTTTACGCATAAACCCTATTTCGTCAGTAAAGAAAATTTTATTAAGAACAAATCGGTCTCGGCGGTAGTTCCACTGCATCTATCTACGAAACTGAACTCTGGGAAGTAGATCTTCAGGCCGAAATACCTGGTATGAGTGAAGAAGTTGTTTATTTCAAATTTCCCATGTAGTACTCTTAGCAGCTGGGTTGGATGTAACAACTTCTAGAAGTAGAAGTGGGTTTGGAGTAGTATGGCTTCTCCCACAAATATTTCTATTTGGCATAAAAGTACAATTTTCTCTTAGGCGCTGGTCTAATTTGATAAATAATTTCTTGCAAGGAATTTGCCAATTTGGAAAGGTTGATACAACTTGTAAGCTTCCCGGCTAAAACTATTAGGCTTTTCAACGAGATCTTCCATCAAAATTCATGCCCAGATGTTTTGCTGAGTTAGCATGTGGGATCTAAGCATCGTTTAGTCTTAAGCGTATGTATTGTTTTTGTAGACGGTGAAGTCGACATGTATCGATTTGTTCCCGTTTAGTTCTATATCTCAAGACTTTGTTCAAGTGTTAATTATATTAATGAATATTTTTGGTTTTTTAGCAGTTTCTTTATAATATTTTCCAATGGCAATAGTTGCTGTAGTCTGTTTGGGATCAGAGATGCCATTTGAATATAGTTAGGAGACTATTGAACCTAGTAAGGGGTCTAATGTCAATCTTGCCTTATTTTATTTTCATTCAGAATAAGCTTCTTCCTGGTTAGTTCTGGTATGTCTTTCTGATAAATAGGACTTCTAAAGTTGAGAACGTTTCCATAGTAGAAGCCTGTCCAATTTGTGAAACGAGTTCATGCCAGATCTTGCTCAAAACTTTGTGCGACATCGAGGAAAATGGTAGAGCAAATTTTCTCTTCATCTTACGATTTTTCAGTAATTCTATGTACTTCGTCAATTGTCAAGTGATTATCTCTAAATCCGAATTGGTTATTAGGAATTAATTTCTTTGCTTTTATTATTGGTTTAGGTTTCTTAAGATAAGATAAGTTTGCAGATTATAGCTAGCAATGAGGTAGGTCTGTAACCTGAGACTTTATGGGGTGATTTTCATGGTTTAAGGATCATCATGAGTTTTGTCACTCTTTATATCTTAGAGGCATACCTTAAACTAAATGAAGCGGTAATAAGATGGTCAGTTTTACTATTGCTGTTTTTGGAAGTTACTTGAAGATCTGGCCTGCAACGAGTTCAAAACCTGGAGGAATAATCGTTTTTTTTTTTGGAGTTTAGGAATTAATATTAAAATCGCATTGTATTTTTACAATATTTTCCAGAAGTTCATCCCCTTCGTTTGGTTAAAAAGTCAGGTATAAATATTCTGCAAGTCTGTTTACTTTTTGCAAATTGTTTCGTGCTTAACTTTCGTCTTCACATAACTGATGGATTTTGTTATATAGATCTTTTTCAGCTTTAGATGATTTTTCATAGAGAATAGTCAGTATTGTAGTCATACGTATGTTCAGTCAGATATTCATCAAGGTTAGTTGCTCTTTAGCAACATTCAATAGAATATTTTTTGGTCTGTAGGTGCTTTTTTCTGTTGGAAATTTCTTCTAAGCTTTCTTTTTTCAGTGGTCAGCACCTTGATTTCCATAGGGTAGTTACCGCTCTTTGTTCTGTGTTTGATTTCTAATCTAATCTACCTATACTCAAACCTTTAATTTTAGTTAAACCATATTTTATAATAGAGCAAAGTTTGAGAACAAATTCATTTTAATAAATTTTGTTATAAGTGTAAAATTTGTTAACAATTATTGTTTGTTCGTATAACATTCGAACACTTTTCCCCATCTTTCTCTTATTTGAAAAAAAAAACCAAATGTTGTTTTTGATAGAAAAAGGAAGCTAAATAAAAAAAAATATCGAATGCCATGAAATGGCACATGAAGTTTTATTTCTTTTTGACAAACTTCTTTACACTCTATACTCGTATAGGTATTTTAGTGCAGTAAAATCTTAAAACAAGGGGCGGTTTAATCTATACCTCAGCACACCCTAGGTGTCTATTTGACTTCAAGATAACAGTAAAGGGAAACATTTATTGCTTCCTTCCCCTTTTGTCATAAAGAAAAGTCACAGACTACCAATATTCGTTCAAGGAAAATATTACTATTATTTATTTATGGAAAAAAAACCTGACAGGAACTGTTATAGTATATTGTTTATTGCAAATTATAAATTTTATGTAATAAAGAGATAAGTATGAAGCTTTCTATGAAATGAACTATATGATGTGTTATACTTTCAAAATTCGGTGTAAAATCGCAAGGAAAAATTTTTCGCCTTATTATGCCTTTAAACTGGATAAACACCTGGGTTATACGAAAGAGCAAATTAAAGGACTCGTTTTTCGGAGTGATAAATTCCACGTAAATGGAAAATGTATTTTCTCTTTTAAAAAGAAAAAATTTGAAATAAAGTAAAGGTAGTCATGATTTTAGTTATAAATTTTAATAAAGTCTGGCAATATTTGTAAAATAATCAATAGACTTTATATATTAAGCTCTGCAAGAAAGATAAAATTACACTGTATGAGTTGAAAAAGGTTATAATATAAAAAAGAGCTTTAGAGTAAACAAGCTAAAATTATTTTCTTCTATTGTGATAAAACGTTCAAAATAGTTGTCAAATAAACTGTGTTGCTGAAATATAGTCCTTATATAATATATGCATTTTAATAAAAAAATAACAATATAATATAAATTATAATCCTCTTTAAATAAATAGGTGTTGTAAACATGCTTTACTGTGTCAAGTTATTAATTTTTCCAAATAAAATAAGCATAACTTACCAAAATGAATTCTACAAGTTTCTGTAATTGATCCGACTGCGATATTTTTGGTCATACCTATAATAGAAAAAAGGAGTTTTATATTATTTGGTGTAAACGACCGAAGTATATACTTATTATTAAGGAAAATTATTATTTTAAACAGTAATACTAAACTTACAAGGAATGTACGAAGTGTTCGACTCCGATTATAATGAAACTATAATATTTTTTTAACGGAGTAGATTCATTTCAAGAGGGTGGAAACCGCACCTAAATTATAACCCCAAAAACTACTTTTCTTTAATATCGAACTCTAATTATGATATGGCTAGTTCTACATACTAAGGAATTTTCGGCGGCTCAGGTAAAATATCATAAAGAATGTGTTGCAAACTAATTTATTTGTATAACATACTGTTATTTTCGCTGATTTCTAGTAAATAATTTAGATTTAAAATTATTTTCTTTACAAAATAACTATTCAAAGTGCCAAATTCTCAAGAACCTGCAGTGTCCCTAGAATAAAATCTAGTCATAGACATTGAGGCTATAAATCAAACCAAAATAAAGAAGCTAACGTATTTATTTTTTCTTTCCTGAGAGACATATTATTATCTTATTTTCCCAAAAGTATATTAAAAAATTGTTTTCCAGAATTTGTCCCAAGGGTTTTGTATCAGGATTCTGTTCAATGTAAAATAAGTCAATATCCTATACTCCGAGCGACGTTGTCATTCAGCTGAGTCAATTGCACCTACGAAAGAGACAAAGGATTATCACCTATCTTTTTGTATCTAGCATGTTGTTTAGTCAGCCTGACATAGTCGGCAAGGAAGTCGCGTTGTAATCAGTCGAGTGCACAGAATCCTAATAAGATAATTACTTACGAAATAAATAAATAGTATGGGTAATTTTAGCGTTTTAATCTGTAAGTTGCTTACACGAACGCTTAGTTCTATTTATTTTTTGTTGAAGGTTCTATATATATATATATATATATATATATATATATATATATATATATATTCCTTTTTTAAAATTACCTAAAAATTCTCAGGAACCTGGTTTCAGGATCTTGTGCAATTGAGACCCAGGATACTGAGAACTAGCCAGGATCCTGGGAAGTTTATATTGGAATAGTGTTTGTGTGCAAGAAAATTTACAACTTTTTAGCTATACTCTATAAAGTCAAAATAATAAATCCTTTAACTAGTTCTCGTAACGAGTTTATCTATAATTAATTAGTATTTGCACTGGTCTAAGTAAGACTATTCTTGTAATCGTTTCGAAACGTCGAAATACATGATAAATACATAAATGTAATCGCTCTTAAACCTGTGCCCAATACTATTTTAATTATACAGTACTATTCTTAAACATATCACCTGACCTTCAATTCTGTACACAAAATTCGTTGATTACCAAAGTACCATTATAAACATGAGTTTTATATTTATACGTTGGTAGCAGTATCAGACGCGGTAAATAAGTATACATACTTCCATAATACTTTTATTTTAGAGAGAGAATTATTGATAAATAGAGTTGGGCAAATACTTACGAACGGTAAGTAAACAAAACAGGGATAGTTTTAAAAGCTCATTAGGTTGTTTTGTTGTACAGAAGAATGCTGAAACCAAAGAAAAAACAGACTAAGGAAGAAATATTAGAAAAAATGAGCATAGCTGAAAAACTGAAATATTAAAAAATAAAGAAAGATGCTCAAAGATTAGTGGCTGAAAAGGAGGAAATAAGGCAAAGGTATAAAAAGTTGAAAGAAATTGCTAAAAAAAATTAGTATCTAAAATGTCGGCAAGTGAAAAAAGATAAGCTCGCGAAAATTCGAAACACTACTTAGACAAATCTTACAAAAAGAAAAAGTCTATGGTCAATATGACAAGTCAGTTTGGTAAAGACAATATTCCATCTAGTTTGTATGATGAACATGAGCTATCTCAGAAAGGAGAAAATCTTGAGATAAATCTCTCTCAACCGTTATTGCGAGCAATATTAAATCCAAGATTAGAATTAGCCGGAGAACAATCACAGAGGCAGCGTTTTAAAGGAAACCAGGAATTAAAACAAAAAAATATTTTAATTGCAAAGCTGAAACAAAATTTGAGCAAATATAAAAAAAGATGCCAGAGAATGAAAAAAACAAAAAAACAACTACTACAGTTAACACCTAATACCGCAGTGAGCAAACTAGCTGAAGATCCAATGACACGGGTTGATGTAGTAAAAAGGCTTAGTTCGGCGATGTGTTATATATATATATATATATATATATATATATATATATATATATATATATATATATATATATATATATATGTATATATATATATATATATATATATATATATATATATATATATATATATATATATATATATATATATATATGGTCTTCTCTCCATACATGTTTCCACCACCTTATGGTCTCGTCAGGGCCGTATTTAAATGATTGTTTCTATATATTATCCTTTCAGGCACAGAAATGGAAAGAATATATATATCAACTGTATATTTCTTACAAATACTACTCTGGTCATCTCTCCATACGCATTTCGACCATCCTATGGCCTCATTAATGGAGCTATGTCGAACGGCATATAGATTTCTTTATTTCTTACTGAAATTTTGATTTTTAAAAATTATTGCGGTGTTTGTATAGATGTCGTTTAACTGGCTATATGTTTCAGTTTGGCATCGAAGTCAGTAGGTCTTTAATATCCTACCGATATACCTTGGAATTTATATTTTATATAGCAGTTGTTTCCTGCAAATGTTACTCTCGGTTCGATACAGCTCCACTGACGAGACCATAAGGTGATCGAAACGCGTATAGCGAGAGAACCAGATTGGTATTTGCAGGAAATATACTGTTTGTATATATTCTTTCCCTTTCTTTGCTTAAAAGCAGAATACATATAAACCATCATTTAAACACGGCAGATAGATTTCTTTATTTTTTACCGAAATTTTGATTTTTAAAAATTTCGCAATACTCCTGTGATTGTATAGATGTCGTTTGACCGGCGATATTTTTTAGTCTGGCATCGAAGTCGGTAGGTTTTTAGTACCCTACCGACATACTTTGGAATTTATTTTTTATATAGTAGCTGTTTCTTGTGTAACGAAGTTACTAAATTTTTGGGCAAGTGTATGTTCGCCGGAATTTAATTCATTTATTTTACATCCGAAAAATCTGATTCTTGCGGGAAAAGATTTCTTAAAGTTTTAATATTACCGGAATATAATTAGATTCACCGCGCTATGCCGGGAAATATAATTTTCCGAGATTTTCAGAGCGTCCGACCATAGTAATCGCGCACCGCATACAGCAGTATCGTATGCGCGATTACCGCACACCGTCACACGTCAGCGTAGTGGGAGCTTGGGCCGTCTATTTAAGTCCGAGCAGACCATTATTTCGCGGAGAACCAAACGGTCTCCACCCGGGTCAACAGTCCAAACGGACTGGACTGGGTCGCCTGCTGGGCCGCGCCTTCCTGGTCTGGTGATGTAGGTGAGGCTAGGCTTGTGTGTATATGGTGTTTACCATACACTTCCTTCCTTACGTCCTACCCCTCTAATGGCCAGCATTGCCGAGGACCCTTATAAGAACGGGCAATGTTGTGTCATCCTACCGTCACTGTCGAGGACCCTTATAAGAACGAGCAGTGACGGTTCCTTTCCTAATTTCCTACCGCTATTGCTCGACATTGTCGAGGACCCTTATAAGAACGGGCAATGTCGCTCCATCCTGCTGACGCTGTCGAGGACCCTTATAAGAACGGGCAGCGTCAGTTCCTTTCGTTCCTTCCTACCGTCACCGATACACACACGCACTGATGCCGTAAGTTTGTTATTGTTTCCGTATTGACCAGGAATGTGTTTACCACCAGGTGCCCGCCGACGTCAGTTGTCAAGGGCATTAAACAACTGCCGCCCCGACGCCTATCGCCGCCGCCGCGTATAAAGACCGTTGCCGTGTTGTTGTTACATACCGCGTATACCGCCGTGGGTCGAGTTTTAATACGAAGCGCCGTGAACCGGGAACGCGATTTTAGATACGAGGCGCGATAATTTGCGTACAAGCCGTCGTGAGTAGCGTCGCAACCGAATAGTACAAGATATGTGAATGGCGTCGCGAATGATACCGCCGGGTTACCGTCTTCAGCGCAACCGAACAGAATAAGCTACCGTGAACAGCTCTAAAACATACTCTTGCCCTCCAGACCGTTTATTTGTTAATATTGTTGTATATCTTAGATTTTAAGTTAGTTTTAGGCCATGTCTTTGTATAAAAGAATGGAATACAGGATACAGGATGTTTTATAACCGTTTGTTTTCTTACCTAGTCCCATTTTTAACATTACATATAACAATTGGCAGCCGGCAGCCAGCACTAATACGCACAATTGACCCCTGGCTTGCCGTTTCTCCACTGTAACAAGCTGCCCGGTGCATAAAGTGGGCCCTCGACCACATTAAATCCCGAGGGTGGCGCCCGAGAACCGACCCCCGAATGGATGTTTTGACCTGCAGGCAGTCAGACCGTTGATCAGTTGAGAGAGCAGGGATATCCCGAATTTACGTACCTGCCGCTGATCCGATACCCCTGCGCTGAGCATTTGACCGATGACTGTCTGCACGAGAAATATCCACTGACCGATGTTCCGCTACCGTGAACGAAGAAGAGCCGAAGAGCACAACCGGCTCCCCCGTCCCCGCATACGCGAAAACGCGTCACACTTGCGAACGTTGCTCTCGGTTCGATACAACTGAACTGACGAGACCATAAGGTGGTCGAAACACGTATGGAGAGAGGACTAGAGTGATATTTGCAGGAAATATACTCTTTATATATATTCTTTCCTTTTCTCTGCCTAAAAGAATAATTCATATAAACAATCGGTTAAATACGTCCGATATATTTCTTTAGTTACTGAAATTTTAATTTTTATGCACTTACATTAATCAAGGAAAAATATATTTAAATAATCCCGTCTAAATGGGTATTTTTCAGATTTAAAATCCTACAGAAAGGGCAGGTTTACTCTTCAAAATATAATGGGTAATTTGCGTGAAAATAAAACCATCATGCTTTCACTTCATTTCAAATAACAAGTAATTTTCACTTTGTTTTGTTAAGATATTTCAATTAAAAGTTGATACGCAAGAAAAACGATTTGGGATGATTCACTTCCTTTTATTATTTTACCAAAAGTTTAAAAATGTTTAGTCACTTATGTTATTCATAAAAGATATTTTCGAAGAATTTCCTTTAATTCTATATTTTCTAGAATTAAAATAATTGTGTTGGGTAACCCTTTTAAGGAATGGCATACCTGAAAGCTAAATCACCAAAATTTTACTTCATTTCAAATAACAAGTAATTTTTCCACTTTAATTTGTAAATATACCTTTACAAGTATTAATACCATTAAAAAACTTTTTTTGGAACGGAACATTAGGCGCAGTTTTTAGCCCCTTAAAATGAATCTCTGCCGATATAAAACATATGTATCCCTTATTTTCGTATTCTGTACAACATACTGTTTACTTTAATGTATAGCCGGACACTTTGGTCACCTTCCTTATTGGGGTTAGGGGTTATATTTTAATTGCGTTTCATTTAATACTACCATTGATTAAGAAGAACCGAACAAGGCACAACATCAACATTGTTTTGTAACTTACACGTTTGTAATATCATTTGGTGTAATATCACCATTTTGATGAGACGTGAGAATATAAATTGGATGTAATTGCACTTTCAGAAGACACATAGTCTCTCTTTTGAATATCTGTGGGCGAGCTGATTCAGAAGCATCAACTTACGAAGGTTTCTATTTCTGACATCCAATGGATTCATCAAAAAACAGATATAGTAGTATTTATTTGATGACAGTATTCAAGCTAACAGAAGCAGAAACAGTCAATTTAAAATTAACATATAGGAGTAGGTGCCTTGTCTCGAGAACTATTACGCATTGTATGAATTGGTATAGCTTATTATAATTTACATTTGTAAATTTTGTATACTTGGGCTTATGTTCTCTTTATTTATCTATAATAATATACGATAATAGCATAAATTCATGAGTTTGGAGACAAATGAGATTTTACAATTTTTTGGCTTTCTAGATATCTTTTTGACCAAACCCATCATAGACTAAAAACACTGTAGGTGATATACCTAGAGTAAAAAAACAAAAAAAAAAATTAAAAATCAAAAACAAATTAAATTAAATATTTTATTATCAACGTAAGTAACAAACTAGTTATTTTAAATTTTTACTCGGTAGTCATGAAAAGTTGTTCACTGAGAAATCTGATAAAGTATAATGTAAATTTGCAATGCAAATGAAATAACTCATAAAATCTTAAGTAAAATTTCTACGTTGATAAATGTTCGGAAATTATTTGTTAAAAAGTAATTTAACATTAAGAATGCGAGGCTTATTTGTGTTCATTTATAAATATACTGAAGTATATTGGACTACAAATATCTTCTTGAGTTACATCTATTTAAAATCATAAGTCGTGGTATTTTATGAATTTGCTTTCACTCTATATTATGCTAACAATTTCCAAAACAATAATTTCGATAACCCATTAAAGACAAACTATTTTTTTAATTGTTTATCTATATGTTGTAGCGAAGTATTTCCATCCGTTGGTTTCTTGAAAAACTGGCAGATATTTCCAAAATATGATTTAGCATCTCTTCTGCTGATTAGCTGCTGAAGATTAGTCGACAAGTTTTAATTTGTAGGAAGCTTTTACACGCGGCCATTCATGGTAGGCGCGTCTTCGCTCCCTTTTGTAGAGCCGTTAGTGATGTCAATTTGTGCTCAAGCTCCATGTCAGTATAATGGGCGGTTGTAGGAGAGTTTTCCAGCTAGAAGGAAGATTGCGTGAATTGTTTCCCTTTTTTTTCTTTTAGAGCGGCGTTGTTTTCAGTTTCAATAGATTCACAAATTAATTTTGCTTGAGTATTCTATGTTGGCGATATGCCGGAAGTTCTTAAGATTAATTTTGTGTCCTATCTCTGTTGCTGGAAAATGGCTGTCTTTTTATTTTTTATGCAGAGTTCATATTCTCCTAGCCTACTGCATGTGTCATATGCGATCATATATACTCCTTCATTGTCCAAACATATTTTGTCCTTTGGATTTCTTAGAGATGGCCCTATGGTTTTGTATGGTTTATAGGCTGTAGATATGGGGTGTTTCTAAAGCAATCTGATGATCCTACCTATTGTGCCTTTAATGTATAGATGTATTGAAGCCTGTTCATTATTGGCATGTGGTTTTATTTCTTGCAGGTCTTTTTGCAGATGTATTGTTATATTTATGGTTGGTGAATTGTAGTCACATTTTTTAACGTTTTTCTATATAGAATAGCTCTTTTTCTTTTCGCTGATCGTCAATTAGGCGAATATACTTATTGGTGTGTTTAAATCTAGAATGAATTATATCTTCTGGTGGATAGAATTAGATAAAAAAAGGAAGTAGTTGGCCTGTTGTTAATCATGAGGATATGTCACTAAACATCGTTCATGTAGCGATATCCAAGTTTGGATTTTTGGATTTAAGGTGGGATTGACAAAGAGTTTTGATTTGAAAATATATCATGAATAGTTTTGCAATAGCTGAATATATTAATGACCCCATGGCAGCGCTATTTATTTGTCGGTATATTTGGTCATCAAAAAGAAAATATGCAATCTTATGGCAATGATTTGTCAGCATCATAACATCATTTAAGAAGTCCTCTTTCTAAGCTTAATCCCATACACAATACAAGTATTCGATTAGCTATAGGTGCCTTCCACACTAGCCCTATTTCCAGCATTATGTGTGAAGCTGAAATTTTGCCCATAAAGTATATCAGAGATATACAACTTTTAAATTATGCTCACACTCTGCTTTTTAAACCTTCCCTTCCTGTATCAAAACTGTTTTAAAGAAATTCCTTTCCTTGGATAACTTCTTCTAGTAAATACCCTCCTAGCTCCAACTCAAGATATAACAAACTCTAGGAACGCCTGCAAATTACCTTGCCCCCATGCTTCAAATCATAAAATAATGGCTATACCTTTCCTCCATGGAATATGTACCCAATTAAACCCGATCTAAAGCTCACAAAGTATGACAAGCTAAATACCCCTCCTCTCTTAATCTGGAAAAATTTCAACATTAAGGATATCAAAACTCACATCGATAAACTTTTCCATAATCTAACTAAACTTCAATGGGATATAATCGTGGACGATAATAAACTACATACCATAAAGTTCCCCTACTTAGAAAACTCCTCACACCACTCCCTAACAAAGAAAGAATCTATTATAATTACTAGGCTACGAATCGGACACACGCGTCTCACAAATGAATACCTAATTAAAGACCAGAACCAATCCCAATGCACTTCCTGTACCCTCCCACTAACTATTAAATATATTCTCTTTGATTGTCACAATTACCAATCAAAACGTAATAACATAATATATCAGGTAACCCAACAAACATGCTCTCAACACAGAACTCCAATAATATTCTTTCATTTCTAAATGAAATTCAACTGCTAAGTAAAATATAAAAAAAGGTGTATGTGTGAGCCCATATGTTGAATATAAGTGTGTAAGCATATTTAAACACACAGACATTAAAGAAAACTAACCTGAACAGACGCTAAGACTTTAATTGTCGATGCGTCAATAAAACATCTCTCTCTCTCTCTCTCTCTCTCTTTTTATGGGTGATCTGGTCCAGTGTTTTATCGACCGGTTTGGATAGGACACAAAACTGATTTTGAAAATTGTCAACGAATCGTCAACATAAAACACTACAATGCAAGATTGACTCGCAAGTCCATTAAAATTCAAAAGAATGACACTCTGAATAAGAGATAAAATGTACTTCAACTTGTTTCTTTCTGAAAAACTTACCTCAAGCGAGACCATTGTACTTAAGCAGGACCTGAGCCAAAACTTAGACCACCTCAAAAAAATGGAGGTACCAACGCCAGCCAATATATCAGGAAGCATAGAAGATGCCAAATAAAATTTTGACGTAAAATCTTTTTATGGAAACCGAACTAACGAATGGATGTATTCCCGAATTAATTCCAAATCACATGTGGGGGCAACTTTTGTGCCAAATAATGAAAACTTCAACAAGACGCCAAACCAACGGATACCTATATATTAGTAGTATACTGGTTATTAGTTCATAAGTTTCAGTTAAGATTTGGCATGGAGTGTGCGGACTCAGAAAGATATAAACTTTTTTCCCTAAAATTGTTCCAAAATTCATTCATTAAAGCATTAGTTTTCAATTATGAAACACACGATATAAGGTGCAACAGAGTTGAATGTAGGGAGCTCGATATTCGCTAAGGGAAATGAAGTTAGTCAAATAATAATCATTTGATGCTCAATTAAATTTTCTTGAAAAATTTACAAAATATCAGCTGTTTTTTTCAGACATAATTTAGAATTATCTCTTCAAACAAACTACATATTAGTTTCTTTTCTACAGTAGATCATGAATTTTAAAATTCGATGTATCGAATTACATATTTTTAAGTGCATTCTTAAAAGGCTTTTTTTCTCTTAGATTTAACGAAGAGGACCCTAAGGTGACTACTTCTAGCCCCTTTTAAAAGAGAAGGAAAGAAATATATTGTGTAATGTTCTAATAAACTGATACAAAATTGTAATAAATAGAAGGCATTTTCCTTTCTCTCTCCAATATATGTGATTTTATGAAAAAAGGAGAAATATTCACTTTGACCTCTTAAAAGTATTATAGCCATAAGTAGAATAATTTCTAGATTTCCATAAAATAAAAATATACTAAGCATCCCATGTAAAAATAAAAAAGTTAAGTAATTTCTTGCGAAACCCAAACTGACAAATGATAAATCGATAGTTATGAGCAAAACTAGCGCCTTGGAAGCTTTTACTATATCGAGTTTCCTTATTATGGGTCGAAAAACAAAAAATGATGAAATTCCGCACACGATTTTATTTTGAAAAAGTTCCATTTAAATCTAAAAACCTTTAAAAAAGTTAGTCATAGCTGAAGGGAAACCCATTTCTTGTCATTTATTTATTTAGGAAAATTTTTTCGGCGATGCACGGTGGGCAGAAAAATGAATATTGAACAATAGTCTGCCTACGAGTCAAATCTAAGCCGTTTGGCACCATGTTTGAAGTACTACTTTGCCATATTCGTCGCCATACTGTCTAATTAGGAGCCGAAATTTTCTAATCTCAAAGAATATAGACAAATGAGAAGGAAATGAGGATTTTGGCAAAAATATATACTTGCAAGTTAAATCGTGGCTGATTTGAATAACCACAACCTTAAAGATCTACTACTTAGATATATTTTGTCGGTATGCAATGCTATCTTGAACCAGAAACTTCTGACTTGCAAATCTGCAAACACAAGAAACGGAAACAAGAATTTTTACAAAAATCTATATCTGTAACACAAATCTGGACCAATTTGAATAACTCCAAATTTATATTACTCCTACTTGGCTAAACTTCCTGGTTGTTCTGCAGAATCACGAGCCAGAATTTCCTAACTTCTAAAAATGTAGCTAAAAGAGACAAAAATTAAAATTTTTGACAATTATTTGCTTAAATTATTCGTAGTTGATTATTTTTTTCAGCTCAAAATCATTTAATATCATATTTCGAATTTCCTTAACCCCAAAAAAAAATGAATAAATGCGCAAAAATTCATTGTTTTATTTACTATGTCTAATAGTAATAATTTGAATAAAAAACTAATATCAGAATTTTTAATCTCTCCAGTTCTTACTTCATGAAATTTAAGACAAAACTATAATATTTAAAATACAATTCGTTTCAATATAATATTTTCCTATCTGCCTGTACTGAAATCTAAAAACAGAGCTAAAATTATGATTAGTTTGATGAATTAAAGTTTTGTATCTAAAGAAATAAAACTTTTTTCCACAAATATTCGAAGAAGCCTATATGGAGACTCCAAGGCGAATACTACCTCAGTGTAGAGACGCGTCAATGAAGAGTAAAAATATGAATTTTTTCATCGTTATTACGGGTTGTCCAAGCATACGAATCTAAATTCAGAGGTCTGCATGAGCTTAAAATACTTCAAGTATCATTATTTTTGGACTGAAATGAATAACATTTCTATGAAGTGAAAATTTTATCTCTATTAGACCATGCATTAAAAATAGTTTAAAATACTACCAATTAGCAATAACTTCGAATTTATTTATTTACTAGAGCTGTACTATGCACTTAGTAGGAATTTTGTTCAAGAAGAATGTTTTTAAAAATGTTTCAAGCCTACGCCGACATCTGAATTTATTTGCCACTTAGAAAACCCTAGCTACGAGAAAAAATTATCTGAAATTTTTATTTTCGTCTCCTTTACCTACATTTTTAGATATAAGGTAATTTTGGCGACGAAGTATGGCTAAGCAGAAGTGCTCTAAGCTTGGGGTTGTTTAAATATCAGATTTGTCAAGATTTGTCTTGCAGTTATAAATTTGTGCCAAAAATCTCATTTCGTCTCATTTATTCATATTTTTTGTAGTAAGGAAATTTTGGCTCGTAATTATGCAGTATTGTGACGAAGTATGGCCAAGTAGGAGTACTTCAAGCTTAAGAGTTGTCCAAATCGGTCAAAAATTGTCTTTCTGGTACAGATTTCTGTCTTAATTTGCATTTTTTAGGTAAGGCAATTTTGATTTGTGATTATGCAACAAAACAACGAAGAACGGGCAAGTAGAAATACTTTAAGCTTTGGGTTGTCGAAATCGATAAATATTTATATCGTAGATATAGATTTTTGCCAAAAATCTCCATTTTCGTTTTTTTATATAAATTTTTTGGTTCAGAAATTCTGGCTCATAATTACGCAGCATAACGACTAAGTATGGACAAGTAAGAACATTTTAAACCTGGATTTGTTCAAATCGGTCTAAATTTGATTTTAGTCAAAATTCCCAATTTTTCTACATTTTTTGAAGTTGGGAAATTCCGGCTCGTAATTTAGACAGTATAGCGTCGAAGTAGGTTCAAAGAGCGGGACTTAAGCATTTGGGATGGTTTAGAGATTGAATTCTGGGTACATTTTTGCCCAATAGTTCCAATAATTCAGCATTATAACCATAGTGCGACGTAATAGTGAAAGAGCCTCATGGAGAGTATCAGTCTCTGATGTAGAGAAATAAATATTGGAAGACACAACTGATCCTCATGCAAATAGCACAGGAAAGCTCTTAGATCAAAATTATTTTAGGAAATAAGTTCTACAAAAACTTTGAAAGAGATTTATCAACTTTTGCCTATTTACCTTACACTGCAATCAATTCTTTTAAAGATATTTTAACTTGGACTCCCTAAGGTTTTATAATGCCCCTACCACTATAAAACAATATTCTGCATAGAAATATTCTATGTTATTTTTTTAGTAATCAGATTTTCGTAAATTTTATCAATAATAATTAATGATTAAAATAGTGTGTAACAGTTTTTTTTTGCGGTAATATTTTGACCGAATTAAGCAAAAAAAGTTTTATCTTGAAAAACTCTTATTTTATGGAAATAAACTAAATATACGTTTTGTTAAGAAAAACGTCTGGTGAATTTACAGTTTAATAGTTTTTCATCTGAGGGTACCGTTGGTTTTTCATTCCCTTGAAAGCATAAAGTCAAAGTAGTTTTCTAGGTAAAAATTTTATTAAAATATTCAAGAATGAAAAACGTAGATCTTAGGGCATTTTATTGAGATATCTACTTTTGGAGAAAATTTTACGAAATTAATATTGTTACGATATTCTTTCCTTATGTCATTCCTCAGTTCTAATAAAACACCACCCTTCTCACTAATAAAAAACTTATTAATAACTACTTCTTAACACAATCACTGTTGAAATACAACTAAAATAACTACTCGTATATTATCCCTATATAATCTATTAAAATATACGAGAATACAAATTTAGAAATTGCAAGAAACCTTACTAAACAATGATGTAATATTTCTGTAAGAACGCATACTAGTTCTTCGTTATTATATTATAGGTAGCACAAATGGTATTTTGACTTTTCTTAAATTCCACAGAAAGATCAGTAAATACCTACCCAACATCCTATGTATATTTCTATAAGAACGGATCAAAATAATATTTTATCAAAGACGCATTGAAACTCTTCTAGTCCTTCGTTACAATATTATAGGTAGTACTATGGTATTTTGACCTTTCCTAAACACCACAGAATGATCAGTAAATACCTACCCAACACTCTATGTATATACACCGAAAAAGTGAAAATGTTTAAAAATATAATGAAATCAATTTTTGATCACCAAGAACGTGCATCACCAATATTCATTCTTAATTTTTAAGCAGAGGTAAGATAATAAAAAATTCATTTCTTTACCTTACAACCATCTTTGAATTTTAAAAATACAATTTTTAAATTGAATTTCGACATTTCTCAATATTACGTCGGGTTGTAAAGGGACTTAAGTCGTATTAAAATAATTACTTCCTTATAGTGAACCGATTTTAAAAAGGGACTTTTAAAGCTTAATGTCCCGTTGAAGAGAAAATAAGATAAACCTTTTTATTTTTTTATCTGAAAACGACCTTTTAAACCTTCGTTTGATTTATAGGCTTTGCCAGGAAACTTAACAAAAAATAAATCGTTTCAGCGATTCTTCTTTTAAAATGAATCATACAGTTCACTGAATTATTCCTTTATGACGGTTTTTAATTTAATTTTGTACGCCAGAGTCTGTTGAAGTTCGGTTATAAAAATGTGTTTGCATAACAAAAATTCGGTCAGAAATTACATAGTAAACCCGATATAATTATTTTTTACTATGGTATAGCTATAATACGTATTGAATTTTTACACAGTTGTCTGACGAAAGAGACTTAGAGTCATTATCATATTTCCCTGATTTATATTGACAGCCAATAGCTTAAAACACGTTAAGTTTAAATGGTTAAAAAGGCGTACGGAATTCTAAGTGAGGTCTAGTTTTTAATTTTGATCTTAAACGTCACGTTTTAACCTTTTAAAAAGGAGATTTTAAAACAGCCGGGTATATATACAGGGTATCCGATAAGTACCTTCTAAATTCTCGGGAGTATATTGGAGAGGTCAAAATCACCCTACTTTGACGTGGAAAAAAATTCCTAAAGTACCCCATAAGAGAGATACAGAGCCCTAAAGGGATACCCAGTGATTAACCTTATCGGCTGTAAGTTTTCAACTGACTTGTATAATTCAATGAAATTTTAGTATTTTATAGAGGTCATAAAGACTCAGCCACACACGTTGGGCATATTCTTAGCAGGTGTGATTTAATAGAGCTAATAACTGATTTTTAACTATTTTGATCAAAGTTCTCTTAATTTATTTCAATAAAACTGACGGTTTTCAAGATAAATCTGTTTTTATGCGAAAAACTCAAAAGTTACTAAAGCTAAGCACAAACAGGTAAAAATAAGATATACAGAGTGAGCTGATGTGCTTTAAGTTATGGGGAGATCTGTTTCATTCTTCGAAAGCAAGAAGATGTTATGCTGAAAGATTTGCATCTTAGACATTGTCAAGTGCAGAAACCTTTGAAATGATTGATTGGGGCTCAATCAATTTACAAGGTTATTAAAATGCAAAAATAGTATAAACGTTTAAATATTAAAATGGCAAATTTAACACAACATATTTTCTTATTCTTCGAATGTTTTCCTGCTGAACTGCCAATAATATTCCGGCATTATTACCGACTTCGTTAGAATGCTGTGTGTGCTATTCTCGTTAGCAGTTATTTTTTAGTATTTACTGGTGTTGAATGAACTAGTTCTTTTACATGTCCCCAGAAGTAAAGGCCCAAAAGTTTAGGTTTGAAGACCTTGGTGTCCATAAAACAGATCGACTTTCACTTATCCATAGAAAGCCAAAAATGTTAGTTAAGTGTTGACGTACTATAAGGTAAAGCACAATTATTCAAGCACTACATTTGAATTATTTTATCAAGAGGTACGTCTTTCAAGAAATTATTTAAATTTTGCTGCAAAAAATGTAAATAAATATCTCCATTGAGTTACCCTTACAAAAAAAATTATTTTCGATGATGCCAGCCCACACGTTTACAAACTTTTGTTTGTGTTTGTTTTGAGTTATAGCGTATGGGTTTTCATCAGTCAAAAATATAAATTATGTGAGTTTCTAATGCCATCTCTTGTAAAACCGACCTCATCGGTAAACAAAATAAGGTTAGAAAAATTTAGATTTAAGTTATATTGCTGTATAAACCAGTTGGAGTATTGAAGCCTTGCAGTATAATCATCTGGAGGCAGTGTGAAATAACTGTTCTGTTAGAGTATCATGTAGAATCCATTTTGTGACATTCTTTTGTGTCGCGAGCTTTCTAATGTTGATTGAAGTGTTGTCAGCAATATCTTGCAAAATTTGTTCCTATAGGTAAGGGTCTCGTGCTGTCCTAAAAGGACCTCACCGCCATGTCGCGGCAAAAATGACCCTGAATAAAACATGTAAAAAATTAATTTACCTGTTTTCCTTAAGCTTCGATCAACCCTTTGAAATGTTTTTTGGCAATATTCGAGCTGGAAATCTTTCAGCATAAAGTCTCCTTGTCTTAGAAGAATTTGACAGTGCTTCGTCATAAATTAAATGTATATCAGCATACTCTACGTAAGAATATTCTTCCATTCTTTAATATTATGTTTACTTGAAGGCGGTTTTGACAAGTTCCATCAATAGTAATTCATTATGTAGGTATTAATAATAACAAGATGATTTTTACCTGGTTATGTTTAGCATTAGTAACTTTATTGTCTTCTTCAGGGTACAATATGAAGGAGTTATATAATACAAGAAATAATATTATTACATCCATTACTTACAATTATAAAAGAGAAACTCAGCTCTCAACCAACTGAAAAAAACTTATGCATAATTCATTATGTAGGTATTAACAATAACAAGATGATTTTTACCTGGTTATGTTTAGCATTAGTAACTTTATTGTCTTCTTCAGGGTACAATATGAAGGAGTTATATAATACAAGAAATAATATTTTTACATCCATTACTTACAATTATAAAAGAGAAACTTAGCTCTCAACCAACCGAAAAAACCTTATACTATAAGGAGAAACGTACTCTGTTCTAACACAGTTAGAGGCAAAGCACTATTTCAGATTGCAAGAATACCAGGAAAGAGTGGATGCCTTTCCTATGGTAGTGCACCGCCATTTGTAGATCGGTTTCGAACTTGTTAGTTCTCGCCAGTACAGAATAGGCTAGTGCACTTGAGCATATGAAAGGTAAATCCTTTAAGCAGCTTATATAAGACAAAATATGAAATCTAATACAAGTGGCGCCATCTCTCAGCATTCCGCGCAATCTGAACATATAATCTCGTAGAGATCTGTATATATTTATCTGTATGGATAAACCAAAAACCACTTTTGGTTCATCCATTACTTACTGCTAGTGGAATGTAAAAATGAAGAATAAATCACACAAACAATTTTTTATAATTAGTTAAATAAAAATATATACCAGGTGGAATTACTGACTATGTTAATCATTGCAATTAATTATTTTTAAAATCAAAAACAAAAGATGATATGATGATTCCACGGCGAAAATCACACTTATATATCTTATAAACAGACATGACTGAAAGGAGCGCTGGAGAAAATTATTTTTGTAATTTCCAAGGATCATCTAAAACATAATCCCAGGACCTGCAATTAGAAGGCAATCGATAGTAATTAGGAGACAATAGCAGCGATTAAAATTTTATTTTCTAAACTGTGTACAGGACAGGAATCAGTCAACCGTTACTTAACTTTTGTTCTGCCCTTAGTTTATTAATAAATTCTTCTTCTTTTGCTTTTGGTTCGACTGAGTGTGGTATGGGCATATTATAATATGCGTTGTTTTTTTGGAAAATATAAATTGATATATAATCTTGCAGTTCTTGCATTGGTTTTCTTTTTCCATTTAAAAAACCAGAAAAAGCAATTAATTTTTACTCTACTACAACCAAGATGGGAAAATTTTAAAAAAATATTTCGTTAAAAGTGGTGTATATTTTTCAGTTAGTTAACTTGAGGGTATTATGCTTCCAGAAAGTTTCTGGTTTTATAATACCAGATTAGATGTGTCCACTTTGAAAAAACTATAATTTTATATCCCTTGTAGAGATGATTGAGAATCACTCAGCGTGATTATGCCAACTGTGCATCACACAACCCTAGGACCATTTCTTGCAAAGTAGTAGATATCTGCTGGACTTACATTGGCTTTATTTTTGTTGAATATCACGACGTTTTGGCTAGTAGTTATCTCTAGCCATTTTTAAGTTAAACTAAATAAATCCCTTAGTTACAAGACTATTTATACTAAAAGTAAATGCAATGGAGTATGACTGAGATGGGTGCAGTCATGCCTGCTATGGCAAAGTCCCATTTTTTTTATGCTGCATTTAGTTTTCGTTTACAATTATTAAGAAGTGGTTTCAACACTTCTCTTATATCTAAGGATGGTTTACTAAAACAACTCGGGTTATGATGTATAACCGCGGCTTCTTTGAATTTCCGTTTTTTCCAATGTGGTTCTCGTGTAGTATTTTAGCTTCAGACCATTTTATGTGATGTCCATGAGTCCAGGCATGGTTGGCGACACCAGATTTTTCTGTTTCTCCCCAAGATGTACATTTTTGATGTTCTTTGATCCTTACGTCAAGAGGTCTCTTTGTTTCGCCAACGTAGGAATTGCCACATTCACATGGTATCTGATATACACAGTTCTTCATGTTCCTTTGAGTTGTTGGTTTGATCCTAGTGAGCCGACTTCTCAGAAAGTTATCTGAATTGCAAATAACTTTGATTTTATATCGTTTTCCTATCTTTCTAACTTTTTCTGAAAAGCCTTTAACGTAGGGGATGTTCAATACTGGTTTTCGTTCTTCATTCGTTGTCGATATTGTCATATTTCTGCGTTGTTCTAGAAATTTATCCACTAGATATACTGGGTATCTGTTGGCTGTCAAATCATTTTTAATGTAATCTATCTCTTTCATCAAGTTCTCGTTGGAGTTGCAGAGAGTTAAAGCTCTATCTACGAGATTCCTTATAATTCCTTGTTTGATGTTGTTGGAGTGATTAGATAAATAATTAAGGTATTGTCCTGTGTGCGTGGTTTTTCTGTAAACCGAAGTTCGAATTTGTCTACCATTTCTTTCAACCAAGACATCTAAGAATGGTAAGTTATTTTCTACGTCTTTCTCCATGGTGAGTTTAATAGTTGGGCTAATATTGTTGAGATGAAAAAGGAAGTTTCGAAGTTCTTCATCGTTTCCACTTCAAATAATAAAAGTATCGTCTACGTATCTAAGCCATACTTCGGTTTTCTAGTTGTAGATTCAATTGCAAACGTCTCGAATCATTCCATGAAAATATTTGCGACCACCGGTGAGAGTGAAGATCCCATCGGTAGTCCTTCATCCTGGATGTAGAATTTTTCCTTTTCTTGAAAATAGGAATTAGTCAAACAGATTTCCAACAAGTCCGTAATGGCGTGAGGTGGTAAAGATGTTCTTTCTGCTAAGGTCTGGTTTTCTTTAAGTTTCTTTCTTATAATTTTTAGTGAGTCCTCAACTGGAACGTTGGTGTATAGGCTTTCCACGTCAAAGCTAATAAAATGGTTTTCTGGTTGTATTTCTGTTTCACGAATAATTTTTACGAAATATAGCGAGTTCTTAGCCCAGGACGATGTATTTCCTTGTAATGGTCTCAGGATTGGAAGAAGAAATTTGGCAAGTTCAGAAGTCGGAGAGAAAGGAAGTCAGAAGGATAGGAAAACAATATAAAATCAACGTTGTTTTCACTTCAAATAACTCTTTGAGAAGTCGGCTCACTAGGGTCGAACCAACAACTCAAAGGGACTTGAAGAACTGTGTATATCAGATACCACCTGAATGTGGCAATTCCTACGTTGGCGAAACAAAGAGACCTCTTGACGTAAGGATCAAAAAAACACCAAAAATGCACATCTCGAGGAGAAACAGAAAAATCTGGTGCCGTGGTTATACATCAGAACCCGAGTTGTTTTAGTAAACCATCTTTAGATATAAGAGAAGTGTGGAAAACACTTCTTAATAATTGTAAACTAAAACTAAATGCAGCACAAAAAAAGGAATTTTGCCACAGCAGTCATGACTGTACCCACCTCAGTCAAACTCCACCGCATTTACTTTTAGTATAAATAGTCACGTAGCTAGTCGAAACGTCGTGATATTCAACAAAAATAAAGACAATGGAAGTCCAATTGATATCTACTACTTCGCAAGAAACAGCGTTGTCTATGACTTCCAAACAAACCCTAGGATCTTTTATTATCTGACCCCGATGCATACTTTGTATGAAATAGTATCAAGATTATAAGGCCTATATTGTCGCCAGAGGATCCAACGACTGTTACTTGCAGGATTCTCAAACGTTCAATTGTTATTTTTTTTTTATTAAATTATTATTTTATTTAAGAAGACAAGCTGAGGTTATTATCATTTCCGAAATAATTTCCAACACTGTTTTTTGTTTTCAAAGTTTGGAGTTCGGAATATATGATACTAAGCCCGTCAATATCAGACCTTCGGTTTACATTATTGAAATTCTGAAAAATCCTTACCGTCTCAAGAAAAAGTGTTTTATTACAATTTGATTCTTTGTACAGAATTTTTGTCTCATTATAATTAAAAGCATGGCTTAGTTGGTTAAAATGCTCTGCTAAAATACACATGTTTTTTTTGGTAAGTCTGCAGTCACTTTTATGAGAGGAAATCCTTTAAAATACCTCGAAAAATGTTCAATTTCAGCGAATATGAATCACTTTAGACATCCAACGAGTTTGATGAAATACTCCTAGTTTGAAAAATTTACGTTCTTTAGAATTCATAATTCCAAGAAAAGATCTACATAACTCTAAAAATTAAACTATTTTGAATTTAGTTGCCTGTTAATCCGTTTGGATACTTCGTTTATTTAAGTTTATTCTAATCATTTTGAAACGCCTTAAATAAAAGCCATTTTTGTCTCGGTGATATCCGGTATATTCTTTGTAAAATGTATGGTATGGTAACAACAAATCATGCTTATGATATGTGCAAGGTAAATATAAAAATTTTGTTTCTTACTTTGGCTCCAGATGTATCACAGTAAATTGTCTTGACAGTCTCAGATAATTCGCATTTCTGAATTGCGGTGAAAATTGATTATGTCTGAGTTATTCCTTTCCCATCTGGTAGTGCTGACATATTCATTATTTTTTAAATTTTACTATTTGTAATTATTATTGATAATCGGTCGATTTGCCTGCAATGTATGACAGCAGTACTAATTTTACTATTAACAAATAATTGTTTTACTGTTTTGAAGCATCTCCGGATTTTCAACCTTTGTTGATTGAATGAAGCATCATTTCCGGTTTCACCAGGAATGGCCCCGGTTTTGAATTTTTAAATGGAACACCCTATATACTTTAACATTTTTGGACTTCTGAGACAATTCTAGATCAGAATGTGACATTTTAAAAACTTTTTACGTCTACTTCATTTTTTTAGAGCCACTTTTAAAATTGCATCTTGGTGGCCATGATCGGACGCAAACTAATCTAAGGGCCTTAGGTGATGTCAAAAAAATACAATCGCAAACTTTTAGTTACTAGTATGAAAGACAGAAATAAGACAAGTTGACAAAATTACGTTTTCATTTCTAACTATTAATTTTCAAATGGCGCCCTTTTTTGACAACTACTTTTCGAAAAAAGCATTCTTTGACGAATCTAACGGTACTAATTTATTTGCGATTGGATTAGACATAAGAACAGAAATTAAATATTATTAAGCAAAATACTGGATAATTTATTTACTTATGACAAGTGCGCCATGGACAGCCATGATGCATAATAATTTGCAACTGTTTTTATCAAGTCTTCTTTGGAAAACAAAGCACTCACTTAAGTAGATAATGACAGTGACATACGCTCTAAGAACAGACGTAAAAGTTTCTTAATTTTCGTTAAGTTTAGAGTTCTTAGAGCGTATGTCACTGTCATTATCTACTTAAGTGAGTGCTTTGTTTTCCAAAGAAGACTTGATAAAAACAGTTGCAAATTATTATGCATCATGGCTGTCCATGGCGCACTTGTCATAAGTAAATAAATTATCCAGTATTTTGCTTAATAATATTTAATTTCTGTTCTTATGTCTAATCGAATCGCAAATAAATTAGTACCGTTAGATTCGTCAAAGTAGTTGTCAAAAAGGGGTCGCCATTTGAAAATTAATAGTTAGAAATGAAAACGTAATTTTGTCAACTTGTCTTATTCCTGTCCTTCATACTAGTAACTAAAACTTTGCGATTGTTTTTTTTGACATCACCTAAGGCCCTTAGATTAGTTTGCGTCCGACCATGGCCACCTAGATGCAATTTTAAAAGTGGCTCTAAAAAAATGAAGTAGACGTAAAAAGTTTTTAAAATGTCACATTCTGATCTAGAATTATCTCAGAAATCCAAAAATGTTAAAAAATGCAGGGTGTTCCATTTAAAAATTCAAAACCGGGGCCATTTCCGGTGAAACCGGAAGTGGCCGGAAAGTGGAAAATATGCGAAAACTCTCCCCTTCACATACCATTTACCTGTACCAATTCTCATTTTGATACACATAATACTCTAGAATTCTAATAGATTCGTTGACACCCGGTATATATATATATATATATATATATATATATATATATATATATATATAGAATATGTATTGTACCTTTGCATTCGCTTACGTTGGCCAAACAAGTTCACAAGATGGGGAGAGAGAGAGAAAATGAGATAGATAAAGAAAAGTGACCCTTACGCCTTGCCTATGTAAGTAGTCGATCTGGAGCAACTCATCCCTCTGTATCTCGAGAACTATTAACTTTTGGACTTTGTGCTAATAGGAACTTTTGATCAGGACATCTAGATCTACAATATACTGAATTTTCAACGAATTTGACTGGGATCCAATTTCCATTTGTTTGGTGCGGAGTCCTTTTTAAAATAACTTAAATTTATGGAATAATATTTTACTTTCAAATTTGTCAGAAATACCACAGCGAGTTCACCAAAATGATAGTTAAATAATATTTGTATCTTTTAAAAAATATATTTTTCAGTAAAAGACATTATTTGAGAAGAAAAATCAACAATTATTTGTTTAGTAAATGATAAATTTGCTGAGAATAAACTAATTCTCAAAGTTACATGTTTCAGAAATATGAAAGTAAAGTTATTTTGGTAACGTTGCAAAAAAAAAATAGAATCTTAATTTTAAAATTAAGGAGCGTTACAGAAAAAAAAATCAATCAAATATTGGACACCCTAATACTACACCGGTCGGTAAATGGGCAATAGTTGGAAGTTAGTTCAGGAAGGCAACTTTATGAAAGTATTGTGTGTGCCAAGACACAGCTCCATTTTTCTTCTTAAATATTTTTATATGTAAAATTTATATTACGAAGAAAAATGCCATTTTGATGCTAAAATATTCCCAAACTTTGAATAAAATTTCTTATTCAGAATAATATTAAAAAAATGGATTTGGTAAACAAAAATATATACTTGAAGGTATTTTAAAATTGAATTTTGTTTTAATATAAAGTTGGTGGAATATTGTTTTCCTTATTTTACCTAGGGGAAAGTATTAAAAATCTATAGTACTCACACACAGCCGACATCTGCGTTGATCTTCGACGTAACTTTGGATTTATTTTTGTACAGGCATAAAAGTGCTTTTATGTTATGTTTATTTCTCGTTTTATTTGAAATATTCATAAGACTGAAAAATAATTATTTTTTTTATCGATGGCAACCAAATGGTTTCAAATATGCTTTTCCAAAAAAAATAAGTAACTGTTAATTAGTTAATGTTAGACAAAATATAATAATGTAGTTTATGAGTGCATGCTAATAAATTATAAATAATTTGGATTTACAGGGATGGTAAACGATAAAGAAGGAACTTGAAAACTAGTGCCCTTAATCCTAAATGACTTTAGAATTCTTGTTTTGAGAATACTGATGAGTATATATAACTTTAATGTACAAAATACCTCATAGGTCGAAATGCTGTAGAGAGGCAACTAAAGCCTTACCAATACATTTGCAATCTAAAATATATTACATTGATACGTTTTTGCCTACATGTATTCTCCTTTCAAGCATAAAAAAGAAACAAACATTTTATTTCCTGCAAATACAATTCTGGTTTTCTCTTCATACGTGTTTCAACCACCTCATGATCTAGTCCGTAGAGTTGTACCGAACCAAGGGCAACATTCGCAGGAAACAATTGTCTATATAAAATAAAAATTGCAAGACATATCGGCAATATATTAAACCTGCTGACTTCTCGATGACAGACTGAAAGATATCGCCAATGCCAGTCGAACATCTAGGATAAGCAGGGAGAATGGCGTTCACTTAAAGAAAAAATGCAGTATATTTTAAAAACATTTATTTATATTAAAAGTATAAAAAAGTAACAAAGGTTTAACTATTCTGTAATCGATATTTTAACACAGAACCTACTTATATTTTACGTATAATTGGTAAGAAAACTTCTAAAAAAAGAGCTGTGAGGGCCTTTATCTATGACTAGGGTAATGCCGCTCAGACAGAGAGGTAATGATGCTTAAACCTATTTGTTCGAATATAACAAATACGATCAATTTTCATTAAACAAATACTATAGTTATCACCATCCATTACTGTTATCGTAGCAAATATTTCGATTTTCTTTATCTTCACTCTCTAATGAACTTTCTTGAAGAATTTTGCTTTTGTAAGATTTTTCTTTCATATATCTTTTTCGCTGTATTTCTAACTTTTTTTTTATTTTTTTGGCATTATTGATTTTTGCTATCTTTTTATTTTCTTTTATTTCTAAAAAACTTTTCATTAGAGTTATAGTCAATATGGTAGCGTGCTGTTTTCTCTTTCTTTGACCAGGTATTAAAGATCTTACAATAGTTGGTGTTGATTGTCGATATTTCAGTCATTTTTTTAAGTGGATTGATCTGATTCTTGAAAGATCAACGATGCTACCATAATATCTTTTTCAGTGAAATCATTTGGGTTCAAAAGATATATTCCCTTTCCTCGGCATCTAGATTCATCCTTGATTGTCTTTACAGCTTGTGCATAAACTTTATTCAAAAGACATGCAATATTATATTCAGTTATTTTACCATTAAGTGTGTCTTCATGTGCTTATTGTATTCATTTCTATAAGCAGCCTTGAATGATCCAAAACAGATATATCAAGAGGCTGCGTTTTGTGAGAGCTGTGTGGTGGGTGGAATCGAAAGCATTACGATATGCTTGTCCTTGGAACAATTGAAAGCTGGAAGGGAGATTGACCACTATGGTTATGAAGTACCAAAAGTACAGAAGATTCTTGCGTAGGCTTGATAAAGCTGCAAAATGTTTGAGCCAGCTGATAAATAATTCTTTATTTATCCAGCCGTTCTTGGAGTTGGTGTATAATGCACCAGGTGATCCATCCTTTTCTTACAAAGATGATATTTTCTGTCGGGGAAAGATGAACATTGGAGGTACGAAATATTCAGCTGCACTTACAGCATACATAACCCTTATGTTTCTGCCTCGCAGGCCGCTTGTAACTACTCCTATTCTTCTTTTGCCTTTTTCTGCAAGCACTTTCGCTAAGTGTGTGACTGTGGTGACACTTGTCTCATCAGCGTTGTAAATGTTATTGGAAGGAAAATGATATTTTTTCCAGCAGCTCATCAAGCTTATCGTAGAAATGTGTTGTATCTTTTTTGTTGATGACAGAAACCCTATTTAGGCTTGTTGCTGCAACTTTGCGTACAAATACACAAGGATTGCGCGTCAGAAAACCATGTACCCAGTATAACCCGACTGTTTTATTGCTTTGGTTGAAATTGTTTTTAATATTATTAAGCTCAGTATATTTACAAACATGTTTACACAAATTTGCGATGCTTAGTCCATAACAGCTTAACCTATTCAGCTATTTCATTTTCTTGCTCTTGACTAAAATTCGGCTTACGACCTAGTCTTGGACTGCTCATATTCTCACTCATTAATCGATCTTTTAACGTAGTGAATAGAATATTATGTCTTTTCTTGCTTGTCTCTTGGACATACTCCTTTCAATAGCAGTTTTAGCATTCAGTAGGTTTTTTTTTCTTTCCAAGCCGCTTTAGCGGTGGTGGTTTGATAATTTCTGGACAATCTATAAGAACATAAGGTCAATAAGGAGTAATAGTGCTCACCTGAGCGGTATATCCTCAAACTATCGCTCTCTATTCAAGTCGAAATTTAAAAACAATCAGATACAATTGTTAAAAAGTGTTTAAGTTACCGCTAAACAGAACATTTTAGTACCTAGAAAAGTAATACGAACAATAAATAAGTATACCAATAAAATTGTGTCAAACAAATATTTAGTCTCTCATAATAAATCCACTATCTTAAATTTCAAATTAATTGTAGATTGGTAATATAAGCCCCAAAACTTTTCAATATCGATATTTAAAGAATTTGAGACGTAAATTTCTTAGCCCGATATATTTTGTATTGCATAATGAGATTGTATACGCCCCAAGATTCCCGCAATATCAATTTTAAATAAAACCGGAAAATGTAAAATTTTTAGTCCCTCATACTGTATCTTATCAACCAAATAGTTGTAAAAAATTAACTTCAAATTCATAATACACCACTCCCCAACCCCCTAATACCAAATCTAAAAAATGCGAATAAGGTAAAATTTTCATCCCACTCTATTGGCAACTATTTAAACGTGGCAGAAATGGATTTATTTCTTGCCGAAATCTTACAGCCACTTTCACTGAAACTTAAAATTCTTCATTTCTGCCTGTTCAGTATTGAATCAAAATTATTTTTAACCGATTTCTAAAAGAAGGAGTTTCTCAATTCGTCGACTATGTATTTTTTTATGTATGTACACCGATTCACGTTATTTTTTCACGCAGTAAAATCCAAGATGGCGCTGACAATACGGCGGTCAAAAAAATTAATTTTCGTCGATATTCTCCAAAATTGGTCTAGGGGAATTTTCGAGATCGTACGGAACGAATCTGAAGTTATTTTTAAAAAATTCAATATGGCGGACAAAAAACTTTAATTTTGTCCGATTGTCTCCAAAATTGGTAAGGGGGGGTTTTCGGGGTCGCACATGACGAATCTAAAATTATTTAAAAAAAATCAATATGACGGATTTAATATGGTGGATAAAAAAATCAATTTTGTCCGATTTTTTTCAAAAATTGATATTGGGAAATTTTTGGGAATAGCATATTATGAATCTGAGATTATTTAAATATGGCGGATCCAAGATGGAGGATTAAAGATTCTGCATCTCTTGATTTTGTCAAAATCAGTACTGGGGCATTTTTGTTAATGTTAATTACGAATTTAAAATATTTTTTGAAAACTCAATCTGGCGGGTTCAATATGGAATCCTAAAAATTTTACATTTTTCAATTTTCTCCAAAACTGATATAGGGGGTTCTTGAGGGTGTAAATTATGAATTTTTTTAGGACTCAATATGATGAATCCCATATAGTAGACAAAAAATTTTACATTTTTCGATCTTGTTCAAAGATGGGACTGAATTGTGTTTTGAGGATGTAAATAGCGAATATAAAATTATTTTAAGAAAATCTAATGTGTTAGATGCAATATGACGGTCCAGAAATTTTAAATTCTGTTATTTCATCCAAAATTGGTACTAGGGGGCTGTGAAGGGTTTAAATTTATAATAGATTAAGAGGGTAAATCATTTTTTGAAATTCAATATGGCGAATCCAATATGTTGGATTGAAAATTTTACCTTATTTGCATTTTGTCAGATTTGGTATTAAGGGGTTTTTGGGGTCGTGTATTACGAATATGAAGTTATTTTTTTACAACTATTAAGTTGATGAGGGACTGAAAATTATACATTTTCCGATTTTGTCTAAAATTAACATTGCGTGGTTCTTGGGCCGTATACAAACCCAGTGCATTATGAAATATATCGGGCAAAAAAATTTATTTCTTAAGTTATTTAAATATCTATTTTGGAAGATTTTGGGGCCTATATTCCAATCTAAAATGAATTTGAAATTAAAAATAGTGGATTTATTATGACAGACTAAATATTTGTTTGACACAATTTCACTGGTATTTGGAGAACTCTAAGAATCAAAGAATTTTTAGTGGTTCATTTTAGGGTGATTTACAACTTTGAATAAAATTAGTACTTTTTTTGCCACCCTGTAGTCATTACGAGGTACACTAATCTTTATTAGTAATTAGTTCAAATAATTTATGGATATCATAATGAATTTAAAACCAAAAATCGAAAAATAAATTTAAAAAAAAAAATTGAACCCATCCCTAAAGGTGAGCTAAAAACTGAAAAATAACTATAAATTTTTATATGAAATTGAAATTTTTGAAGTTGGCTACAAATTATTTCCAAACGAAATAAATAACTACTCATATATACAAATTATGGTAAGAAAGCATTTACAAATAAAGTATTTTTAATTTGTTTATGCGAATCACATTTTATCGGGTATTAGTTTGGCGCCGACTTCAAAAATTTCAATTTCATATAAGGATTTATAGTTATTCTTCACTTTTTAGCACAGTTTTATAACAATTTTATTGGGTAATAAATTGTTCAATATCTGAATAAACTATGGTTTTGTAGTTAAAATAATTTGAAATATAGGTATCTTGGTGCAATGTCGAAGTTAGACTTCTATTTTTTTCATTTTTCTCCATAATTCACTACAATATGACTCCAAATGACGTATTTAAATTTTCAGGTTATGATATTTTAGCATCAATTTTCCTTCAAAATATAATTCCATGTGCTTTATATAAAATACTTCTAATTTAAAATTATATTTGGGTTCTCGTTACATTAAAACCTTTTAATTTATCTTGGTACAAGGATATAATTTTACGACGTAATATTTTCTCATCATCTCTCAGTCTAATTTTGAATACGTTTTCAAAGCAAATATATGATCAATGACTAAAGCAAATATATGATCAATGACTGCATAAATATAAAATTGTTTCAAATTAAGCTTATTTACATAAACTATAAAAACTGTTTTTATTATATTGGATTTTAATAGCCTGATTTTTCTAAACCTTCTTTTAGGTCGCACAGTAAAAAGAAAATGTATTAAATTTAATGTAAATGTGCTGGAAGCAAATTTTACAAACGTTTATTGACTGAATTTAAAGTAATGCATTCAATTTAATAATTTACATTAATATAAATTAATTTATTCCATTAAATTTAATGTCATCATGCATTAAATTTAAAGTTACTTTTTAAAGTGACTATGTACATTAAATATACAGCCAGGGTTCATTAAATTTCAGATATGTTATCACATATTTAATGCACCAACATTAATATGAGTTCAAAAAATTCTGAAACCATCAAAAAAAGGTGGATATTTTTCCCATAAGTAGATCGGTTTCGAGCTCGTTGGTTCCTATCAGTATGGGGCAGATATGTACAGGGTGAGTCAACGATTGGATGAAGTAGGTTTGTGCCTTTTCGGTGAAATTAACAAAGAAACTATATTTATTGTTTGATACAGTTTATTTTTACGCAGATTTTAAAATTATTTAGGACTCTACAGTGTGACCCAAAAAACTAGGACAGCATAAAATTGTATTTTTTTAAATAGAACACCCTATATACGAATCATATTTTCGATTTAGCTTATAATTTTAAATCTTTTTTATTAAGAGTCTACTATAACAAAACTTTATAGTTTCTGAGATAATTAAGTTTAAAGAAAAAAAGTCACATTTTCAAGCATCAATTCAATCCTAAATAACGTTTTCAATTTTGTGACAAATATATTCAAATTTGGAATTTAGCAAGGCCAAGGACAAGTTAACATAATTTTTATCTAATATTTGCAATAAAAGCTACAGGGTGTTGAACACATCGGCTCAAATTTGAACAAGTTTAAATGAATAATTATCTTTTTTTTTTAATGATACACCCTGTATATTTTCATGTTATTTAATAGAGTAATAAAAACCCTAAAAGTTTTGTTCAATATATCCTATACCTATTTATAATAGTTTTTGAGATATTTCAGTTTTTCTTATTTTCCATACTTTTTTACAGAAATAGTCTTCATTATCATAGTAGCCATGGCAAAAACAATGTAAAAGAACATTTTTCTGTGTGTCAAATTTATAACCGCAATCGCTTCTTTTGGTTTTTATGTAGTGTAGTTTGGTTTTTTTGCATTCATCTTATATTGTAAAATGAATTTTCCAAAGAATGAGTTAATAGATATGATTTATACAATAGGAGAGGCTCAAAAAAATTGCCTTCTTGCTCAAAGAATTTACAAAATGAAGTATCCTGATCGACGCCAGCCTAATACCCATACTTTTCAAAACTTAATGCAAAGATTTGATTCTTCTGGTACTGTTGATTATCCAAAACGTAAAGTGGTCAACAAACCAGTAACTAATGAAGAAAAAGAACTACAAGTATTATTAAATGTTCAGGAAAATCCTTATATTGGTAGCCGTCAGTTAGCAGCATTATGTGAAACATCACAATCCACCGCTAATCGTACTATCAAGAAATATAGGTATCATCCATATCACATGGAATTACACCAAGAATTGCATGGACAGGATTTTTAAAGTCGTGTAAACTTTTGTCGTACAATAAATGCGGAGATTCAATTAAATCCAAATTTATTATGCAAGGTAATGTTTAGTGATGAAGCTACTTTTAGAAGTAACGGTGCCGTAAATAGATGCAACATGCATTATTATGCCACAGAAAACCCATTTTGGATTAGAAAGGTGCAACATCAAAACCACTGGTCATTAAATGTTTGGTGTGGTATTCATCATAATCGAATTATTGGACCCCACTTTTTTAATGAACCACTAAATGGCCATAGTTACCTGAACTTTCTAAATTAAGAACTACCCCAATTGCTTCAAGGTCTCGATAGGGATGAGCTCGATAGTATGTGGTTCCAGCACGATGGTGCGCCTCCACATTACCATCGTGAAGTTCGTGCGTTTTTGGACCAACGATATCCGCAAAAATGGATTGGACGTGGGGGTTTCATTGAGTGGCCACCAAGGTCTTGCGACATCACCCCATTAGATTTCTTCCTATGGAGTTATATTAAAAATAAGGTGTATGTTAATCCATCAACAACAGTGGAAGATATGCGAAACAGGATTAGGGATACCTGTAGAACAATAACGCCACTAATTTTGTCCAGGGTCCGAGAAAATCTGCAAAAAAGACTAAATTTGTACATTGCACAAAAGGGTCGTTTATTCGAACACTTATTAAAAAAAAATAATTAATCTCAGTATTTAATAGGTAATTTTTTTGTTTCAATTCAGTATAAAAGTAAATATGTATTTGCCTTGTCGTTATTGTTGTGTTAATTTTTTCACATTATGTTTAATTAAACTATTGCCATTGTAATATAACGAATAATGTATTTCATCATATTTAACCACATTCTGTTTGTTTCTGTAGTTTCTTTTTATTATTTTACATGGCTACTAAGATAATGAAGACTATTTCTGTAAAAAAGTATGGAAAATAAGAAAAACTGAAATATCTCAAAAACTATTATAAATAGGTATAGGATATATTGAACAAAACTTTTAGGGTTTTTATTACTCTATTAAATAACATGAAAATATACAGGGTGTATCGTTTAAAAAAAAAAAGATAATTATTCATTTAAACTTGTTCAAATTTGAGCCGATGTGTTCAACACCCTGTAGCTTTTATTGCAAATATTAGATAAAAATTATGTTAACTTGTCCTTGGCCTTGCTAAATTCCAAATTTGAATATATTTGTCACAAAATTGAAAACGTTATTTAGGATTGAATTGATGCTTGAAAATGTGACTTTTTTTCTTTAAACTTAATTATCTCAGAAACTATAAAGTTTTGTTATAGTAGACTCTTAATCAAAAAGATTTAAAATTATAAGCTAAATCGAAAATATGATTCGTATATAGGGTGTTCTATTTAAAAAAATACAACTTTATGCTGTCCTAGTTTTTTGGGGCACCCTGTAGAGTCCTAAATAATTTTAAAATCTGCGTAAAAATAAACTGTATCAAACAATAAATATATTTTCTTTGTTAATTTCACCGAAAAGGCACAAACCTACTTCGTCCAATCGTTGACTCACCCTGTACAAGTCCTTTAAGCAATTTATATCATACTAAACAAAAAGTTCAATACAAGTTGCGTCATCTCGCGAAATATCATGCAATTTATATTGAATAGTAATGTAAATTCCTTGAGTATTAGGGTTCATGTGAATTAATTTCAATGTACAGAAGTTGAAATGCCTTTTCAGTTACTTAATTGATATTTAAGATACCACCTATTCAAATTTAATGTACAACCAAGTTATATTCAAATGAATTACTTTAAATTCAAAGTAAATGTAAATTATTCACGATTATTGGTACAAAATAATTAATAAATAGACAGATTGTGTATTTCAGTGTATATTATATTATTATTATCGGCAAAGTGCTTTCGGTTTTACTTAGACCATCCTCAGGGCTCAAACCCCCCCCCAGAACAAGAGAATATGGTCAGCAAATAAGTTTACTCAGTACTCTCCAATCACACTTACTCGTCAAAGGGCACAACTTAACCCTGCCATTTGGAGAATAGTCTCCAACGCCAACGAAGCCTCCACACAAAACAAGTCACATATACAATTAAAAGTCTGTCCCAAATTAAAATCAAAACATTCAAAACAAAATATACATTAATATTATTAAAATAATAAACCTTTACAATAACAACTCAAAAGACAGTGAGGTTATGCCACACACAGTCATGGCATAATATAGCAATAAAAATTGCCAAAATAACTTATTCAAAATAATTAAATTTAATGCAGAATGAACATTAAATTTGCATTAAATTTAAGGTTATTTTTCACAGTGCATGTTTTAAAATTCAGTACTACCGAATGTAGTTAAACCATCTTACATACTTTTTGAAACTCTTTATTGTAAATTTATCTCAGCCCGCTACGAAAATATATCAAACCTCTTGATGAATTAAAAAGATTATATGTCTTTTAGATTTGTATATATTGCCAACGTCATCCTTTGTATATCTATATCCAACCATTGGTTAAATTATAAAACAATCGGTTTATTAATAACCGAGTTTTGGCTATAGTGGCAAAAAATACAATACACTGTATATAAGAGAAACATAACGAAATATATAAGAAATATAAATTTCAATAGTGACATGGAAAAGCGGAAATATTTTTAGACATACGTCGAGGACCTAAATTGCTTTGGGAAAAGAAAGAAAAACCACAGCGCTCAAAAATTTCTATTAGGGCACGTAGCTAATATACAACATTAAATAAATTACTTTTTTGTGCTTATTCATTTTTTTGACTGAGTTGTAGTTAAAGAAGGGGAACGGGTGTGAAAAGATTTGTGAGAATTCGTGCGATCGTTTTTATACAAAGCGTTTTCTTTTTGTAAAGTAACTGTATATTTTATTCTTATTCAATTTAAAAACTACATTTAAAAAAATTATTATAAAAAAAAATAAAAATGTTTCAAAATAATAATTACTTTTTACTATTATTTCAGTGTAAATATCAATTTAGTTCTTTAATTTAGCAGTCGTTTCTTTTAAGTACTGCAAAGATAAGTTATTTTCTAAGGATTCTTGATTTTTATTAAACCTTACAGTCACAGTAGTCGAAACCTACTTGATATTTTGGAAGTAGTACTATAAATGTAATACAACTCTACGTGTCCATGTTCTTGGACAGCTACTTTTAATTTTAATTGTATTTAAGTCATGTGGAGGTTTTTACAACTACAAATGCACAATTTATTTCGACATAGCGATAATCTAAAATTATGTTAATTTCACAATAGTGTGTTGACAACATATACTAGCTTTGAGACACGATTGGCTCAATTTAGGGTCCAGGCGCCCCTGTTACATATAATTCACTCACATAAGCTAGGCAAACCATTCATTCCATGGTGGTAATATATTTTTCACTTTTCTAGTCTTTACAAAGGCGATTACGGTGTTTCAGATCATTATCTTGGTATAGTATCCATCAGTCCACTCCACATGAGACAGTCAAAAAAGCACTCGACGACAGAGAAGTGGACGAAACGACATCCAAATGGATGGCACGACTTCTCTCCACTAGAATAGCAGAGACAGAGATAGGACAGGACACTATCGTTCTCTGTATCACTCCACTTCTGTGGAGCTTAATTGTAGATCAACTCCTCTGTGATCGGACTAACCTCGGCCTATTTTGTTAGGGCTATGCCGATGATGTGGTCGTGATCGCAAGAGGCAAATTCGAGAATACCTTCTATGACATAGTTCAAAGAGGGCTTGAATACATTAAAGAATGATGCCAGATGATGGAGCTAAATATCAACTCAACCAAAACCACTCTAGTAGCCTTCACAAGGAAAAGAAATAATCTGAAGACCACCAAAATGGATGGAAGTGTTATTCAGTGCAAGTCAGAGATTGAATATCTAGGACTGACCCTAGATAACAAACTCCTCTGGAATAAGCATGAAAAAAAAAAGTAATCAACAAGGTTACAAAAGCCTTGATGGTTTGTAGATACTTTGCGGGAAAAAGTTGGGGTACAAACCCAAAAATCCTGCAGTGGATGTACTCTGCAATAGTGAGACCAATTATTACATATGGGGTTGTGATCTGGAGCAAAAGAACCAGTCTGATGAATGATGAGAGATGAGGTCATAAAACGAGCGCCCAATCTCTCATCCATAAATCAACGAATCTCCAAGATGAAATGAGAAAAAAATTCAATTTTGGTAAAAACTTTAGAACAAAGTTGAGTCGCAAGAGCGAATAGGGCAAATACACCATTGAAAAACTCAGCAAGAAATCTACTATATGGTATACAGATGGCTCCAAAACAATGGAGAGAACTGGAGTAGGGGTATATTGACCAAGCACCAGACATTAAAAAACTCGGATAAATCACCAAGCTTTTTCCGGGCAGAAATACATACCATTAGGATGTTTATTCAACTCACCAAGGAGAAAAAATATCACGGCCAAGAGATTATAATCATGACGGATAGTCAAGCAGCCATCAGTGCGCTGAGCTCTCAAATTAGCAGTTCCAAAACGATCCGGGAACGTCTAGAGGAACTGAATGATTTCAGTAAGAATAATATAGTCACCCTCATGTGGGTACCGGGACATACTGGCATAGAGAGGAATGAAATAGGTAGTAGACAGGCTGTCGAGAAAAGAGGCTGAGATACCATTTCTGGGGCCAGAGCCTTTCTGTAGAATCAGTAGCAGCGTGATGCTGGAAGAACTAAAGATAGAAAAAGAAAACATGAGATCCAATCATTGGAAGGGGCTGCAAGGATTGAGACAAGCTGAGATAATTCTGGGGAACTACGACCAGAAGAGATTCAAAGAATGCATAAGCTTGATTAAAAACCAACTCAGAGACCTGATGGGGCACTACCATTTGAAAGGACACCTCAAGAATACCTCGGACTGGTAGAAAGAGAAGAGTGCCGATTCTGTCAGGAGGAGAATGAAATCTCTATTCATTCCCTTGCAGAGTGCAGTCTAGAAAACTCTATGTAGCGATTCTTGGGAGCACATCAAATCGAAAAAGAGGAGCTACCTTGAAGCTGTCCAACATTCTGAGATTCCTGAGAGAAATAAGACTGAAGGACCTGCTCTAACCGACAAGGTAACTCTTACGACTGGGCAGTAGTAGGGGGACACAATATATCTACCAGGTCGCAGTGTACAGACCTCCAATTCTACGCACCTACATACATATATCCACGAGTTATAATCAGGTTATAAATAAATAATGGACGTTATTGAACACTTTTCAAAAATTCTTTTCATTCTCGCCTCTCTCAGGTTTTATGTAAAGCGACACAATGCACCAAATCGATGAAGAGAGAAACGTCCCCAGACATAACTTTAACAGAGTATTGCACTCTTCTTTTGAATAAATGTGTGTTGCCCTAAATAGAGAAAATAACGTTTGACCAAATTCTATTGATGTTCTGGCTAAGCTTTTTTGGATATGCTTTTCAGACAGAATAGGTTTTATGCCTCACTATTTTTTACCTAATGACATTTGCATTTAATCTCCATCGAAGAGTATGTAAGGCAACATGTACTCCCTTTTGAGCTAAAATACTTGTTACCTGTTTCTGATTAAGGTGTGTATATTGGAACATTTGAATAACCACCCTACCTGGATATTTTTTTCTCGATATATTTTGCAGTAACAGCATAAGTAATTTTGGGCGTTTTCGTATCTACACAAAAAAAAACTTCCGCGCTAAATAAAAATGTCTGATAGACTTCACGGACATAAAGCAACTGACTATCAATGTAAAACGCGAATTAATTTCGTGTCTGGAGTTCCGGACGTACAAAGGAAATAGACTCAAACAAGTAGGGTATTCAAATGCACAGCAACACATTTTTATAGAACGAATTGTACATCCGCGTAGCCCAAATTTACTTTTTATTTACTACACTTTTGTTATTTTAAAATAGCTAGCTAATATTACTATCATTCTCACAATCATAAAATTTAGGTCAAGAAATATTTATGACTTTATGAAATCAAAGAAAGCAAGTATGATAAAAGCAACGTAAGTAGAATTGCATTCTACAGTAATTATTTTATATATTACAATAAAAAATATTGAAAATATAAAGATATTTAAAAACTACTGTATACAGAAATGTGATGTTAATAGTTAATACAGTAATTATTTTTATTTACTAATTGACGACAGTTATACGACATCAAAGCGATCAACGTTTTGGCAAAATTTTCCAGAATATTTTGTCTATACATCGTTAATTTTATTTACAAATTATTGTTTATTGAAGAAAATTTGTGTACAAATACGTTCCACTTGTTCACACAGATTCTGAGTGCGGTTAAGGTATGGGAATTATGTAAGCCATGGTAAAATTTGAACAACATTTTTCTTGAAACCACTCTTGAACAACTCGTTCAGAATGCTTCCAACTATTATTCTATTGGGAAATTGTATTACTGGCATTAATCAGTCTGTACAAGTAGTACAAATTTTATTTATACCCCTATAGATCAGCGGTTTACAATCTTTTTCTTCTTGCGAAACCGTTCTAAAAACCGGAATAAATTGAAGAACTCCCTGTGTACTCAATAGGAACAGTAAATGTTACACTAAAATTGGGTTATTATTTCCCATACTGAATAACAGTTCGTAACGAAAAACTAAAACATAATCGTAAAACATTTACAGATAAATATTATTGAAACTAAAGTGATAGTTTAACCTACAAAAAGTGTTAATAAAAAACTAATACAATAATATAAAAGTTGAAAAATATCCTCAATAGGACATTTGTGCCTGTTTGATGGAACAAAGAAATTCAAAATTTGGTTCGATGTTTCAAAGTTTAAATCTTAGATTAGATTCTGCATTTAACCTGTTTATGTACTTATCTTTCTATTAAGTGTATATTGAAAATCCTTTCTTACATAGATATGTTTTACAAAAGGACAATAAAACTTTAAAGTTTTTTTCCGCCAAAACCGGATATTCTTTTCTTAATTAAAGAATGATCTTTAAAAACAGTTTTTAGGGAATTGTAAGAGGAGAAACTTTAAAGTTTTTGCTGCCAAAACCAGATACTCATTTCTCAATTAAAGAGTGATCTTTAAAAACAGTTTTTAGGGAATTGTTAGAGGATGAGTCAATAAGCTTCTCTTTTTCTAGTAAAACTAAAGAAGTATCCGAAGTTATATTTGCTTGAAAATGAGAGACATATAATAGATTTAATAGGAAAATAGTCCTTGAACTTTAATTAATGTTGTTTAAGATATTCAGTCATATCTCTTCTAATATTTTCATTAAGTTGAAATTAATTTTCTAATAAAATGATGTTGAGAGAACCAAAACATTTGTACTCAATCAACTGCAGACATTGAATCCAAAAGTTTAATTTCTTTAAAATGGCTGCAATTCTTTCATGAAAATAGTGGTACCTGGGCATTTTAAAGACAGAATTAAATTATTTAATTTAGATAAAGTGTCAGCTAAGGATGCAAATTTTTGCAGCCAAAGAATATCAAATACATAAGAGGGCAAATAAAATGATTGCTCAAAAAAGAATGCTTGAACTTCAGGTTTCAGTTTAAACAAACGGGTCAAAATCTTGCCGCGAGAAAGCCATCCAAACTCTGAATGAAGTAGTAAAGAAACGTGAAGTCTTTAAAAATCCTTACAAAGCGTGTAGAATAGACTAGAGCTTGTAGCATGCGATTTTATAAAATTTATAATATTTACAGAATCGCTTAAAGTACTCGATAACTCTGCAGGAATGCGCTTACATGGCAGGTTGCTTCTCTATGAATACAGCAATAAGTCTATTCAATATTCTCATTGAACGGAATTTTAAAAAATATATCTAATACAGACAAGCATTTACTGCAGCGTCTGCTACATCGGTCGACTCGTCAAGCTAAATAGCGAAATAATTCTATTTTTAAAAGTTCACGTTCCATATCATTTGCCAAATCATTAATTTTCCGCGATACTGTGTTGTTTAATAAGGGAAAAAGTCAATTTTCTTTGCAGCTTTTTCCCCAAGCAAATCTTACAATTTTGTAACTAACTCAAAATGATGCCTCGAGATCCATTTTACTATCTTCGCTTAAATCTGTTAGAAAAGAAGGAACATTATACTTTTAGTAACTGCCAATTTTTTGTTAAAATCATCAGGTGTATCCTTGTGGTCCAGATGTCTTGCTTCAAGATGTTTTTAAACTGCTGGTGGCCAGGATTTCATTACAGATTACAAAAAGCGGTTTGGGTTCTGACTCCTTACCGGTAAAATCAAAAAGTCATTTGTGAATAGTCACTGTCCTATTTTTCTTATTTCCTATTTTTCACTCTGTTCACCTAGGTACCCCATGTATGGAACAATAATTATTTACTTTCACGTTCAGCGTGCGATTTGTAAAGCTTACGTATTTGATGTAACTTATTGACACAAGAAGAAATCACGAAACTGGTTTACACCACTAATATTTATGTACATACTATGCATTAACTACTAACTCATTTATCTTTCTTATATCACTGGAAGCTCTTAAGATTATCGTATGATTCAGTTCGAGTCTATTTTCCGTTATATGTGACTGGCGTTTTTGTATCGGCAGACGTTATTCTCGTTCTTTCGTGCGCATTCGGGAAATGTCTTATTTCACCGGCGTAGAAGTTACTGGCCCATTACGGACTGTGCTGGCACCGTGAGCAGCGTAGTGACTGTTGCGATGTTTAATATAAAATTCCGCCATTTTAATATTTTTTCACGAACTCACTTCATTAAGATTACGAACCCCTGGGGATTTACAAACCACCGTTTGGGAAATCCTGCTACAAATAAATGAATCTAATATATCATTAACTAAATGTAAAGTGTCATTCCATTTCAAGAGAAATAAAATTTTTATAAAAAAAAATTGAACCGACTTCTAAAAGTGCTCTAAAAAGTGAAAAATAAATATAAATTAGTATAGGAAATTTTTGAAGTCGGCGCCAAACTAAGACCTGACAAAATGAGATTTGCATAAACAGATTGAAAATACTTTATTTGTAATTGCTTTCTTACCATAATTGATATATATTAGTAGTTATTTATTTCATTTAGAAATAATTTGGCGCCGACTTCAAAAATTTCAATTTCATATAAAAATTTATTTTTCACTTTTTAGAGCACTTTTAGAATTCGGTTCAATTTTTTTAAAAAAATTTTATTTTTCGATTTTTAGTTTGGAATTAATTTTGATATCCATAAATTATTTGAACTAAGTACTAATTGATATTAATGTACCTCGAAATGACTACAAGGTGGCAAAAAAGTACCCATTTTATCAAAAGTTGTAAATCCCTTAAAATGACCCACTAAAAATTTTTTAATTCTTAGAGTAGAATACTTTTAAATTCATAATTTACACCCTCAACAACCCCCTTTATCAGTTTTGGAGAAAATCAAGAAATGTAGAATTTTTAGGACGCCATATTGAATTCGCCAGATTGAATTTTTTATAAAAAATATGTTAAATTCACAATTACCAGTAACAAAAATTCCCCAATATTGATTTTAGACAAAATCCAAATATGTACAATCTTTAATTAGCCATCTTGAATCTGTCATATTAAATTTTTTTCTAATAATTTCAGATTCGTAATGAGCCAACTCCCCCATATCAATTTTGAAAAAATCGGACCAAATCGATTTTTATCCGCCATATTGGATACGCCATTTTGAATTTTTTTAAAATAATTTCAGAATTGTTATGTGCGACCCCGAAAACTCGCCATACCAATTTTCGAAAAACTCAGAAAAAATTGATTTTTTTATCCGCCATATTGGATCCGCCATATTGAATTTTTTAAAAATAATTTTAGATTCGTTATGTACGACTTCGAAAACTGGCCTATACCAATTTTGGAGAAAATTGATTTTTTGTCCACTATATTGAATTTTTAAAAAATATTTTGCATTTGTTATGTGCGATCCCGAAAACTCCACCATGTCAATTTTCGAGAAACTCGGATAAAATTAAATTTTTTTGTCCGACATATTGGATCCGCCATATTGAATTTTTTAAAAATAATTTCAGTTTCGTTGGGTACAACTCCGAATATTTCACCACACCAATTTTGGAGAAACTCAGACAAAATTAATTTTTTTGGCCGCCATATTGTCAGCGCCACCTTAAATTTTACTGCACCAATTTAGTCCAAAAAAATATGGGACCACTGCACCAACTTCCTTTACATAACATAAAAAATTTCATTCATATCGATGCAGCCGTTCCGGAGTAATCGGTGTACATACTTAAAAAAAAGCATATATAGTCGACGAACTGAGAACCTCCTTCTTTTAGAAGTCGATTAATAACTCTACAGGATTAACTGTGGGTGTAATACATAAATGTGTAAATCATAATCCAAAATATTTTCACGAATTTCAAAAATAAATATAAATTTTTCCAATAATTTACTGTCTATTTTAAATGTCGATGTTGAAATGCAGGCCTTGTGACTCTATTTCTTCCCGAAATTGGGGCATTTTTGCAGGACAGCTGTCCGTTGTATATTCACAATTTCTAAAACTTCTTCAATAATTCTAGGTGCGAACTTCTAAAGAGTGTCTCGAGAAATTCTTTTAATATGTTTGTCAGCCCATATTGTTACTTTTCTCGGTCTTCCCAATTTCAGTATATACTCTATATGCCCCTTTGCATTATACCATTATTTTTCTGTATCCGAGGAAAACAATCTGTTTGAAAAAATGGTCTGGTTGATATCTTATTAAAATGTATTAAGTGCCCTCTGCTTTAATTCCCTTGAAATTGAAGTACCTCTTGGCATGATTAATTCAGTGAAGAAATGATTATGACACTACACTTAAATTAATATCTGTATAATTATCTATAACTTTCAAGAAAAACTTTTTCTTTAGGTAAATATTACTTTATATGCTTTCGACATATTTCCATTTTATATTACTACCAGTTTATTGTTTTGACTGCTGAAAATGCTGCTGATAATAATATTCTACTTCGGAATTTTTAAATACAATATATTTAAATGCAATATCAAGCATTTAGTATATTATAATATCTGAATTTGAATATCTTCCAGAAGTGTCGTTGTATTTTCTCTGATTCCTTCCTTTTCAAATAATTTTTAGCTGATATTCGACCACTCAAGTTATTTATGCAGGCAGATGCAGACTTTTTTTGCGACAAAAAATATAAATTGACCTTGGAATGACCTTAAGAGTCACTCTTAAGGTCAACATGAGATATCCCCTTTAATTTTATACAGCTTTTGTGTTTGCATTTTCTCTCCATAAATGCGCATTATAAGCAGATTTTTACTAATTCGCCAGAAAGGTACCTTTGACTTCCAGATCACATTTAACTTCACAAGTTGGATGGTATTTTCTCCACTTCCTATTCTAGAATAAAAATATGGATTCTTATTAAAAGATACATTTAACCTTGGAATTACTTTAACAATCACTCTCAAGTTCACTATGAGATGTCCCGTTTCATTTCCCTCAGCAGCTGTGCATAAAGTATCTTTCCATAACGCCTTGTTTCCGTATTATAGGCGGATTTTTGACTAATTTATTGAAAAGGCAGACGACATTTAACCGCTTTCCATTTTTTTTAAATAAAAAGTGGATATTTCCATGTGAAATATACCAGTAATTTGGAAAAACATTTTTTTTCCAAGACATTCTTTGGTAAGTTTATAGTTGCCATTTCGACTCCTTCATTTTCGAAGATGTCAAAAGCTATTCGGATCAAAACTGTTTTGTATTGAGAGGGTGGGAGTTAAGGTTGGCAGAGAGTGTCTCATATATTATTATATGCTTAGAATTTCTAACATCTTTGAAAAAATGATATGGTTTTGTGTAAATAATTAATCAACTTCAATATATTAAAAATAAATAAATAATTTATTTACTCTATACTTAAACAGGACTTTTACTAAATATCGGGAAAATATGAAACATAATATTTTTACTGACCTAAATCTAAATCATGTAAACTTCTCGAATTTAATTACAACAGAACGCAAACAGAATGCAATAAATAAAATATAAAACAACAAACTCTTTCACTAAATTAAAAAAGTCTAATGGAAGAAACCTTTTTTACCTTTTTCTATCGAGTCACTAAAAAGTCTAAATGAGATTTATTGCATTTTGACACAAACTTGAACGTGTCACATTAAAATTTAGTTTACTTATAATACCAAAAGAGTAAATTAAATTATTAAGTGTTTTAAAATGAGTCGTTAAAAAGTGGTTATCACGTCGATCTCTAAGTAAGCTGAAACTGCGAGAAACATTATAAAGGATAAAAAAGCGTCATTCTAAAAAAACATGTCAAAACTTCCTGTGTATTATTTCAGGGTTGTTAATTTGAATACTAAACTCTGACGTCCAAATGACCGCGGCCTATTCCAATTTCGATTTCAATATGAGTTATCTCTTTGTCATCAATCTCCTATCACTATAAAACCATAACACAAAATGTGAGAAAGAAAGTTTGTGCTGGTTTCATTATTAATACTGCAGTCATATAGAATAACTGCTAGTTTGTTGATATATGATCCCATATTGCACTTTCTAATGAAAATTAAATTAACTAAACACCTTAATTATTAGTTCTAGATTTCTTTGAAGATTTCAACAATCACCTACATTTTTATTTTGCCTAAAAAAATTTAACATCGTCCTCACACAATAATTAATCAACATCAAGCTGAACACCAATATCATTTATGAAAAGATTGAAAAGTATTAGACTTAGCATCCTTCCCTGGGAACACCAGAAGCAGCACAATGCTGATTCGAGTTGCAATCAAGAAGTGAAACGTATTATTGACGACTGGAGAAATATTACTTAAAGAGACTGATGAAATAATTTGAAAAACCAAATCTCTCTAGCTTATGTATCAGAATGGTATGATGGTGCAGATCAAATGATTTGGAAATATCCAAATGCACACAGGAACGGATCCAGCACCACCCTTTTTTTAATAGTATGGCAAGCGAGAGCAAATTGCTAATCAGAGAGGGGTGCCAGCCGCATTTGTTTTCCGAATATAACAGGCAGAGACTAATCTATTTTTTTAAGTTCGAAGCTCTTGGAGGGGGGGGGGATCGCATAGTGTAACAAGTGAAAGCGAGTTGGTGACGGAGGAAGGTGAGCCAATTTTTCTGAGTTCGACCCTCTTGGGGGGCGTAGCGATCGCTTCCATCGCCCCCCCCCCCAGATCCGCAGCCAAATACACATATCCTCCTGAAACTCCCATATACAGACTCAGGAAGTTTCTAAGTGATACACCGTAAGTTCATCATTGAGGTAGCCAACTTCGAAAAATGGGAAATTTAAATTGCAATAAATTACAAATATTCGACATTGGCCTGTAGTTCAGTATATCCCTACCTATCTACCTTTTTGTGTATAGCACAAAGCTTTGAGTGTTTCCATATCTGTGGTATACTCTAATACTTTAAATAAACATTAAGTAATATTTCAAGTGGTTGCACACTTAGGTTTAATTTTTTTAAACAGTCATAAATTGAAGGTCAGGAAAAAAAGGTATATTTATAATTTAAGAGCAGAAAATTCCATCATAGAACAATATATTAGAGTTCGAAATCCCAAGTATTATAAGACTTGCTATAAGGAATCCCTAAGATTTCTTTTTTATTTTTAATAAACGACCAAAACCTTTTTTGGCCATTTCTTATATTAGCCACAATTTTTCGTACATAATATAATTTCAATAAAAAATCTGAATGTCTCCTTTTATTTTCGCCTTTCATTGCTGAAAATATTGTAAATGCCATTGACCAGATGTTTTCTTAAACATGTTTTTTTAGATATTTATTTTTCATTTTTATGGTATGTATAATATTAGAAGCGAACCAAGAGGATACTTCTTTTATGGTGCACAAAAGTCAAGAACCTCAAGTAACACGTGACAACAGTCAAAATGTATCTAAAATAAAGCCGACTAAATCTTACCATTTTTGGTGTGTTAAAATCAAAACTAAACTTATCTCCTTAAAATGTCCTGTCTCCCTATATATTATCAATGTAACCGCAAGAATATGTATATTTGGGTTATTATAAAAATAGAGGGGCACGACGTTGCCAAATATACGTTATCCTTAAGTTGGGGGAATTTTATACAACTTGGCCATACCGCGTGGAGAATCTACAGGGTTGAAATCTCAACCCCCCAGGGCTTAAAATAGGGGTGATAGCCATTTAAACTCATATAAATCTAGTTTTATATCTGCTTTGTGCTGAACAGTCCCTGTATATATACAAACAAATAATAAACGCCACTATTGCGAATACTATGGCATTGAATAGAAAATTCTCCAATATTCTCTAAAAATGTAGAAGCCGTATTTGGGTATATTACTCCATTGATAATGAAGGCACGTCAGCTTAATTTCGATTGCACGCGCTTCAGATCTGAGAAACTGGTTATACAGTAAAAAACGATTTATACGGTTTGTTGTCCCAATGATCTGGAGAGAGCCTTCGAATCATGTTAATGATTGCTATTTCTGCATCATACCTCGTGTTGAGCAAGGAACAGATATATTCAGGCAGAAAAGTCGGTTATCAACTATCGAAATATACCATTTGTCATGGTTCTTGCGCCTCATAGTGACGAACTTCCTATTCTAGAATCCCACGAAACATTCACTTATGAATCAAATAATAACGATACAACGATTTTTCAAGAAGAAGATATGCTATCAACATCAAGAGATCTTGATTCCACACCCAGCACGTTATACCGCCAACCCCACCAAACAACCCAATCATAATTAAACGATGTGTGTGTGTGTGAGACACTTAAAACTTCTAAGAAGTAAAGCAAGTTACAAGGATCAAGATTGCAGCATTGGAATCTATTAGAAGATGATGTTTCAGTATGTGTTTCTCGAAAACGCCAACTATTTTTTAACATGGAAAAGAACCTGGTTTCCTGCAAAAACATTAGCGCTTAACTGGCGGCCTTAAATATTAACTACAAGTCAGAGGAATAGAGATTGTTTATATGCAGTTCTACATTCAGTTTAAAAGCGGTTTTATTGCATATGTGAAATATTTTACCGTCTGTCCCTATTGGATATGCAGTTCACATGAAAGAATCATACGACAATATTGACAGGTATAAAATATGATGAGTATCACTGGCAGATCTGTGGCGACTTAAAGATGATTGCACTTTTACTTGGGTTGCAGCTAAACTACACCAAATTTTGCTATTTTTTGTGTAAATGGGACAGTCGGGCAAAAGCATTAAATTACGAGAGAAAAGGCTGGTCCGTTCGACAATCACTAGATCCATGTGGAAAGAATGTGTAACACATGCCATTGGTAGACTCCAAAAAGATTTTAGTGACACCACTGCATATCAAATTGGGCCTAATGATAAACTTTGTTAAGGTATTGAATAGAGATGGGACAGCTTTTCAGTACCTAAGTCAGAAAACTCCAAGGCTAAGTTAAGCAAAAATTAAAGAAGATATTTTTGTTGGGCTACAGATTCGAAATATTCTGAAGGACAAACATTTTGACAGTACTCTAACAGATATTGAAAAAAATGCTTGGAATGACTTTCGTCTCGTGGTCACTAATTTCTTCGGAAATAAAAAAACTGACTTAACTGTTGTTGAAAATATGCTATCATCATATCAAAAAATGAGTTGCAATATATCTCTAAAGATCCACTTCCTACACTCACATCTGGACTTTTTACTTGTCAACTGCGAAGTGATGAGCACGGCAAACGCTTACATCAGGATCTATCAACAATGGAGAAAAGGTACCAGGGAAAGTTGAATGCTTCCATGCTTGCCAACTACTGTTGGACATTTTTTAGAAATGTTCCAGAAACAATTCACAAAAAAAACCAAAAGACATGATATTTAGTGCCTCTGCAAAAGTAAAAGTATGTATTTTTAATTATTTTGTTAAAAATAAAATAAAACATACCTGTTTCTGAAAATTTCACCTAAGTTTTTAATTGTTGTCAAAATTAACAAAAAAATGTACCTTTCATACAAGATACAACAAATAAACTAAAATCTGTTGTGTAGTGTAATTTCCTATAAAATAAGTTAGAAGCACCCATTCTATGCTACTTTCAAGTGAAAAAATGATAAATCAAAATCCGAGAACATAATATGCAATAGAGGAAAATTAACTTTTAGCTAGTTATTTCCGAAGTTTGTAGGAGAAACACTTTTATAGTTAACTCAGTGAGTATATTCTGGCGGTAAGAAAGCGCAAGATGGGGATCAAGAACATCCAAATTATTCTCAACAATACAGTCCTTATATTTATGTAAAACCAAATCCAAAAATCCTAACAAAGTTGATTTGATTTCGGTTCATGTAGATCCGTTTTAAAAGCTTCAAATACTGTATGTGGGTAGTGTGTTCACAGTAATCTAAAGCTGACTTTCAAGAATTCCTGAATAATTGTAATGCAGTTTTTACTTTAATACTTACATATCCATGACAAATCAATAATTTTAGCAAGTTAGTAACAATTATCTATTTCTGAACATTAGCAATGTGACTGGTGTGTTAATATTCCGAACAATTGGGTTTTTTAAGAGTATTTATAGTTCTCTACTAAAAACCCATATAGAAGTCATCCTGACTAATCGAAAATATAGCAATTAAAACTGAACTTCACCCTAAATTATTTTAGAGAACATTCACACTCAGTATTTCGCTGAGACTTTAATTTATATGCTATTTTCTCTAGCGGTTAATAAAATTTAAAATATTTGTACAATGGTGACAGGACTTTGTATGAAGAAATCTTTCTCCGGAAACCGATTTGGTTCATATATTTGAATTTCTCCGATATAAGACTGTTTTTCTCAAATATCAAAGGTCAGACAGGAGCCTGTACAGAAAATAGAACAATAATCAATTTGTAGTAATCTATATAATTTTTTTTTCATTTCGACGAATTATTGTATACCGTATCTTCTTATTTAATGTCACTAAGATTTCTTAGTTATTAAATACAAGTTGCATCTTGTAAGAATTTTATAAAAGAACATTTAAGTGATCGTCACAGGCATAATTTAATAAACTCTAACGCCAAAACTATTTGCTTGATTTACAATATATTAGTATTTATTACGGAATATAGAATAACCTGCAAAAAAAATAAGAGATAAGTCTCTATATTTAACTAAGAACGATACTGATCATATCTCTGCCTGTTATTCATACAGAAAGTTTAGGATGGAAATTTTCTGCTGGGTAAACTCATAAAATTACCCCTTTAGTAATCGTTAAGAAATTCTTTACAACTTGGATTTATTTCTGCTGGCTCTGCTGCATTAGATGTAAACTTAATTAGATAATAACGTGTTATTTATTTCTTGTATTGATTTGCTACAGATTTTCAATACATTATGATTTGCCATAATAATTATTTGTTAATTAGAAGATATAACTAATAAAATAATATTTAATTTGTTAAGAATTTATAATGTTAAAGAAGTGTGCAATAATATGCCCTATAATTAATTAACAAATGTTATTCAAGCTCTAGAATTAGTAAGAAACAAAATAATACTTTCCTAAAAAAAAGTTTACCTTATAGGCATAAAAATCAACAATCAAATATATATTTTAGTTTCAGTTTTAAGAATTATACTGCAATTGTTAAAATATTTTATTGATACCTAATTCAATTTATTGATTTTCTTACTCATAAACAAGTTGGTAGCAGATTAATACGAAATTAAAATGTGTCGAAATTATAAATAACATGAAATAACTCCTTAAATATATATAGAGTGCACTAAAATGTGCATTTAAAATTCGAAATAGAAACGTAATCATTAAGAATTACCAGCTGCTGTTGGTGAAAAGGGCCGTTAAATTTTATTTTTATAAGAGGCATCGGAAAACTTACGTGTTAGTTAACATTTTACTTTTAGTACCTTTGCTTACCTAATGACCAGCAACTTACATTTAAAGGTTGCATACCCCAACAGTGAATACAATATATTTTTACTTCGATGTATAGATAGATACATTTAAATTCAAGAATTTAATTCTCAATCGGCAGAAAAAGCATTAGATTATAACGGCAACCGTACTCTGTTATAACATAGCTACAGACAAAGCACTATCTCTGATTGCAAGGTAATACCAGAAAAGGGTGGAATCTTCTCCTATGGCAGTACATCAGGAAAGTGAAGAAGCCTGTGGCAGTGCTTAACCAATTGCAAAGTTATCAACTTCAAGAGGGGGTCCCAGTACTCTAATTTTCCCCTAGCCTTGAATATTCCCGAGTATCCTGGCATTTCGAATTTTTTTAATATTTGACTTTAAAATGGCCTTGACTTTGATCTTCGAGGTCATTTAAGGGTCATAGCCGATCATAAAATTTTTCACTCTTTCTATATTCGAGGTCAAAAATATGGGGTCACATTTAAAAAGTTATCATGACCTTGCTATAACGTTAAGGTTAAAGATTCCGAATTATTGGTTCGTTGAATGTATAAGGATATTTAACTTTCAAATAACCTCTAGATGTGACTTTATTCCTTGCGCTATTCATACCGTTAGAGAGGAAATTTTCTCTGCGTTTTAATTCTGCAATAAAATGTGGGGGTTTTTATTTTAAAAAAATCACATAGATCTTGAGGTCAAGGATATTAGTGTAGATTAATGGCCCGCCCCTCTGTCCTTGAAAATTTTAATCTGAACCATTTTTTTGTAAATGGAGTATAACCCTGTATATATTGGGCACTATTTGCCAAATCCATTTCATCTCCTATCCAAAATTTGACTTAGCATAGAGAGTTCTATGTAACTTCATTCTGAAACTATATATCTATATATATATATATATATATATATATATATATATATATATATATATATATATATATATATATATATATATATATATATGTAGTCTTTTTTAAACCATGGTCTTTTTGGAAAAATTTAGATGGCTGATCCAATATGGCGCTTTCAAAGAACAAACTTTTAAAAACGCAGAAAAAGACGATACATCCATTTTTTTGTGACCGCAAAATATTTAGTTTCAAGGCTCAGTTCAAATTATTTTTATGTGTTAATAACTAATCTGGCATCAAAATATCGAAATTCAAAATGTCGGATCCAATGTGATGGCTAATAAGCACGAAATCCAAATTATAGCTATAAAGAAGGGTACAATCTACTTGAAAGTTTGGTTTCCTGGGTTTATGACATTGATGATTAAGAATCTTGCATCAGAATATCGAAATTTAAATGGTGTATCCAATATGTCAGCCAATAACCCCCAAAATGCATATTATAGCTGTAAAAAAGGGTACCACCTATTTGAATGTTAGGTTACTGATGTTTATAACATCACTAATTTCGAATATTGCATCCGAATATCAAATTTTCAAATGGCGCATCCAATATGGCGGCCTATAATCTCCGAAATGCATATTACGACTATAAACAAAGGTTAAATCTACGACAAAATTCGGTTACGGGAGTTTGTGATGTCGCTGCATCATAATATCGAAATTTAAAGTGACATATCCAATATGGCGGTCGTTGATTACCGAAATATTTATTATAGCTATAAAGATGGGTAAAATCGAGATGAGACTTTTTTTTTGTCTAGCAAGACAAACAAAATAAGGTTAGAAAAATTTATATTTAGGTTGTGTTGCTGTATAAACCTGTTGGAGTAGTGAAGTTTGGCGAGATAATCATCCGGAGACATAGCGTGTACTTTTTTAACATGGAACGGGTGAAGTAACTGCCGCGAGCCTTCTTATGCTGTTTAAAGGGGTGTAAACAGTATCTTGCAAAATTTTTTCCGCTACGTGAGGGTCTTGTGCAACCCTTGGAGGGCCCTCACCACCACGTCGCAGCAAAAATTGCCCTGAAGAAAACATGTAAAAAACCAATTCGTTAACTCAAATATTTATTTTTTCATCATTCTTTACCGGTTTTCCTTAGGTTTCGATTAATCCTTTGAAAAATTTTCTGACTTTCGTATAAAAATCGGTTTATCTCGAAAACCGCCAGTTTTATCGAAACAAATTAGTACCTTTTATGAAAGGGAATGACCAAAATATTTAAAAATGAGTTTTTAGCTCTGTTAAATAACACTTGTCAAAAATTAGGCCCAACGAGTGTGGCTGCAAGTCCGTTCCTACTTCTCGGCAGTATAGTTTAACAAAATAGTAGTAAACGAGCCGATAAGGAAAATCACTTGATACCCCTTTATGGGTCTGTATCTCCGTTAAGGGGCACTTTAGTAGGATTATTTCGACATCCTCCATATGCTCCCGACAAATTAGGAGATAGTTACCTGACATCCTGTATATTGATCTTTTTGTAAGACCCAAACACAGATTTTTTTAAGGACAAAAAGTTTTACAAAACTTTATGATTTCTAGGTGGTGTTCTCTGGTGACAAGTTGGAAAAACCGTCTTACCTCTGAATGCGTCTGTTCATCTTTAAGTTACCTGTAACAAAAAAACTAGTGAGCTTTGATATTGATGATGTACTAACTTTATTCTGTCATATATTAATATACATAAATCCAAATGTTTAGTTCTTTTAAACTAAAAACTTATAAATGAGCGAAGCAACAAAATTACAGAAATATAAATGTTATCCAAACTTTTACATATTTGATATTTAACGCCGACAAATGTTTGTTTTGTTTGTTTCTTGGATGTCCTAGTTTCCTTAATGATCCCTTAACTCTTTTGAAGTTAAGTTTTAGTAGCAAGTTTCTACGTTATAGTCTCGGCACTTATTTTAATTACAAAATTATAGTTGAAATTAGAAAGCGTCGTCGTCACATTTTGATATTTGTTATGAAACCCAAACAAATTTTAGGAAATCTACATTAAATTTGCTTACGAGTTTGTAAGAAATACGAAGAGCTTTAAATAATATTCAAATAAAATTTTCAAAATTTTTAATTTTCTAAAAGGTAATAAAAAAAATATAAAAAATATTCAAAGAATTTGTTTTAACTGGGGGGCGAGGATTATTATGGTTTTCTAAAGTGTTCTTATCCATGCAATTAATTCGAGATATAATACTGAAAGTTTCGTATTAGATGCAAGGACTAAATAAGTCACTTTGTCGAAGTTAGAAGTTAGTTTTATACTACTAGAAAGGTGTATTAGTGTTGTACGTGAAGTTGAACATCTATTTACAAGAATAGGTTAAATGTTAATTTGACTTTTTGAGTTTTTACTTATATATATATATATATATATATATATATATATATATATATATATATATATATATATATATATACATATATATATATATATATATATATATATATATATATATATATATATATATATATATATATATATTAGAATGTATCATGTATACCTGGAGAACTAAGGTCCAATTACAAGTGCCTTCCAGCAACACCATCGAAACTAACACAATTCCGATACGAATGGGAATATTTCAAGGCGATTCACTTAGCCCATTGTGGTTCTGCCTTGCAATGAAGCCACTATCACGCCATTTGAACTTCACCAGATACGCCTTGAGTATTAAAAATAACAACGAAGAGGTAGTAGGAGTGAATCATCTTTTATACATGGATGATCTTAAACTAATGGCTGCTACAAGAAATCAGCTGGAATAAATACTTAAAATTGTAGAGGAGCTCTTCGGGGATATCGGAATGCAATTTGGACTTACTGGCCGTATTTTTAACATCGTTAAATATAAGATACAACCAGGAACTTTTGAAATGCAGAACGGTGAAACTATAGCTGCAATTGAAGCAGAACAAATATTCAAATACTTAGGTATGAAACAGGCTCAAAAAATTGACCATCGCACTATGAAATCCAAATTGACATCCGAATTTGTCAGGAGGGTATGACGGGTATTACGAACTAACTTAAATAATAGAAATTTGTTTAAGGCGCTCAACACGTACGCTTGCTCTGCACTTAACGAACCTTTTGGAATTGTAAAATAGAGCAGTACGGACATCCAAAACCTACAAAGAGAAATAAGAACACTCCTAACAAAAGCACAAAAACATCACCCTCGGAGTACTACTGAACATACAATGCTTCCAAGATATCAAGGAGGAAGAGGATTGGTGGATATTGATAAGCAGCTCGGTCAACAAATAATAAACTTACGTTCATGTTTCCACAGGTTAGCCGATTCTTCCACACTACATCGAGCAATATGCGAGCCAGACGATTTAACGCCGCTACAGCTGATGGAACAGGATATTTCTTCTCACCACCAAAAAAAACAAGAGAAGTTAATAACCTAGCTACAGAAACCACTTCATGGACGGCATCCAAATGAGGTCAATCAGGACAATGTCGACAACTGAGCGTCTATTACTGGTCGATTTTAGGTATGTTTCCGGAAAAGGAGGGCTTCTTGTTAGCTATCCAAGATCAGGTTATTCCGACAAAGAACTATCGGAAGTTCATCACCAGAGATCCGTCAATAGAAAATGATCAGTGTAGGTATTGCTGTCGAACTTCAGAGATAATCTAGCATATAACTGAAGGATGCCAAGCGTTTACCTCAACTGAATATAAGGAAAGACACGGCTCAGCCGCTAAGAGTTAGTAAATAAGTTAGACCTATTCCAGGTAGAAAAAGTGCCTTGTTACAAATACAGTCTGGAGCCCACTCTTCAGAACAACCGGTTCAAGTCATATTGGGACCGGAAGCTTCTGACGGATCAGATTCGAAGAAAATGAACAATGAACAGCGTCTAAATGATTCTCATAATTTTATCAACAACTGGAGTGATACCAAAAAAACCCTGCAGAATATCAAGAGATTAGGCTTTAATGAGCATCTGTATAAGCCAATTCAAAAAGCAGTTCTCCTTGCCACCGTACGAAGTTTGTAGGAAATACAGCAGTCTAAGTCACCTAGGACCCGATAACATGGAAAGTGTTCCCACAAAGCTTCATACTTTTGATATCGTTGTATACCTGGTATCAGTATATATTCCCTGGAGATAGTGCGAGGCCCTTTGGCTTGAAATTATAATAATAATAAAGTCATAAACAAGTGGAAGACGTCCTTATGGGGTCGCCACTATCACCTGCTCTAGCTAGTTTATTTATGGCAAATTTTGAATTAAAAGCTTTACAGATGACCTTACACAAACCACGATTATAGCTACGTAGATGACACGTTCGTTATATGGCAACATGGAGAAGAAAATCTTAACAATATTCTAAAACATATTAAAAATATACATCCAAAAATTGAATTCACCATGGAAAGAGAATAAAAAAATAAACTACCTTTTCTACATATCCTATATGAATACGCTCTAACAAATACTGATTACAAAAAAGACATATCGATGAGACTTTAAAACAAATAATAACGCAAACCAATAGAAGAGCCTCAAAGCTTTTATTCCTTATATAAAAGCCACAACAGACAAAATCGCAAAAATCCCTATGCTACACGACACTGAAACTATTTTTATCACAGCCCATAAAGTAAAGAGTTTCCTGTCAATACTCAAGGAAAAATTGCTCTAAAAAATCAGTTAGTATACGAAATTTCATGCGAAGAATGCACCTCATCTTACGTAGGTCAAATCATCTGTAAAATAAGCGCCAAAAGACATGAACATATAAACGCTGTCAAGAAAAAAATAATTTCCTCTGTACTGGCCCACCTGTTAAACACAGGATATGTCGATTTTTCAGGGAAAAACGGTATACACTACAGTTATAAAAGAAGCCATCGAAATTGCAAAGCGGGTTAACGACCTAAATACCAGAGACCACAGTCAACGTTTGTCTAATACTCGGAAAAACCTACTAACGAAACATCGACTAGCAGTACCAACACTGATGATTGTCAACATCGTGTATCCAATATGGCGCCGTGAGTTTCAAAAATCGCTGAGACTAATAGGTAGAAAACTTGACTGTCGGTTACATAATAATTCAATATTCATTTTAGAGGAAACATTGCCATTTCAAGATTACATGTTCCAACGAGAAACTTTTTCCTTTTAAACTAAAAATTCAGCGGAAGATCACATAACACAATTTTTGTATTTACAATTCTTGCAAAGTATGTAAAACATATTTCAAGCTCGCAATTTTATAACACTTATACTTAATTTTCAACAACTATTAAAACTCCCCATAGTGAAATTATTTAATTCTTTCGATCGCCCAAAATCTTTAACTTTTAAATTCGACTTCTGTTGATATTTGCATATTTTGATGCTTTTGAAATTGCTATTTTCTACATGACCATTGCCTGTGGCCAAAAAAAAATCGAAAAATTTACAAGAACTTTTTACTCTCGACTTAAAAAATCTGCCGGTTTAGGGCTCATGTGCAATGGTGTTTTCGAAATAAAGGAGCAGTATTTAAAATAATAATCTTAAGATTTTGACCAAAGGATTTTTCTGTTCGAAAAACCTAAAATCTGTGTTGCTTTTCTTATGGCGCGTATCTTGTAGTTTTGTACTAGTGCTGTTTCTTCTGATTTTTCAAAATCGATAGTATGTTCGGTTGTTTGGTGATGTTGAAAGAGAGCTATTTGTTTTGAGATTATTTTTATGTTCTTGAATTATTGTTGATATGCGCCTGTTTGTCCAAGTATGTTTGATAGCACACTGCATATGGAATGCTGTAAACGACATGATTTTCAAGGTTAGTCTTATCTTTGGGATTTCTCAGGATGTTGGCTATTGTTTTTTGTGGTTTGAATATGAGCTGTACGTTGTGTTCCTGAAAATTCTTTCGATTCTGTCCGTTATTCCTTTGATGTATGGGATTATGGCTTTGTTCCTTGTTTTATCTTGGTCCTTGGTTTTTGTTGTGGTCTTCTTTTATCTCTTTATGACTTTCTTTGTATCTGATTATGAAAAACCATTCCGTTCTAGAGCTATTGAGATGGGTTTTATTTCGTCTTGTTTTGTTTCGAGTTTTGTTAGGCGGAGAGATCTCGATATTAGTGTGTTGACTAATAACTGTTTTTGAAAGGGATGATGATGTGATTCTGCATCGAGATATCGATCACTATGTGTGGGTTTCCGATATACGCTAAAACCCAGGATGTTGTTGGGTTTCTTAGTTAATAACAGGTCCAAAAAAGGGAGTTTTTTTTTATCTTGCTCAATTTCTAGCGTGAATTGGATTATATGGTGAATATTGTTTAGGTAAACGAGTATTTTGAACGAATGGATTGAAACTCGGAATAACCAAACCATTCATTCTACCATCCTTATATATATATACATATATATATATATATATATATATATATATATATATATATGTATATATATATATATATATATATATATATATATATATAAATATATATATATATATATATATATATAAGCCACTCGGGCCCATTATTTATATTTTAATATTGATAAATATTAACACTTTGCACCTTAAAATTTATAACAATTTTAATCAAATTTTGTTCATAAAAAATCTAAAATGTTTATTGTTGCTTTAATATTATAACTCTTTTATTTAGCAAAATTTTCTTATTATATTGGCGCCAAAATTCCTTAAAATAAGTTTAAATTTACCTTACAAACTAATTAAATCTATATTACATTCTTTAGTTTCATATAAAATATGGTTTTAATTTATACATAATTTCTTTAATAACTCTTAAAACTAAAACATTCTTCTTATATTTCATACATTAGTGTTTATTCATCACTATTCACGGTATTTTTGTCTGAATTTTGCATAAATTTTTCCACTTCACGCACTTTTATGTCTTATGAGTGATTATTTTAATGGGACAAACGACGATGTATAACACTTCATTATTGGCTTTTTAAAAGCATACACACTCTTTTTATTCATTTAAATATATATATATATATATATATATATATATATATATATATATATATATATAGTATAATAGTTTTTGCGTAGTTTTTTAATTTACTTTAGTTTTTATAGAAAGAAATATGTCATATTTTTTAAGTATACAATAGTTATAAATAATTATCAAAAATTTTGGATTTTATTATATCTTTCTTAAAACTTTATCTGTTTATTTACACTACGATTTAAACAATACATCTTATACTATACTTAAATCTAATTTTATCCTATTCTAAACCAAATCTACTGGCATATTAACCATTAAAATACAGCGTTTAACCTTTCTGTGTCTGATTTCTTCTCTTTTTATCTCAAATAAAACTGATTTTGAGCACTTATTTATTCAATACACACACACACACACACACACACACATATATATATATATATATATATATATATATATATATATATATATATATATATATATATATATATATACATTTAATTTTCTAAAATTTTTTCTTAAACCATCTTTCTATATAAATGTATGGTAACTTCTTTGGATTAGGTTTCAAAAATTAATACTACTATTCTGTGCTTGACGTTTTTGAAACCTAATCCAAAGAAGTTACCATACATTTATATAGAAAGATGGTTTAAGAAAAAATTTTAGAAAATTAAATGTTTATATTTGCAAGGGAAAATTGCATCACACTGAAATTATGACGTTTCTTGAAGAGATACGATTGAACTATGGTTTGGAATGTGCACAAAATCTCCGAAATATATCAGGAACATATAGGAAACTGGCCAACCAGAAGAATCGAAGAATTTTCTTATTGAGATGCAAGCATACTGGAACAACTCCTACGTTTTTGAACTTTAAGATACCAAATGTTATATTCACAGTTACGCATCTCAAAGATAAATTTGATTATATTTTACATAATAACAAGCTCAAATTAATAAATTTAATCATAACTGAAACCTCACTACAAATAAAAAATCTAAATACTAACATAGATAAACTTATTAATGAGGCCAAAAAAACTCTACCAGAAAATATACTAAATCAATTTCTAACATATGAAAACATAAAGTACGAAAAATCCTTCAATTATTCCAAACAAAAAAATAAAAAAAAAAAATATCTAAGTTAATTTCGACTATCGAAACAAACAACACAAACCACATTAACACTAATAAGTGGTTACATAACATTTCTGACACACAAATTCCTAATGAGATTGGTGAAGTTTTAGCCTTGGGAGATAAGTTCTCTCTTCAAATAAGTCATGAAAACGAATTACCGATTACGGAATACATTGCATGCGTAGAATCAGCTATTTATAATAAACCCGATGGCATCAAAGATTCAATCCGAGCTAATATAGTCAATGCTATGACAAATCATAAAATAAAAACCAGAAACATGAATATTAAATCTAATCAGTTTCAACAAAAAATCCAAAAACAACTTAAAAAAACCAAACTATTTATCCGTGACAATCCTCAAATAACGATTCTGAAACCTGACAAAAGCAACAAAACGGTTATAATGAATACCACTGATTATAATAAGAAAATGGACGATTTATTAAAAGACTCAAGAACATACAAAAAGTTACGACACGACCCAACCAACATATTTCAAAATAAAAATAACCAATTAATCAAGAAACTTTTGTCTAAAAAACTCATAATAGATACGGAAGCAAAAAATTTAACAATACACAACGGGGTTTCACCAAAAATATATGGTTTACCCAAACTACATAAACCTGGTGTTCCTCTAAGACCAATAGTATTGAGTATACAATCACCTTTTTACAAATTATCGAAATATCTTTGCAGCTACTTATCGAATATAACTGGAAAAAACAATTATTATGTAAAAGACTCTTTTACTTTTAAAAAATTTATTAACGAAACAAGTATTCCCAATAACTATAAATTAATCTCACTAGATGTCGTCTCGTTATATACAAATATTCCCAATGACCTACTATCAGATATAATAAAGGCAAAGTAGGATAACTTAAAAGGCTTTACCACTTTAAACCTAGAAACCTTCACTGAAGCCATAAATTTGACATTAACCAACAATTACTTTCAATATCAAGATACATACTATCAGCAGCTTGATGGTTGCGCAATGGGCTCACCAATATCATCTACAGTAGCACAGTTGGTCATGGAATATCTGGAAGAAAATGTCATAGAAAAACTTAATATACCGATTCAATTTTTCAAGAGGTACGTTGACGACTGTCTAGCAGCTGTCCCCGAAACTGAAATAGACACCATACTGAATGCATTCAACAATTTCTACCAAAAGATGCAATTTACATCAGAAGTCGAACAAAATGGAAAAATAAATTTCCTTGACCTCACACTTGTTCGAAATTATGAAAGTAAAAAGATTGAGACGATGTGGTACACAAAAGATACATGGTCGGGACGCTACCTTAACTATCAAACACATCATCCGAAACCCCAAAAGATCAGCGTAATAATAGGTTTGACTGATAGAGCTTTAACCCTAACTTCGCCGAAATATCGCCAAGAAGCTTTAAAGAAAGTTAGACAAATCCTGCGTGATAATAATTTCCCCAAAGAACTCACAAACAAAATAATAAAACAACGAACCTACAAACTGTATAATAAGAACGCCCTTACACAAAATAATAATAATAACAATCCAAAAACATATGTTGCAATACCATACATAAATTCATTGTCAGAAAAAGTTACACACATCCTCAAACAGCACGATATTATAGTTTGCCACAAAACATACAACCACTTGTCACCACTATTTACAAAGCTAAAAAGTAAGGTGACCCATAAAAAGAGATCTAACATTGTCTATTCTGTACCATGTCTAAATTGTCCACAAAAATATATTGGAATGACAACACAATATCTAGACAGCAAATTGAAAGGACATAAATACACAAAAAACGCAACGACAGCATTACACAAACACGAGACAAATTTTAAACATGAATTTGATTTTTCAAACACAAAGATTCTAACCCAAGAAAGAAACTACCATAAACTTCAAATAAAGGAAATGCTACATATAAAAAAAGAAAAACAAGCAATCAATGACAAACAAGATATCAAAAAGCTGAGCCAAATATATTTCAACCTAATAAACTAAACCACCTATTGTAACCCTTATTATTTGCAACACACTGTATAGTCAATATCGATAAAATTTATTTATAAATCAGAAAAAATGGAGTAAAAAGGTTTCGAAATAAAAAAAAAAAAATATTAAGTTGATAGTAACTGAAGGAATCGTCAAACACTTCACTGAGAAACATGGCCAAGGTAAATTGAGGTGCGTATCTGGGATTAATTTGTAATTTTTAATTTTAATTTTAATTTTTGATTTTAATGTCACATTATTTTATCAATTGATAATTTTAATTAATATTGTACCAAATAAATGTTTAATTCTAAGTCTTGTGAGTGTGCGTTTGTGACCATGTTAGTTGTATTTTGTTTTTATTTTAGATTATACTTTTGAAAAAGCCCACTACGTTGGGCGAAACGTCAAGCACAGAATAGTAGTATTAATTTTTGAAACCTAATCCAAAGAAGTTACCATACATTTATATATATATATATATATATATATATATATATATATATATATATATATATATATATATATATATATATATTCAAGGAATACCACATAATTAAAAGAGAGCGAAAGTATAATTAAGAATAAAATACTATTAACAGTAAATCCACTTACAATTTGATTTATTGATCTTAAACACCCCTGAAAAGTTAAGAAAATAAGTTTTATTTTCAAACACAACTGAAGAAATATATATACCCAGATAAAATATAAACCAAAATAACATTAAAGCGAATCTCCTATATTCATGAACAGCTGGCGAAAGCTGAGATTCCGTTGATAATATTTTCCTTCTGGAATATCCAAATATGTTGCCATGCTTGTAAAACATAAATTATTAAAGCTTTCAAAAATAAGTCACGTTCATTTGGGTGAACTGACTTTTCGTTTTTGATAAAATATGTAAATTTGTCCATCTGCTTTTCCGGCATTTGTTGTTCATTTATATTCAATGAGTATGTTTGGCATTTAATCTTCTGTATACAAATTACTCTTTAACGCTCGAAATCGTGTTCGATGCCACTGCAGTCGGCATTTTATTATTAACATGTTACAGCATAATGTAGATATTACTAACTCGGTTTCTTTTTATATTTTTTATTAGGTTGCTGAATTAGCAATATATATATATATATATATATATATATATATATATATATATATATATATATATATATATATATATATATATATATATATTGGTTTTACCGCTTATACAATCCCAACTCGTTACATACTTATTACGAACACAAGCCAAATGAACGTTCTCAAGCCCGGGCTTGGGGCTTGAAAACGTTCCTTTGGCCAGCGTAATCCGGAGAGTCATAAGATGCTAGGGACAAAATATTAGCTGGGCCTAAAATTGTGGTAGAATATCGAATTATATATTCATTTAATTCCGAAATTTATCGTGTAGAGGACGCTAGCGTCTGATCCGTATATAGTATGTAATTCGATTCGTTAGATCAACGTTCACAAGCCCCTAAAATTGGCAACCGCGCAGTTTGTATAACAATGAGTATATCTGTTGGTTTTACTGACTTTGTTAGACCAGTTGTCCTTTACCGACGGCCATAGACTAACTAGAATGATAATACTAAACCATATCAATCATACACATTATTTGTCCATTTTAATGTTCTGAGAAATAATGGAAAGTAACATTTTTACTTTCGAAAATAATTCTCAAAATTATTTTTGCAAAGTACGAAGAATATTATTATTACATGGTTAGTCTAAAACTTCCATGAAACGTTTTTAAAAAATACGATTTTTGTCAATTTACAAAAAATAGAGGAAGAAGTGACCATTTTTTCTATATAATATTATTGATATTAAAGAAAAAAGTTATTATGTTTAAAGATTACTGTTATCTAATTTTGGAAATTGGTATACTTATTTACCAAAATTAGTCTTTCATAAAATTTAATGACGATGTATCCCATTTGCATCGGTGTAAAAGTGTATTGTTTTGGTCATTATGATCACTCTTAACCTAGAAAGTTAGTGCTATTAATGCACATTCAGTCTAATTAATGACAAAAAAAAAACGCTGCCAATCCGTTGACAGTTCAAAGTACTGCTGCCAGATATATGTAAAAAGAGTTGAACACACTGAGCTCATTTCCTCAAATTTAAAATTTATACCGGGCGAAGTTTCAGCATGATGCAGATAAATATTTTGGTATTTTTTATATATACTCTCGACCCCACTTTTCACTGTTGAAAGGTGTGCAGTACGGACTTTTCGTAAAAAAATTGAAAAAAACTGTCGATAACTCCCGGGCTGCGATTCTATAAAAGTATATGGAAAGAGAATGTTATAATAAGGATCTTCCATCTTTGTTCAGTCTGTAGTAATACATAAGTATGTCACTGTCCTTAAAGAGATAAGGAAAGGGAATGTCAAAACATATGCTTACAGAATCGGGCCTCCGGTCTAACTGAATTTTAAAAAAACAGGTTTCAAGCGACCATATGGAGATTTGTTAATGCAAAATAATTTCTTTAAAATTTTTGTCTATTTGTTTCTACTACTGCCACATGACATTAAACCCACTTAGATGAGACTTTCGTAGTTTAAAAACCTATAATGAGACTCTAAATCGTGGTCCTATGAAGGCTAAAGGGGAGCATTAAAAGAAAATGCTTTTTTAACCGACTTCTAAAAGAAGGAGGTTCTCAATACGTCGCGTATGTATGTTTTTTTTTATGTATGTACAGGGTGAGTCAACGATTGGATGAAGTAGGTTTGTGCCTCTTCGGTGAAATTAAAAAAGAAACTATATTTATTGTTTGATACAGTTTATTTTTACGCAGATTTTAAAAATATTTAGGACTCTAAAGGGTGAGCCAAAAAACTAGGACAGCATAAAGTTGTATTTTTTTAAATAGAACACCCTATATACGAATCGTATTTTCGATTTAGCTTATAATTTTAAATCTTTTTTATTAAGGGTTTACTATAACAAAACTTTATAGTTTCTGAGATAATTAAGTTTAAAGAAAAAAAGTCACATTTTCAAGCATCAATTCAATCCTAAATAACGTTTTCAATTTTGTGACAAATATATTCAAATTTGGAATTTAGCAAGGCCAAGGACAAGTTAACATAATTTTTACCTAATATTTGCAATAAAAGCTACAGGGTGTTGAACACATCGGCTCAAATTTGAACAAGTTTAAATGAATAAATATCTTTTTTTTTAAATGGTACACCCTGTATATTTTCATCTTATTTAATAGAGTAATAAAAACCCTAAAAGTTTTGTTCAATATATCCCATACCTATTTATAATAGTTTTTGAGATATTTCAGTTTTTCTTATTTTCCATACTTTTTTACAGAAATAGTCTTCATTATCATAGTAGCCATGTAAAATAATATAAAAGAACTACAGAAACAAACAGAATGTGGTTAAATATGATGAAATACATTATTCGTTATATTACAACGGCAATAGTTTAATTAAACATAATGTGAAAAAATTAACACAACAATAACGACAAGACATATTTACTTTTATATTAAATTGAAACAAAAAAATTACCTATTAAATACTGAGATTAATTATTTCTTTTTAATAAGTGTTCGAATGAACGACCCTCTTGTGCAATGCACAAATTTAGTCTTTCTTGCAGATTTTCTCGGACCCTGGACAAAATTAGTGGCGTTATTTTTCTACAGGTATCCCTAATCCTGTTTCGCATATCTTCCACTGTTGTTGGTGGATTAACATACACCTTATTTTTAATATAACCCCATAGGAAGAAATCTAATGGGGTGATGACCTTGGTGGCCACTCAATGAAACCCCCACGTCCAATCAATTTTTGCGGATATCGTTGGTCCAAAAACGCACGAACTTCACGATGGTAATGCGGAGGCGCACCATCGTGCTGGAACCACATACTGTCGAGCTCATCCCTATCGAGACCTTGAAGCAGTTGGGGTAGTTCTTGTTGTAGAAAGTTCAGGTAACTATGGCCATTTAATGGTTCATTAAAAAAGTGGGGTCCAATAATTCGATTATGATGAATACCACACCAAACATTTAATGACCAGTGGTTTTGATGTTGCACCTCTCTAATCCAAAATGGGTTTTCTGTGGCATAATAATGCATGTTGCGTCTATTTACGGCACCGTTACTTCTAAAAGTAGCTTCATCACTAAACATTACTTTGCATAATAAATTTGGATTTAATTGAATCTCCGCATTTATTGTACGACAAAAGTTTACACGACTTTCAAAATCCTGTCCATGCAATTCTTGGTGTAATTCCATGTGATATGGATGATACCTATATTTCTTGGTAGTACGATTAGCGGTGGATTGTGATATTTCACATTATGCTGCTAACTGACGGCTACCAATATAAGGATTTTCCTGAACATTTAACAATACTTGTAGTTCTTTTTCTTCATTAGTTACTGGTTTGTTGACCACTTTACGTTTTGGATAATCAACAGTACCAGAAGAATCAAATCTTTGCATTAAGTTTTGAAAATTATGGGTATTAGGCTGGCGTCGATCAGGATACTTCATTTTGTAAATTCTTTGAGCAAGAAGGCAATTTTTTTGAGCCTCTCCTATTGTATAAATCATATCTATTAACTCATTCTTTGGAAAATTCATTTTACAATATAAGATGAATGCAAAAAAAAAACAAACCGCACTACATAAAAACCAAAAGAAGCGATTGCGGTTATAAATTTGACACACAGAAAAATGTTCTTTTACATTGTTTTTGCCATGGCTACTATGACAATGAAGACTATTTCTGTAAAAAAGTATGGAAAATAAGAAAAACTGAAATATCTCAAAAACTATTATAAATAGGTATAGGATATATTGAACAAAACTTTTAGGGTTTTTATTACTCTATTAAATAACATGAAAATATACAGGGTGTACCATTTAAAAAAAAAGATATTTATTCATTTAAACTTGTTCAAATTTGAGCCGATGTGTGTAGCTTTTATTGCAAATATTAGGTAAAAATTATGTTAACTTGTCCTTGGCCTTGCTAAATTCCAAATTTGAATATATTTGTCACAAAATTGAAAACGTTATTTAGGATTGAATTGATGCTTGAAAATGTGACTTTTTTTCTTTAAACTTAATTATCTCAGAAACTATAAAGTTTTGTTATAGTAAACCCTTAATAAAAAAGATTTAAAATTATAAGCTAAATCAAAAATACGATTCGTATATAGGGTGTTCTATTTAAAAAAATACAACTTTATGCTGTCCTAGTTTTTTGGCTCAGAGTCCTAAATATTTTTAAAATCTGCGTAAAATTAAACTGTATCAAACAATAAATATAGTTTCTTTTTTAATTTCACCGAAATAGCACAAACCTACTTCATCCAATCGTTGACTCACCCTGTACACCGATTTCTCCGGAAAGGCTGCACCGATTTGAATGAAATTTTTTGCGTTATGTTTAGGAAGTTGCTGCGGTGGTCCTATATTTTTTTAGATGAAATTGGTGCAGTAAAATCCAAGATGGCGCTTACAATATGGCGGCCAAAAAAATTAATTTTGTCCAATTTTCTCCAAAATTGATACGGAGGAGTTTTCGGGGTCGCACATGACGAATCTAAAATTATTTTTAAAAAATTCAAAATGGCGGATCCAATATGGCCGACGAAAAAATCAATTTTATCCGATTTTCTCCAAAATTGGTATGGGGGAGTTTTCGGGGTCACACATAACGACTCTAAGATTATTTTTAAAAAATTCAATATGGCGGATTCAATATGGCGGACCAAAAAATTTTATTTTGTCCGATTTTTTCCAAAATTGGTACGAGGGAGTTTTTGAAGTCGCACATAACGAATTTAAAATATTTTTAAAAAATTCTATATATATGGCGGACAAAAAATCAATTTTGTCCGATATTCTCCAAAGTTGGTATGTGGGAGTTTTCGGAGTCGTACATGACGAATCTAAATTTATTTTTAAAAAATGCGATATGGCGTATCCAATAATGTGGATAAAAAATTAATTTTGTCCGATTTTTCTCAAAATTGATATGGGGGAGTTTTTGGGACAGTACATCACGAATCTGATATTATTTAAAAAAAAAATAAATATGGCGGATTAAAGATTCTACATCTCTCGATTTTGTCTAAAGTCAGTATTGGTGGATTTTTGTGTGTGTGTGTTAATTACGAAATTAAAATATTTTTTGAACAACTCAATCTGACGGATTCAATATAGTGTCCTAAAAATTTTACATTTTTCGACTTTCTCCAAAACTGATATAGAGGGTTCTTGAGGGTGTAAATTAGGAATTTAATAGTATTTTTTCAGGATTCAATATGGCGAACTAAAAATTTTAGATTTTTCGATTTTGTTCAAATGTGGAACTAAATCGTTTTTGAGGATATAAATAGCGAATATAAAATTATTTTAAGAAAATCTAATATGTTAGATGCAATATGACCCTTTAGAAATTTTAAATTTCTGGATTTCATTTAAAATTGGTACTAAGGGGCTTTGAAGGCTTTAGATTTAAATTAGATTAAGACGTTAAAATTATTTTTTTGAAATTCAATATGGCAGATCCAATATGGTGGGTTGAAAATTTTACCTTATTCACATTTTTTCAGATTTGATATTAGGGCGTTTGGGGGTGGTGTATTGCTAATATGAAGTTAATTTTTTACAACTATTAGGTTGATAAGATACAATATGAAGGACTAAAAATTTTACAATTTCCGGTTTTATCTAAAATTGATATTGCTTTGTTCTTGGGGCGTGTACAAACTCAATATGCAATATAAAATATATCGGGCTAAGAAATTTACGTCTCAAATTCTTTAAATATCGATATTGGAAGGTTTTAGGACCAATATTACCAATCTAAAATTAATATGAAATTTAAGATAGTGGATTTACTATGACAGACTAAATATTTGTTTGATACAATTTCATTGGTATTTGGAGAACTCTAAGAATCAAAGAATTTTTAGTGGTTCATTTTAGGGTGATTTACAATTCTGGATAAAATGGATATTTTTTTGCCGCCTTGGAGTCATTGCGAGGTACACTAATCTCGATTAGCACTTAGTTCAAATAATTTATGAATTCAAAACTAAAAATCGAAAAATAAAATTTTTATAAAAAAAATGAACCGACTTCTAAAAGTGCGCTACAAAGGGAAAAATAACTAGAAATTTTTATATGAAATTGAAATTTTTTGAAGTCGGCGCCAAATTATTTCTAAATGAAATAAATAACTAATATATACAATTTATGGAAGAAAGCAATTGCAAATAAAATATTTTTAATCTGTTTATGCGAATCACTTTTGGTCAGGTATTAGTTTGGCGCCGACTTCAAAAATTTCAATTTCATATAAAAATTTTATTTAGCATTGAAATGTCACGTCGATGATTCGAATTCAATTTCCTGCTGGTTTTTTTGACTGTTATTATTATTCTTTTTATATGAGGTTGAAATATTAAATTATTTTTTTTAATTAAAAAAGATTTAAAATTAATTATTAAATAAAACACGTCAAAATATTTTTTATCTTTTAACACTTTTTCGGAAAATGCTTCCTTGCCAAGAGATTTGCAATTTTATGCAAAAAAAATTACGAAATTCGTTATTTTTGGAAATTTGAACCTTCAACATCAACAGAGATTTTTTTGATGTGAGGAAGTGGAGTTTGTGACGCTGAAAGTGGGGCTCAAAAGTAACCCGTTTCAGGCATGTTGCGTGAGCGTACACACATGATGATAGTTGCGGCCGCACAGACGCGCGCTATGAGGGCATATTTCACTTTCTTACCTTTTGAATTATTTTATTTCAAGTTGACGATTTTTATTTACTATTATATTACTTTATTGAAACTAATATATAATCTGTCATTTTATTTATTGTCTAAAGATAGCGCTCTATTTTATATTATTCATTGTTTTCACCTCCAATAATATGATTATTTTCATAAATAACCCGATTTGTCGGGTAAAAATCATCGTCTTCCATAAAATGGTGTTTAACATTCATACAATTCTGTGATAAATGTTCAATTGATTATCTGCTAGTTTATTTAAAGTTTTGTACGCCTTCTTTTTTCTAACGTCATATATGAAACTTACTCTATCACAGTATTGATTATTAAAATACTGTCACACTGAATTTTTCCAATATCTTTTGCAATAGTATGTACGGGAATAAATCAAGAAAATATTTCCAGTATTAAACCATAAAAGAAGTTCCTTTAAGAATCCATGATAAGATAAACATATCTGTGTCTGGGGATTTAACAATAATTTTAAACTTTTTATCGGAATCCAGCTCTTGTAACTGACAGACATAAAATACAATCTTGGTATCTGCTTCTGTATGATCACACAAGAAATATGCATCGAAATATTGATCATTTTCCATAATAACATATGCTCAAATGCTCCAGAAATGATCAACTTATTCTGTATTGGTAACCGAATAATTTTTTTATATAACTTTCAATACATTCCACTAAATCTGATTTACTTGTATCATTACTGCAGAATTTTTTAAAGTTTCATGTAGACTGACCGCCAGTAATTATATATTCTTTGTTTTCGCTATCATTTCCATACCTCCGAATTCGTTCCAACTGTTCTGGATTAACCGTTGTGCTGTCGTATCGATCATAAATCAAGTGAATTTCATCTACTCGATCAAATCTGTGTAATAATCCATTCATAATTTTATTGGTTAAATTACCATTCAATTATCAAAATGGTGTAATTCATTGTTTCCATTCAGTATCAGAATAACTACCTAAGACATTTGTAGTCATAGTTCATCTTGAAGTAGCAAGTTCTTTTTGAGTCATTTCTGTGATTCCAGTCTCTGATTTTGTACTCTTGATTACTGTCATTTCAGTTGTTATATCTGAGAATAATCCCGAAATGCGTCATTAGTCAAATCAACATTAAAGTATCCCTTTAAAAACTGTTCTTTGGCTTCGGTTGGTAGCATAAGGAGAATTTCAAAGCACAAAAAGTCCCACATCGTAATTCGGTTTATCGCAAATAAAGAAAAAAGGAAGCATAGATAAGTGAGTGGAAACGTATCGGCTCGAATAACTATAAATTTGAATTTAAGATTCAAACCAAAATTGAAAATTTTCAGATTATTCACTTACTTCTTTTCTATATTTGTCAAATAATGTCATAAATGTATTACTTCTATCTAAAGAAAGTTTTTCTAAACCATATTTCTTATATGTACCCGTTGAATAACTACTGTAAACGTTTCGATAATTTTTATCAGAACCGCTAGAGTTTCTATTTTATTATTTTTTTAGTTGATCAAAAAAATGTTCTATCAATTAGCATTAGCTTATCATATATTAAAATTAATTCTCGAACGACCCCTCCAAAATTCTGTCTACGGTATTTCCAGCAAAAACTTTAGATTCGGCTAGCATATCTCTTATGCCACAACTTCCCCAAATTTTGCTGAGGCATTAAATTGCACAGCAAAGAGTATGAAAAGCGCCTAAACGAGTAACAACATTTTTTAATTTATTACTCATCAAATTTGACCAGCTGAATTAATGTATACAACTGTTGCTCAAACGTTTGAATACAGTATTTTTGACTTCAAGCTTCCGATCAATTATAGTATATATTGTATTAAAATCAATTGTTTTTTTATTAAGAGATAGTAAATACTGAGCAATAGTGACTGCATTTTTTATTTCTTCAAAGTGAGTGTTAGAGGCTATCCAATTCGGTATTATTTGCTTTTCTTTTTTTCATCCTTAAATAGGTTTCTCACGCAAATGACCTTAATAGCACACATACATAAAAATCATTATAATTGAGAAGAATCGATTTTACAGAAGATTTTGCATCAACAAAATCTAGAATACAGGTACATAGGTTCAATTTGTTGTGCATGTGATTTACTTTATGATTTTGGTAACTGAATACCCTAAGTCTATATTACATGTATATTATTATAGTATTCCCAACATTGGTATGTTTGTTTTATATATAGCATTTACCTTTAAAATTAAACTCCTTATTTGTGGGTGTTTTTTCATTTAATTATTATAAATTAAACTAGATGCCAAAATATCGTCGTCTTAACCAATACAGAATTGTATTCTCTACAAAGGTGATGTTAACGAAACTGTTAATTTCAATTTAAAAATTTAGATAAAATGCTCAAATGTAAAAATCGAAATGGCCAGATTTAAAGAGAAAGGAATATTTCTACACAAAGATTTTATATCATTATTCTTTGCTGTTTAATATTTTACATGGCGTAAAAACGGCAACACTGGCGGGTCTGAATCACTGGTAAAATGATACAAACTTTATATACTGGGCTTTAGTTCGAGATAAGTTGCAATTGGCTCATGAACGTGGCTAAAATAATACGAAAAATTTTTTTTTTTAATTTGCTTACCCCTCTCAATAGTAATTGGTTTCATGAATAAAAATAATCATACAACGCATATTTATTTGCTTCTAATATAATTTTTTCTGGGTGACCTATGGTGGTCTGTAAAGTAAAATTGGTCTGGCAACGACGTAAAAACCTGTATATATATATATATATATATATATATATATATATATATATATATATATATATATATATATATATATATATATATATTAATTTTGGGTTTTAATTGGTAGCGAAACAGAGCAATTCAAATTTTTTCGACGTAACGAATGTGCTGGTTTTCTTTTGCTGTAGCACGAGCAAGAGAGAATTAAAATGAAACGAGTATTAAATTTTAAATATTGCTTCGATACAGGTGTTTATTTTTTTGGTATTGATCGCTTCTTCTTTTAGGACAGTGCCTAGGCAAGCATGCCGGAGATTGTATGTATTCAAGCGCCACCTGTTTTAGGCCCGTCCGTAAGAAAAAGCGACCATGTTAGCGAAAACAGGAAACAACCGGATTCAAAAATAAAACACCCCGATTCCAAAAACAAATAAAATCTATATTTAACAATAAGTAAAAACAAAGGATTCTGACTTGTAAACTATGTGTAATTTAACTTAATCTAAAACGAAACAATAGGAATAATTTAATTGAATGTGAAGGGGATATGTGTCTATTTGCTAGGTGAATTACAAAAAAAAAAACAAGAAACAATGAACATGTCCCTATTGAAAGTATGACTTCATCTGCGCCAAACGCCAAGTCGGTTAGCTTTAGGTCCAGCTTTAGACTGTCAGCTGATCTTTAATAGCCGCGTTAAATAACCTTAGTTTTTTCGCTCAAATATTTATGTTTATTTTCGAAGAATAAACTATCTAGTAGGCTGATTAAGACTAAAATTATGTTTACTTAAACCTAAATAAAAGTGTTGGACTATTAATATATGTGAGTATATTAAAATCATGTTTTCAGTTACCTAGTTTAAACCTAGTTTACAAGATATTTTAAATGAAATTAATTATAAGGTGTCCTGTAATTGCTCGCAGAAAGTCTTAACAGTTCCTAATCACAGGGGAAAAAGGAAAAGTATATTTTAAAACAGGTCATATCACTGTTTATTACGAAGTTCTAATACCTAAAAGGCAGTTTTGTTATTAAATCCAAACACTTTCGGCAAGCTGGATAGCAGATGGCCTCGATGGAGCAGTGGTGTGTTATATGCCGGCTCTGGCATGCAAATCCAATCTTAGACAGTAATGCCAAGTATAATGAAAATTGTTTGTGGCATGTACCTGATTGTCTTTAAGGGTACACCAAGTATTCAAAGTCACAAAGACGGTGAGTTGACTTCTTAGGTGTGATCACTTTCACTACGATATACTTAATGAAAAACGAATACAATAAAAACTTTGCTTATCCTTACTATCTGGCAAATGATGCCTTAACACACTAAACTATGGTTTTAGCTGCAAACAGGAATAAAAGAAGTATTGTACTCTTAGAAAATCAGCAAAAAATCTGCTGTCTGGGTTTCTGGCAGTTTTCACAACCAAGGCTTAATCCAGACTCTCTCTACTAACGCTTCTAGGAATTTCCGGTGCGTTAAAAACAAAACAAAAGATTAACTACACCACTGATGAAAGTAGCAAAAGTGGAGTGTTTGATGCATTTCTAGGCACACTTGAATTTTTTACAACTTTTATTTAATATATATTAAAGAGGCTATTTGATGAAAATATGGTTTAATTTACGGTGAGTATTAGCTTTATTGTAGGTATTATTAGTTTAAATATTTATAGTTTTGTTCGTAAAATAACGAAACTGTAACACTTAAGTAGTGAACATAACCCGATCCTCTCTATCCCCCCACTCCTCGACCTTGACCTTGCCCCACCCCTCTTTGGCCCCGCCCACATGTCCTTGTCATTGACCTTGAAAGTGCACGTGTGCTTTGGCCTTGACCTTGTGTACAAGGTTGTGTGTGACCTTGACCTTGACCTTGGTCGAGACGACCTTGACTTTGTTGGAGGTCATCTTGGGTGTGTGACCTTGAAGTAGTTATTTGTGCATTGTAATAGTGTGGGATGATCTTGAAATGATTTTGACCTTGCAAATTGTTCTATAAATTGTGTGAGTCTATTTGCATTCATTCAGTGTGAAATGTCAGATACGGAACTATCTAAAGAAAAAATTATAGAGCAAGTCGGCAGAGTAATTTGTTTATATCAGAGAAATTTAAAAAGTTTGTGTGATTTTGAAGAGAACGATCTAGCATTTTTTCCTCTCGAATATTTAAAAACTTTCGTTGATACGCTGAGTTTACGGCAAATTTGGGATAAGCTGCCAGCGCCATATCGGTGTGACAAGGAACTACAGTTAAGCTTACCCTGTTACATTCACTATGAACAAATATATCGTCATTATATAGATGGGCCACCACCAGCAATAAAAAAGTGTCGTGAATGTAAAAATGAGTGAATAATATGAATATTGCTTTGCAAGAGACAGTAAAAAAATTGGGCGATGAGTTCACTGAAACGGCTAGTAATTATTTCAATGATGCAATGAAAAGTCGAGCAGAATGGGCGTCGCGCTATTGTGATTTGGCTTATGAATATGAAAAGGCTGCGAATGCATGTCGTAAATATTGCAGTAAAACAATAAATTTACAAGACTTTGTTCGTGAAATAAAAAAGTTTGGGTTTCGTGACTGTTTGGAAAAACTGATTAGGTTCATTGCAGATTCGGTTGTGTTAGATGAAATTAAAGTGTAGGACTTAAGTTTAACGTAGTAGTAGTTAATATGGAAAGTTTAGTGCGAGAAATGTACGAAGAATTTCTAATTTCTGCAGCCTGTTCGGAATTTTACGCATATGAAATGCAAGATTCGGAGGCTCAGGATTTTAGTGTATTTTTTAAGTATATGGACCATGCCGAAGTGTGTCTTTTAGCTAGTATAGTTTGTAAGAATTTTCTAAGAAATAAAAACAAACAATTATTATTGAACAAATTAAGAAAATTAGGTTTAGGTGATAATGTTACACGTATAGAAGAATGGCAGAAAAAAATCAATCAATAAAGTACATAAAATGTAGTTATTTGTTTCATTATATTTTGTCCTTGAAGTTATCCTTATACCAATTTAAATGTGTGACGTCATTTGACCTTGAATACTCCTCCCACTATTTCTATCGTTAAGCTACCCCCACCATTGTTACAATTCGACCTTGAAACCTCGCTATAAAGGTTCGTGGGAAAAGAAGTGACTTCAAACAGTCGCAGATATCAGTGGCATAAACATCAAATATTGTATTCGTGTAGTGTTCTGAAAGTGCTTTTATATTCACGGTAATTTTTGGACTTATATACCATTTTTTCAATAATGAGTATTGCAAAAGAAACTCTAGATGAAATTAATGAAATGTTCAGCAAAGATTTCGAGGTTTTAGAGAGAAAAAAGGTTACCGAAATGATTGTAGGCAAAGTGTATAAAATTGTAAGGATGGTTTCAATGACTACACGATTTGGTAAAACTCTTTTAGTGGCTTTACACGATGACGGTGATAATAGCACATTTGAGACTTTTTTGCCAAAACGTGTGGCCGAAACACTATCTGACGATATTGTAGATATTATGAGTAAAACTAAAGGTAAATACACCCTAACTTATTTAGGGCAGGGCACTAGAGTTTGTGGAAACAATACTCGAACATTATTAAGTTTTGGCTCATTGGAGTAAATTGTATGTAAATTGTTTGAAAAAAAGGATGTAATTAAATTTAAAATATAGTTGCACATGTCAGAATACTTACGCGTGTTCATTATTTCTGTTAAAGATGTCTGCTGATGCGACGACGACGACGACCGCCAACGAATGTGTAGATAGATACATATTTTGGTTGGGGAGAGAATTAAGAAATATGGCTCACGATATGTTAGATAGCGTAAATGATTGGTCGCATATTGATGTAACCAAAGATCAATATAAGAACGAGATCAGGGATACAATCAATTTTATGGCTGGGGCACACTTGTGCGACAAATTTTTTTATGGTTCCATAGACATGGATACATTTTGTGCTGAAATGGTTGAAGAAGAATTAAAAGAATACCTCGTCAATATTCCACATTTACCAGGTGAGCTTGCTGCAAAATATGAATTGGTTTCTACAACAGCAACAGCCCAAGACGTTGACGATCGAAATAGTGTCGGATGGGATAGAATTTTGAGCAACGAAAACGAAGACATGGAAAACTAATTTTTTATAATTTTTGTATTTGTGCAATTAAATTACTGTAAATAAATATCTATTACAATCACAGTTTTATTTTATTTCTTTTATAAACATACCAACCCAGTAGATCATAGTCAGTGTTTCTTTTTCTCAGCTGAAATATTTAATATAAGTAGGGCAAATAAAAATAAAATAGTTTAGTAAAGATTGAAAATGAGTCGAGGAAACAACACAATTGATAAATTTGGTCGTCAGAAATATAATGAAAAATATCATATACTAGCTGACCCGGCAGACTTCGTACTGCCTCATCGATAAATAAAAGACCTAATCTTTTGTATAAAATGATTTTAAAACAAACAAATCGAATCAGTATTTAATAAAAAAGCATTTATTGAATAAAGCATGAAGTTTTATTATTATTTTCGATACATCATGTTGCTTACTTAGAAAACAGAGTTTTCCTGAAATACTGGCTATTTATAAGGTTTAAATTTGATATTCACAGACACACACTGTTAAAATACAGTCTGTTAATTAATTTAAAGCTTTCTCATAAACTATATTTTTTGTTTTGTTTTGTGGTGCGTAAATAAACAAAGAAGACGGTTTTCCGACGCGCGAACACGCGACGTATAATTGTCCATGCGCGAAACAGGGATACTCCAAGTTGATTCCACAAACTTCTAACGACTGTCCTTGCGATTTATTTATGGTCATCGCAAAGGCCAGACGTACTGGAAATTGTAAGCGTTTAAAATCGAATGGTAAGTCCGTTGGAATCATCGGTATCCGCGGGATCAAGACATCCTCTCCTTTGTATTTTCCTTTTATGATTGTCGCCTCAATGACGTTATTCATCAGTCTTTTCACAGCCAGTCTTGTTCCATTGCATAGTCGAGGTTGATTAATGTTACGCAGCATGATGACAACTGATCCTACTTTCAACTGCAAATTGTGAGGTGGTAATCCAGGCAATTCCAGTGAATTTAAGAACTCAGTGGGATAGTTGACTACGTTATCCTGGTTCATTACGGTGTCGACTGATTTGAAGGAAACCAACTGTCCTGGAAGAAAATTCTGAATGGTCGCATTAAGATCCTCGACATCTTTATTTTTCGCTGCTAATATTGCTCGTTCACCCAGCCAATTATGGTTCTTGAACTTTTGCGCTATATCTGGGAAAACTCGCTGAATAAGCTCCACTTTTGAGTCTGTGATGTGACAGAAATCTGTAGGTAATGTGATGAATCCGGTCGAGGTGTCCACTGCAACTTTATTATTTCCAATGTCTAACAACTGCTTCGCAAACACATTTGCAGTTTCATCTTGTTGCAAAAATACTCGCATGTTAGTTGTTAAGTGGAGTGTCTTTACGTACTGCCACAAATTTGATGATTTTAGGCATGCATTTAGTTCATCAGCAACAGTTGATCGAGGAATAACTGGAAGAGTCTGACGAAAATCACCTGACAACAGAATCATGGCCCCACCGAAAATATTTTGGTTGTCACGAAGATCTTTCAACGTTCTGTCCAGTGCCTCCAGTGACCTCTTATGGGCCATTGTGCATTCATCCCAAACAATCAATTTGCATACCTGTAGGATCTTGGCCATTGCGCTATTTTTGGCGATGTTGGAAATTGGTGTTTCGGTGATTTGCATGTTTAGTGGTAATTTCAAGGCAGAATGTGCAGTTCGCCCGCCTTCTAGCAGAGTTGCAGCTATTCCAGATGAAGCCAAGGCTAGAGCAACATCATTTCGCGATCTGATCCTCGCCAAAAGCAATGAAATTAAAAACGTTTTTCCGGTTCCTCCGGGAGCATCAAGGAAATAAATTCCACCAGATCCACTGTTCACAGCTTCTATCAAAGTGTCGTACGTAATTCTTTGTTGTTGATTTAATTGTGGAACATTTGTACGAACTGTTTCGGCCAATGCTTCAATGTCGTACTGATGTTCTCTTTGCAACTCGTGGTTTAATGCATCGTGCATATGACGATTGGTTGCTGTCATTCCCAAACACGACAATACTTTATTTGCCATCAATAAACACATATCTTCTATCATGATCAATGTGTCATTGTAAATTTCTTCAGTCATTTGTAGTGTAGGATTCAAAGTTTGACGCCGCACACGATGCAAAACATCCTCAGACATGTCATCTCTATACTTAACCCACAAATCTTTTGGATTCGAGGGGAAACATGTCGATATGATAATCGCAAACAATGTACGAATTTGATGCGGCGACGAAGATATTACGGAATCCTTGAGCGTATCATCCCAGTGCGAATCGTTCTCAAGTAAATGTAATAGTTGACATGCCTCACGGTAAGTCGCACACAGCTGTCCATTAACTGTTCTAAGTTGTTTAAACGATGTCGGACCACGAACATTCACCAACAACAACCGCAAATAATAACATTCATCGTTATTTGGATGTACTGTGTAGATGCGACCCAGAGCATCAGAAGCAAATACATTTGGATGTCCTTCAACTGGTGTTCCTTGTTTTCGACGCTGAAACGATTTCGATGATGCGTTCCATGTGTAATAGCGTGGCATGTCAGCATACAGCAAAGTGCGAGCAAAATCATCAGTTTGACAGACTGTAAAGAAACTTGTTAATGTTGTCGACGGTGGATGTGCCGCCCTGTCTGCCGCGTTAGATTCATTAAAATAAACTCGTTGACCATTTTCTAAATGGACTGCCAAATGGACTACTGTAGGGTGTCTTTCATGGATCGCAAATGAAAAGATACGCCAAATAGCTTCGTTGCTACTTACATAGCGACCCATCTGGTACTGTGATATTTCATCATTTGCATTGGTTACACCGAAGACAGCCATATCACTACCTTTATTAACATATTTACATATGTACTTTATCGACTTCACAGAATTACAATATTCCACATTGATGTGAGTCTCAAAAGCTTTGAACAATATTGGCGAGTATGGCACAATCCAACGATTGTCTACATCAACATTTTGTCCTTTTACCTTCACAACTACCGATCGCCCACTGTCCGCAACTGATCGCCGACGATACAATGGGTATCCATCATTTCCAGTTATGGTTTCAGCAAGCAGGTCTCTTGGGTATCGCTTGGAACACCTACCGTCGACCATACAGGGTGAGTTGTAGTTGAAATGTCCGCAAGGTCCATGTATCATGTGTTTGGTAACTACTGCATGCAATTTTGGGTCAACTATTTCATCTGGAATTTCAGCTGAAATTATGGAATCAATCTCATCTGGCCTTATTTTGTCCACTAACCAGACTAAAATGTGCGCATGTGGCAATCCACGCTTTTGCCATTCTACAGAGTACATCCAACAACGGACTCGGCCATACACACAATGCTTTATTAAGAAATTCATGAGAGATTTTAATTTTTGTTTAAAAACTCTGGCAGTTATGTCATGTCTATCAACTGGTGTTTGGCTATGTAGTAATTCCTTCTCGATTTCGGACCATTTTGGGTTACATGTGAATGTAACAAATAAGTCTGGGCGGCCATAATGCCCAACATATGACATAGCATCCTGAGCATATTCATGCATGTGGCGTGGGCTTCCTATATAAGTAGCTGGCAAAATTGTCATTCTTCCTACATTATTCACATTGCCATCAGCATTTATAGCATCGCGGAGATGGATGTATTCCTCTGACCGTAGCTGTCGTTGGTTCAAACGGATGTATGTCAATCGTTCAGTCTCAATTTTGACATACATGTCAACTGCAAACTGATGAAAAAGTCGTTGACACATCAAAATATGATTTACTTCACCTTGACGGATCATGAGTCTGTATGAATAGAAATTCATAGCACTAACTTTTTGGTTGGTTTCAGCACCTGCAATCAAAAATGATAAATGTTTAAATTGTTACTTAGATGAATTGAATTTAAAAATATTATTTAATCTTGTTCAATTCATTTACCTGTTACTTGATTTACCATTTTGATATTAAAATGGTATCCATCTTCCCCCTGCCAGAAGATCAAAGGATATTGTAGTGCATCATAACTCCTGTGTGTTTCAGATACACGTTTTAAATCACTATTCCGACGATGAAGCACAATATCTCTAGATTGTAAATTTTCTCCCACAATGACAACAGCCACTTCATCAATGGTAGGTGAATTGAACCTCCTTGTGTGTTCACCGGCAGGTGTTTTGTCAGCTCGAATAATAATATTATGGCTATCAGATGGCATCCGATCCAATGCTATTTTGAACATGTTTACTAAATTGTTATACTGATGAAGAAACATTTGTAATTGTTGGACAATGGTTCTCTTCACTGTTGGATTGTGAGCACAACGATTATTAATTTCCGCATCTGAATTGCCCATAAAATAAATTTGTAAAAAATGATGATCTGCATCAGGTAGTGGTAACAGAGTTCCCAGTAAGTGATAAATTTGTCCTTGTATCTGTAATTTTTTAAAATTTGTCCATTAATTATTTCCGATATAGTACAAACTTGAATAATATAAAAAAATATTCTTATATAATACCTTGAAAGTGGGCATGAAATTGTCTTGTATAATATGTGTAGCACCAAATGATGTCATCTGGAAACAGTTGTTATATTTCTGAATGTTGGTCAAGAAGTGCTTAGAATCATTTCCAATCCCAGAAACTAAAGAGCGTAAAGGATCTGGTGGTGGCACCAATTGTGGCAATTTTACTTTGCCTTCAGCACAACATAATCCAGTAGATTCACCAGTGTATTTTAACGCCTTACAATATTTACAAATTGTTTTCATTTCCCCAATTGTTACCGATTTGTCGGCACAATAATCAATTGCCGGATCATAGTGGAATGCAGCTCGTTCAAGAATCACAGGAGCACTGCGTCTGCGGATTCGCTCAATTTCATTATGTCTAGCTTGCTGTTGTTGTGTTTGATGTGCACGAACTCGTTGCATTCTAAGCCTATCTCCTACATTGTCACTCACTAAAGAACGCAATTCTGACATAGCAATACGACTATTTTCTTGATCTGTCTGTCTCTGGTCATCAGTGCGGTTAGCACGTGAGGTAGCTCTTCGCACATTTGATTGACTACGACGACCTAAGTCAGGTCGTCTTCTCCTCGGCATCGTAAATTGTAATTAATCAAAGTGAGAAAATTTCCCGCTCATTTAGCAGTAAAGTGTCACTATCACAAAAAAGAGCACATTACTTGGAATGTCACTATCACAAAAGATCACCATAATAAAGAAAGAAAGTTCTCGCGCACGTAGCCACAAAGATAAATATAATATCGTAATACTTTTTTCCGTGCTCTGAAATGCGACAGGATGGATTGACATATTAGTTGGTTGTCAAATCTAATGTCAAATATTATGATTGCGTTCAGAAATTTAACTTAAGATTTATAATTTAATTTGTGACAATACTTAAGATTTATCTTTCGATTTCTATATAGTCTTATTAAAAAATAATCTGACAGATTAACAACTGAAGTTAGCTAAAATTGAGTTTCTCGAAGCCGACCACTATTTATGTACTATGTATTTTGAGACTATGCAATTTTGTCGCGTTCGCGATTCACTTTCACTTTTGTCGAGTTTCAGAACGCGATATTAGATCCTCCAACGCGCACGCGAATTTGAACTTTATGCAGCGGTAATAAATTACAAATTGACTCTCCATTTTATTTAGAAAACGTTTGTATGTAAAATAGAAAAATGCTGTTTTGAGGATTTTCCCGGCAAGTATTCGAATTTTTCTCACCTTTTAAACCTTCCCTAGACCTCCACGAATAATTCAAGACCAAGATAAGATAAATCCGTTCAGCCGTTCTCGAGTTTTAGCGAGACTAACGAACAGCAATTCATTTTTATATATATAGATTATCTGGGCCACAAGGGATTGGTTTTAAACTTACAGCGGATGGGCAGTATGATATGGGTGGAAAAATCATAACCAACTTAGGCGAACCTAAAAATGATGACGATGCTGTAACAAAACACTTTGTTAATAGAAAGTTTTACAATTTTGCAGTTGTAATATGTGACATATTTAACAAGGATGTCCTCCCCATGATATACAAAAATAATAGTGAGCTTAAAACAAAAATTGAAGTTATGCAGAAAATACTCTATCATCAGCCTTTAAATGACTCATTAAGCGCACTGTCGTACGGCTCGACTTCAAAAAAAAATCTAAAAAAAGGGAAAGCAGGTTAAAGAATAGGAGAACGCACTCCGAGTGGCATAGCCTTGAAGATAACGTCGTAGTCGTCGGTGAATTGGACCTTCCCTCCAAGAATATTGAAATGTTATTTATGTGTATGATGTTTTATTGTCATTGTTTTTAATGATGAAGATTGAAATAAAAAACTTTATTTTACAATATATTGTTTATTTATTTTACATTTTAAATAAAAAATATAGTCATACAATATGTTATTTAAACAATATTAGCTTTATCTATCCAAGAGTTGAAGTGGTTGGGAAATCCTAGCCATTTGACAAATAATTGATCGATGTGATTTTTCTTGCGTCTAAGGACCTTTTCTACTAGATAAACGCCAGGACTGCTTGTTTTTTGTAGTTCTGATTCGTAAAAACACCCTCTTATAGGCTGACCTTCTAACGATTCCAACAAGTAAGTAGGTGGATTTGTAACGTTAACTTTTACAACTTTAAACAATTCGGTTGACCAAGAGGGCGTATATCCTTTCTCGAATAAGCTTTTGTACTTGCTAATACGCACAATGTCACCCATGGAAAACTTAAATTTTTTAGGTACAATTTTTAAATAATCATATGCTTTAATATGTGTTTTTTCTTGCACGTCTGCAGGCTTCATTCCAATGGTGCGATGTTTCGAATGGTTATAGGTTTTTGTTACTGCCGATAATATATGTATCCATTTGTAAGATCCTCTTGTCGAGAATTGTTTATATAAATTATTTTTTAAAGTCCTTATGACTCGCTCAACAATTGCAGCTTTCTTTGTGCTGTAAGTGGAATAATGATTTATATTATATTTTTTCATCAGGGCTTGAAAGTTTGTATTATAGAACTCCTTTCCTTGATCACTTTGCAGATTTGTTGGTGTATATGATGCCTCTTCAATGATGCTTTTCATCGCATTAGTAACTTCTATACCAGTCTTGTTTTTTATGGCTTTGGTATAGACAAATTTAGAGTAACAATTTATACAGACCAAAATATAACGATAACCATCGTTTTCATCAGCATACTGTTGCATTTCAGCCAAATCAATTTGCCACAAATCTCTGTATCCTTTTATTATCGTGCGCCGTCTTACAAAATTTTTTCTAGCCGTTTTATGTAGTTCATTAACAATTTTGATTTTTTCTAGACCGGGCTCCATATTATTAGTAATATTAAAGGTTTCAGATCGAATGAAGAACTGAATAATATCATTAAATATTGAGCTTAATATATTATATCTTCTTCTCGTAATTCCTCTATGATTGACATAATTTCATTTTCGTGTCCAGTGTGACCGGCCATTTTGGAACTCCACAACAAACGTAAACGATCCACCAACTCTTTAGCTTTGTTCCAGTAGACATATTGAAATTTTTTCGAAGATAATTTCTTTTTTGTGGGTAACTGTAGTTTTTCCGAGAGATTTTTTCTTGTAATAGTACCACCTAATTTTGTGCCCATTATCAGAGGTTTAATAATTCGTAAATATTTGTTCCATCTGGTCTCCCGTAAACCATCACTTTTTTAAAATTGTTGTAGACAGCACTCGTTGATTCCAAAATTTTCTTGTACGTTGAAAGTACATTATCACTTAATTGTTGTTGTTCCTTGCCTACACTTGGGGGTGTTTTAAGAAATAACAAATCATAAAGTGCCGGTGATCCACCATATTCTGCAATATTTTTCCCTTTTCTGTATAAGACAATATTTCCATTTCGAAAACGCACCTCTAAATTACCAATAAAATTTTTGTTATAATCTGTTTTTGAACCAAAACGTACACCATATACAGTATCGTATAGAGATGGTTTCGAATGTAATCCTTTCAGGTGTGCGTTTAAAGTATCGGAAGTTGTAGTGTCAGCGGATGCGAGAGATGTATTAGTTGATGCCGAGGGTGTATCAAACACCGATTGGCTAATATCTTCTTTTGAAATGCGATGCTGCTGCTGCTGAATAGGTGTGGAGGTTTGAAAGGAATGTGTAGGTTGGGGAAAACCTGATATTTGAGTCGACTGCACTGATGTACTGAGACTATGTGACTCTGTAGCTGGATAATGTTGTTGCTGTTGTTGTTGTTGTTGTTGATGTTGTTGTTGCTGCTGCTGCTGCTGCTGCTGACGTTGCTTAACCACATCAGATATAGTTGTCAACGGCTTAGAAATGCGTTCGTAAAACTTTTCCAATTCCACAACATTAAATTCTTTAGCCGCTTTAATTTGTTTAAACTTTTTTCTGACGGCATTGGTAGGTTCCACTAGTTTACGTTTTAAGTCGATCGCGTTATTCATGATGTTAACAAAGGACGTTTCAACAATCAAATGAGCGTTTTCTCTTATTATTACAGTAATATATAGCTATCAAATCCTTTGCGGTATCTTCCCGATTTCACATCACTGTCTTCATCAATTACTAAAAATCCATACTTATTATCCCAACATTTTAAGCACATTTTTTGAAATTGAGTAAAAGTTAGATCCGGTGAAACGTGGTCGGAAAATATGTGTTTCATATTCAACTCATCTTGTTTAAACATAATAATAAAATTGGCGTTGTCTCGCACAAGCTGTTTAGGCACTCGCGAATATGTTTGCGCTAGGTAAAAGGAGTCGATATTTTTATGACGTCCCATGCTAAAGTACGATCTTATAACATCTTGTTTTTCACATATAACATCATCAAAGATAAATATAGAGTTTGGTTTTGCATCGGACGGTTCCACAATATTACTGGAATCACTAAAGGCATAGTAGCCTAAACCTTTGATGGGCGCTAAAATTTTCCTTAAATACTCATATTTCGGTTGATACAGAGATTTCGAGTAAATATAGACATTTTCGAAACGTAGCCCAAGGGGGTGTGTAAGCAGCGAAATAATGACATTAGTTTTTCCACAATTGGATGGACCAATTAACAGGCCGCGAATAGAGGAAGGAAGTAGAGGACCGTGTCTCTTCATTATCTTCTTTTCAAATCCAAGTCCGACTTTTTCATCGAGATTGTCAATAGGAAGTTTTTGTTTAAGATCGATAACGCGCATCTTAGGAAAATTTGATATTTTATAGGCAATTTTTCACAAAAACTGTCATTCAGATGCCGAGCGTCAAACGAAGTGGACGGTCTCACGTTTCCAACAAAACTGGATACGGTATTGTGAATTCGTTAATAAATAAATTACCATTCGAGGTACACATTCCTGGTTATCAATATTGCGGACCCGGAACAAAAGTAATAAAACGTGTAACAAGAGGTGATCCAGGCATTAATCCTTTGGATGCCGCATGCAAAAAACACGATTTAGCCTATTTACATAATAAAGACAACATAAGTGCGAGACATCGAGCGGATTACGAGCTCGAACAAAGTGCTTGGAATAGAGTAAAATCGAAAGATTCCAGTTTAGGTGAAAAAACAGCAGCTTGGTTAGTTACCAACATTATGAAAGGAAAACAACGTTTTGGTATGGGTGTACCATCATCATTATCAACAAAAAAAACATCTAGTAAAGGCACACGTCATACAAAAAGGAAAGGTGTTAATAAAAATCGACATGTTCGGAAAGCCAGTTTCGGAACATCTATTCGACAAGCAGTTCGAAGGGAATTATTAAAAGCCGGAAGTAAAAATGTGTTGGAAAAAAATGTCATGAATGCATCTAAAATAGCTCTGTCGGCAGCACGTAGATCGGTAAAAGCGGCGGGTGGCAAAAGGAAGGTTCGTACACCGAGAATAATACCGATTCCTAAAACTGGTGGAATATTACCATTAATACCAATTTTTGCCGGGTTATCAGCTTTGGGTTCATTAGCCGGTGGGGCAGCGGGAATTGTGCGCGCCATAAAAGCAGTAAAAAAAAGCAGCGAAGATAAAACCGGTGCCGGCCTGTATTTAAAATCGAAAGGAAATGGTTTGTTTCTAAAGCCATATCGTAAAGGTATGGGATTATTTTTAAATCGTAGATCAAAAAACTAATTGAATCCCTACCTCGAAGACCACTATCTAACATCGATATAGAAAAATATGCCAAAAAGAAAAGAAGATTTATTACCTAGACAAGGTCCTCGACGTTCCGAAGCAGCAATAGTGAATTTGGATAGTACGCGTGGTGCAGGGACTCATTGGGTAGCTTATAGAAAAAATAATTCTAAAGTAACATATTGTGACAGCTTCGGCGATTTACCCCCACCGATCGAATTGGTACGATATCTACAAACGGGATCGGAACCATCAAAAATTATTTACTATACATACGATCGTCAGCAGGATTTTGGAACAGTCTGGTGTGGACATTTGTGCTTAAAGTTTCTTGTCGAATCATCAGCGTAAAAGATGTCATCATCATCATCGTCACCATTAACACCGCAAATGGATCGCAATAACTATACTAAAATGTTGCAATCACTGAAAGCATTTCATCTAGCCGGTGGATTAAGGAAAATGACCGTGAAACAGTTAGAAAACATGCCCAAGGAAGTAATGATTGCATTAGCCCCAAATGAAATTCCATTCGTTTGGGAAAAGTTGCCCGAGCACCTCAAAAGCGATATCGATATATTAAAATATCAGTGCGGTTGCAAACATTATTTCAGCAGCAGCAATTTAAACGAGGTTACGGCTGATGAGGATCTTACGGCTAGAAAAATATTTTGTTGTTATTGCAAAATCAGCGATGTGCGCATAAAAGCAGAAAATAGCATAAAAACATCACTATCTAATGCAGTGAGAAAAGGTGTGAAGATGAATCTTTTTAAATGTTGCCGCTAAGAATAAAACCGAGATGTGTGATGTTTTAATGGTTAGTCATGTCTTATACGTTCACACTAACAGGACACTCGAGCGTCTTAAGCGCCGATTTTTATCCATCAGTCGAATTAAATAGAGAAAACAAATATGGTCTGGCATTGCTGGGATTTTACACATACAATTCAATTTTTAATGTGGACGAAAGCAACAATAAGTTTGCCTACATGAAGGAGGGTTACACCACCGAGTCGATACAATTGCAGATTCCACCTGGGGCCTATGAAATAGATGAGATAGGTAAAGCTATGTCGGAGGCTTTGAGGATTTCAACTGAAGAAAAGAACGATGGAATCTTTTACTTGGTCGCTAATAATAATACGCTGAAATGTGAACTGAAATCCCAATATACTATAGATTCCCGGGGAGAGGCGAGTATCGGCAAAATGTTAGGATTTAATCATACAGTGTTAAAAAGAGACAAAAAGCACGAATCAACCGAGATGGTGGAAATAATGAAAGTACGCATCATATGCGTAGATTGTAATATAATTTCCGGAGCATATATGAATTCCGTGGAAGGTCATACCTTGTTCGAATTCGATATCGACGTGGAGCCCGGTTACAAAATCAGTAAAGAACCACAAAATAATATTTATATGCCGTTAATGCCGGCAGGACGTCAGTTTATCGACAACATTACTCTTCGCATCTTGGACGATAGCGGTGATCTAATCAATTTTCAAGGCGAGAAAATAATCGTGAAATTGGAACTGAAGAAACTTTCATAGAAATGGATTTTTGCTTCAATCGTCAATTGTGTGTGCTGTCGACTAAGATGGGGGAACCGCCGAAACATAATAAAAGTAAAAGAAGAGTTAACGTCAAGGTTAGTCGTCGTCCAGACGTTAGATCACAAACATCTCAACAGTTATCTGCCGAAGACTATAAATTTTTAAAATCAATCGGTCTTAAAGTGCGAAAATGATTTCCACCACCAGCGATAAAATAGAGGTTTTCTCCGAGCCCATCTTGGACAATTCCATTATTAGTCTAGAAGAGCATACGTATAAACCATACGGATCTCCATCATTCAACAATTCGGATGAAGTCCGTATCCCCATTAATTTTCAAGATATTATACTGGATATCGCCGAAAGTTACATATATATCGAAGGAAAATTTAAACCCATAGACGCAACGAAAAGATGTATTTTATCAAATAATGCCCTCGCATTTTTGTTCGATGAAATTCGCTACGAGATGGGAGGTGAGCAGGTCGCCGTGGTTCGTAAACCTGGAGTTAAGACGACATTAAAAACCATGGTTTCATTCGGAAGTTTGCAACAAAGATCTCTCATGACGTGCGGATGTGGTCTCGACGAAGCAAACCAAGATATCGTAGACACGGCAAGTAACGTATTCTCCGGGAAATTACCCTTAAAATATCTTATGGGATTCGCCGAAGATTACGCAAAAGGTGTTTTCAACGTAAAACAAGAGCTTATTATGATTATAGCTCGCACTTTTACCAATTGTTACGTCGGCGAAGTAGAGGCAGAAATTAGTATCGACAAAATCGAATGGAAAATTCGTCACATCATTCCAGAGGACAAGCAAAAATTGAAAATACTGTCTCGCATTAATAAAGGAGGAAACAATGCCAGTATTCAAATGGCATATCGTAAATGGGATCTGTACGAATTACCAGCTTTAAGGCAAACATCTTCCGACGTGTGGGCCTTGAGAACGAGTACAAGTCTGGAAAGACCGCGCTATATAATCGTCGGGTTTCAAGACAGCAATAATTGCGACAAGAAAGAAAAAAACGCAACCCAGTTTACCCACGCCGACGTATGCGACATTAGACTGTATCTGAATTCAACCGTTTATCCATAAGAATGATGGAATTTAGATTTCGCCAAGAAACTGTACGCAGCAGCCTATTACAATTACGAAAACTTCCAAAGCAGCTACTACGGGCGCGAAATAAACGATCCGAAGATAACGTTCGCGGAATATATGAAAAACCCCGTTTTTATTATCAATTGCAGTCATCAACCATAGGCGATTAACTCATCGACAGTGGATGTAAAATTGGAGTTCCAAACGAGAAAGAATAAATTCCCCAAAGACACTAAAGTGTACGCATTAGTTATTCACGACTCATTTTTTAGTTATAATGTATTAAACGGTTCGGTGACCAATAAATCTATATTTTAATGTATCTATTATATGTAACACAAAATAATGTTCTTGAATCAATAAATTTGTAATGAGTGAAGTAGTAGTTTTATATTTATTTGAAACCCAACCAAAAAAAAGCTGACGGAAAAGCCCGCTCTTTAAGAAAGGAGTACGGGAGTTTAGAAAATGGTGGTTTATTAAGTGGAAAAAAGAGCTTAAATAACACAAGAAAAAATTTTTAAGGCAAAATATGAAAACAACGATTTAGAAAATTTGTAGGAAAGTAACGGTTAGGAATAGGGAAAAAAGTTATAAGAAAAAATTATAGAGGAAATCGAGAACTGTAAGCAAGCATTTTTGTCGATAGTAAAAACGTAAAAAAAAATTTTTTTCAAAAAAAATTGAAAAATGGTGAATGCACGCCAAAGTTGAAGTTTTGGAGCAAAATGATATTAGGAAATTAGAAAGAGAATTTTTTTCTACATATGGTAGTACTTTTCAAAATTCGGAAAGGTGAAATTTTAAGAAAAGGGTAATAGTAAGTTAGTAATTTGGATTCTTTAAAGCGCTGTAGCTCGGGAACCGTTCAAGATAGAAAAAAAATAAAAGCACTTCGATAGCCCAAAATTTTGAGGAGAATGTGATGGTGTAAAAAAAATAATAATTTTTTTTTTTTGAAAATGCTGAATACGCGCTAAAGTTGAAGATTTAGAGAAAAACGGTATTAGGAAATTAAAGAGAGAATTTTTTTCTACATATTGTAGTATTTTTGAAAATTCGAAAAAAAGAAATTTGAAAAAAAGGGTTATAGAAAGTTAGTAATTTGAATTCTTTAAAGCGCTGTAGCTCGGGAACCGTTCAAGATAGAGAAAAAATAAAAGCACTTTAATTACCTAGAATTTTGAGTAGAATACAATGGTGAAAAAAATTTGGAAAATCTTAAAAATGAAAAAAAATTTAGACGAAAAAATTGAAATTCTCGAGTTAGGAGACTAGAGCGCCGAACGGGAGTATGTGGTAGTTGTAGGGGAGGGTTTTTTTTTTTTTTTTTTTTGCGGGGGTACCGCACCAGGAGCGGCACCTTTGGCACCGCCTGCAACACAAACACCACCAGCGACGGCTACGGTGCCGCCAATGAGAAGACCAAGGGCTGCACCTAGGTCGGTGTTAATATCGTAGGGTATTACTCCACGGTAGGCACCACACCCTCCCCCCAGGCCCTTTTAGGGCCACAAAAACGGTCCTTTTCAGGACCACATTATATTTTGATCATAGTTTAGTAATCGTCACTTATGGGGCGAGATATTCGTTTAACGACGATTTGTCTCGTAGCTTAAGTGCCAAGTTATATGCTTGAGAACCTATGAAAATGTTAACAGTCCAAACAAGGTTTCTATTATTTTTTTTGTAATGTATTCTTCACAAAATATTAAGAATAAGTCTTATTGTCTAAACAAATCTAATTCCTTATTTAAAGTTTTTGAAAAAATCAATAATTCTATAAGCTCTCACCAATACACAACATTTAGAATCCGTTGGTGGAGTGGGGGTAGTTCTATATATATAAGACTGGGTCAGTTACACAGTCATATATTCATCAACCCTCATACGATGAACATGGAGTAAGAAAGACACGCCAGCCGTGGCTCATCCATCTTTAGTGATGACACCGTAGCCGACAACGTTGGAGACCTGCAAGTCTTCGACGACGACGAAGAGGTGGATTTTGAAATTGACATCCTACGTTGGGACGACTTGGATGAGCCGATTCCGCTAGTGTATGACCATGATCCGGGTCTGCGGGAATTAGACGATGCGGGCGATTGGGTCTTACAAAGACTCGAAACTCCGTCGCCGCAGCCAGAGCCGGACTCGACGGAAGATGCGGTGCTGAAAATTCCAGCATCACCAACACCCGACGACCCGCAAGGCCCCTGCGATTCGTCAAGCTGGTGGTCGACGAGCGAGGATGGGGCACCATAAGCCCCACACTCTCCCTGGCCCTTTTTAAGGGCACACAACAACGGTCCTTTTCAGGACCACAAAATACTTTGATCGTAGTTTTAGTACATATTAGTACTTTGTTACTAATATTGTATGTATAGAATATACAATATTAGATACAAAGTATTAAAACTTTAAGTGCTGGTGGAACCCAGCTAAATCGTTCGTTCGTATTTGAGACCACAAACAACTTTTGGTCTCAATACGTAATACGACATTTGTTTTCACCCCCCACCATTAATTTGTCTCTATATATACGACCACCAATACTTATTACAATCATTTTAGTTCAACATGTCTGCGACTGAACAACAACAACAACAACAACCCATCCAATGCCCTGTGGTAGATTCTACCACAGAGAATTGTCTCGAGTGGGAGTCGGACGATCCCAGATGGGATGAACTTTGGCGGTTCATCATCGAATATGCAGAGGACAGCACCGCCACCACCCCCGTTGATGATGACGGGCCGTGCGACTCCACAACACAATAAAGAGTCGCCTGTTTTAAAACCAAACGGTCCTTTTCAGGACCACAAAATAATTTGATCGTAGTTGTAGTTGGTTATAATACTTTGTAACCAATATTTTTTGTTTTTTTCATAAAAACATACAATATTGAGATACAAAGTATTAGAAGTTCTGGCGACAGAACCTTAACTTCTTAAACCGAACCATGTTTTAGCATACTTGTAAATATTATCAAAAAAATATTTACAACTATTGCTATTGCGTAGTTTTAGTGGATTATTCACTCTTTTTTTTATTACCTAATATTATGTGGGACAGGGCCTATATGAAATAACACACAAAAATAAATTTTCAAGTCATTTTTATTCTCATCATAAAATATAAAAATCTGATCAAACACTTTTTTTTTTATTAACTACAATATATATATATATATATATATATATATATATATATATATATATATATATATATATATATATATATACAAACTTAATACTATAAATTAAAAGCTAATATCTACAACTACCTAACACCTACTACATAATTTATTAAAGTCCTCTAATTGTCTTTTTAACCGCGCGGATTCCACCTTTTTTAACTCTAATTGTCTTTCAAGTTCTAAAATGTCACTGTCACACGCGTTCACTTTTTTCACTAAGTGTTTTTTCATTTGATAAATGTCTGTTAATTTGCTCTTCTGAGAGTTGGTGAAGTCTTCAACCCACTCCGGTTGCGATGGCTCGGAATATATTAATGAAGAAGAAGCGGTTTCATTTGGTGAAGACGACGATGACGACGACGACGACGACGACGAAGCAGCGGAAACTTCATCGCCTTCAAAACACCGCATAAACCGCTTCTTCATAGGTTTCCGACACCCCAATATCGGCGACAGTGGAGCTGGGGAAGACTTCACTTCCGACACTATTTCCTGCTCTACGCTGGCCGATGGTGGTGGCGTTGGTGGTGTTGGTCCATCGGGGCCTTCTATCACTTGTACTTCTACCGACAATGGCTCTTGTAGTGCTGTTTTCAGGAAGTCGGGTAATGGAACAGGGGTGGAGGGACGCTTAAAGTTAAACTTTTTCTTCTTCCCTTGTCCCACACCTTTAATCGCCGAATAAAATGTTTTTTTATCGGCGATTTCCGACTTCCGCATAGTCAAGAGCTTTTTCAATTTTGAAGCTTTCGGAGAAGATTCCCTAGGCCGCGATGCTTTTCGCACAACCACATCACTTATCACATTTATCTTTGGCTCCTTCTCCTCCGTCCAGCATTCGAGGAATTGCGCTGCCGACTGAACTAACTCTTCGTCGCGACCATCATTGAGGGCTCTGTCTTCGGCATCTTCATGCTCCATGCCATTCCAATTCTCGAATACCCCCGGACTTAACACTTCCAAACCACTAATGTTATCCAGCATGCCTTGTTGCGAACCGCAGCTCACGTCAAGAGCATCTAAAAGAGACCGTACACTCGACATCTTCGATATTAAAACTCACACTATTAACTTTATCTTAGCACTGTACTGTTTGGTGTTCTGACGAACTGTGAAGAGCTCGAGCCAGCAAGTCTGCTTTTATGCCCATTTCCCCCACTACACCACCTTTATTCCTTTTGTTCGATGCATTAAATATAATATTTAAACTTGTCAGATGCAAGGCCAAGGCCAAGGCCGACGTAACCGGCAATACCAGGGTCGTTTTCAAGGTTGTAATTTTCATGGATTTTTTTTTGTCCCTGTGAAGGTTATTTTAAAGAAGCATATAAATATAGTACTAAACTTGTCAGATGCGAGGCCAAGGCCAAGGTCAAAGTACCCGTCAATGTCAGGGTCGTTTTCGAGGTTATAATTTTCAAGGATTTTTTTTTTTCGTCCTGTCAAGGTTATTTTAAAAAGTAATACATAATTAGAGTACCGCGATTGAAAAGTACAACATATTCAAACATCATGTTGCCAACTGATGAACAACCTAGTGAAGCAGCCAAAACATACAGTCATATACCAAAAGCTTTTTATTTAACTTGTCATCATTGTAAAAGACTAGGTATCTGCTGGCGAAATGATCTTACGTACGACTTCAACTACATTGAGCTTTTCAGGGTTAAATTTGTACAATGCGGCTTTTGTGGACTAGTTTACTACCAGTTCAAGGGCATTAATGAACGTGCCATCCAGAGAAGAAATTGGGTCATAGAAGAAGCTTACCTGTACAGAAGAAATTAACATGTATTTTATTTCTTAATTTTTAATTTTTTTGTTTGTTATATTTTTTATTTTTTTGTAATAATAAAAAGTAAACTCAATCTTTTGTTATATTTTAATTTTTTTTTTCAATAAAACAATAGTAAAATGAATCTGTACGTGTATTTATTAAACATCACCTAAAATACGTTTTGCAATCCATATTTTTCTGCAGAGTCCGTTTATTAATGAAATAGAACCATATATTAGGGTGAAATCTAATGGTTTCAAATCAGTCTCACATAACAATGTCAGAAGTAAACACTATTGATAAGTTCGGTCGCAAAAGAAAATTTAAGGATTTTAACTTTATGCGAGGTCCTTCAGGAATAGGTTTTAAACTTACACTTAATGGAGATTACGACATGGGAAGCAAAAGATTGTGCTATTTAGCAGAACCTCTTGAAGGAGACGATGCGACCACACGAAATTATGTTGATAATAACCTTACTCAGTGTGTGCAAGATACGCAGAAAGCTTTACATGACTCAACAATTGTTATTAAAGATATATTCAGAAACCAACTTGAAGGTTACGTACGCAAGAAATTAATTGAAACCGGTCAAGAACTTAGAGGATACATTGATGATACTGTTATTGCAATATATGAACTTAGGCAAGACGAACTGCGTGATGAACTTAACTCTAGAATGTTGAAAATTGAAAAGACTATGGAGGATCTTGTCAGCAAACCTGTTTCACATTAAACATTTACTCGTAGACCTGTGCGTTTAATTTACTATTAGACAAATTTTTCAACAATAACTTTTACAGTTTGTTATTTGTCGACACTTCATTATATTTATAATTTTAAAATAAAGGTTCAATAAAAAAGCAATCAAGTAATGAATACATGTTTTTTATTTTAAAAAAATTACAATACTATCGTTACATATTAATGTTGTATGTTTAATAGAAATAATAAAAACAATACAAATAATGAAATATGGATTTTCCAGATTACGTGCTGTCCTGACTTAGAAATGATTCCAACACGGTGACTAAATTTGCTAAGTTTTCTTCCGGGTCTGTTTTGTAAAAATCTATGTCTGCATGCCCCCAAGGTAGAGTTTTGGTTGAACTGGGAATTACATAACGTTTATCATCGCTATGTGACAATGCTACTTTATTTATTATGTTGGTATAAATGTTATGTAATTCACTTCTAAATGTCTTCATCTTTCTTAATATCAAACCACCCCGTTCAACAATTCTTTGGTAGTCTTCCTGATGAAGGTCTTTCTCGATAACACATTTTTTGATACCTTTGGCTTTTTTTAATTCATTATTAATGGACTTTACATAATAAGCCTTCGCGCCGGTACCATAAAAACTTATTATCGGATCACCAGGAAACTCATCTTTCATTCTACCAACTACAGAATTACTTTTAAATATGTTGAAATTATTAATTTCGGAGTAATTTGATGTATCAAATTTTTCGGGGTTTTCTGATACAGTTTGATAAAAGTTTTCCGTATACACTTTTAATATAAGCGAGTCAGTATCGGGGTAAAGTAACGAAGCATCATCGCCAAACTTGGATTTAATAAAATTATAATAAAAATCGTATATTACAGTCTTTGATATATCTAATATGGAAAAACCGATATAAATTGGTTTATTGTACAATATTTTAACTTTATTCATATGTATAGCAACAAAGTTCTCGGTAAATATCGAGCTAATATTGAAATTGGGGCAGGATATTAGTGCTCTAGCTCCATTTCTGTCTACACTGTTATCCCAATGTGTTACTAATTTTATATCCTTTCGATTTTCCACATTTTCCATAGTTTTACCAAATATCGCGTTATTTTTTAATTTAAAAGTGTCCTTCGCAAATTTTGTGGTGGCCTTGTTACGTAAATTGGTATTAAAATCAATATACGATTTTAGCCATTTTGATTGCTTAAACTGTAATACTCGATGGGTTTGCATTACCACTAAGCCGTTGGCGATGGCTTGTTTTAAAGTTCTATAGTGTACAATGTATTTTTTTTTATCTTGTAAATTAGGAATTAATTTCGGTAATTTAGCGTTTTCTGTTGGCGGTATGATATTTTCTACTAGAAATGGAAGATCAGAATGTGCATCATGCAACTCAGTCGGATAATGCACATCCACTTCCAAAACGTAGCCATGTAAACTATCATCACCAACAGCCATAATATTTAAATCCAGAATTTCGCGCTCGCTTAACCACCGAAAACCACCATATGGTATTGCTTGTGACATACTATGACCATATAGATTTGTAGCATCAAGGTATGTTATAAATGAAGAAGGTTTTGTTGGGTCATAGTCTGGTAAAAAAATATTATTAGCGATGTGCTTCCTTTCTGTACACTGGCTTATGCCGCCGCGTATACCTTTCTTAAAAAAATGTATCATGTCTATATCAGTTAAGAGCTCTAACTCTACCTTAGTCATACGTAGCATACAATCAAATGATAAACTTGGAAGGGTATAGTAATGTGCTGGATCAAGTTTATCGAATTTTAAACAATTATTCCGAAATTGCTCAAAAACATCACACAATAGCAACACATCTGATTTTAAATACACGTCCGAATAGTCCCCCAAAGTTTTACACCCAAACAAGCGCCATACTTCTTTTGCTCTTCTATAGCTTTCATCGCTAATATGTTCTTCCCGTAAATTATCATAAAATTCATCTTTACTTGGAAGACATGTATTTTCCATTTTTCGTATAGAGTCAATAAAACTATAGGGAAAAACACAATTTTGACGCATCAAATTAAATTGGTCGATATTTGAAAAATGTTTCCGCGTTTCAATAAAATCGTCGTCGTTTAAACCGCTGCCTAAATTTTCCAAAGACGTTGACAGAAATTTAAAACTATCAATAAATCGCAACTTTAAATATTTCCTCTTGACTTTTCCACATTTACTATCAAAATAATCGTGCACATAAATGCTTTTGGTAAATGATATGTACTTTTCCTTACTTTGAGCCAAAACACCAATTTTATCCCCATATTTACATAACCCTTTTATAAACAAATGGCTGTCGTAGCCGCTTAAGTTATGAAATATGATAGGGATAAAAGAGGGTAATTTATAATTTAAATTACAAACGGAATGTGCAGCACCAAATCTTTTTGCACCAGTTATGTGACAGTGGTCTCGTACTTTAATCTCAACCTCTTCAAAAGGGCCTTCACATATACCACATATTTTAGCATCATTAAACTCCCTTTTTTCTTCAGGCGTTAACGGTTTCATAGGCTTAATGTCTTTTAAATATGTGTTGTATAGAGCTCTTAAATCACACTCGATACGATCCACAAAGACTTGAGCTGCATTATTCCCCCGAAATAGCTCAAATTTCGAAAGTGAGTCGTCAAACGAGCATTTAATTAAATAGGCAAAAAATATGGTTCATGTTTAAAACTTTTTACAGTGTAAGAATTTTGTGGGTTTGGTTGTACCGTTTCAACGGGTTTTAAAACAGATTCGAAATCTGCATAAACCACGAATGGAACGCGCATTTGCTTTTCTATACCCTCGAATTTTAAAATATTTTCCGGCACACTCTTTCCAAATTTATCGATTTTTAAATCCACTGAGGGTGTTTGCGTGAAAATGTGGTTACAATCGTAGCTTTGATGTAAAGTTAAAGCTGACGGTGTACTAAAATAAATGAGGCAACCATCATAGAAATATATTTTATGTTGTTGACAACTAATTTGACTTGAAACTAAACGTGATAAATCCCGAATCCAACAATAATGACTCTTTGAACAAGTCGTATCACAAAAATGTTCACCGCCATCTTTACTACTACAGTCTTTTGCAATTAACAATAAATTTACATGCCTATCCAACTTTTTTGACGCATACCTCAGTGGACCAATAACTTCATGTATTACTTCATTATTTTCATATTTAGATTCCAGACCGTATACGTTAATTGATATGTTGTTCATTTCCTCAAATTTTTTAATGTCACGTAATTTTACTGGAAAATCCATACCTGTTACATTTAGCACTCTAGAAAAATGGGGGTAGGATGTCTTCTGTGAAGGCTCTGCCGTTGGAGGAAACAATGCTGATGTTACAGCCCACGCAAAGCAAAATTCGTCCTGGTTAATCACATTGACGACAGCTCCTTTCTTTTCAATAGAACACGGCAACTTGATGTATGATGAGCCACCCATAGGCATATAATTGTTGATACCAACTTCCAAGTATAAAATTCGCACAAGAGCCCATCCTATAACAAGAAAAATAATATATAAAAATCAGTTTAGTATATCGGGTTTTGATTTTTCCATACCTGAATCTTTCTCCTGGAACTCTGTCGCCTGCGTTTTTATTAATTCGGTGAAAGAATGGTAAACGGCATCCAAATCACTTTCTACACTAATTATTTGATTAGCAGTGTTGAAGGATTTTTCACTGAATATTTCTTGTGATGGAAGCATGTACTCGCCAACAGCTGTCATGTTAACTTTTAAAGCATGATGCACACGCAATAAATTATTAACAAGTTCCACCACCTTGGATTTAATGTCTGCAAAGAACATTACGTAATCGGAATGCTCCATATCACTGCTAACCCGATAGGTTGCAATTCTCCTTTTGAAGGCACATTCAACGAGTTGCACACCATGACATACCGGCAAACATGAATTATTTTTATGTTGTTGTGTTCGTTTATGCGCTGACATATGATTTATTGGAACATCTACATTACATGTAGCGCAATTAATTACCGGAATCGTCGATGTATACTCTTCAATTCGGAGCCGTTTTCCTCCAGGCACTTCATTAAATCTCGCCGCACACGATTCTCTTTTATGACGTCTCATATTATAACTATTAGTAAACTTAGAACCGCAATTTTCACAAACATATGCCATAATTTGTCAAATATTAACACATGTACTACCTATACAAGTCAGAGCCAACTGATAAATGAAACTGCCCCATACCTTATATAAAACCATTCAAGGTCACCCCAAACCACGCAACATATCTTTAAGGTCACACACCCAAGATGACCTTCAACAAAGTCAAGGTCGTCTCGACCAAGGTCAAGGTCACACACACAACCTTGAACACAAGGTCAAGGCCAACGCACACGTGCACTTTCAAGGTCAATGACAAGGACATGTGGGCGGGGCCAAAGAGGGGTTGGGCAAGGTCAAGGTCAAGGTCGAGGAGTGGGGGGATAGAGAGGATCGGGTTATATTCACTACTCACTTATTACATGAAAATATGAGGAATCGAATAATATAATGCATGAGAATTTCACCAGAAGAACTTTAAATCATGATATAGGTAATAGATGTCGAATATCGATTGACTTAGCAAAACGACTTCGCGCTCCATCCAGGGGAACATATACTCATCTCAGATATACTCATATCAGAAGAATGAAACACTGTGGGGGCCCTTTCCATATTATCACCTGCATTTTTCATAAATTTCTCGAAAATTCAAACGGGCGCAAGTAGCACTGTCTTTTGCGTCACCTTATAGAGGTGGTTGCTAAGGCTCCATTCCATAATATTAGGTAGAAGTCTCCTCAATACAACGCTGGTTGTTGAAAGAATTATGACGATCAATCGGCCGCTACTCATTCCTCACTGTCTGCGCATTTGTACCTCTAGGTCACTGTATTTGGCAATCTTCTCACTAAATTTGTTCCTTGGATTGTTGTAGTTAGAAATAACGATTTTTATTAGTGTTGCTGGCTTACATGTTTTATCTACTGTAATGAGATCTGGCCTGTTTTATGCAACTGTATGATACGAATGCAAAGTTCAATCGCAACACAGCTTGTACTCGTTTTCCAATATGGTTTCCAGTCTGCATTCACAGTATAGCATTTTCTCTACCTGCAACCGTTTTAATTTCTCTACCTACTTTTGATTAATGCATTCTGAGGCTGAATATTGTCTTTCCTTGTCTCCGATGTGGCAAATACTTGGCATTCTCTTGTTACGTGCTGGATTAACTCTTAAGTTCCGCATCAATATTGGCATTGGTCCTTCTGTACTGAGGGGTCTCTGATTATGTATTTCAGATAATTCTCGTTCAAATAACCTTTTATTATAATAAACCTGTTTAAATTTTAACATTATTTGAAATATTTTACCACACATTCAATGAGCCTAAGGTCATTTGATTATTTTCAATAACTAAAGAAAGGGCAAGAACAAAAAGCAAGACATTCCCACATCATTGGTTACGTAAAAAGATATACAAAAACAATTGTTTGTTATCAGTTATACACGCAAACCATTTATTATTATTGGTTACATGAACCTAGTATCTGAAGACAAGCAGAAATATTTATATCTTATTTAAACTTTGACTTCAAAGTTACTCAAGTTTAAACCACTTCTTGCTTAAGTATCACAGGAGCTGTGAGGAGAGATTCGACAATAGTTAAGGTAGTAATGTCATGTTTACCACCCCTAGATATTTATCTTAAAAAGATGACTTTGAAAACTATTCTTGGATTTAAATCTATCGGTATTAAATCGTCTGTGAAATATGACAAAGCCAGGTGACGTCTACAGACAGAAGCTATATAAAATTGTCCTGCTTCCGGTTGGCATGGATAACATATGACCACCCCTTGTCTGTGATAAAACATGTATGACGGGTCAAGGACAACGGAAGCTAGAGTATGAAGTGTATATTTGAGCGAACTTAAGCTGATTATGGATAAACAGATAAACATCTTTTATATTGAATTTGTAGTGAACAGTATTGACATTTATTGGTTTTAAGGACACTTGCATTGCCGGAGCAACAAAGAAGGCGATAAATTAACTAACAGTGCAAATCCTCATATTTGGTCTGCAACAACTGGTCATCTCAGGAATGGCACAAATGGTGAAAAAAATCACTCAGAATAAATTTGCTACATTGTATAATGAACTGTCAACGTATCCGGAAAGAAAGACACTACAGACGTATCTGGGAATGTCTTCGACTTGCAATTGTTATTCTAACTGGATATTGGTGGTTGATTGATTGACTGATATAGAAAGCTAGGGTTGATAAATCCTTACACTGCAGCCCAATGATTTATTGTGTCGCCTGTTTGGTTGCTTTGATTTGATTTAGCAGCCTATTCACTAGTTTGTTCTCGAGTGCAATAAGCCTTCTGGATTAATCCATTCTCGAAGGTGTCTACAGCAGATTAGAGCTTCGCATTTGAAGTTGATGTGTGAGGCTGTTTCACCCTCTTCGTCACATAGTCTATATGTTGGTTCTTCATTATAGACACTCATTATGTGCAGATGTTTCCTTAAGCTGCAGTGGTCGGTTACATTGCTAGTTAAGGAAACGTTTTTGGATTATAAAAACAAGTAAAACATCCCTTCACAAAGGTTGAAAGCAAGAAAATTAAATTGTTGGACATATCCTGTGCGACTGATTCTCTTTTCCGTTAATTCGAAAGATAATTTTGGATAAATCTGACCTAAATAAGAGACCTTTGAATAAAATCAACATCTTCTTTTTCAAGATTGGTCCATTGATGACCTCAGTGGAGCTAAATGTCTATAAAAAATGGTGTACAAAGGGCCCACTTTTGCCTGAGTGCTGTAACTTCCTAAGGAATAGTTTTATTAATACATATTTTTGCTGAAGAAGTTATGTATGAGCCGAACTCAACTATATTATCATTAGTTCAGGTTAAATCAGAATGCAGCTGAAATAAAACCATAAACTTCAGGTAGAATAGTAGCTCTGCAACATATATTTAATCTATAAACCTAAATGGAGCTTTCATATTATTTCTTTATTTTTATTAAAATATATAAGTAAATATTCCAACTACAGTAAAATTAATGTCAGTTAACACATTTCAGTTGGTAACTTAAAAACATTAATTTTTCAGTTATAGTTGTTTTTTATATAAGAACAGTTAAATTTACATATATCCTTAATTATTAGTCAATATAGCCAGGTAATAATTTAAACATAAAGAAAGGGACAACACAGCAGATGCTATATATCTCAACAATACATGCTATATACTAAATTATGTATTATTATAGGTGAAATTCTTATACAGCCTTGGGAATATTATTACAGTATTATTATTACCGTTTTAGTTTATGAAAGGGAAGCTAATTGGAATTTCAAACACCTACAAAATCAAATTATTCAAAATTTATTTTATAATCATGTGTTAACATTATTATTAATACTATTTATTTATAATTTAGGGTAATTTAAAATTTGCTTTATTGTGGCGTAATTCATTTACGTATATAAGAAGGGAATCTTTAAACGCGACATTTTTGTTGTAATATCTTTAAAATTGTTTGAAAATTCATTATAAAATAACCCTGAATTGAAAAACAGAAAGCAATAGTAAAATATATTTCAACTAATTACACTATTATGAATGAAAATCTACCTCTCCAAACTAATGTGTTCGTTCGATAACTTGTACCTATGTAACCCTTACACTGACCTGTAAATTGTCGTATCACGTGGCAAAATCAAGAGTATAACAACAATATGTTTTAACTGATTGTAAAGTGTGTACCTATGCGATATGTAAGTTATTATAGCATAGCGGGGAGCGATGTTGCCAAATCTGCGTTTTCTTTAAATTTAGGAAAATTGTGCACAATCTAGCTACACCGCATGGGGATGTTTGGGAATGACCCCATCTCTAAGAAGTCTGAACCCCCTAGGGCTTAAAATAACGGATATACCCATTTAACACCTGTTACAGAAAGAACATTCCACCGTTGTTTTCCGACAAAATTTGACTTAAATAGGAATTCCAAGTTGTAGAGTGTACGATAAGGGTGTCTGAGAAAGGCATCGGTGGATCCCACTGATGAGTCCACCACCGATGCCGAGACGAAACATCCTAACATTTTGAAGGTGGTCGCAAATAAGATTGTGATTATGTCATTAACACCAGAGGTATGATTGCAACATGCCACCCGAGCAGGGACGATGCAACGTAAGTACGTCAATTCGTGTCTTTGTGTTAAAGTCGGTACCCTACCTTGGAAATACCACCTAAGATGTCCGTTCCACAATTTCTCTGATCAGGCCCGTGCTTCTATAACTTAGACTTCGGTCAAAATCTGGCAAGCAAGTGCCTTGAGGATGTTGCGTAAAGAACATCCTACCGTTGTTTTCCGACAAAATTTGACTTAAATAGGCATTCCAAGTTGTAGAAAGTACGATAAGAGTGTCTGGGAAAGGCATCGGTGGATCCCATCATCGATGCCGGGACGAAACATCCCAACATTTTGAAGGTGATCGCAAATAAGATTGTGATTATATGTCCATAACACCAGGGGCTTGATTGCAACACACCATATAATTCCCAATTTCACGATTCCCCTTAGTCGTCGAAAAGTCAGTTACTTATCGAAGGACCTCTCTATAGAAGAATTATATTGCCGCTTCTGGTACTCTCGATGCCCGGTATTTCTAGAAAACATCAGATTTACAAAACGGGTATATAAGCAGCCGGCCGGTCGTCATAGGATCAGTATTGAATATACACGCGAAGTACAAAGAATTAGCAAATAGTGATCACATTGTAGTAATGTTATTATTTTCGCCGTGTGTAAATGATGTCGCGATTCTGTGTGAATAAACCTAAAAGTTTTCGTTATGTACGCGATGAAGTCACATTGAAACCTCAACGAATGGCTTTGAGCCCAATTGTAAGAAACGCCTACGAGTCATATTTTGTATGTAAATTTGGCGATCAAGATAAAACTTGGTCTCCCAAAATTTGCTTCCGCCCTTTCTTAAGAACCTTAACAGGATGGTTACTAGTTAATTACAGGTCTATGAAGTTTAAAGGCTCAATGAATTGTCGGGATCCTTAGAATCTTGTTGACGATTGCTACTTTTGCTTAACAAAAATCCAGAGATATTCTAATAAAAGCAAATATAAGTTGAATATCCTATATTCCTTCGGCCGTAGCTTATCTGTCCCTAAACCTCCAGAAAAATACGAAATCCACTCAGAATCGGATGAACTAAATGATTTTGAACTAAAAGCAGATCAAAGTTTTCAACAAAAAGACAATTACCAATGGAGTAACAGTAAACAGCCCATTTTATTTCTTAGAAAGAGCTCAACTATCCTATTCGTGATTTGAATCTTCTAAGGAGAGGATACTAACACTTTATTCTTTTTCAACTGTTTCCAAAATTTCCTCTTTTTTATTAATTGCTCGGGTTGTTCGAATACGACCCCTACCTTGAATTTTGTTCCCAAAACTGTCCATTTTCGGAAATAATACTCCATATTGGCAAAGGTTTGATGGTTTGTTATTCGGTAGTTAGAAAATCTCCCTCTCTAAATCCTAACACTTCGACACCCATTTGCTTTACAAAATCCATATAGCAGGGGCATGTCAACCCTCTTCGAGTGCATGTAGTTGTCTATGTTTAATAGTAAAATAGGCTTAGAAATGTAATATGTTGATTTTACGTTAGTCGACTTCTTAGACAGAGATGGCAATTGGCCAATAGTCAAATTATCACATACCATAGCAACAAACCTATTCGAAAAATTGTTACCAATTGGAGATCGCCGTTCCAAGATTTATCAACATGATATTATACTTATCGACATTAACTGCCAAAATATAAACTACGAGCAGTTGAACGACATCTAGGCAAACACGGGAGCGGTGAGAAATTTGAAAATCAAACAAACTAAAAAGAAACATTTTACTGTTGTTTAAATGGGATTTAACAAGTTATTAAATAGGCAGTTGTTTGCTGTAAATTTTACTTGTGGTTCATTACAGCTCCACTGATAACTAGATTGTCGAGGCTAGAATGGAGGGGGAATCAGAGTGGGATCCGCAGGAAATAAACTGTCTGTCTTTTCTTCTGATAGTCTGAATGAGAAAAGTACTAACTTCTTTTTAAATACCATTGACCAGATGGGCAAAAAATATATAAAAGTTGATCTATAGGTACAAAATTTATCTAACTAATGTTTTCAATTTTGCTTTATTTTAGTTCCCAAAATTTATCTTTGTACAATTCCATTTTATTAGTTCTTTTTTAACTAAATTTTAGCTATAATCTTACTTTTATCTAATTCGAAATATGGGCAATAATTCAAAACGCATTTCTATAGTACCTTAAGGTTTTATAAAAATATATTTTAAAGACATAGTTGCTGCGATTGCTATTATAATTTTTCAATGATTATTATATTTACCAATAATATAAAAACAATTTAAATTAATAAAAATATAGGGTTTTCGGGAAATTGTGGGAAATCTCCCGGATAAGAAAAAAACGTGAAAGGAATACTAAAAACGCATATAAATTTTTTTCGTATATGCCTCCTTTTCGGAGATATGGGCTCTCAAAGAGCTGCAGTGAAATCCAGTTTTTTACCCATAATTATTGAACAATCAGTTATATTTAATTTTTTTTTAATATGATGTCTACCAGGTAAGATCGTTCAAATTAATATGCAAGAAAATGTTGTGAATTACTCACAGCTGCAGAGACGGACAAGCTGTGACACTCATGACCCCATTTTTTTGCGTTCTGCATGAAAATTACTTTGGAGCACGTTTTTTACATACTGTTAATTATTGACTTAAAATTAACCACTTTTCATTCATGTCGCTAATCCTAACCGTTTTCGAAAAAACGTCATTTTATTTACACTGTTAGTCCCCGAACTTCTATCTATTATGATCCAAGTAAAGAATCAATGTGTTAGCGATGTGAAAGTTGGCAAGCTCTAAAATGCAGGATATTTATTTATCTCGTACATAGAAACGATTGTAACAACATACTTTGTTTTTGGTGCCGAAAAAATGAAACGCATATTTTTAGCCAACCTAGGGCGAACTGCAATTCACAGAATTAGATGTTTTAACTAATGAGATAAACTATAGTTTAGGATTGATTTTTTATCATAAGGTTGAAAGTTGAAAATTTGATAGGAACAAAGATGTTATTGCAATACGCCAGATACATGATGTAAATAAAATGACGGTTTTTCGAAAACGGTTAGAATTAACTACATGTATGAAGAGTACTTAATTTTTAGTCAATAGTTAAAGGTATAAAAAAAAACGTTGTCCATTTCCAGATCATATAGGGCGTAAAAAATAGTTTTATTAGTGTCACAGCTAGTCCGCGCAGCAATGAGTAATGCCCAACACTTTCATTGATAGTAATTGCGCCCTATCTGATATACATCATATTTTAAAAAAATTGAAATATACCTGGCAGTCCAGTGTGTAAGAAACTTGATTTCATTACATTTTAGGAGCCCATATCTCCGAAGAGGAAGCCTATACGAAAAAAGTTCATATGAACTTGTAGTATTCCTTTCACGTGTTTTTTTTTAAACCGGGCGATTTCCCACATTTTCCCGAACACCCTGTACAACCAGCTGTCATATTTAACTCTCTAATCTAACTACATTTTATTTATAGATATGATATTATACGCAAAAGCACAACAGTTGCCATTTTAGTACATTTGCAACAGCACACACTTAACTATTACCATTTATATTATAGATTTATAAAAGAAAATCTTCTTCCATTTCTATTTATATTTAAGAAACGAAAATTATATAATTATTATTAGGCACTACACAATATAATTACCAGTTCTAGAAAATCTTTTATTAATTGGTTATATTACGGATTAACCGATAATTCCAAATACTGTGAATAATTTACACATCAGTACGAACCACAAAGATATATTCTGATATATTTTTCGTAGAAAATGGGAACAAAGCAAATAAATTATTTCTTAGTATTGATGAATGTATTATCTTGTCATTTACCTGAAAACTCAACAGAATAAAGTATTTCTTATATTACAAATAAATTTATTGCCTGAAGATGAGTGATATTTAAGTTACTTACATATAAAGAAGGTTGCGTCTCCCAGTTCAAAGATATTTATTATTATAGCAAATTTATGGTTTAAGGGGCGATGCCTAATTATAAACACTAGAATTGTACATTCCATGCCGAAGTATTCAGAGCGGAATATAGAACAAATAGCGTCTTTTATAACTGCGTGGATGACATTTCTAGACAATTTGTTATTTAAATATACATAATTTATTGAGTTGCAAATAGTATTATATATTTGTAGAAGAGTAAGATTACCAATTGGATTAATTGGAAACAGTAGAATCTCATTCGTGTTTTCCCCAAAACAGTATCTTTTTGGTCGATTCCTCGAAAACTATTAAACCGAGTTCACTCAAATTTGATAGGCTTCGTCTAATATATAAATATTGTCAAATACAGAAAATTTTTTAAAATTTTCTCGGTCGGTTTTTTTTTTAAATAATGCGATATTAGATATTCTTTAATCAACATGAAAACGTTAACTTAGAAGCCATTTTACTCTAAATCAAAATTTTGAAAGAGAAAATGAAGGACGAAAAATAAATCGACTAAACCATATTAATTTTGATAGTTATGTAATTTGAAATGATCCGTAACCATGGTCACTGCCAACTGCATGCTATGAAAGGATCTCTGTTAAACTAGTCTTGTTCTTTAGGTGCCATATCCGATTCGAACCATGGCGACAAATAATGATTTTTGTATTTAAACATACCTCTTAATAATATGTATATAGCTTGCAGCAATCTCTAATCCGCCATACTAGATAATTGTGTTCTATATAGAGGTTTCTACGTAATTGTATCTGTAATGTATGTGTTGAGTAAGAGTTCTTGTTACTGTTCGCAGTCAATTCCAATTCTCCGAAATTTTTCTTTCATTATCCCATCGATCAAAGGTATTACTGATCGACTCGAAGGCTCAGTCCCTTACCCCTTCGCCACAAGAATGTCATGCTGCATATTTTTTGATGGCAAAGTTTTTTATTCTGCTCAAAATACATATTATAAAAAACAGTATATATATTTTTTAATAAAATTCGTAAGTAATCCGTTTGTTTAACCCAGAAACTAACTAATATAATTAGCTCTTAGAGTTTCTGTATAAACCTTTTTTATCTCCTATAGTTCAAAATGATACTTTAGAATACAAACACCTTTTGACGCATCCCATTGAACTCATTGGTCCGTCCTTAACTTTAATATACCTCAATTAGTTAAGGACTTGATTCTCGATTCACAAAGTGTAAAAAGGACTTTCACGGTAGATTTGAAATAGCTCGAATTTTATCGTTACCATTTACTTTTCAGATCAATGCCCTTTTTTACGAATTGTGGGCTCTTAAATTTTAAAAAACAAATTTATTGTTTTGATTATTTTCAAATTTTTAAATTTTTTACAACCCTTTACTGTTTTCTTTTATATATATATATATATATATATATATATATATATATATATATATATATATATATATATATATATATATATATATGAAGTAAAATGCGAACAGTAAATGCAAACTTCTCTCCATCATATCCTTTCTGTGTTAGAGGTTGCACAGTTAGAATAAATTGTTATAAAACGCAATTTATCCTATTCCACCACCATCGAGATGATGGCCTACCTGTACCACCATAACGCATAATGTGGATATATCCACTGCTATTGCATCTCACACGGAGGAATCCGTGAAATCCGCATTAACATATATACGCCATCCGGCGGGAGGCCGGAGAAGCCGCGTTCAGTATGTGCATGTTTCCTTCCGATCTGTCCTTTGTACAGTCAGGTGCATGTCGGTACCCTGATGAGTCTAGTAGAGACGAAACATGTACCTCTGCCGTATCACTGTGGCGGGGAGGGTAAGTTTTGACTTTCTTCTCGTTATGGTGGTACAGGTAGGCCATCATCTCGATGGTGGTGGAATAGGATAAATTGCGTTTTATAACAATTTATTCTAACTGTGCAACCTCTAACACAGAAAGGATATGATGGAGAGAAGTTTGCATTTACTGTTCGCATTTTACTTCATTCATACGCGGAGCTGCATATAGTTGTATGTTTGCTGAATGTGATTTCAGCACTACAACGGCATAATGTGGATATATCCACTGCTATTGCATCTCACACGGAGGAATCCGTGAAATCCGCATTAACATATATATATATATATATATATATATATATATATATATATATATATATATATAAGTAATAATATTGTAATTTAGTTTATTATTTTTCTAGAGTTGATGTTACGTATTAATAACCCTATAGCAGAGATTTGATTAATTTCATAGAATTCCACATTTCTGCACTACCAGAGTACCAGAGAACAGGAAACACTGGCATTGCCAGGTGAAATCTGATAGGTATATCAATGAGATTTATGGCATTTAAACGTTATATATACTCAGAACATTTTGACATAGAGATACTATTTATATTGTTCACAGTAACTTCAAAATTTCATTTCGGACGTAAAACTGAATTAACTTTGGAAAATGTTCGTGTGATTATTTATTATAACTTCCAACGTGATTTATCTCAAAGGCGCTTCGATGAATTTATTTTTTTATATCGCACCTTCAAAAAGCAGCTAAACATTTAGTAGACTTTCTTTCATTCTTTTAAACTGATAATTAAAAAAATCTCAAAACTCTGTCTAAAATACATCATTAATTATATGATTAGTCACCAAAACAAAGTTAAAAAATAATACTCTTTATTTTAAACATCCCTCTCAAAAACAAGTAGTAGTCGACAAACTAGATTCAGGTTCTCTCCGCCTAACAAAACTCGACACAAAACAAGATGATATAAAACACCTCTCAACAGCGCTAGAACGGAATGGTTTTCCAGCTAGCTTAGCAGCTAAATTTTAGTAGATCATCTTTCATTCTATTAAACTGGGAATTAAAAAATCTTAAAACGCTGTCTAAAATACATCATTAATTATATGATTAGTGACCAAAGCAAAATAAAAAAATAATATTCTTTATTTTAAACATCCCTCTCAAAAACAGGTAGTAGTCGACACACTAGCATCAAGATCTTTCCGCCTAACAGAACTCGATACAAAACAATACGATGTAAAACAGATCTCAAGAGCTCCAGAACTGAATGGTTTTTCACAATCAGATAATACATAAAAGGGATAACGGACAGAATCGGAAAAATCTTAAGAAAACACAATATTCAGCCCGTATTGAAAGCACAAAAAACAATTGCCAACATTCTGGAAAATCCCAAAGATAAGATTAACCTTGAAAATCATGGCATTTACAGCAGTACATGTGAAAATTGCCATCAAGCATACATAGGACAAACAAATAGGCGCATATCAGTAAGAACTGAAGAACATAAAAATAGTCTCAAAAACAAACAGACAACCTCAGCTCTATATCAACATCATCAAACAACCGGAAATACCATCGATTTCGAAAAAGCAAAAAAAAAATAGCACAAGTACAGAACTACAAGGTACGCCTTATAAGAGAGGCCCTAGAAATCAAAAAAGCGGGACAGTTGAATAAACGAGACGATGCTTTTAATATTCCAACTACATGGAAAACAGTAATAAAAAATCAAGAAACTAAACAACAAAAATCAACCAGTACAGAAGAGAACAACATACAAGAATCAAACATATCGCACTCAGCAGAGAGGAGGATCCAGCGAAGCCGCTCGTTCAATTAGAAAGCGATCCAGATAAACAAAACTCGAAATTCAACAGAGACCACCATCAGTTCTCAGCGAGTAACGAAACGAACTGCACTTGAAAATGCCAAACGAGATTTTGGCGACACGTCATGAAAACAATTTTTTTTTTAACGAACCGATTTAAAGAGGAAGTAGTTTCGTGACAGGACTAGTTAAGAAAGAGCCCATTAAATCCAAAGGTTTAAGGCACCTTTGTTGGGCTGCAGTCAAAAGGATAGTCGGCCAAAAAGAGAACTAATTTTGTTAGTCTAGCTTTCGAGAAATTTTATTCTCATCATCAGGACTTCAACAAAAGAGAATATGTACGCATCCTTAAATCTATTTATCATAAAATGAAAATAAAGAAGAAACCTATCAAAGTGAGTGTGTACAAAATGGAAGGTAGTGTCCAACAATGGCAGAAATTTTACACAATGAACTTTGATTACATATTATGATATAAATAAAAATTTAAAATTAATTTACTTCAGAGCTTAACTCATTGCACGTGGGTGCTGTCGAATCGCCATTTAAGAATGAATACGACAGCTGACAGTCGGTGCGAAAAGCCCATTTTAATATAAAAATAGAAATACACTGCTCACAAGTTGGAAAACACTCCGGGAGCCGAAGTAACAGTTGCGACAAACATTGGTTATTATGTCCCTTGAGTTTGTAAAAATGCCTTTCTTTTTCTTCGAGATATTCTATTTTCAAGATTTCAAATGTTATAAAAATAATTGTTCTAAATGTCCACCTCTGTTTACCAAGAAGCAATACATACACTGACTTTTTCTATAAAAATTGATATTTATCGTGAAATTATTGGGTTAGCTTGTAAGTTGAAAATAGGTGATCATTATTAAACGAATTAAAATAAAACTTTCCCTTCCTACTTACTGAGAAATATAAGCCAAAAATAATTACTTATACACAATTCGTATAATAAGCATTCTAAAAACAGCAATATACTCAGTATTTAGTCATTATAAGTATTGCTGATATTACAGACTTAGTGATTTGCCCGTCATTAATCTTACACAAGATAAATTTTAGACCATCCGGTCAAATAAAATACCGGAACGACTGATTTATTGTTTCTTTACTTGCATTTTAAGACAAGATGCTATAATATTTTATAATATACTGCTTTTAGCAAATATCTGTTAGTAGTTTTTAAGAATATAGTACTGATTTTTACAAAAATTTTTATATGAAATTGAAATTTTTGAAGTCGGCGCCAAACTAATACCTGACAAAATGTGATTTGCATAAATAGATTAAAATATTTTATTTGTAATTGCTTTCTTACCATAATTTGTATATATTAGTAGTTATTTATTTCATTTGCAAATAATTTGACGCCGACTTCAAAAAGTTCAATTTCATATAAAAATTTAAAGTTATTTTTTATTGTTTAGCGCAATTTTAGAAGTCGGTTCAATTTTTTTATAAAAACTTTATTTTTCTATTTTTAGTTTTAGGATTCATTATGATATGCATAAATTATTTGAACTAAGTACTAATCGAGATTAGAGTACCTCGCAATAACTCCAAGGTGACAAAAAAGTACCCATTTTATCCAAAGTTTTAAATCACTCTAAAATTAACCACTAAAAATTTTTTGGTCCTTAGAGTTTTCCAAATATCAGTAAAATTGTGCCAAACAATTATTTAGTCTGTTAGTAAAGCCACTATCTTAAATTTAAACTTAATTTTAGATTAGTAATATAGGCCCCAAAACTTTCCAATATCGAACTTTATAGAACCTGTGATGTAAATTTCTTAGCTCGATATATTTTATACTGCATATTGAGTTTGTATACGCCTCAAGAACCCTACAATATCAATTTTCAATATTTAAAGAACCTAAGATGTAAATTTCTTAGCTCGATATATTTTATACTGCATATTAAAATCTGTATATACCTTAAGAACCCCACAATATCAATTTTAGACAAAATCGGAATATGTAAAATTTTCTGTCCCTCGTATTGTATCTTATCAACCTAATAGTTGTAAAAAATTAACTTCATATTCGTAATACACGATCCCGAAAACCCTTTAATACCAAAACTGAAAAAATGCGAATAAGGTAAAATTTTGAACCCACCATATTGCATCCGCTATACTGAATTTCAAAAAAATTATTTTAGGTCTTAATATAATCTAAATCTAAACCCTTCAAAGTAATAACAATTTTGGATGAAATCAGGAAATTTAAAATTTCTAGACTTATATTCGCTATTTACATCCTCAAAAACGATTCAGTCCCACCTTTAAACAAAATCGAAAAATGTAAAATTTTTAGTTCGCTATCTTGGATTTGCCATATTGAATCCTGAAAAAATACTTTTAAATTAATAATTTACACCCTCAAGAATATTAATTTGGGAGAAAATCGAAAAATGTAAAATTTTGAGGCCACCATATTGAATGTGCCAGATTGAGTTTTTCAAAAAAAATTTTAAATTCATAATTAACACTAACAATACAATACTGATTTTAGACTAAATCGGGAGATGTAGAATCTTTAATCCGCAATCTTGGATCCGCCATATTGAATTTTTCAAAAATAATTTCAGGTTCGTTATGTGCGACCCCGAAAACTCCCCTGTACCAATTTTGAAGAAAATCGGACAAAATTGATTTTTTCGTCCGCCATGTTGGATCTGCCATATTGAATTATTTTAGATTAATTATGTACGACTCTGAAAATTCCCTCGTACCAATTTTTGAGAAAATCGGACAAAATTGATTTTTTTGTCCTCCATATTAAATTTTTTAAAAATATTTTGAATCCATTATGTGCGACCCCGGAAACTTCCCTACACCAATTTTGGAGAAAATTAGACAAAATTAAATTTCTTTGTCCGCCATATTTGATCCGCCATACTGAATTTTTTTTAATAATTTTAGATTCGTTGTGTACGGCCCCAAAAATTCCCCCGTATCAGTTTTGGAGAAAATGAAACAAAATTTTTTTTTTTGGCCGCCATATTGTCAGCGCCATCTTGGATATTACTGCACCAATTTCTTCCAAAAAAATATGGGGCCACCGCAGCAATTTCTTGAACATAACGTAAGAAATTTCATTCAAATCGGTGCCGCCGTTCCGGAGTAATCGGTATACATACATAAAAAAAACATACATACTCGACGAATTGAGAACCTCCTTCTTTTAGAAGTCTGTTAAACAAGAGAATATTCCCATAAAAATTTTGTCCAGTTTACCAGATAGAGATTTAAAGACTCTTTTTTCACACCTTATTTATAAAAATATATTAAATAAAATTTTTATAAAAAAATTGAACCGACTTCTAAAAGTGCTCTAAAAAGTGGAAAATAACTAGGAATTTTTATATGAAATTGAAATTTTTGAAGTAGGCGCCAAATTAATACTTGACAAAATATCACATCGCCTAAACAAATTAAAAATACTTTCTTTCTTACCATTACCAATTTGTATATATTAGTAGTTATTTATTTCATTTAGATATAATTTGGCGCTGACTTGCAAAAATTTCAATTTCATATAAAAATTTCTAGTTATTTTCCACTTTTTAGAGCACTTTTAGAAGTCGGTTCAATTTTTTTATAAAAATTTTATTTTTCGATTTTTAGTTTTGAATTCATTGATATTCATAAATTATTTGGTGCTAATCGAGATTAGAGTACCTCGCAATGACTCCAAGGCCGGAAAAAAGTACCCATTTTATGCATAATTGTAAATCACCCTAAAATGAATCACTAAAAATTCTTTGATTCTTGGAGTTCTCTAAATATCAATGAAATTGTGTCAAACAAATATTTAGTCTGTCAGAGTAAATCCACTATCTTAAATTCCAAATTAATTATAGCTTGGTCATATAGGCCCCAAAACCTTCCAATATCGATATTTAAAGTACTTGAGACGTATATTTCTTAGCCCAATATATTTTATATTGCATATTGAATTTGTACACGCCCCAAGAACCCCGCTATATCAATTTTCGAAAAAAACCGGAAAATGTGAAATTTTTAGTCCCTCATATTGTATCTTATCAACCTAACTTTATATTCGTAACACACCACACCCAACCCCTTAATACCAAATCTGAAAAAATACGAATAAGGTAAAATTTTCATCTCACCATATTGGATCCGCCATATTGAATTTCAAAAAAATAATTTTAACATCTTAATCTAATCTGAATACAAACCCTTCAAAGTCCCCTGGTACCAATTTTAGATGAAATCTAGAAATTTAAAATTTCTAAACAGTCATATTGCATACGATATATTAGATTTTCTTAAAATAATTTTATATTCGCTACTTACATCCTCAAAAATGATTCAGTTCCACATTTGAACAAAGTCAAAAAATGAAAAAATTTTTGTCAGCTATATTTAATTCGCCATATTGAATCCTGAAAAAATACTATTAAATTCAAAATTTACACCCTCAAGAACCCTCTATATCAGTTTTGGAGAAAGTCGAAAAATGTAAAATTTTTAGGACAACATATTGAATCGTAATTCGTAATTAACACTAACAAAAATCTTCCAATACTGACTTCAGACAAAATCAAAAGATGTAAAATTTTTAATCTGCCATCTTAGATCCGCCAGAATTATTTTTTTTTAAATAATATCAGTTCTGTAATGTGCTATCCCAAAAAATCCCCCATATCAATTTTGAAAAAAATCAGACAAAATTAATTTTTTATTCATCATATTGGATACGTCATTTTGAATTTTTTTAAAATAATCTCAGATTCGATATGTAAGACCCCGAAAACTCCTTCATACCAATTTTGGAGAATATCGAACAAAATTGATTTTTTCGTCCGCCATATTGTATACGCCATATTGAGTTTTTTAAAAACACTTTGAATTCATTATGTGCGTCTTCGAAAACTCTCTTGAACTAGACACGATAATAAATTCAATCTAAAAACAAAGTGTTTCCAATTTAAAATAAGTAATTAGTTCAGAGCCATGATTCACGCAAATCGTTTTGTTGTTCATTTAGCTTTTTAGATAAACTTTTTTTTAATAGTCTATCTTGTCGCTTATCAGTGCAAAATCGTTGGATGGATTTTGACGCAATTTTAACTGTTACCTGGAGAGTTTCTCAAAGAAAATTTTTGTTAATGAAATACTGTGACAAAAATTAATATATTAATTTAGCTCTCCCAACAAACAGATATTACACACTATCGAGTACTTTATAATCAAATTAAATTAGTTAGCCTTTTCGTTTGAGTTTATTTTGTATATTGGGTTAATACTAAACCTTCTTCTTCTTTGTGTGACCTACACCTAAAATACTGTTAATGATCCTTCCTTTAGCTGTCCCATAGAGTTTTATGAAATTGTTGACACCAGTTCACTCTCCGATTTGCACCAAGCATGAGAGTTATTTTTGACCCAGATGTCGTTAATCATCCAACATGAAAGCTTGGTAATCCAGGCGAAATTCCAGAGGAGTCGCGCATATTTCAATTAAAGAGCTTAAAAAAAAGTGCAAAATATTCTTGTTGATATACACTTTGGAATATTTAAAAAGGCGCTGCCAAATAACGCAATAGGAAACAAGTTATAAAATTCCTTTTTATGTGTTAGTGCTGCTCTGTATCTTCCCGTTGATGGTTTTCAATTTGTTAAATAGTATTTTTATAGAGTGTATCATATGAGCTATTTAAGTATATCTAATTTCAATTGTTTTCTCAAGTAGTCCGCTAAATGCTATTTTAACTGGCAGGAGATGGTAATTAGTAATCACTTCCACATATTACCCCTCTACATATCCTCACACCTTGAGCTCTAAGTTTTATTTGTTGTATTTTAGCCTAATCCGTAATAGACTTTTATATTTTTGCTGCCTTTAAAAATATTACTTATTCTTCTCTTCTTCATGTACCTTCTCCATTTCGGAGGTCGGCTATCATCATTGCTATTCTGACCTTGGAAGCTGCGGCCTTGAATAGATCAGATGACTTGAAGTTGAGCCATTCTCGCAAATTCCTAAGTCAGGATATTCTTCTTCTTCCAACAGATCTTTTTCCCACAATATTTCCCTGGATTATGAGTTGCAGAATCTTATACCTTGGACCTCTCATGATGTGGCCGAGATATTGCAATTTTCTCTTCTTTACTTCATATAGGATCTCTACGTCCTTCTTTATTCTTCTCAGAACCTCCAAGTTGGTCACATGTTCTGTCCATGATATTCGCAGCATCCTACGGTAGGTCCACATCTCGAAGGCTTCTAGTTTCTGCTCGCAATGTAAGTTGAGGGTCCAAGCTTCTACACCATACAATAGGACTGGGAATACATAACATTTAAGCATTCGAATTCTTAGGTCCAGGCTCAGATCGCGACTACAGAGCACCTTCTTGATCTTTACAAAGGATGCACGGGCCTTCTCAATGCGAATCTTTATTTCTAAACAATAGTCCACGGAACAGTTGAAACTTGTACCCAAATAGTCATCACTCATTAAAAATATTAAATTCGAAAGTTAAAGGAAAATATTTTGCAAACTTTTTTTATAATATTACATGTATCGTATATCAGAAAAAAGGTTGCAAAGTTTTAAAAAGAATCATTATCCGCTGAAAAGGGAAACATCATGAACTTTTACAAACCTGGGAGTTTTCATTTTCAATAAAAAATTCAATCTAAAAAAGTATTTCTCGGTACCATATCACGAACAGAATAAATGCACAAAATGGCATGGAAGTTAGGTACCACGCTGAAGAATTTTTATTTTGATTTTGTCAGGATTTGTTATAGACTTATCCTATCTATTCTTAATTTATTGAGTAAAACTTACGAAAAAATACTTGCCTATGAAATTATTTACACCAGTCCACTGTCTGATTTTCTGAGAGATATTTTTGACCTATATGTCATTAATCATCCAAACTGAAGTCTTGGCAATTATTTCAAAGACAACGGCTAGTGCAGATGCAATACCGGAGTAGTCGTGCATATCTCGCTTTCTACATCAACCGGGCCAGGATTGAGAACAAAAATTGAAGAGCTTAAAAGCATGCGAGGGATCAAAATATTCATATTGATGCAAATTTTCAAATTTTCAAAATGGCTCCGCAAAATAACGCAATAGGAAACGAGTTGTAAATTTCTGGAGGCCTGGCAAATCAGGATATTAAAAGCTTTTGAAACTAACCACTTTATTGACATATCATCAGATCAATAAGTATTTGACTTATTTGATATAAATTTTTGTGTTCTTTTGAAATAAAATTTAAAAAGTATTTATAGAACTTTTTCTTTTATTATTTCAATCACTTCTCAGAACATGCAACAAAATTTACATAAAAGATAAAACATGAATGATTTTATTTATTTAAGTATATTTATGTTAATTCTACCAAACGTGGAAAAAAAGTTAAAAGAAAATTTTAAATATTTTATTAAAAAGTTTCCTATAAACTTAATGGAGTTTTTAAATAATCCTGTATACGGAAAACTTGCTATTCATTATGTCCTTCAGTTTATAAAATAATCTCACATATTATTTTGTTTACTGTTTCCCCTTGAACGACCTTGTTACGTGTTTTAAGTCTTAAGGAAATTTCGAATTGAAAGCTTTTATTAATATTTATCAAAAGATTACGAAAGGGAACTTAAATCTACTTGGAATTGGTAAAACTCAGTTAAGTTGTTTGCGTATTTACTATCAGTTATTACCTTTGTCACAATTTACGTAAACATTTAAGAGGTTTAATGCGCCATGATAAATGTGAAGTAAATATATTTACCCGTCTGCTTAATAAAAAATATTGCTTGTGATATGTATAATAAATATTTTTAAAAAACTAAAAGATGCATAGAATTATGATTAATGGTTATGGAAAATGCAAAACTTTATCAGCTACTGATATTTTTCTTGAAGAAATTCGGAATTGATTATTAAAGAATTAAAAAACACAAATTCTATAAATAAATTAAAAAATTTTCAGTCTAAAGTATGATATATGTACATTTACATACGAGTACATTTTTAAAAATGACCTTAAATTTAATACAGTACTTTAAATCACGAATAATTTACATTTACTTTGAATTTAAAGCAAATTCATTAACATATTAGTTCGTTGTACATTAAATTTGATTAAATGGCATCTAAATTTCAATAAAGTAACTGAAAATATATTTCAACTTCTGTACATTAAAATTAATTCACCCATACCGTAATATTAAAGAAATTTACATTATTATTCAATGTACATTGCATAAGATTCCGGGAGATGCCGCAACTTGTATTGAACTTTTTGTTTAGTATGATATAAGTTGCTTAAAGGACTCAATTTTCTTATGATGAGGTGTACATGTCTACCGGTATTGACGGAAACCAATGAGTTCGAAACCGGTGTATGGATGACAGACACTTCCTTTTCCTGGTAGCAGAATTTTTTGACCTCATATTAATGTTGGTGCATTAAATATGTGATAACACATCTTAAATTCAATGTACATAGTCACCTTGAAAGTAACGATCAAAGTTTAAATTTAATGTTTGATTACATTAAATTTAATGGAATACATTAATTTAGATTAATGTAAAAATTATTAAATTTAAAGCATTACATTTATTGAATTTAAGGAACCATTTATGAATTTTGCTTCCAGCATATTTACCTTAACTTTAATGCATTTCCTTTTTACGATGTAGATCATCTATATTGAAAAACCAGTTTTATTACATACATTGCAAATATGAGTCAAATAGTTTTTCTACCAGAAAAAAAAGGATTGCATTTAATTTAAATGCGGCTGGATCTGGAAACCTCTTAGTCCCAAATGGTTAGTATAATTTAACTGATTTATATATACTTTACCGATTTTCGTAACATTTTTTTTTCCAAATAACATGATAAAGAATTTTAAAATTTAAATGGATGCCAAGAGAGCATGGTCAATCAATTTTTACCCTATCTTCTAATTTTACAAATACCCACCAACTTGCAAAATACTATTTCTACACTGTTAAATATAGCCTTAAATTTAAAACAAATTTAGTGTCCATTCTACATTAAATTTTATGATTTTGTATTTAAACTGAATAAATTACATTTACTTTAAATCTAAAGCATTTGATTTTGATTAAATGATATCTTAAATTTCAATAAAGTAACTGAAAAAATATTTCAACTGTGTACATTAAAATTCACATGCACCTTAACATTAAAGGAATTTACATTAATATTCATGGTACATTGTATGAGATCCCGAAAGATGGCGCAACTTGTATTGAACTTTTTATTTAGTATGACGTAAATTGCTTAAAGTACTCAATTCTCTCATGATGAGGTGTACAAGTTTGCCGGTAATGACGGAAACTAATGAGTTCGAAACCGCAAATGATGCTACACTACCTATAAGAATAATTTTTACCTTTTTCTGGAAGCAGAATTTTTTGACTTCGTATTAATGTTGGTGCATTAAATATGTGATAACATATCTTAAATTCCATGAACATGGCTGTATATTTAATGTCCATTATCATCTTAAAAACTAATGATCAATATTTTTAATATAATGTATCGTTACATTAGATTTAATGGAATAAATTAATTTAGATTAATATAAATTATTGCATTTAATGCATTACATTAAACGCATTTAATAAACGTTTATGAAATTGCTTCCAGCACATTTACCTTAAATGTAATGCATTTATTTTTTACAGTGTAGTATAGATAACTGACGTCATGAATGATTACAAATCTTTTAGCCAGATTTACTAAGAGGATTTAAGAGTTAAACAGATTTAGTTGCAATGAAATTTAAATCTTCCAGTCGGCCAGTTTTGTTTTGCTTATGATATTGTCAATTTATATTATATACGTCAACAAAAAAGCTTTTATATAGGGATATTAAGGATAAAAACCTTGCGGTCAAGCCTTAAAATATGCAAGGGAAATAATTTTAAACCGAAAATAAATAAAAATCTTCATTTTTGCAGGTTTAGTAATAAAACAAAATGATTTTTTCTGCTTGCATTTTTAATGAACTATGTTAGTATATTCTCAGGTGAGGGCGTCTGTCCCTTGTTTTGAGACACATACTTTAATAATATTTATTTTACAGGAGAATGCACTACTAATTATATCCTGTAGTTACTTCTCTTGTCAATTTAATTCTAGGTTCCGTTAACAGCTTCGAGATGTATGCGTTCCATAGATCGAGCACAATAGGAGTTATTATGAGTATCTCTTTTTTCCCTTGTCTATCTTAAGAATCTAACTGTTATTTTTTTTGTAAAAAAAATGTATTGATATTGCTATATTTTATTTCTCAAGACTGAGTTTTCATTTGGATAATTTTTCTTCGGACTTTTGTGTGAGCTTCCTTGTAACTAACCTTGTCCCGATTTGATTATCTATTCAGATACATTGGTATTTATCTCTTTTTTCTTTTAAATTGGCTTACACGTCTTCGTCCCACAAGAATGGTTTTGGTATCGGTTCTTTCTTTTTTCTTGATACGAGTACCTTAATGCTTCTTTCGCTGTTACTGATGCTCTGTTATCTTCCCGTTGATGGCTCTCTAATTTGTTAACTAGTATTTTTTTTATAAAGTAGTCTTCTAAATGCTGTTTTAACTGTTAAGAGATGGTGATCACTTCCAAATGTTATCCCTCTATACACCCTCACGCCTTCAACTATGAGATTTGTCTTTCGTGTTTTAGCATAATCAATAATATATAAGATTTTTGCTACCTATAAAAATATCACTTTTTGAAAAAACTAATATATATATATATATATATATATATATATATATATATATATATATATATATATATACATATATATATATATATATATATATATATATATATATTTATATATATATATATATATATATATATATATATATATATATTTATATATATATATATATATATATATATATATTTATATATATATATATATATATATATATATATATATATATATATATATATATATATATATATATGTCTTTCAATGGCGAATTTTATTTTGTGTTGTACATTATTGAGATGCTTCACCGTTCTTTAAATTCGATATCTTGACCTGTAAATTTAAGTACAAAACGTGGCAAACTTACAGTAGTATAGCGCCATCTTGTGGGCAGTAGCAGAGCTAAAGCATGTTTGGAATTAATTTTACATTGCGTGATCGCTCGTATGGAAGAATCGAGTAGTTTCGAGAGTTTTCAAATATGTTCAGAGCACCGAGGACTCGCGGTACAAATACGAAAGATAGCCGAGAATTGGACAATTACAAAGTTTGAATTCCAACCAACAAGTGCAATCAGAAAAGCGAAATATAAGTTTGAATGCGAAGTAACAAGAGCGATCAGAAAAGCGAAATATAGTGCGACTAGTGTGTACTACAGCTAAAAATATAGAATGTTTAATTCAACTACAAGTGTCTTGAAGTAAATCCAGTTCATTTTGTTTACTCAGAACCCTGATATCAATAGTATTAATTCAGAGCATTAGTAATGGCAATATCAATATTTCGTGTTCGAGTCAACTAATAAGGCAATGTATATAATTTTCAGTGAAACAATACCAGTTCTCAAAGGATACAATATAAAATTTCATTATATGTCGAAACATTCTCAGAATTAATTCAAATTTACAGGAAGCCTGCAATTAGAAAAATATGGATATTTAAATTGGAAGTTGAAATCTCGGCAGCTGTCATTTAAGAAAATAAATGCTGAACAAAAAGCAGCGACTCATGACATTTTTCGCGTGGCTGATTTAATAGCGAAATATAGGAAACCATTTTCTGTTGGCGAATTAAATAAGTATTGCATGATTGCAACAGGAGAAAAAATATATCCAGAAAAAGCTACTTTATTTAAAAATATCGTCAGCTAACATTGCGGGTGGAAGAATAGATAATATTGCAAAAAATATATTTAAACTGATTCTCTTGGATCCTCGATGGACCAGCAGATTTTCAAGCAAGAATGTCGTCAACGTATCTATACTAGAAAAAGATGTTTTTTGAAAAATTTGCTCTAAAACTATTTTTTTTAATTCTTAATAAAAATTTCTGCCAACAGGAACTTCATGGACGCCAATCGTTAGCCTTTCTTTTTGTTCTTAGAATTAGTTATTATTCTAAAAGTAGTTTTCAGAAATACAAAGATGAGAGAATAACAAAATTAAACTTTTTATCACTGAATTAACGATATTATTTGATGAGTGAGACTAATTAACCCTTCTTTAAGCAAGCATAAGATAAGGTAAGAGACAACTAGTCTCATGCAGTAAGGAGTTCATGTTAATCATTTTAAATTTATCTATATCTAAAAGTACAGCCTAGACTTCTTCTAGTGTGGTCATAAATTTATTTTGGACTTTTAATGTTGGAGTTTATTTAAGTTTTGTTGGATTTTCTTTTTTAATAAATATATTGATTTTTGTTAATAATCATTTAGATAATATAACGACGGAATTTCTTTTGTCTGCTCTATTCATAATTAAATCATTTTGTTTTAATCTGGATTGAATTGAATTGATTGCAGAATTTTGTTTAATGTTTAGTTGAGGTTTCTCCCGAATGATGTGTTTGATTTTTTCCTTGGTAGAGCTAGAAGTTGGGATCTTAACGAAAGATAATTAGGTTCAGACATGAGTGTTTCAATTACATTTTTATGTTTGTAATTGAGGTTGTATTTTAGACATTTTCCTAGTATGTAGTTTAATTTCTTTATTTTTAAACTCAATGTGTAATAAATTTATGAATCGTTCATAGAGAATAATTGAATTGTTTGATTCTGATTACTTTTTATTGTGTTTATGTTAGGTCTGAGAGTTTTTTTAGATTGAACTTGGTATTTTTTATGAATTATTTTTGAAAATAATTTTCTAGCGCCGTCATCTAAAATGCTAATTCAAGCTAGTTGGATTTATAAATTAAATCAGAGTGCCATACCTTAGTATATTAGAGTATCCTATATGATAAACCATTTCTTTGCAACTTACTTCGGCCAAGTTATTTTTCCGGTTTCAATAATTCTTTTTGCTGAAGTCGTCTCCGTTTTGCACTTAAAATTGACAAATTAGGGGTACGCATATTTCTTTAAACCCTGTTGAAAAAATATGCTGCAATACGTTGTTTGAAATACAATTTAGACTCGTCTGCTATACTTACTTCTTGTAAACACTTGATTGAGTAGTCTATTACTCTGTGATATTGTGGTGTAGCTTCCATTTCTATCGCAATCATTAATGCTGGAGACAAAATTTTCTTTCTACCAAAGTCACAAGTTCATAGATTACACTGGATTACAATAGCTGTTACGTCGAGCAAATAGGAAATATTTTTAAAAGAAGGTTAAAAACTTCATTTTAATTAAACAAACAATTTAAATTTTGCTAACCATTTCATAGAAACAAGTCCTAGTTTCCCAAATGCCAACAACTGTATTCAAATTTTGGTATATCCTAATAGCTTAATATTTTAGAGGCCATAGAAATTTGGTACAATAAAACCTGTACAATTAACCTTCTTAACGATTCAACAGACCTACGAAATTACCCTTTGTTCAATGTTCTGTCTGTAATTCCTAGATAGTAGCAGGCGAGCTAAAAAAAGTCATATCAAATACTGTGAATTCATAGTTTTCAAGGCATTATATTTGAGAATGTAACAGTGTTACAAAACCGCGGTGACGTTAATTTTTATTAACCCACTTGTAAAAGAAGGAGGTTCTCAATTCGTCGACTATGTATTTTTTTTATGTATGTACACCGATTACTCCGGAACGGCTGAACCAATTTGAATGAAAATTTTTACGTTATATTCAAGAAGTTGCTGCGGTGGTCCCATATTTTTTTATATGAAATTGGTGCAGTAACATCCAAGATGGCGCTTACAAGAATTTTTTTTTTGTCCTATACCAAAATTGGTATAGAGGAATTTTCGGGATTGTACCCAACGAATATGAAATTATTTTAAAAAAATTCAAAATGGCGGATCCAATATGGCGGACAAAATATCGATTTTGTCCGATTTTCTCCAAAATTGGTACAGGGGAGTTTTCGGGGTCGCACATGACGAATCTAAAATAATTTTAAAAAAATTCAATATGGTGGATCCAATATGGCGGACGAAAAAATCAATTTTGCCTGATTTTTTCCAAAATTGGTAGGGGGGAGTTTTCGGGACCTCACATAACGAATTTGAAATTATTTTTAAAAAATTCAATATGGCGGATCCAATATGGCAGGCAAAAAAATCAATTTTGATCTATTTTCACCAAAATTGGTACGAGCGAGTTTTCGGGGTTTCACATGACGAATCTAAAATTATTTTTAAAAAATTCAATATGGCGTATCCAATATGGTGGATAAAACATTAATTTTGTTCGATTTTTTTCAAAATTGATATGATAGCACATTAAGAATTTGATATTATTTGAAAAAAACTAAATATGGAGGATCTAGGATGGATGATAAAAGATTCTACATCGCTCGATTTTCTCTAAAGTCAGTATTGGGGGATTTTTGTTAGTGTTAATTACGAAATTAAAATATTCTTTAAAAAACTCAATCTGGAGAATTCAATATGGTGTCCTAGAAAGGGTTCTTGAGGGTGTAAATTATGAATCTAATAGTATTTTTTCTGGACTCAATGTCGTGAACGCAATATAGCTGACTAAAAATTTAACATTTTTTAATTTTGTTCAAATGTGGAACTAAATAGCGAATATAAAATTACTTTAAGAAAATTTAATATCTGACATATTGCATATGACCGTTTAGAAATTTTAACTTTCTGGATTTCATGTAAAATTGATACTAGGGGGCCTTGAAGGGTTCAGATTTAGATTAGATGAAGACGTTCACATCATTTTTTTGAAATTCAATATGGCGGATCCAATATGGTAGGTTGAAAATTTTACCTTATTCGCATTTTTTCAGAATTGACATTAGGGGTTGGGGGCTGGTGTATTACGAATATGAAGTTAATTTTTTACAACTATTAGGTTGATAAGATATAATATGAGGGACTAAAAATTTTACATTTTCCGGTTTTATCTAAAATTGATATTGCGGGGTTGTTGAGGCGTATACAAACTCAATATACAATATAAAATATATCGGGCTTGCGTCTCAAATTTTTTTAAATATCCATATTTGAAGGTTTTGGGGCCTATATTACCAATCTAAAATTAATTTGAAATTTAAGATAGTGGATTTAGTATGAAAGACTAGATATTTTTTTGACACAATTTCAATGGTATTTGGAGAACTCTAAGAAACAAAGAATTTTTAGTGATTCATTTTAGGGTGATTTACAATTATGGATAAAATGGGTACTTTTTTGCCACCTTCGAGTCATTGCGAGGTACACTAATTTCGATTAGTACCTAGTTCAAATAATTTCTGGATATCATAATGAATTCAAAACTAAAAATCCAAAAATAAAAATTTTTTAAAAAAATTGATCGGACTTGCATTAAAAAGTGAAAAATAACTAGAAATTTTTATACGAAATTGAAATTTTTGAAGTCGGCGCCAAATTATTTTTAAATAAAATAAATAACTACTAATATATACAAATTATGGCTAGCAAGCAATTACAATAAAGTATTTTTAATCTGTTTATTCGAATCATATTTTGTCAGGTATTAGTTTGGCGCTGACTTTAAAAATTTCAATTTCATATAAAAATTTGTAGTTATTTTTCACTTTTTAGCGCACTTTTAGAAATCGGTTCAGTTTTTTATAAAAATTTTATTAATTATAAAAAAGTAATAAATTTAACTAAGTGACTTTCGTTGTTTTTGATTCTTTTGTATAGAAGCTTTATAAAGTTTTTTCCTAACTTATATTCTACTTAAAATTTTTATAAAAATTAATAATTTTCGAAACAAATTTTTCATCTAATAATAATAATAAACATTTACCATGTCTGGAACTACTTGCAAAAAACTTTTGAAGTATGCACCAGTGACTGACTGCTCTGAAGAATCAGTTCTGCTTAATCCGCAGAAAATTATTTCTTGCAGAAGAGGTCACGTATTTCTGGCCAGTCAGACATCTCCTAATTACCTGCGTTCCCACGAGGTACAAGGTGATTACATCCTGCTTGAGACAACGTATCCATGCACATTGCGAGCAAAACAACATCATTGCAATTCAGCAAAAAAGATTTGCCAGAAGCCCGAAGGGTTGTAAGGAACAATTTATTTTCAGTTCGGTTATTTACCAACTCAAGAAACGTTTACACCTCCCACGTAGATAATAAAATAGCCTTCGACTCAGTACCCCAGGAATGGCTGGAGGATATATTGAGAATATGTAGATTCGACATAATATCGCATTAAATTAAATACCTTCCAGCAACAACATCCAGATAAACACAATCCCAATATGAAGAAGAATATTTTGAAGAAGATTCAGTAGGCTCATTATGGTTCTGCTTCGCCATCACTCCGTTTAAATTACACTAGATGTGAACTTCAAAATTAAGAAAAATTGTGAATAGGTGGTAAGACTAGGTCATTTTCCGCATATAGATGATCTTAAATGGATCACTCACACTCGAAATTAGCTAGAACAGATGCCCAAAATTGTAGAGGAGTTCTCCAAGGACAAAATAATGATTGATCAATGGACTGTGAAGATCAAAACAACTAACGAGTTCCTAAGACAGGCAAGTTCTGCGAACAAACCGAAAGAGTAAAAATGCATTTAGGCTACTCAATACCTATCCTTGTTCTACACTCAGTTATTCTTTTGAAATTATGAAATGAATCTGGATGAACACAGAAGGTCCACAGATTCAGCCTCTAAGATTATCCGTCAATAGTTGGCAGATTCATTGAAACTGTCGTAAGTAGAGGAAGTACTTCATTATGAATACAGCTCAGAGCCTATACTAGCGGAAAACGAGTTTACGCTGAACTGTGCTTGCAATGATACAGTTGAACATAACAAATCAGATATCAGTTTAGTGGATAAAATATTCAAGCCAGCAGCACTAACAGAAGTTGCTATTCCTACCAATAACAATCTAATGGACAAGGATAATAAGATCACCAGACAGAGAGACTTGAAGGTCAAATTCGTGGACATGAGTAGCGTCTATTTAATATCACGGGATTAGACTTTAGCGAAGGATACGCAAAAGCGGTGCTACTTGGAATCGCTCGAAGTGTCCGAATATTTGTGAGAAATGCATAGGACCCGACAACATAGAAAGGGCTTCCATCCTTTTTATATCTTAGTATATCAGGGATAAGGGAATGCTCCCCTGAAGGGAGCGCGAAAGTTATTTGGCTAGGTTTATAGAAAAAAAAACGTTTATTAACCCAAGGAAAGTAGCTATTTGGAAAAAAACAAAAACATCTTTTAAGCATGAGATACTTGAGTAACAATTATGATTATAATAAAGCAAAATCTATATCTAAAAACAAGAGAAAAATAAGTAAACATGTAAAGCATGAGAAAAGGAAAAGAAGAGGAAAAATACATTACACAATGAATTTAGGAAGAAAAATGTTTAAAAAGAAAAATTTACTATAATTAGAAAATAATGCTGCGTGTCACCTGTGAGATCTTGTGGGCAATTTCCATGCTGCATACAGAAAAAAACTAAAACATAAATAGCTTAATTGTAAAATTATGGCTAATAAAAAAATGAATTTTATTTTTTTTTAAATTATACACAGGATCCAGAAAAATTGGTTACATTAAATTTATTTATATTTGAAGCTACACAATAATAACAGGAAGGCTTAAAATAATGCCTTGAGATAGTTAGAACATTTTTATGACGAATATTAAGAATGTGTACGTCGCACTAACGAGCATTTGGCCTCAAAAACCGGACAAAATTAATAACCTCGTTGTTTTTGACTCTAGACGTGTCAAAATCAGTATTCGGGAGTTTTTGAGGGCGCTAAGTTGATTTCTGGCATTATTTTACTAATCGGGTGAACGGGGTCTGATTAGGATGAGGAGGGGAAGGGGAGTAATATTAAAAAAACGGAATGGTTATCGTTTTATATGTTTTTAGGTGCTCCGATTTCATTTCTGGCATTATTTTTTCAATCGGGTGAAGGGGCGCTGACTTAAGGTGGAGAGGGGGAGGGGAGTAATATTAAAAAAACGTAATGGGTATTGTTTTATATATTTTTAGGTGCTTTGATTTCATTTCTGGCGTTATTTTATCAATCGGGTGAAGGGGCGCTGACTTAGGGTGGGGAGGGGGAGGGGAGTAATATTAAAAAAATGTAATGGGTATTGTTTTATATGTTGACTTAGGATAATTGTACGTTTTCCCATAAAAAATGTATCTAAAAATTAAAACAGTCTCTTTATTGTATGATCAAATAGGTCCTGAAGCACAACTTCAACACTCGTCTCCGTCACTCGGGTTGACTCTGGTTTTGGACAGCAGAGGTTCTTTTCTTCTCTAATTAGAGTATAGCAAGGAAATATACCCTTATTGGAATCGTGTAACAACTCCCATTGCCTCCTTGTAAAGTCACCTGCAACAAAGATTTGCAAAGCTTGCTCAGGCGTGTAATTTTGTACTTTCGGTTTCTGAGCAGTATTTGTTACCTTCCTGTAAAGTTTGGCTCTTGTTGATGTTGAAGTTGCATCTATTATAAGTTTAGAGGCCGCGGCATTTCCAGACATTCGTTGACGTACGCTGACTGCATAGGTTAAGCTCCTCAACAAGTACCTGTTCGCAGAGTTCTTTTGTATTTCGTCGTTTACTACGATCATGTAATTCTTGGAAATGCTTCCTTGGGCGCCCCGTAGAATTCGTGGCCCAGTTATGTACTGGTATTGATGTTTTAAGCCATTTCTCGTTTTTTTTTCAAAAATCTTTCTTCAATATAGTTAGATGATATCCATCTTTTCTTCAAATCAATATTAAAATGTTTTAAATCGTGATTTAAGGTATGGTACTCGTTTTGGGGACATTTCATAATTTCGCGGAGCTTATGTTGCATAAATGATACCTTATCTTCAAGTGTTCTGGATGTGCTTTGTTTAAAAAGCATATATAGCGTTTTCCGATATACCTCAATAACATTTGATGTCAAATTTGTACCTATAGGAAAAAAATATATACGTAAGTAAAAAATAACCAAAATTATTGCAAAAAAAAACCCAGTGGAACTCAAAACGGTTTTTTTAAGAGGTGCAAACATGTGGAAAATGTTTTGACTGTTATGATATGGCTAATGTCTATAGTTTATTATAAAAAAAGAATTGTAACCCGACCTAGCTCGAAACATTTTCAAAAACATTAATTAGTTAAAAAGAAAAACAAAAAAATAGAAAATTTTCTTGCATATTGTTTTAGTTCCATAAGAATACTAAACAGTCATTATATTTTTAAATAATATATATTTAAATTAAATACATACCTTGTTTTTGAGATTCCATCACAAAAAAATGTTTTTTTTTAATATTCACTTTACAAAATACCAAACACCAAACACAAGTCTAAAAAAAATCTATCAAGAACGAATGCGTGCGTATTGAACGATGCTTAGATTGCAATTAACTGTGTGAAGCGCAGCTGCGTGGAGGGGCCATTTTTTCATATTTTTATGATAGTACGGTTACTCAGGTATACAAAAAAAATAATTTCGATGATTACTTGTATAGTTTGCATTTCTCCTTTTTGTCCGGTTTTTGAGGCCAAATGCTCGTTAGTGCGTCGGTTCTATAAACTGTTCTTTCGAATAGGTATGAAGAAGTTTTAAACTTGAATACCTTGTAAAAGAAGCAAGTTGGACACGCCGATTATATGTATTAAGCCACTTTAAATATTTTAATTTATGGGATACTCGTTCTTGTCAGCGGATACCAAAGAGCAATTTTGAGCAGTTTCAAGTTTCTGAATGGGTCTAGCAGTAGACTATCCAGACAAGATCCATAGATACTAAGTAGTGAACATAACCCGATTCGCTCGATCCCCCCCACTCCTCGACCTTGACCTTGACCTTGCTTCACCCCTCTTTGGCCCCGCCCACATGTCCTTGTCATTGACCTTGAAAATGCACGTGTGCTTTGGCCTTGGCCTTGTGTTCAAGGTTGTGTGTGTGACCTTGACCTTGACCTTGGTCGAGACGACCTTGACTTTGTTGAAGGTCATCTTGGGTGTGTGGCCTTGAAGATATGTTACGTGGTTGGGGGTGACCTTGAATGGTTTTATATAAGGTATGGGGCAGTTTCATTCATCAGTTGGCTCTGACTTGTATAGGTAGTACATGTGTTAATATTTGACAAATCATGGCATATGTTTGTGAAAATTGCGGTTCTAAGTTTACTAATATTTATAATATGAGACGTCATAAAAGAGAATCGTGTGCGGCGAGATTTAATGAAGTGCCTGGAGGAAAACGGCTCCGAATTGAAGAGTATACATCGACGATTCCGCTAATTAATTGCGCTACATGTAATGTAGATGTTCCAATAAATCATATGTCGGTGCATAAACGAACACAACAACATAAAAATAATTCATGTTTGCCGGTATGTCATGGTGTGCAACTCGTTGAATGTGCCTTCAAAAGGAGAATTGCAACCTATCGGGTTAGCAGTGATATGGAGCATTCCGATTACGTAATGTTCTTTGCAGACATTAAATCCAAGGTGGTGGAACTTGTTAATAATTTATTGCGTGTGCATCATGCTTTAAAAGTTAACATGACAGCTGTTGGCGAGTACATGCTTCCATCACAAGAAATATTCAGTGAAAAATCCTTCAACACTGCTAATCAAATAATTAGTGTAGAAAGTGATTTGGATGCCGTTTACCATTCTTTCACCGAATTAATAAAAACGCAGGCGACAGAGTTCCAGGAGAAAGATTCAGGTATGGAAAAATCAAAACCCGATATATTAAACTGATTTTTATATATTATTTTTCTTGTTATAGGATGGGCTCTTGTGCGAATTTTATACTTGGAAGTTGGTATCAACAAGTATATGCCTATGGGTGGCTCATCATACATCAAGTTGCCGTGTTCTATTGAAAAGAAAGGAGCTGTCGTCAATGTGATTAACCAGGACGAATTTTGCTTTGCGTGGGCTGTAACATCAGCATTGTTTCCTCCAACAGCAGAGCCTTCACAGAAGACATCCTACCCCCATTTTTCTAGAGTGCTAAATGTAACAGGTATGGATTTTCCAGTAAAATTACGTGACATTAAAAAATTTGAGGAAATGAACAACATATCAATTAACGTATACGGTCTGGAATCTAAATATGAAAATAATGAAGTAATACATGAAGTTATTGGTCCACTGAGGTATGCGTCAAAAAAGTTGGATAGGCATGTAAATTTATTGTTAATTACAAAAGACTGTAGTAGTAAAGATGGCGGTGAACATTTTTGCGATACGACTTGTTCAAAGAGTCATTTTTGTTGGATTCGGGATTTATCACGTTTAGTTTCAAGTCAAATTAGTTGTCAACAACATAAAATATATTTCTGTGATGGTTGCCTCATTTATTTTAGTACACCGTCAGCTTTAACTTTACATCAAAGCTACGATTGTAACCACATTTTCACGCAAACACCCTCAGTGGATTTAAAAATCGATAAATTTGGAAAGAGTGTGCCGGAAAATATTTTAAAATTCGAGGGTATAGAAAAGCAAATGCGCGTTCCATTCGTGGTTTATGCAGATTTCGAATCTGTTTTAAAACCCATTGAAACGGTACAACCAAACCCACAAAATTCTTACACTGTAAAAAGTTTTAAACATGAACCATATTCTTTTGCTTATTTAATTAAATGCTCTTTTGACGACTCACTTTCGAAATTTGAGCTATTTCGGGGGAATAATGCAGCTCAAGTCTTTGTGGATCGTATCGAGTGTGATTTAAGGGCTCTATACAACACATATTTAAAAGACATTAAGCCTATGAAACCGTTAACGCCTGAAGAAAAAAGGGAGTTTAATGATGCTAAAATATGTGGTATATGTGAAGGCCCTTTTGAAGAGGGTGAGATTAAAGTACGAGACCACTGTCACATAACTGGTGCAAAAAGATTTGGTGCTGCACATTCCGTTTGTAATTTAAATTATAAATTACCCTCTTTTATCCCTATCATATTTCATAACTTAAGCGGCTACGACAGCCATTTATTTATAAAAGAGTTATGTAAATATGGGGATAAAATTGGTGTTTTGGCTCAAAGTAAGGAAAAGTACATATCATTTACCAAAAGCATTTATGTGCACGATTATTTTGATAGTAAATGTGGAAAAGTCAAGAGGAAATATTTAAAGTTGCGATTTATTGATAGTTTTAAATTTCTGTCAACGTCTTTGGAAAATTTAGGCAGCGGTTTAAACGACGACGATTTTATTGAAACGCGGAAACATTTTTCAAATATCAACCAATTTAATTTGATGCGTCAAAAGGGTGTTTTTCCCTATAGCTTTATTGACTCTATAGAAAAAATGGAAAATACATGTCTTCCAAGTAAAGATGAATTTTATGATAATTTACGGGAAGAACATATTAGCGATGAAAGCTATAGAAGAGCAAAAGAAGTATGGCGCTTGTTTGGGTGTAAAACTTTGGGGGACTATTCGGACGTGTATTTAAAATCAGATGTGTTGCTATTGTGTGATGTTTTTGAGCAATTTCGGAATAATTGTTTAAAATTCGATAAACTTGATCCAGCACATTACTATACCCTTCCAAGTTTATCATTTGATTGTATGCTACGTATGACTAAGGTAGAGTTAGAGCTCTTAACTGATATAGACATGATACATTTTTTTAAGAAAGGTATACGCGGCGGCATAAGCCAGTGTACAGAAAGGAAGCACATCGCTAATAATATTTTTTTACCAGACTATGACCCAACAAAACCTTCTTCATTTATAACATACCTTGATGCTACAAATCTATATGGTCATAGTATGTCACAAGCAATACCATATGGTGGTTTTCGGTGGTTAAGCGAGCGCGAAATTCTGGATTTAAATATTATGGCTGTTGGTGATGATAGTTTACATGGCTACGTTTTGGAAGTGGATGTGCATTATCCGACTGAGTTGCATGATGCACATTCTGATCTTCCATTTCTAGTAGAAAATATCATACCGCCAACAGAAAACGCTAAATTACCGAAATTAATTCCTAATTTACAAGATAAAAAAAAATACATTGTACACTATAGAACTTTAAAACAAGCCATCGCCAACGGCTTAGTGGTAATGCAAACCCATCGAGTATTACAGTTTGAGCAATCAAAATGGCTAAAATCGTATATTGATTTTAATACCAATTTACGTAACAAGGCCACCACAAAATTTGCGAAGGACACTTTTAAATTAAAAAATAACGCGATATTTGGTAAAACTATGGAAAATGTAGAAAATCGAAAGGATATAAAATTAGTAACACATTGGGAGAACAGTGTAGGCAGAAATGGAGCTAGAGCACTAATATCCCGCCCCAATTTCAATAGTAGCTCGATATTTACCGAGAACTTTGTTGCTATACATATGAATAAAGTTAAAATATTGTACAATAAACCAATTTATATCGGTTTTTCCATATTAGATATATCAAAGACTGTAATATACGATTTTTATTATAATTTTATTAAATCCAAGTTTGGCGATGATGCTTCGTTACTTTACACCGATACTGACTCGCTTATATTAAAAGTGTATACGGAAAACTTTTATCAAACTATATCAGAAAACCCCGAAAAATTCGATACATCAAATTACCCCGAAATTAATAATTTCAACATAATTAAAAGTAATTCTGTAGTTGGTAGAATGAAAGATGAGTTTCCTGGTGATCCGATAATAAGTTTTTATGGTACCGGCGCGAAGGCTTATTATGTAAAGTCCATTAATAATGAATTAAAAAAAGCCAAAGGTATCAAAAAATGTGTTATCGAGAAAGACCTTCATCAGGAAGACTACCAAAGAATTGTTGAACGGGGTGGTTTGATATTAAGAAAGATGAAGACATTTAGAAGTGAATTACATAACATTTATACCAACATAATAAATAAAGTAGCATTGTCACATAGCGATGATAAACGTTATGTAATTCCCAGTTCAACCAAAACTCTACCTTGGGGGCATGCAGACATAGATTTTTACAAAACAGACCCGGAAGAAAACTTAGCAAATTTAGTCACCGTGTTGGAATCATTTCTAAGTCAGGACAGCACGTAATCTGGAAAATCCATATTTCATTATTTGTATTGTTTTTATTATTTCTATTAAACATACAACATTAATATGTAACGATAGTATTGTAATTTTTTTAAAATAAAAAACATGTATTCATTACTTGATTGCTTTTTTATTGAACCTTTATTTTAAAATTATAAATATAATGAAGTGTCGACAAATAACAAACTGTAAAAGTTATTGTTGAAAAATTTGTCTAATAGTAAATTAAACGCACAGGTCTACGAGTAAATGTTTAATGTGAAACAGGTTTGCTGACAAGATCCTCCATAGTCTTTTCAATTTTCAACATTCTAGAGTTAAGTTCATCACGCAGTTCGTCTTGCCTAAGTTCATATATTGCAATAACAGTATCATCAATGTATCCTCTAAGTTCTTGACCGGTTTCAATTAATTTCTTGCGTACGTAACCTTCAAGTTGGTTTCTGAATATATCTTTAATAACAATTGTTGAGTCATGTAAAGCTTTCTGCGTATCTTGCACACACTGAGCAAGGTTATTATCAACATAATTTCGTGTGGTCGCATCGTCTCCTTCAAGAGGTTCTGCTAAATAGCACAATCTTTTGCTTCCCATGTCGTAATCTCCATTAGGTGTAAGTTTAAAACCTATTTCTGAAGGACCTCGCATAAAGTTAAAATCCTTAAATTTTCTTTTGCGACCGAACTTATCAATAGTGTTTACTTCTGACATTGTTATGTGAGACTGATTTGAAACCATTAGATTTCACCCTAATATATGGTTCTATTTCATTAATAAACGGACTCTGCAGAAAAATATGGATTGCAAAACGTATTTTAGGTGATGTTTAATAAATACACATACAGATTCATTTTACTATTGTTTTATTGAAAAAAAAATTAAAATATAACAAAAGATTGAGTTTACTTTTTATTATTAAAAAAAATAACAAACAAAAAAATTAAAAATTAAGAAATAAAATACATGTTAATTTCTTCTGTACAGGTAAGCTTCTTCTATGACCCAATTTCTTCTCTGGATGGCACGTTCATTAATGTCCTTGAACTGGTAGTAAACTAGTCCACAAAAGCCGCATTGTACAAATTTAACCCTGAAAAGCTCAATGTAGTTGAAGTCGTACGTAAGATCATTTCGCCAGCAGATACCTAGTCTTTTACAATGATGACAAGTTAAATAAAAAGCTTTTGGTATATGACTGTATGTTTTGGCTGCTTCACTAGGTTGTTCTTCAGTTGGCAACATGATGTTTGAATATGTTGTACTTTTCAATCGCGGTACTCTAATTATGTATTACTTTTTAAAATAACCTTGACAGGACCAAAAAAAAATCCTTGAAAATTATAACCTCGAAAACGACCCTGACATTGACGGGTACTTTGACCTTGGCCTTGGCCTCGCATCTAACAAGTTTAGTACTATATTTATATGCTTCTTTAAAATAACCTTGACAGGGGCCAAAAAAAAAATCCATGAAAATTACAACCTTGAAAACGACCCTGGTATTGCCGGTTACGTCGGCCTTGGCCTTGGCCTTGCATCTGACAAGTTTAAATATTATACTTAATGCATCGAACAAAAGGAATAAAGGTGGTGTAGTGGGGGAAATGGGCATAAAAGCAGACTTGCTGGCTCGAGCTCTTCACAGTTCGTCAGAACAGCAAACAGTACAGTGCTAAGAAAAAGTTAATTGTGTGAGTTTGAATATCGAAAATGTCTAGTGTACGGTCTCTTTTAGATGCTCTTGACGTGAGCTGCGGTTCACAGCAAGGCATGCTGGATAACATGAGTGGTTTAGAAGTGTTAAGTCCGGGGGTGTTCGAGAACTGGAATGGCGTGGAGCATGAAGATGCCGAAGACCGAGCCCTCAACGATGGTCGCGACGAGGAGTTAGTTCAGTCGGCAGCGCAATTCCTGGAATGCTGGACGGAGGAGAAGGAGCCAAAGATAAATGTGATTAGTGATGTGGTTGTGCGAAAAGCATCGCGGCCTAGGGAATCTTCTCCGAAAGCTTCGAAACTGAAAAAGCTCTTGACTATGCGGAAGTCGGAAATCGCCGATAAAAAAACATTTTATTCGGCGATTAAAGGTGTGGGACAAGGGAAGAAGAAAAAGTTTAACTTTAAGCGTCCCTCCACCCCTGTTCCATTACCCGACTTCCTAAAAACAGCACCGCAAGAGCCATTGTCAGTAGAAGTGGAAGTCATAGAAGGCCCCGATGGACCAACACCACCAACGCCACCAACACCGGCCAGCGTAGAGAATGAAATAGTGTCGGAGGTGAAGTCTTCCCCAGCGCCAGCGCCACTGTCGCCGATATTGGGGTGCCGGAAACCCATGAAGAAGCGGTTTAAGCGGTGTTTTGAAGGCGATGAAGTTTCCGCTGCTTCGTCGTCGTCGTCGTCGTCATCGTCTTCACCAAATAAAACCGCGTCTTCTTCCGAGCCATCACAACCGGAGTGGGTCGAAGACTTCACCAACTCTCAGAAGACCAAATTGACAGACATTTACGCCATGAAAAAACGCTTAGTGAATGAAGTGAACGAGTGTGCCAGTGACATTATAGAACTTGAAAGACAATTAGAGATAAAAAAGGTGAAATCTGCGCGGTTAAAAAGACAATTAGAGGACTTTAATAAATTATGTAGTAGGTGTTAGGTAGTTGTAGAGATTAGCTTTTAATTTATAGTATTAAGTTTGTAAATATATATATATATATATATATATATATATATATATATATATATATATATATATATATATAATGTAGTTAATAAAAAAGTGTTTGATCAAATTTTTTATATTTTATAATGAGAATAAAAATGACTTGAAAATTTATTTTTGTGTGTTATTTCATATAGGCCCTGTCCCACATAATATTAGGTAATAAAAAAAAAGAGTGAATAATCCACTAAAACTACGCAATAGCAATAGTTGTAAATATTTTCTGATAATATTTACAAGTATGCTAAAACATGGTTCGGTTTATGAAGTTAAGGTTCTGTCGCCAGAACTTCTAATACTTTGTATCTCAATATTGTATGTTTTTATGAAAAAACATAAAATATTGGTTACAAAGTATTATAACCAACTAAAACTACGATCAAATTATTTTGTGGTCCTGAAAAGGACCGTTTGGTTGTAAAACATGCGACTCTTTTATTGAGTTGTGGAGTCGCACGGCCCGTCATCATCAGCGGGGGTGGCGGTGCTGTCCTCTGTGTATTCGATGATGAACCGCCAAAGTTCATCCCATCTAGGATCGTTCGGCTCCCACTCCAAACAATTCTCTGTGGTAGAATCTACCACAGGGCATTGGATGGGTTGTTGTTGTTGTTGTTGTTGTTGTTGTTGTTGAGTCGCTGACATGTTGAACTAAAATGATTGTAATAAGTATTGGTGGTCGTATATATAGAGACAAATTAATGGTGGGGGGTGAAAACAAATGTCGTATTACGTATTGAGACCAAAAGTTGTTTGTGGTCTCAAATACGAACGAACGATTTAGCTGGGTTCCACCAGCACTTAAAGTTTTAATACTTTGTATCTAATATTGTATATTCTATACATACAATATTAGTAACAAAGTACTAATATGTACTAAAACTACGATCAAAGTATTTTGTGGTCCTGAAAAGGACCGTTGTTGTGTGCCCTTAAAAAGGGCTAGGGAGAGTGTGGGCTTATGGTGCCCCATCCTCGCTGGTCGACCACCAGCTTGACGAATCGCAGGGGCCTTGTGGGTCGTCGGGAATTTCCAGCACCGCATCTTCCGTCGAGTCCGGCTCTGGCTGCGGCGACGGAGTTTCGAGTCTTTGTAAGACCCAATCACCCGCGTCGTCTAATTCCACTAGACCCGGATCATGGTCATATACTAGCGGAATCGGCTCATCCAAGTCGTCCCAACGTAGGACGTCAATTTCAAAATCCACCTCGTCGTCGTCGTCGAAGACTTGCAGGTCTCCAACGTTGTCGGCTACGGTGTCATCACTAAAGATGGATGAGCCTCGGCTGGCGGGTCTTTCTTCCTCCATGTTCATCGTATGAGGGTTGATGAATATATGACTGTGTAACTGACCCAGTCTCATATATATAGAACTACCCCCACCCCACCAACGGATTCTAAATGTTATGTATTGGTGAGAGCTTATAGAATTATTGATTTTTTCAAAAACTTTAAATAAGGAATTAGATTTGTTTAGACAATAAGACTTATTCTTAATATTACTTAATAAAACTTAGAAAAAAAAAAAAAAAAAAAAAAAACCCTCCCCTACAACTTCCACATACTCCCGTTCGGCGGCCCTAGCCTCCTAACTCGAGAATTTCAATTTTTTCATCTAAATTTTTTGTCATTTTTAAGATTTTCCAAATTTTTTTTTCACCATTGTATTCTACTCAAAATTCTAGGTAATTAAAGTGCTTTTATTTTTTCTCTATCTTGAACGGTTCCCGAGCTACAGCGCTTTAAAGAATTCAAATTACTAACTTTCTATAACTCTTTTTTTCAAATTTCATTTTTTCGAATTTTCAAAAATACTACAATATGTAGAAAAAAATTCTCTCTTTAATTTCCCAATACCGTTTTTCTCTAAATCTTCAACTTTAGCGCGTATTCAGCATTTTCAAAAAAAAAAAAAAATTATAATTTTTTTTACACCATCGCATTCTCCTCAAAATTTTGGGCTATCGAAGTGCTTTTATTTTTTTTCTATCTTGAACGGTTCCCGAGCTACAGCGCTTTAAAAAATCCAAATTACTAACTTACTATAACCCTTTTCTTAAAATTTCATCTTTCCGAATTTTGAAAAGTACTACCATATGTAGAAAAAAATTCTCTTTCTAATTTCCTAATATCATTTTTCTCCAAAACTTCAACTTTGGCGCGCATTCACCATTTTTCAATTTTTTTTTGAAAAATTTTTTTTTTACGTTTTTACTATCGAGAAGAAATGCTTGCTTATAGTACTCGATTTCCTCTATAATTTTTTCTTATAACTTTTTTCCCTATTCCTAACCGTTACTTTCCTACAAATTTTCTAAATCGTTGTTTTCATATTTTGCCTTAAAAATTTTTTCTTGTGTTATTTAAGCTCTTTTTTCCACTTAATAAACCACCATTTTCTAAATTCCCGTACTCTTTTCTTAAAGAGCGGGCTTTTCCGCCAGCTTTTTTTTTTTGGTTGGGTTTCAAATAAATATAAAACTACTACTTCACTCATTACAAATTTATTGATTCAAGAACATTATTTTGTGTTACATATAATAGATACATTAAAATATAGATTTATTGGTCACCGAACCGTTTAATACATTATAACTAAAAAATGAGTCGTGAATAACTAATGCGTACACTTTAGTGTCTTTGGGGAATTTATTCTTTCTCGTTTGGAACTCCAATTTTACATCCACTGTCGATGAGTTAATCGCCTCTGGTTGATGACTGCAATTGATAATAAAAACGGGGTTTTTCATATATTCCGCGAACGTTATCATCGGATCGTTTATTTCGCGCCCGTAGTAGCTGCTTTGGAAGTTTTCGTAATTGTAATAGGCTGCTGCGTACAGTTTCTTGGCGAAATCTAAATTCCATCTTTCGTATGGATAAACGGTTGAATTCAGATACAGTCTAATGTCGCATACGTCGGCGTGGGTAAACTGGGTTGCGTTTTTTTCTTTCTTGTCGCAATTATTGCTGTCTTGAAACCCGACGATTATATAGCGCGGTCTTTCCAGACTTGTACTCGTTCTCAAGGCCCACACGTCGGAAGATGTTTGCCTTAAAGCTGGTAATTCGTACAGATCCCATTTACGATATGCCATTTGAATACTGGCATTGTTTCCTCCTTTATTAATGCGAGACAGTATTTTCAATTTTTGCTTGTCGTCTGGAATGATGTGACGAATTTTCCATTCGATTTTGTCGATACTAATTTCTGCCTCTACTTCGCCGACGTAACAATTGGTAAAAGTGCGAGCTATAATCATAATAAGCTCTTGTTTTACGTTGAAAACACCTTTTGCGTAATCTTCGGCGAATCCCATAAGATATTTTAAGGGTAATTTCCCGGAGAATACGTTACTTGCCGTGTCTACGATATCTTGGTTTGCTTCGTCGAGACCCCATCCGCACGTCATGAGAGATCTTTGTTGCAAACTTCCGAATGAAACCATGGTTTTTAATGTCGTCGTAACTCCAGGTTTACGAACCACGGCGACCTGCTCACCTCCCATCTCGTAGCGAATTTCATCGAACAAAAATGCGAGGGCATTATTTGATAAAAAACATCTTTTCGTTGCGTCTATGGGTTTAAATTTTCCTTCGATATATATGTAACTTTCGGCGATATCCAGTATAATATCTTGAAAATTAATGGGGATACGGACTTCATCCGAATTGTTGAATGATGGAGATCCGTATGGTTTATACGTATGCTCTTCTAGACTAATAATGGAATTGTCCAAGATGGGCTCGGAGAAAACCTCTATTTTATCGCTGGTGGTGGAAATCATTTTCGCACTTTAAGACCGATTGATTTTAAAAATTTATAGTCTTCGGCAGATAACTGTTGAGATGTTTGTGATCTAACGTCTGGACGACGACTAACCTTGACGTTAACTCTTCTTTTACTTTTATTATGTTTCGGCGGTTCCCCCATCTTAGTCGACAGCACACACAATTGACGATTGAAGCAAAAACCCATTTCTATGAAAGTTTCTTCAGTTCCAATTTCACGATTATTTTCTCGCCTTGAAAATTGATTAGATCACCGCTATCGTCCAAGATGCGAAGAGTAATGTTGTCGATAAACTGACGTCCTGCCGGCATTAACGGCATATAAATATTATTTTGTGGTTCTTTACTGATTTTGTAACCGGGCTCCACGTCGATATCGAATTCGAACAAGGTATGACCTTCCACCGAATTCATATATGCTCCGGAAATTATATTACAATCTACGCGTATGATGCGTACTTTCATTATTTCCACCATCTCGGTTGATTCGTGCTTTTTGTCTCTTTTTAACACTGTATGATTAAATCCTAACATTTTACCGATACTCGCCTCTCCCCGGAAATCTATAGTATATTGGGATTTCAGTTCACATTTCAGCGTATTATTATTAGCGACCAAGTAAAAGATTCCATCGTTCTTTTCTTCAGTTGAAATCCTCAAAGCCTCCAACATAGCTTTACCTATCTCATCTATTTCATAGGCCCCAGGTGGAATCTGCAATTGTATCGACTCGGTGGTGTAACCCTCCTTCATGTAGGCAAACTTATTGTTGCTTTCGTCCACATTAAAAATTGAATTGTATGTGTAAAATCCCAGAAATGCCAGACCATATTTGTTTTCTCTATTTAATTCGACTGGTGGATAAAAATCGGCCCTTAAGACGCTCGAGTGTCCTGTTAGTGTGAACGTATAAGACATGACTAACCATTAAAACATCACACATCTCGGTTTTATTCTTAGCGGCAACATTTAAAAAGATTCATCTTCACACCTTTTCTCACTGCATTAGATAGTGATGTTTTTATGCTATTTTCTGCTTTTATGCGCACATCGCTGATTTTGCAATAACAACAAAATATTTTTCTAGCTGTAAGATCCTCATCAGACGTAACCTCGTTTAAATTGCTGCTGCTGCTGAAATAATGTTTGCAACCGCACTGATATTTTAATATATCGATATCGCTTTTAAGGTGCTCGGGCAACTTTTCCCAAACGAATGGAATTTTATTTGGGGCTAATGCAATCATCACTTCCTTGGGCATGTTTTCTAACTGTTTCACGGTCATTTCCCTTAATCCACCGGCTAGATGAAATGCTTTCAGTGATTGCAACATTTTAGTATAGTTATTGCGATCCCTTTGCGGTGTTAATGGTGACGATGATGATGATGACATCTTTTACGCTGATGATTCGACAAGAAACTTTAAGCACAAATGTCCACACCAGACTGTTCCAAAATCCTGCTGACGATCGTATGTATAGTAAATAATTTTTGATGGTTCCGATCCCGTTTGTAGATATCGTACCAATTCGATCGGTGGGGGTAAATCACCGAAGCTGTCATAATATGTTACTTTAGAATTATTTTTTCTATAAGCTACCCAATGAGTCCCTGCACCACGCGTACTATCCAAATTCACTATTGCTGCTTCGTAACGTCGAGGACCTTGTCTAGGTAATAAATCCCTCATATAAACGCCTCGAAAGTGTCCTATTCTTTTCTTTTTGGCATATTTTTCTATATCGATGTTAGATAGTGGTCTTCGAGGTAGGGATTCAATTAGTTTTTTGATCTATGATTTAAAAATAATCCCATACCTTTACGATATGGCTTTAGAAACAAACCATTTCCTTTCGATTTTAAATACAGGCCGGCACCGGTTTTATCTTCGCTGCTTTTTTTTACTGCTTTTATGGCGCGCACAATTCCCGCTGCCCCACCGGCTAATGAACCCAAAGCTGATAACCCGGCAAAAATTGGTATTAATGGTAATATTCCACCAGTTTTAGGAATCGGTATTATTCTCGGTGTACGAACCTTCCTTTTGCCACCTGCCGCTTTTACCGATCTACGTGCTGCCAACAGAGCTATTTTAGATGCATTCATGACATTTTTTTCCAACACATTTTTACTTCCGGCTTTTAATAATTCCCTTCGAACTGCTTGTCGAATAGCTGTTCCGAAACTGGCTTTCCGAACATGTCGATTTTTATTAACACCTTTCCTTTTTGTATGACGCGTGCCTTTACTAGATGTTTTTTTTTGTTGATAATGATGATGGTACACCCATACCAAAACGTTGTTTTCCTTTCATAATGTTTGTAACTAACCAAGCTGCTGTTTTTTCGCCTAAACTGGAATCTTTCGATTTTACTCTATTCCAAGCACTTTGTTCGAGCTCGTAATCCGCTCGATGTCTCGCACTTATGTTGTCTTTATTATGTAAATAGGCTAAATCGTGTTTTTTGCATGCGGCATCCAAAGGATTAATGCCTGGATCACCTCTTGTTACACGTTTTATTACTTTTGTTCCGGGTCCGCAATATTGATAACCAGGAATGTGTACCTCGAATGGTAATTTATTTATTAACGAATTCACAATACCGTATCCAGTTTTGTTGGAAACGTGAGACCGTCCACTTCGTTTGACGCTCGGCATCTGAATGACAGTTTTTGTGAAAAATTGCCTATAAAATATCAAATTTTCCTAAGATGCGCGTTATCGATCTTAAACAAAAACTTCCTATTGACAATCTCGATGAAAAAGTCGGACTTGGATTTGAAAAGAAGATAATGAAGAGACACGGTCCTTTACTTCCTTCCTCTATTCGCGGCCTGTTAATTGGTCCATCCAATTGTGGAAAAACTAATGTCATGATTTCGCTGCTTACACACCCCCTTGGGCTACGTTTCGAAAATGTCTATATTTACTCGAAATCTCTGTATCAACCGAAATATGAGTATTTAAGGAAAATTTTAGCGCCCATCAAAGGTTTAGGCTACTATGCCTTTAGTGATTCCAGTAATATTGTGGAACCATCCGATGCAAAACCAAACTCTATATTTATCTTTGATGATGTTATATGTGAAAAACAAGATGTTATAAGATCGTACTTTAGCATGGGACGTCATAAAAATATCGACTCCTTTTACCTAGCGCAAACATATTCGCGAGTGCCTAAACAGCTTGTGCGAGACAACGCCAATTTTATTATTATGTTTAAACAAGATGAGTTGAATATGAAACACATATTTTCCGACCACGTTTCACCGGATCTAACTTTTACTCAATTTCAAGAAATGTGCTCAAAATGTTGGGATAATAAGTATGGATTTTTAGTAATTGATAAAGACAGTGATGTGAAATCGGGAAGATACCGCAAAGGATTTGATAGCTATATATTACTGTAATAATAAGAGAAAACGCTCATTTGATTGTTGAAACGTCCTTTGTTAACATCATGAATAACGCGATCGACTTAAAACGTAAACTAGTGGAAGCTACCAATGCCGTCAGAAAAAAATTTAAACAAATTAAAGCGGCTAAAGAGTTTAATGTTGTGGAATTGGAAAAGTTTTACGAACCCATTTCTAAGCCGTTGACAACTATATCTGATGTGGTTAAGCAACGTCAGCAGCAGCAGCAGCAGCAACAACAACAGCAACAACATTATCCAGCTACAAAGCCACATAGTCTCAGTACATCAGTGCAGTCGACTCAAATATCAGGTTTTCCCCAACCTACACATTCCTTTCAAACCTCCACACCTATTCAGCAGCAGCAGCAGCAGCATCGCATTTCAAAAGAAGATATTAGCCAATCGGTGTTTGATACACCCTCGGCATCAACTAATACATCTCTCGCATCCGCTGACACCACAACTTCCGATACTTTAAACGCACACCTGAAAGGATTACGTTCGAAACCATCTCTATACGATACTGTATATGGTGTACGTTTTGGTTCAAAAACAGATCATAACAAAAATTTTATTGGTAATTTAGAGGTGCGTTTTCGAAATGGAAATATTGTCTTATACAAAAAAGGGAAAAATATTGCAGAATATGGTGGATCACCGGCACTTTATGATTTGTTATTTCTTAAAACACCCCCAAGTGTAGGCAAGGAACAACAACAATTAAGAGATAATGTACTTTCAACGTACAAGGAAATTTTGGAATCAACGAGTGCTGTCTACAACAATTTTAAAAAAAGTGATGGTTTACGGGAGACCAGATGGAACAAATATTTACGAATTATTAAACCTCTGATAATGGGCACAAAATTAGGTGGTACTATTACGAGAAAAAATCTCTCGGAAAAACTACAGTTACCCACAAAAAAGAAATTATCTTCGAAAAAATTTCAATATGTCTACTGGAACAAAGCTAAAGAGTTGGTGGATCGTTTACGTTTGTTGTGGAGTTCCAAAATGGCCGGTCACACTGGACACGAAAATGAAATTATGTCAATCATAGAGGAATTACGAGAAGAAGATATAATATATTAAGCTCAATATTTAATGATATTATTCAGTTCTTCCTTCGATCTGAAACCTTTAGTATTACTAATAATATGGAGCCCAGTCTAGAAAAAATCAAGATTGTTAATGAACTACATAGAACGGCTAGAAAAAATTTTGTAAGACGGCGCACGATAATAAAAGGATACAGAGATTTGTGGCAAATTGATTTGGCTGAAATGCAACAGTATGCTGATGAAAACGATGATTATCGTTATATTTTGGTCTGTATAAATTGTTACTCGAAATTTGTCTATACCAAAGCCATAAAAAACAAGACTGGTATAGAAGTTACTAATGCGATGAAAAGCATCATTGAAGAGGCATCATATACACCAACAAATCTGCAAAGTGATCAAGGAAAGGAGTTCTATAATACAAACTTTCAAGCCCTGATGAAAAAATATAATATAAATCATTATTCCACTTACAGCACAAAGAAAGCTGCAATTGTTGAGCGAGTCATAAGGACTTTAAAAAATAATTTATATAAACAATTCTCGACAAGAGGATCTTACAAATGGATACATATATTATCGGCAGTAACAAAAACCTATAACCACTCGAAACATCGCACCATTGGAATGAAGCCTGCAGACGTGCAAGAAAAAACACATATTAAAGCATATGATTATTTAAAAATTGTACCTAAAAAATTTAAGTTTTCCATGGGTGACATTGTGCGTATTAGCAAGTACAAAAGCTTATTCGAGAAAGGATATACGCCCTCTTGGTCAACCGAATTGTTTAAAGTTGTAAAAGTTAACGTTACAAATCCACCTACTTACTTGTTGGAATCGTTAGAAGGTCAGCCTATAAGAGGGTGTTTTTACGAATCAGAACTACAAAAAACAAGCAGTCCTGACGTTTATCTAGTAGAAAAGGTCCTTAGACAACGCAAGAAAAATCACATCGAACAATTATTTGTCAAATGGCAAGGATTTCCCAACCACTTCAACTCTTGGATAGATAAAGCTAATATTGTTTAAATAACATATTGTATGACTATATTTTTTATTTAAAATGTAAAATAAATAAACAATATATTGTAAAATAAAGTTTTTTATTTCAATCTTCATTATTAAAAACAATGACAATAAAACATCATACACATAAATAACATTTCAATATTCTTGGAGGGAAGGTCCAATTCACCGACGACTACGACATTATCTTCAAGGCTATGCCACTCGGAGTGCGTTCTCCTATTCTTTAACCTGCTTTTTTTAGATTTTTTTTGAAGTCGAGTCGTACGACAGTGCGCTTAATGAGTCATTTAAAGGCTGATGATAGAGTATTTTCTGCATAACTTCAATTTTTGTTTTAAGCTCACTATTATTTTTGTATATCATGGGGAGGACATCCTTGTTAAATATGTCACATATTACAACTGCAAAATTGTAAAACTTTCTATTAACAAAGTGTTTTGTCACAGCATCGTCATCATCTTTAGGTTCGCCTAAGTTGGTTATGATTTTTCCACCCATATCATACTGCCCATCCGCTGTAAGTTTAAAACCAATCCCTTGTGGTCCAGATAATATATGATATTTTTCATTATATTTCTGACGACCAAATTTATCAATTGTGTTGTTTCCTCGACTCATTTTCAATCTTTACTAAACTATTTTATTTTTATTTGCCCTACTTATATTAAATATTTCAGCTGAGAAAAAGAAACACTGACTATGATCTACTGGGTTGGTATGTTTATAAAAGAAATAAAATAAAACTGTGATTGTAATAGATATTTATTTACAGTAATTTAATTGCACAAATACAAAAATTATAAAAAATTAGTTTTCCATGTCTTCGTTTTCGTTGCTCAAAATTCTATCCCATCCGACACTATTTCGATCGTCAACGTCTTGGGCTGTTGCTGTTGTAGAAACCAATTCATATTTTGCAGCAAGCTCACCTGGTAAATGTGGAATATTGACGAGGTATTCTTTTAATTCTTCTTCAACCATTTCAGCACAAAATGTATCCATGTCTATGGAACCATATAAAAATTTGTCGCACAAGTGTGCCCCAGCCATAAAATTGATTGTATCCCTGATCTCGTTCTTATATTGATCTTTGGTTACATCAATATGCGACCAATCATTTACGCTATCTAACATATCGTGAGCCCTATTTCTTAATTCTCTCCCCAACCAAAATATGTATCTATCTACACATTCGTTGGCGGTCGTCGTCGTCGTCGTCGCATCAGCAGACATCTTTAACAGAAATAATGAACACGCGTAAGTATTCTGACATGTGCAACTATATTTTAAATTTAATTACATCCTTTTTTTCAAACAATTTACATACAATTTACTCCAATGAGCCAAAACGTAATAATGTTCGAGTATTGTTTCCAAAAACTCTAGTGCCCTGCCCCAAATAAGTTAGAGTGTATTTATCTTTAGTTTTACTCATAATATCTACAATATCGTCAGGTAGTGTTTCGGCCACACGTTTTGGTAAAAAAGTCTCAAATGTGCTATTATCACCGTCATCGTGTAAAGCCACTAAAAGAGTTTTACCAAATCGTGTAGTCATTGAAACCATCTTTACAATTTTATACACTTTGCCTACAATCATTTCGGTAACTTTTTTTTTCTCTAAAACCTCGAAATCTTTGCTAAACATTTCATTAATTTCATCTAGAGTTTCTTTTGCAATACTCATTATTGAAAAAAATGGTATATAAATCCAAAAATTACCGTGAATATAAAAGCACTTTCAGAACACTACACGAACACAATATTTGATGTTTATGTCACTGATATCTGCGACTGTTTGAAGTCACTTCTTCTCCCACGAACCTTTATAGCGGGGTTTCAAGGTCGAATTGTAACAATGGTGGGGGTAGCTTAACGATAGAAATAGTGGGAGGAGTATTCAAGGTCAAATGACGTCACACATCTAAATTGGTATAAGGATAACTTCAAGGACAAAATATAATGAAACAAATAACTACATTTTATGTACTTTATTCATTGATTTTTTTCTGCCATTCTTCTATGCGTTTAACATTATCACCTAAACCTAATTTCCTTAATTTGTTCAATAATAATTGTTTGTTTTTATATCTAAGAAAATTCTTACAAACTATACTAGCTAAAAGACACACTTCGGCATGGTCCATATACTTAAAAAATACACCAAAGTCCTGAGCCTCCGAATCTTGCATTTCATATGCGTAAAATTCCGAACAGGCTGCAGAAATTAGAAATTCCTCGTACATTTCTCGCACTAAACTTTCCATATTAACTACTACTACGTTAAACTTAAGTCCTACACTCTAATTTCATCTAACACAACCGGATCTGCAATGAACCTAATCAGTTTTTCCAAACAGTCACTAAACCCCAACTTTTTTATCTCACGAACAAAGTCTTGTAAATTTATTGTTTTGCTGCAATATTTACGACATGCATTCGCAGCCTTTTCATATTCATAAGCCAAATCACAATAGCGCGACGCCCATTCTGCTCGACTTTTCATTGCATCATTGAAATAATTATTAGCCGTTTCAGTGAACTCATCGCCCAATTTTTTTACTGTCTCTTGCAAAGCACTATTCATATTATTCACTCATTTTTACATTCACGACACTTTTTTATTGCTGGTGGTGGCCCATCTATATGATGACGATATATTTGTTCATAGTGAATGTAACAGGGTAAGCTTAACTGTAGTTCCTTGTTACACCGATATGACGCTGGCAGCTTATCCCAAATTTGCCGTAAACTCAGCGTATCAACGCAAGTTTTTAAATATTCGAGAGGAAAAAATGCTAGATCCTTCTCTTCAAAATCACACAAACTTTTTAAATTACTCTGATATAAACAAATTACTCTGCCGACTTGCTCTATAATTTTTTCTTTAGATAGTTCCGTATCTGACATTTCACACTGAATGAATGCAAGTAGACTCACACAATTTATAGAACAATTTGCAAGGTCGAAATCATTTCAAGATCATCCCACACTATTACAATGCACAAATAACTACTTCAAGGTCACACACCCAAGATGACCTTCAACAAAGTCAAGGTCGTCTCTACCAAGGTCAAGGTCAAGGTCACACACACAACCTTGAACACAAGGCCAAGGCCAAAGCACACGTGCACTTTCAAGGTCAATGACAAGGACATGCGGGCGGGGCCAAAGAGGGGTGAAGCAAGGTCAAGGTCAAGGTCGAGGAGTGGGGGGATCGAGCGAATCGGGTTATGTTCACTACTATACTATCATTATAAGAGGTTCCAGAATAAGGGAATCACAAAATATCTTTTGTGTATCTTGATTAAAATAAGGTCTATGAGAATATAATATTTTTATTGCTGAATAGCACGTTTTTAGTTTCTGATTAACACGTTGTCTTACCAATATTTTTAAAGATTATGTCACATTGTTTCAGTTTGATACCTATATTACGAAACATACTATCTTTAATAATTTCCATTAATAAGAAGAAATCCTATTGACGTACCTGGAGTTACTTTTATAAGATGTTTTTAGTTTTATTAATTAAATTTTCTAAATCAGAATTAATGCAGTTATATGCAAAGTCAAATTTGGAGGGATTGAAGGTCAAATATGTTTGAGTGTCATCTATGTACATGTAGCAATTACAATATTTTAAAGATTTGGGAAACTGAGAGGTGTATATCGTATAGAGTAAATATTTCGTCAATAAATTTGTTATCGTTAGTTCATAACATGTGTATTGAGATTAAGCCCTAATTGATCACGTTATATAATCGGCAAAACTTTAATAAAAGTTTCTGACAGTTTGAACCGTAGAGGAACGTGATGAAATTAAGGAATTTTCATGATATGAATACAAACAGTGAACACCTACATTGGTTAAAAATCGATACGTCGATTATAACATAAAGTTTATGCCATTCTTCTATTGTATGAAAATAAAAACCAAAAAAAAAACAAAAAACAAAAAACTTTACGTGCTTCGTTCGTTTACAATTTATCATCGATCCTTAGACACGCAAGGCATACAAACGATATCCCAAGGGAATACTACACTTCTTGGGCCGCTATATTCAGTGATTTGATTTTTAGATGTGAGACCCTGAAAGTAAAATGCTTAAAAGTATCGGAAAAGAAATGACACAAAAAAAACAATGTGTTGAAGATGGCAACCTGACTTTTTTATAACCGTAATTCTAGGGTATTTGCATTTAGATTGAATTCAATGGTTAATAATTTTAAAATATAGGGGTAATAAATAAGGGTGTTAAATGAATTTTTCAATACAAAATTTGTATAAATAAATTTAGCAAAAATATGTTTTATATTATTTTCATTTCAAATTTCGGTTTATTTTTTTTTAAATAATATTTACTAATGATTCTTTTAACTACCTGTAATAAGACAATAACTCAAGCAAAAAGAATGATATCAGGAAGTTTCAAGTTTACGCCAATTTTGGCAGACATCTGTTTAAGGAAAATTAGGTGTAAAAAATTAAACAATAATTATGAAAAGTATTGAATGAAACTAAGATTTTTTAAAGTGCATTACACACCAAAACTAATCTGAGTTATATTGTTACTAAAGTGCAGATTATTTCAGGTTACAGATGAGACAACATACATTCCCGCCAAAACTAAATTCTGTGATCTTGTTTGCGATGCAACCCGTTATATTACAGTGAAGGAAATTGTAAAATTAGAAAGAATACTACAACAGATTACTTCATGTTACTACTGTATACATCTCATCGTGTTATTTTATATTTTTTATGTAATATTATCGTTTATAAAATATTTTTTCTTATAAATGGAAGAAAAATGGCTCTTTTTAAATTAAAAAAAAAATGAGTTAAGGAAAGCATTTTAATATTGTTAGAACTAATATCGCTGAGCTTGAGGAACCGTGAACTGACTTCTCATAACTAACCAGATCAAGAGAAGCTTTAAGAAAGACTCGAGAAGCCCCTCCATGAACTTCATTCAGAAGAGGTTAACCAGTAAAATGTGGATAAATTAGTGACGAATTACTGATTGACGTCAAGGCAAATGGTTTCTAAAACTAAAGGCTTCCTACTAGCTCTCTTAGATCAAGACATCTTAATAAGAAACTATCTGTAACACAAAGACCCCTCGTTTCAGAACGACCAATGCCGAGTTGGATATCGACAGTCCAGCACACAACAGGATGATGATAAGAGTTTGCCGCATCGGAGTACAAGAAAAGACAAGTGTCAGCCTCCAAGAAAGTGTTATACTATAAATACAGTTCAGAGCCCATTCTGGATAAAAATGAGTTTAGACCGTATAGGAATCTAACTGTGCTTGCGGTGATAGAATTGCACATCCAAGCAAGTAACACTAATAAAAGTGTCATTACAAACAATAAAATTTAAGAGGCAAGTATAATTAGAAAATCGCCAAATACAGTGACATGAAGGTATTAATACGCAGATGTGAGTAGCGTCAGGATGATCCCCATAATTCTGTCATCATCCGGCGTGGTACCAAAGAGTCTTCGGTTTATTACCAAGAGATTAAGTCATAAAGAACACTTGTTTATCTCAATGCAAAAAGCAGTGCTACTACAAGCGTCGGGTAAGCTAAGCTTTAGTTTAAAATTATTTGTCTAAATGACTCACCAAAAATGTAAGATATGAAGTTATGTAATAAAACTTTGTTATGCATATTCATAAAAAATGCCCAACGAATTCACTGTTTCTAGAAATATATTTTATATGTTATAGTCAAAGATTGGAACTCCGGCGCTTCTTGGTTTGGTGAGTCAAATTTCAGATTTGACAAGAAGCTCTAATCAAAGTCCAAATCAATGGTGTGTTTCGACCTTTGACTAACGAAATTATGTCCAATCCTAGGTCAGACTAACTTAGACAGTAAAACGCCGAAACTAATTTTGATGACATCGGGGTGTGACCATTCAGATCTAAATTAGGTATAGATATGTGTTGGCTTGTCAGACTTAGGTATAATAAAACCATATTTTTTTAATTTTAATATTTATTGTTTCAATATTATAAGAATTAATTAAAAGGTAAATAATCACAGTAATTAATATATTTTTTTGTTATTTAGTATTATGACAATAATTAACAAAAAAGTAACTTTTTATTTTGATAAGGTGATACGTTGTGGTATTTTGAGTTGCATAATACGTTTAATTTCTTATATTTACCCAATTTTGAGGAGCAATTTTTATTACAGTGTCATTTTATGAAATATTGGCCACCAAAGTTTACAATTTCTTTGTACTGATCTCCGTTGGACACAGCTGGATGTCGGGCACATCTGTGAAATTAAGTAAAATATTTTTGCATTTTTGTATCTGGTTGCTAGAAAAATTATTATACCCAAAATATTTGAAGCATTTCCTTTGGCCCTATCGAAACTGGGAATCGGTAGGGTTACAGCTTATACAATTGCGATTGGTGGAAGTTTTTGTTCAAATAACTGTTTCATACCATTAGCTTGAGCTTGAAGATCGATAGCCTTTTTTGGTATATATTTATAAGTTCTGTACTAAGTGTGCTGTCAGCACACACATTATACACGACCTGTTAACAAATTATGCAGTATGTGGGCCAGAAATCTCTTTTTGGTAAATGCAAAACATAGTTCAAGAAGTATTTTCCACAGTTAAAGAATTTCTTTCCTCTTTTGGTACCAATGGCCCAGAGTCTTTGTCAATGTGATGATCTTTAGTTTTTTCTTCTGTTGAAGTTTCCTTTTCTCTATGGAAGACAACGGTCTAGGCGTTTCCATATTTCTTTTTTTTTCCTACAACGATAATCATATATTTAGTAAAAAAATGGTTCCTGTAATCGAAAATTCCAGCACTTATTAAAAAAGTTACTATTTACTAGTATTTACTAGTATCAGTTTTCCTTCTCACTGAACAAATTGATAGCGTTTTCTAACTTTTTCTCCGTCTAAAGAACTTTTTATTGAATCTGGCGATGTCTAAATTCCGGCATGAGATTTTCGTCCATAGAAATGTAAAATTTATAGTAAATACTAAGCCACATTTTTACCGCAATTTCTTAAGTATGCGCAATTTCTCTGCAATTGACACAACCGAAGGCCCTCACTCCAACTATTAGTTTTTGTCGATTGGCAAATTCGTGAGCTACGTCATGTGCTTTTTATATATAGGGGACGAAATATCAAAAATTTTGTAAAATGATTTGAATAGTTTAAAATATATTTGTTATCACGATCAAGATACATTTGCTTTTCTGTAAGAACCAACTATCCCCATGCGTGAATCTCTTTAAATCATAACGATTTAACTACTAGTCCCTTTTTAGGGTGATTTTTCTTCTTGTGTACGTTTGGCATAAATCTAAATAAAAGTTTATGCACTATTTTGTGTTATTTGTACACTTTTTATTCAAGACTGTAATTGTGTGATCTCTACCACCATGATATTCGCGATGAATACTTTCAATCACATCGAATAACTCGTCGTTTGTAAGGTATTCGATGATTTTTGTATCGGATAATGACTTAATTAATTTTTTTGTCCACACGTTCAATGCACAGGTATGGAATAACAGATGAATTTATTGGAAGGCCGCACAGATTTAGGCTAGCATGTAAAAACCTTTTTAAATATGTAACAAGTGCACAAATCGGCATTTAAAGCCTTAGATGTTTTTAGAATAGCCTAGGCAAAGCCCGAAACAGTTTATTATGCTTTCGACGTTTGAGTAAAAAAATTAGGTACTCCTGGGTTTGACTAAAAATACGTCAATCAAAGGCCAACATATGAATGTATTTGGAAATTTGTCAAAAGACGTTCGTGAAATCCACGATAAACCAGTCATTCTGTGAAGAGGTTACCTATCGATCCTTGGCTATAACATATACAAAGTGATCAAAAAGTACGGCAGAATATTTTCTTAGCAAAGAATTTTCGAGAAAAATGTATTAGACAAAAGTTGTAGGACTTGAATTCGACTTTGACCTTTACCTTCAAGGTCAATCATGTATCGAGTTGATTTTTTCAAATCGAAATACCGATTTTTTATTGTAAAAATTGAAAGCGAAAATTTTTATATCCAATGGTATAAAGAACATAGAGGTCAAATCACATCCAGAGGTCATTTGAGGATCAAACATTTTTTCATCATGAAAAACTCAAAGGCAAGGAGTGCTGGAGAAAAGCGTTTTCTATAATATTGTAGGAAATTAAACGACGTGTCTTAAGTTGACCTTGAATTTTACCCTTAACCTTCACCTTGAAGGTCAAATAAAGTTTTTTAATTGAGACGCCAAACGTTTGATCCCGGAAATAGAGAGAGGATAATTATATGTATCGATATGGTCTCGAAATAATCTGGAAGATAAACGCCTTGCTTTAATCATCTGGACTCGCACAACACCTTTCTTTAATTGGCTAAATTCGTACAACGCCTTTCCTCGAACGGCTGGATTCACACAACGTTTTGCGTTGATCGGCTGGGTTCGAACAATACCTTGCCTTAATCGACTGGGTTCTGCTGGGTTCACACAACGCGTTATCTTAATCGACTGGACTCGCAAGACACCACTCTTTAATCCAAGCTTTTTTAAAAATTTATCACGATCTTGATGTGGCCTTCAAGATGAAGATCAAGGTAGGGTCAGCTTAAGACGCACCATTTAATTTACTACAACGATTGTAGAAAACGTTTTTTTTCCAGCACTCCTAGTCTTTGAATTATTGCCTGGTATACACCAATTTATGATGCAAAGATATTGGACCCTCAAATGACCTCTGGAGGTAATTTAACCCTCATCTTATTGTGCCGTTGATTAGGAAATTTTCTCTGCTTTCCATTTCTGCAATAAAAAAGGAATGTTTCAGTTTGGAAAAATAACTCAACTTTCAATTGATCTTGAAACTAAAGGTCACGGTAAAATTCAAGGTTACAATTAAATTATTTCCTACAATTCTTGTAGAAAACGTTTTGCGCTCCTAGTCTTCGACTTATTGGATGATTCATATCAATTTATGGTGTAAGGATATTTGAGCTTCAAGTGACCTCTGGATGTGATTTTTCTCATATGTTTTTTATACCGCTGGATAGGAAATTTTTCTCGCTTTCCATTTGTGCAATAAAAATGGGGATTTTAATTTGAAGAAATCAACATAACCTTCGATTAACCTTGAAAGTCAGAGCCAAGGTCAAACTAAAGGTTGCCATCAGGCGCGCCGGTTAATTTCCCACAACTTTCCTCTGAAACATTTTTCTCGAAAATCCTTTGCTAAGAAAATATTCTGCCGTACCGAGACTTTTAGATCACCCTATATACAATTCTCTTTAGTCATTCGATACATGTAAACAACAAAAATAACGAAAATAACAATTTTTTATACTAGAATGGAATATTTTTTCCCGCATTTAAAAAAAATCACAGTACTTTTTACAAAAAAAAGGTAGTATTAACACTTACTATGGTTTTATTTTTCTCAACGTAGAATTATTTTTTGTGGTATTTATTTTTTCCAGGCTAATATAGCGGGTCGCGAGGTAAGCAAGTTCCTGAAAACTTTAACCTTTGTTTGGTCAGAGTTTTCGCAACTGTGACTAAAGTAACAAGTGCTATTTTGAACTTCTTAAATTTTCATATAGTGGTCTTATTTTTTGTATTTCCACTCTTACAATTAGATCCACTTCAGTGTTGTTTTGCAAAGGAAAGCTTCAGCCCTACTTAATGTTTAATAAAACTAAGATTGTGTTGCTCTCGCATGATCACCTGTTAAAAAAGTAGGTGGTTTAGAGTTTAGCAAACTGTAACAAACCTAGGAGTCAACGGCATGTGTAAATTTTTAGGCAACATATTGATTGATTATTTTAAAATATTTTGTTTTTCTTTTACATATTATTCTCATGTATATTTGTAGCTAACATTTATTTATTAATCGAGAAGCTATTTACCTCTTTTTTACTTTTAACATTGTTATTATCTAGATTTGTCCAAACCAAAAAAATATATATTGGTTGTTAAAATAACATCGTTGCAAAATAATGTAACTTTATATAATTCAGTTAATATTTCAGATAGAAGTCAGCCAATGGATTAAGACGAATTTCGAAGTAAATATCAGAAATTTCTCTCGCTGTTAAAAAATTCGTATATTTCGTTAACCCAAAAGAGAATAAATTGGAACGTTTTGAGTAGAGCATGAACAAATAGGATAAAAATATGAAGGTTACCTGATGTTACGACAGCTATATTAAATTATTAAATTTTTTCGGGAAATATAGACGAATGAATTATAAATTTTAAAAAGTAAATAATTTATCTTGGAACACGCAAGTTTAAAATGCGATCCAAACTTCTGGCAATAAAAGCTCATTGAAGCTTGAAAGCTCTTTATAAATAGGTCATAAAGAACGTGATTTATTTTTAAATTTTCGTTACATAGTAGAGTTTATTATATAAAATTATATTTATTTTAACTTTTTAAATTTAGTACATTTACCACTGGCATCGCAAGATAATAATTTTAGTAAATATAAATCAAATATACCCTGTAAAAAAGACATGTATTAAATGTAATATAAATGTGCTTGAAGCAAATTTCATAAATGTTTATTAAATGCATTTAATGTAATGCACTAAAATTAATAATTTATATTAATCTAAATTAACTTATTCTATTAAATTTAATGTAATCGTACATTAAATTTAAAGTTTGATTATTACTTTTTAAGCTGACTATGTACATTAAATATACAGCCAGTGTTCATTGAATTTGAAATATGTTATCATATATTTAATGCACCAATATTAATATGAGTTCGAAAAATTCTGAAAATACCAGGAAAAGGTGAACATTTTTCCTATAGGTAATGTCCGCCATCTAGATCGGTTTCGAACTTATTGGAACTCTTAGAATATCATGCAATTATATATGGAATATTAATGTAAATTCCGTTAGTATTAGGGTATATGTGAATTAATTTTAGCGTACAGAAATTGAAATATCTTTTGAGTTACTTTTTTGAAATTTAAGATACCATTTAATTCAGTTTAATGTACAACGAAGTGATATTTCAATGGTTACTTTAAATTCAAAGTAAATGTAAATTATTCACGATTTTCGGTAAAAAATCATTAAATTTGCATTAAATTTTAGCTTATTTTTAACAGTGTATCTAAACGGTTAGAAAGTAATATTAAATTTTATCATTCTTTTATTACTGAAATAGTCTGATATATTTTTATATACATATTTTTAACTTCATAAATAAGGTCTAGCCTAGCGATAGGTTTTGTCTCTAATAAAATAGTGTCTAGTTTAAATAAGAAATAAATGAAATTAAAACAAAAATTAAAAGCATGTTTTCATATATATCATAAAATATGACAAAACATATGGCTACACGCAACATGTCTAATCACATAGATAATTTTTAATCGACATTTGAAATTGGGTGCTAGCATAATATATATATATATATATATATATATATATATATATATATATATATATATATATATATATATATATATATATATATATATATATATATATAACTCAAATACGGAAGCTCATGGTTGCCAAATAAAGAATTCTAAACTTCCCCATATTGAATTTTACGTTTCCTCAAAATGATAGTATTCTCGTAAACTTTGTCTAATTGTAGATTGTTAATAAATATTATAAGAGATAATATAAAACTATCGGCTATGACGAACGCGACTAACAGATGTTATTGTTTAGAGCAATCCCGCGAAAAGTGGTCCCTCAATCCCGCGGGATCTCGCACCATTTTTTGACCTGCAACGCGATGCGCGCAAATTTGTTTCTACGTATCTTACCGACTTACCGCGCAGCGCGGCTAGTGCGCTGCTGTTTTGACCTCGCCATCGCCAGTCGAGCGTAGACTAACCGTGTGTTTCTGTTCATTCGCTGTCCAGCATTTTTCATAAGTAAATAAATAAACTTGTATGTATTTAGTGACACGTTTTGCCAGTCTATATTGAGCTTATTTGTTTGTACTTGTACTGGAAATATCAGATGGCGAAGAGTAATGACAAGACAATGACATTATTAAGAAAACATTTACTATGAACAAATAAGCTGGCCAATTTCGATTTGGTAGGACTCTTAGGTTAAGTAGTTATGATTTTTATGGAATATGTTATATGAAATAAAGTTTGTTGGCTAATTTTACGTTAATTTCCGTATTGTTATAGTTGATAACCGCATACGTACAAGTAAAAAAGAAGGGTGATAATGTGACCGATTTCAAAAGGGAAGCTGGTGGAAATCGGATTGTTTGCACTCTTCGTTACTGGTAAATACCATTGTTATACAACTTAAAAATTCAAATTAATAAAATCATATCACATAAGCTGCCCTGATCTATAAATATACTAAATTATTGCAGGTAAAAGGTGAATGAAACATGTCTTTGTTCAAAGAATCAGAACCCAAGCCTGAGAAAGAGAAAAGTAGTAATGGTGAGGGCAGCCAAAAGGGTTTGTGCGTTTTTTCAAGAAAAATGATAAAGGTTGTGAATATCTGCTGTGGTCAGATCAATTAAAAATTAATCAACGTTCAACTAAAGGTTTGAAAATACATTTAAAAACTAAACAGAGTATACTACATGGATACTGTGTTTAGCTGTCCCGTAACGAGGGTACATGAGAAGTCATACTAAAGAAGAAACTCAAAACTATGGACAGTTTTATCATTAAGTAAAAATATTCTCCAGAATGGTATGTAAAGATAGATTCACCTTAGGTTCATTTTGCATCTCATCGGATCCGAAAAACTTGTTTTCTAAAAGCTGATACAAACTCCCTAATTCAAAAGATATAATCAGATCTATTGTAACGAACTTTTCCAATATAGTAAAGGCCGACATGATAATTGAATTTTAACATCTCGAGCAACAAGAACATAGATTATCGATGAGTAGACACAACACAAGAATCGCCAATACTTAAATGTAAACGTCCACTAGAAATAAACTAGTTTCAATCTTGGTTTGGTCCGTATACATAGCTCGGGTACCGCAGAATACTTTGTCAGCTTGGTTAAACAACGCCTAGCAAGTTTTGGTCTTGATTTAAACACATATATTATCACATATACAATAGATGGTGCTATAGGAATGGATTTCACGCCTGAAGAAATTATTTTTACGTACGAAGATCTACTAAAGAAAGTAAGGAAACTGGTCAAGATTTTTAAATAGTCACCAACTCGAAATGATATTTTTTTTGTAAAAATATGTGAAACAACTAGGAGAAACTACAAAAGAATTGGTCTTTGATTCTTAATTGTCCTACTCGCTTGAACAGCCTTTTAGTTATGTTGGAATGATTTTACATTTTGAAAAATTGGATTGATCAAGCTCTGATCGATATTGGATCTGACACGAAATTCAGCGACAAAGAATCGGTCAGGATAAATGATTTCATAGTCAGCTTACAGCCTTCTAAATTGACCGTTGAGCCACTCTGTAGACGAGATTCGACGCTCATAACTGTAGAAACAATATTTCGATTCATTTAAAAAAATTGCAACAACAAGACACTGAATTGAACAAGCAACTATCAAAGTCTCTTCGTGAACGTTTACAAAAGGGCCGCACTGAAATGACAGGAATTTTAATTTATTTATAAAACCCTATAAAATATGAAGAAGAGACAACAAATGCAGATCACATATATTTCATCCCAAAAAAAGCTGCAGTACATTCGGAGTTGGAGATGTTGAGTACTAAGACGAGGTATCTGAAAATACACCTCAAGGTGGAACATTTGCATCCATAGGTCCTGCACTCACATTAAAAGAAGAGTTAGAGAAACAGCTTAAACAGGAAAAAGAAATATTTAAAAAGAACCTAGACAACAAACAAAAAAAATTACGTACAGCGAGACCCGATGAAATCATAGGAGAGTATTTGTCTCTTATCTATGATTATATATTGATTGTCAAACCAACTAGCGTAAAAGTGAAAAGGGCTTTTTCTGCAACAGGATATATTTGCAACTCTTTAAGTAGCAGCCCGGGAGATAATACCATAAACGACACTTGCTTCTTAAGAGCAAAATTTCCATAGTTAGTACTTATAGCAAAGTGACTGTTTTTATGTACGAAAAGCAAGAAAGGTAGAATAAACAAAAGTAGATTATTTCATTTTATGCTAAAAATGATTAAAATTCAAAATACCTCAGTTAAGCCTTGACTGCTTTCTTTTATAAAATTTACTACCGTTGATTATTTTAAATGTCTGATAAAAGTAAATTCTTAATGACAAACACATATCTTACTACAGGTCTATATAACAACTATGCGAGATCCCGCGGGAGATTGATCAATTCCGCATTTTAGCACCGCAGGATTGAAGAGGCTGCAGGATTGCAATCCCTAATTGCAATACAATTAAAAAATATTTACTCATTTCTTCTACTCAATAAAATTTTACAAATATCCGCCGATGCAAATATCGTCACACCAACATAACGAAACAAAATGGCGACAATAGGAAACGGTCATTTCTATCTACGATTACTAGTGTAGCAAGCCACAATGTATCCGATATCTAGCGGAAAGCAGAAATACTACACTCTGAAGCATAACCTTCTTAATTTTATTTTTATTGATAATTATTGTTCTATCGAAATAAGATGAATATTTAAATCATTCTAGTTAGGTTAGGGAACAAGGAATACAATTTGATTTAAATCCATTAAGAATGTTTCTCGTTATGTAGTATCACAAAGGAAAACCTCATTCTTCTTTACATAATAGATTAGTACGTAAGCTCAAAATGTTTTAAAAGTTCAAAATTGACAAATGACAGTGGGAGACTATGCCATTCATATATCAGTTGCAATCTAAAGCATTCAATTTATCCAATTTTGATGATGTTTTTTAAATATAGCTGTGAAAAGAAAAATACGAATTATTTCAGTGTTGTTAAAATACGTGAAAAGGTTTGTAAATATTGAGTTTAATGTTAGCTCATCCATAGTTTTAATGAAAAAGTTTTAATAAAATTGATGTATAGTTATATGATTTTTAAATTCTATAGCCTTTAAAACTTTTATGATAAAATCTCGAGCACAGTTTAGAAAAAAATCCAGGTGCAAAAAATAGTTATTATACTTTTCCCATCCCGGACAAAAACGTACGCTCTATATATGAAATATCATCATCATAATCGCCAGCGTGTTACAATTCACTGCTGGTCATAGTCCTCTTCTCTGTTCTCTATCTTGAGCGGTTTAAAACCAGTATCTTCCCATAAATTCCTTTATATCGCCTAATCAGCATTTTAGCAGCCTAGTGACATTTCTCTTTGTCTTTCTAGGCCTCCAATATACTTCTAATTATATCTTCGAGTTTAATCTAACGATGTACAATAACCATGATATCTATTATTTTCCTTTTATCTCTAAGGCATTCGTTTTTCACTCTGTCTCTCATTGGTATTTCTAGCCCCGAGCCTCCTTCACTCTGTGTTACTTTAAGCCTAATAGCACTTTTCTCAACTAAAGTTATTGTCTCTAAACCATATGTTGCTGTTATAGAAGTCTCATAAACTTATCCTTTGAAACAAAGAAATACATCAGGATTTCTAAAAACATAACTCAACCATCCGTAGGCGGCCTAGGTTAAACTTATCGTTGTAATCTCTGCTGTCTGATTTTCTTTCCCCAGTTTTATATCGTGTCCGAAATTAAACTAAGTGGCAGAATATAAGTGTTCAATGGAATGAATTTTTGTATAGGGTCATTCGTTTATTCTGTTTAAGGTAAATTTGACTTGTTAATACCGTTTTTTCTTTATTGTAACCGAAAATTAACTACTTAGACCTAAGAAGTCCTAACGGTGGATATCATGAAACAGATACACAATTTAATATATACAAAAGGCTACATTATTTACAATTATATGTTTTCAATAATAAAATTATTAAAAGGAATAGGAATTCGATTTGTAAAATGATCCAAACAACACAACGATAAAAAAAACATATTATAGAGCCTTTGAGAGCATCCAATTTGAAAGTATACGTAACTTTTACCGTTACTCTATGGCAAAAAATGCTGTAAATATAAAACCATGCAATAAAAACTATTTCGAGGATAGCCATCGATTCTCAAGCGGAATTTTGCGATCTACAAAGAAAACCCTTTAAAGGAGAACCACAAACTAACTTGAAAAATTGCACTAAAGGGTGAATACTAAAGTTGAAGCTATTTTATAATGCAACTAATTTCACAATTTCATAAAACGAGGTATCTGATACATATATTCTTAGAACTTTTTGAACTTTATGCCCCCTTAGTTAGAGTTCTAAATTACTTCTAGGTAGATTTGTATTTTCAACTGACTTTATTTCGATATTATTCTTGTATAGTTGTATAGCTATTGATCGCTGTGTCATATCTTTTTGTCTAAGTTAATGACTTTTTGGTGCTTGCACACATATCTATAATACTTTTTATCTTTATTAGAGGAGACCGGTGATGGTTGACTGTAGGGATGGGTAGACTAACCTCCAAAAACTCGTCAGTTAATCGTATATTGCGTCATCCAATGATAGTTGAGAATCACGCTCCAAGTCCCGCTTAGTCATTAGATGCATTGTATCGTGGTGAAAAAGCGATGGACAAGAAAGGTAAGGTTAATGAAAAAGCAAAGGCCAAAGGGAAAGGAAGAGAAAAAAAGTATTGTTGGTAATAATAATGATACATTTGATTTAGATAAAAAAAAAGCCGATTAGGCTGGAGTCCACTAGATCCTATTCTGAGAGTATTCCTAATGAACAATGGATTCAGTGCATAACTGTAAGTTATGTGCCCATTCCAAATGTGTAAAGGAAAATTTAGTATTTTTCGAATACAAAGAGTTACATAGTTTCTAAATTTCATAAGATTAAAACTTAAATTAGAGGTTAAAAATGTATGTATAAATAAATAAATAAATATATATATATATATATATATATATATATATATATATATATATATATATATATATATGTAATCGAAGATTTTCGGGCCTGAGTCCCTCTCAGGACTGTAAGAAAGCTGATGTTTCGGTGAAATCTCATTCAACATTTTCAAAGCTCACTGTATGGCGTCTACGAGCGTTGTAAAAAGTGTAATATTTATTTAAATTAAGACTTTAAAATACTACTTCCATTCTAGTATAACAAAATGACAACGAATATAGATTCTACATAGAAGCGCCGTTCTTGGTTAGAAAGCGTCGCCAGTCATGGGTACCGAGGGACTGAGGGATCAGGAGTCTTGGAAAATTATATTTTGCATTTTATGTGAGTGTAGGTTCCAATCTCGTTACAGACATTTTTTTTATATTTCTGTAAACATATATTATTAAAATTAATATAAATTTATTTTCCATTTATTTAAATTTAACTCGAATTAATTAAAAATGAAAATAAGATAATCAAAGATATTATTTTTATTTCTTGTTATTTAGACTATCAAATAATTTTGTTTTGCTTTTTTATTTCTGACAATATTGTATGCTTACTTTAGGAAATTTGAAATTTTTTTATACATTTTTCATCGTGTAATCACGGCAAGCACACTCTTAACATTTTTATGTAAAACAATTCTATATACGATAATTTCACATGCCAAACACAAAATACGAATATAAAATGACCCTACCGAACATAAACAATAAAATTAGCTTTAATCAAGTACAAATTCGTTTAAGAATTTGGTTTTGGTGAAAAAGCTTGTTGTCAGATATAAATAATTTGTGATGGTATTTTTTTAACTTTTCAACATTTTTGAAAATTAAAATTTCAGTAAGAAATAAAGAAATCTATCTGCCGTATTTGAATAGTTCTTTATAGGTAGTATCCTTTCAGGCAGAGAAAAAGAAATATACAATCAGTTTTTTCTTGCAAATACAACTCTAGTCCTCTCTTCATACGCGTTTCGATCACCTTATGGTCTTGTTAATGGAGCTGTCTCTAACCGAGAGAAACATGCGCAGGAATCAACTGCGATATAAAATTTGTAATTCCACAATACGTCGATAGGATATTAAAAATCTGCCGACTTCAATGCCATACTGAAAAAGATCGCCGGTTAAACAACATCTATACAACCACCGGAGAAGTTCGAAATTTTAAAAAATCAAAATTTCAGTAAAAAACAAAGAAATCCATCTACCATATTTAAATAGTTGTTTACAGGTGTTATATTTTCAAGCAGAGAAAATGAATTATAAAACAGTTTGTTTCCTGCAAATTAAACTCTGGTCCTCTCTACATACGCGTTTCGACGAATTTATATCTTATGTAGCAGTTGTTTCCTGCGAATGTTGCTCTCGGTCCATACAGCTCCACTGACGAAACCATAAGGTGGTCCGAACGCGTATGGAGAGAGGACCAGAGTTATATCTTCAAGAAACAAACTGCATACTTCCTTTTCTGTGCTTGAAAGGATAATACCTATAAACAACTGTTTAAATAAGGCAGATGGATTTCTTTGTTTCTTATTGAAATTTAGATTTTAAAAATTTTGCACTGCTTCCGTTGATTGTATAGATGTCATTTGACTGGCGATATTTTTCAGTATGTCAGGTCTTTAATATCCTACCGACATACTTTAGAATTTATATTTTATATAGCAGTTGTTTCCTGTGAATAGTGCTCTTGATTCGATACAAATCCACTGACGAGACCATAAGGTGGTCAAAACGCATATGGAGAGAAGACCAGAGTTGTATTTGCAGGAAACAAACTGTTTCGTTTTCTTTGCTTGAAAGGAATATGAATATGAATATATATATATATATATATATATATATATATATATGTTATGTCGGATTCTCAGGGATGTGATGTGTAATCGAAGATTTTCGGGCATTCCATATATGTGCTGAGTCTCTCTCAGGACTGTAAGGCAGTTCACTCGTTGACGCCGTACAGTGAGCTTTGAAGATGGTGAATGAGATTTCACCGACACGTCAGATATCTTACAGTCTTGAGAGGGACTCAGCACATACACAAAATGCGCGAAAACCTTCGATATATATATATATATATATATATATATATATATATATATATATATATATATATATATATATATATATATACGACTATTTCTTCTCCTGTAATAGCGGGCTGCAAAGCAAACAAGCTTCCGTAATTTGGTTTTTGGCGTGAACGCCCTTTGCCGCATATATAAGATGAAATGACGCAAAAGCAGGAAACACATCTCAATAAGAATGAAAAAGAAAAATAAATTGCATTAAGATAAAATGATTGTTCAAGAGGAATAAGGTCAAGTTCTGTAACCAACAATTTTGCGTTCAGCTTTACAACGGAAATATTTTCACCAAACCTCCATGTGAAAGTATTTTACCCATACTGAAAAACGCATAATACATCTCTCTTCCATAAAATATGTTTGCAAAAAAGTTCACTAATTAACAAATTTTCTAGTTAGCTTTTAATTTTAAGCTTCCTTACATAAATCTGTCTAATTTAACAAGCTTCCGAAATTTGGTTTTTGGCGGGAACGCCCTTCGCCACATATATAAGAAGAAATAACGCAAAAGCAGGAAACACATCTCAATAAAAATGAAAACGAAAATAAATTGCATCAAAGTAAAATGCTTGTTCAAGAGGAATCAGATCAAGTTCTATAACCAACAATTTTGTGTTCAGCGTTACAACGGAAATATTTTCACCAAACTTTCTTGTGAATGTCCTTTACACATACTGAAAAACGCATAATACATCTCACTCCCATAAAATATTTTTGCAAAAAAGTTTACTCATTAACAAATTTTCTAGTTGGCTTTTAATTTTAAGCCTCGTTACATAAATTTTTGGCAGGAACGCCCTTTGCCGCATATATAAGATGAAATAACGTAAAAGCAGGAAACATATCTCAATAAGAATGAAAACGAAAATAAATTAGATCAAAGTAAAATGATTTTTCAAGAGGAATAAGATCAAGTTCTGTAACCAACAATTTTGTGTTGAGTTTTACAACGGAAATATTTTCACCAAACCTCCTTGTGAATGTTCTTTACACATACTGAAAAACGCATAGTACATCTCACTCCCATAAAATATATTTGCAAAAAAGTTCACTAATTAACAAATTTTCTAGTTAGCTTTTAATTTTAAGCCTCCTTACATAAATCTGTCTAATCTAACAAGCTTCCGAAATTTGGTTTTTGGCGGAAACGCCCTTTGCCGCATATATAAGATGAAATGACGCAAAAGCAGGAAACACATCTCAATAAGAATGAAAAAGAAAAATAAATTGCATTAAGATAAAATGATTGTTCAAGAGGAATAAGGTCAAGTTCTGTAACCAACAATTTTGCGTTCAGCTTTACAACGGAAATATTTTCACCAAACCTCCTTGTGAATGTTCTTTACACATACTGAAAAACGCATAGTACATCTCACTCCCATAAAATATATTTGCAAAAAAGTTCACTAATTAACAAATTTTCTAGTTAGCTTTTAATTTTAAGCCTCCTTACATAAATCTGTCTAATCTAACAAGCTTCCGAAATTTGGTTTTTGGCGGAAACGCCCTTTGCCTCATATATAAGATGAATTAACGCAAAAACAGGAAACATATCTCAATAAGAATGAAAACGAAAATAAATTGCATCAAAGTAAAATGATTGTTCAAGAGGAAGCAGATCAAGTTCTGTAACCAACAATTTTGTATTCAGCTTTACAACGGAAATATTTTCACCTAACCTCCTTGTGAACGTCCTTTACACATACTGAAAAACGCATAATACATCTCACTCCCATAAAATATTTTTGCAAAAAAGTTCACTCATTAACAAATTTTCTAGTTGGCTTTTAATTTTAAGCCTCGTTACATAAATTTTTGGCAGGAACGCCCTTTGCCACATATATAAGATGAAATAACGTAAAAACAGGAAACACATCTCAATAAGAATGAAAACGAAAATAAATTGCATCAAAGTAAAATGATTTTTCAAGGGGAATAAGATCAAGTTCTGTAACCAACAATTTTGTGTTGAGCTTTACAACGGAAATATTTTCACCTAACCTCCTTGTTAATGTCCTTTACACATACGAAAAATGCATAATACATCTCACTCCCATAAAATATATTTGCAAAAAAGTTCACTAATTAACAGATTTTCTAGTTAGCTTTTAATTTTAAGCCTCCTTACATAAATCTGTCTAATTTAACAAGCTTTCGAAATTTGGTTTTTGGCGGGAATGCCCTTTGCCGCATATATGAGATGAAATAACGCAAAAGCAGGAAACACATCTCAATGAGAATGAAAACGAAAATAAATTGCATTAAAGTAAAATGATTGTTCAAGAGGAATCAGATCAAGTTCTGTAACCAACAATTTTACGTTCAGCTTTACACGGAAATATTTTCACCAAATATCCTTTAAACATACTGGAAAGCGCATAATACATTTCACTCCCATAAAATATTTTTGCAAAAAAGTTCACTCATTAACAAATTTTCTAGTTTGCTTTTAATTTTAAGTCTCCTTACGTAAATCTGTCTAATTTATCAAGCTTCCGAAATTTGGTTTTTGGCGGGAACGCCCTTTGCCGCCTATATAAGATGAAATAACACAAAAGCAAGAAACACATTTCAATAAGAATGAAGGCGAAAATAAATTGCATCAAAGTAAAATGATTCTTTAAAAAGAATCAGTTCAAGTTCTGTAACCAACAATTTTACGTTCAGCTTTACACGGAAATATTTTCACCAAATATCCTTTAAACATACTGGAAAGCGCATAATACATCTCACTCCCATAAAATATTCTTGCAAAAAAGTTCACTCATTATCAAACTTTCTAGTTTGTTTTTAATTTTAAGCCTTCTTGCATAAATCTGCCTATTTTAAAAACGAAACAAATAAAACAAGAAAATTAAATATATTTACCTTACATATTATGCATCAGAAGAAATATAAAAACTTAACGATATATCATAAGATAAGCTTTATTTGTTTTTTTTCTGCTAATGGCCTGTGGTAAAAGTATCTAAAAGCAAAAAACTTTTAATGCAGATTAAAAGTTTTCTATCAACATGGCAAGGTACATGCTAATTTCTCTTTTGTTTTAAAGAAGAAAATCACATTACTCTTATCCAATAGCAAAAACCTTTAACGGATATTAAATATTTTACTACCAAAATTGTTTGGTACAGGTTCGCACTTCTTATGTTTTAAAGAAGGAAAAGAGACCAATTCTCTTTGGTCATAGGATTATAGGGGTGTAAAGTTCAGAAACTTGACAGCGTGATGTATTAGATAATCAAAACGGCCCAAAAAGTGTCTTTTGCTCACAAGCTAGCCTAAGATATTTTAGGAAGCTTTAAGGCCATAAAGCTAAAACATGTAGCATACATTAAAAGAGAATGTATCAAAATGAAGATCGACGTTAAATACTGACTCTTTAAAAGCTATAATTTGAATTAATTTTTGATTATAATTTGTGTAATATTTTAGACGAAATAGCTTACTTGAAATATCATAAATATAAGGACCTATGACTACATTACATTTGTAATGAAATTGTTATTTTCTGGAAATATACGTATATGTAACGGAATAAAACGTTCTTATTGTTTATCACAAAAATATCTTCTCATATCTTCCCAACGTCGAAAAAAAAAAAGATTTTTTCAACTGGCTGCGCTAATTTTAAGTAGAGTGGTTCTTGAAAGGATAATTGGTATGTAACTCTGAGCGGATCCAACTTCAGCAAAATTTTATGTTCTGGCATGATAGACCGCCCAAAATTTAATAGACTGGGATTAGAAAAGGGAGCACCTGCTGGGTCTTTAAAGCACCTTTCTAGACTAGCATTATAGGGGAAAATATGCTTATAGGAATGTAGTTTATTATTGATGCTACATACGCGGCAAAAATGTGGATGCATATTACAATTAGGGTTATACTTTTTTCTTCCTCCTAATCTGACAAGGGGCATATTGAGTCGACACTATTTTTGACGAGTGGTATGGGCAGCGTCGTTCGTGACATTGATACCTCCATGCATGTGGTGCGGTAATGAACAGACATGAGAATTCATCGACAAATGTAAACTAATTTGGATTTTGTGTCAATTGAACGCGCCTAACGGAAGTCAATTAGTGCGCAAGCTGGACAAAGGTTTTAAATAGAGGCCATTTTGCCTTGATTTTTAACTTTTTCCTAATGTGGTTCGGCCGAAGCAGCTACAATTTTTAGTTGCCAAATTTTTAGGATTCTGAGATGGAAAGTCGAAAATTATCCAGGTAATTTTGTTGAATTTTAGTGTACCGCATCTTTTGCCAGGTTGGCAGTTATGGTTCTTTTTATCGGGATAAACAGGGATTTTGTGCAGTTTGCATGTGTCAGCAAAGTAATCAGTCTAAACCTCAAAATCATCGGGGTCCTCCCTACTGCGCCATTCCATCCTACCAGGAGGGAAACTACATTGCTCCCTACCAGTTAGAAAACCGCAATCCATCCTCAGTGGAATTGTTATGCTGCGTAAGAACCTTATAGTTTGGAGAGTATTTGTTTTCGTCAACTATTTTAATTTAACTAAATAATTTAATTAGAATTATTCTATAAGACCAATAAACTTCTTGCCTTTGATAGTTCGTTTAATTTTTTTGTTTTAAATTTTTGTCAATAGTTGAGTTAAAAGCTAGGTCCAGACAACGTCGTGGAAAGTCTCTGCTAGATGCAGTGGTGCCCTTAAATTTTTCCCACCCCTACTCCCCGGCACAGGGGTTAGCTTGGCACTTTGCTTACTGGTGCGGCTACTAGCCTTCAACTCTACTCTGGTCAAATTATTTTATTTATCTTGCACCTCTCTGTGAGGTCTTCTTCTTAAATACCAGTGTAACAAATATTTATATATCAATAATATATGTGACAGGCATTTGCAATGAATAAAATAATTATTATAAATAAGTCAACTTATCGATAAAAAATTATTTTTATTTGCAACAAATAAAATAGTTATTATGAAAAAAAAATCAATTTCGTGATTAAAAACTATCTTAGCTTGTATCAAAATAGTATAATAGAATGCAAATTATTTAATTCCACGTCAATTAGTCAGAAAGCATTTTTTCGTTTTTACAAGCGAAGGGATTTTCTTTGCCGCTCATTGTCTAGGAGAGATTCTTTTCGCGGCATCTATTTAAGGAAAAATCCTCCAATCCACAATTTTTAAGAGGTTTTTTTTTCACCGACACAGGAAATGGTGTGATTTTCCTCACTGCTTTTTGTTTCGAAGAATTTTTTTGCCGGATTATTCTGGAGGGATTGTATTCGCCCCAAATTTAATAGTAATGTTTTTCATAGCTACCATCAGTATATGCATGATGATACCCCACCTTCTTTTTCCGCTACTGTTCAACAATATTTACAGAACCAATATCCCAATCGACAGATTGGAAGATGCAATGAGTCACCAGGAAGATGGCCACTACGTTCTCCAGAGTTAAATATGTGTGATGTATACAAGACTCCAGTGAACATCCGCGAAGAATTATTGATGTGGATTTTAAACGCTGGCAATCTTTTTGATAATCCTGAGATATTAGATAAAGTCCAATTTAATTTTTAAAAAGTGTGAATAAGTGTATTCAGCAAGATGAAGGCCATTTTGCACCTTGAAATCTCAAGGATTTTTGTCCTCTAATGGAATCTCAAAATTTTACCATGAAATATATTATTACCAACTATAAACGCCTTACCAAATCCTGGCAACACCCTGTAAGGTACCTCAGTTCAGACTTACCTAATGATTGTCCTAATGCTGACTGGAGTCTACCTATACGCTAGCTCATCTCAGGGTAGATTCGTTGTTTTTATATTTTTCCACTATTTTTAATACATTGCCTGTGTAAGTTTTATAAATGTCTAAATCGGGAAAAAGGCGCCACCAAATTTTACTTTAAAATGAGCCCTAATGATTATACTACGAGCACTTGTATTAAAGAAAACTTGGAAAAGAATAAATATTTAATATGCCATATCCAGGTAAATAAATCGCAGAGTCTAAGTACTTAAAAGTATCCTTATTTAAAATTATAGGAAATAAAACCAATTAAATAGAGGCCAATACATTTATTCCTCACGTTATAACCCTTCCCAGATATTAAGTACACCCCTGGAAAAAGTTATCACCATGTGAATTATTGCAAGCTCCTCTAATGGGGCTATCTAATAGAAGTGCGATTACAAATGTTAAATTGCAATAGAGAAACCTTGTTGACTTAGTCGAAAGTTATTGTCTTTCTATGACGTAGCAAAATGTGAAAGTCAAAACCAAAGAATAAATTAAGCTTGACAGTGTCCTGCACAGTGAACGGCAAACCGATCCAAAAAGTAAACAAATCAACTACTACCTTTGGCAGGTTTACGTCGACATAGCCCAGTTATAGAAGAAAAGAACACACTCTATTTTAAACTGGACTATGAAGTTCCATAAGCCCAACAATGCAGGAGACTATCAACTTTGCAGTAATAAAAAAACAAGCAATATCAAAAAAAACTACAAAAATATCTGCAAAGAGAAAGAATTAGAAAATTGATAAGGAGAGAGATAATGAGTGTTTAGATGACAGTTAATAAAAATATAAGCAATAGAAAATTACAAAAAAAGGTGATAGATAATTACAAAAATTAGATCATAGAAATCAATTTATAACTGTCGCTCAAGTGGTTAAAATCTTAATACAATTTTTCTGAAAAGTATGTTACAATTTTGAACAAAATAACTAGTTTCCAAAATATTCAATTATTAAACAATTAAAATTTTCAATAAAGGTATCATTATCATAATCATTATTTTAAACAATAATTAAATGGGTACTTGGCCACTCTGGGACTCTAAAACAGAACCAAAAAAAAACCTCAATTACAGTAAAGTATCGCAAAAATAAAACATTTAAATTTGAGGCTGTAGCGCAACGAAGTCGACTGCGTTTCACCTTACATAGTTTACTGGTTCGCCGCAAATATATGATATGGTAAATTACCAAAAGATAAATAACATTAAAAAAAATATATTAAAGTCTAGATATTTAAAATCTATTAATTAGAAAGGTTCAAAAACATATACACAAGAATCCCCTACCTGTTAGCCCTCTAGGTAATCGAACAGAAAAGTGTGTTTAGATAACTAAACGATTCAAAATACAGGTTTAATACCCATTAGGCTTAACAATCAGAAACTCTTGTGTACATACTTTGGCTAAAATTTGGCACTTAGCTGAATCACTTTAAAACAGGTGGTTGAACAAGGCCTGTGACATAGACGGCTTCCCTAGGCAGGACGTTGACCTGGCTCAATATGGAGATTGTCCTCTTCAGAGGCTCACAATCCCAGAAGTGCAGCACGAAAACCCAATCTGTACATTATAAATATCCATCCAAAAAAAGACTGAAGAAATCCAAAGACATAATTATTCCAAATACATATTGTACTTATCCCGAAGACAATACAGTAGTTATTCCTAAGACATATTCATTCCAAAGACCCTAAAATAAAGAAATAAAAATTCCTACTCAATCAGTCGTACAAAAGGCCTACGCAAAGCCTAGCTAAATTTTGCTTAAACACAAAAACTGATTGTTTCAAAAGAAATATGTACATACCTCGAACTCAAGCAAATGTTGGCATCTGTTAACTGATAAGCCGTTGTTTCTGGCTGGCTGAAGAAAATAATCGCCAAACTGGCTGTAGAGTGAAACGACCCAAATCACCAAAAATTGTTTGCACCCCAACTCGGTTTTGTTTCTTTAATCGGCCATTTAAGACCAAATCCCTTAACTTGGGAAAGAATTAAAACTAAAACCACGTCTTCACGCTCTTGCGTCAGATAGCCAAAAGAGAACGATTTCTCTCAAATCACTAGCACATTTCTTCCAACGGAAGTTACCAAAAAAACTTTATAAAAACGTTTATCAAAAATCTATCCAAAAAAAATAACCTTAATCTCGTAGCCATAATCTCGAACCCTTGACATTTATCATACAATTTGAACTACTTCCGGAAAATATATACAAAAATTCTTCTATCTCAGCTTTAAACTGGCCAGTACTAAAATCAGACCGAGACAACCAATATATTAATAATCTAACCTGCCTCGTCCTACAAAATGAATACCCAATAACAAACTACTTAATGGGTTCGAAATATTTAAAAATAAAATCCAATTAAGTTCAAATTAGTTCGATATAGTTCGAGGGTAATTTACAATATTATAATTACCAAAAATTCTAACTAGTAAGGTAAAGAGAAATATTCAACTAATAAACTAAAAACAACATAATGAAAAAAATCGATACTATTTTATTTCGAATTTAGCATTTCGATAATATTCAACTGATGGGCCATCTTATAGGCAACCCTAAAAACTTTCACGCAATTTATAAATTACAGAAATATGTTAAGTTTCGATGTCAATCAAAATTTCAAAATGTAAACAAAAGGAATGATCTGAATATAGATGAAACCAATATTAATGAATGAGAAACAAAAGGTAATCATTAGTTTTATAGTGGAAAACATCGTTTACTGTAAATTTACGTACAAAACAAAAATCTATTTATGACTTTAGTAATCTGAACCTGTAATTTAATATTGAAAAATGTAAACAAAAATATTTATTATTTAAACCCAATTTTTAACCGTAACAACCTCTGCCTAAATATGTTTCAACATTTATTTTTAGACTTGTTTTATTATAACAGAAAATTGGTGTATTTGTATAATTGAAAACATTTTTTTCCTGCAAAACAACTCACCCTATGTAAATTTTTCAAGAAATACTAAAACTCTCAAATATATACGATTATCCGATAGAAATATCCAGATTGTCATAACGTTGATGATATAAAAAATCAGAAGTTGACAAGTGACGTCACTTTTTTTAACAATTACACCACTCTATTGTCAGTCACTATACCACTAGAAAACGTCATATTATATTGTCGGAATACACACCAAAAGTCATTTAATTCAGTCAACGCGGTTTCAAGAAATTTGGGAGAAATCAATATTTTCTTGAAACTTTGACGTCTTCTACCGCCTAAACGAAGCAGTACCAATTATAATTATATTGACCTAAATCGACTTACTTTGACATTAAGGGTCTATCATCAAACGTTATACACCCTGTAGAAGTAGCATAACATTAGAACTAGGGCCCGGTTGTTTGAACGCTGAATAACGTAATAATATTTTTATCTATATTTAAAAAAGTGTAGATAAACAGTAGATATTTAATTTCTTGGTACAGGCATACTGATTTTATGCTATCCTTTTCTAATTGCATTATTTAAACGAGTATCATCGGTACGTCAATTCTGAAAACAAAGTATGAATATATGGTTGCCTAAATTATTATTATTGTTATTTTCAATATGTAAACAATATTTACCGATAAAAATAAGTTTCTAAATCCTCTTTCTGTTAATATTAATTGTAAACTTCGTATTTATAGTAATTTCTAACACTTAAGAACACCGAAAAAAATCACGACAAGCAATTAAACTGAAAGACAAGATAAGTAAATATGTTTATGTCTGTCAAACATCAAAAAAGCGTCTCCTTCACCAACCATAAACAGCCTTCAAAAAAATCTATTGTTGTTTAAATCTAGGGTATGATCGAAGTTATACACGTATTTTTCAGGCACTCTGAATAAGAGTTCAGTCTATACAAGAGAGATGAAATTAGTAGCTCTTTATCTCTTTTATTAAAAGTTAAAACTTGAAAAATTAAGTTGTATTGCATTCGAAAAGAAATATTTATACCATATTATTTTTATTGTAATTTGGCACCATTTATAAATTTTCTATTTTGATAGAAGCATTTGTTTCTTTCTCTATAGGAGTTATTATAGATACAGAATATTAAAATTTAGAAAAACACCTACCCAACCATTCAGTTAAATGAATTCCCTAATATTCACCGACATTTTATGGACAAAGTTTGTTTAAATTTGAATAACCGGCAATAATGCTCTATAGTTCAATCCTTACTGCCAAATTTTGTTTGACAGGTATGACAACTATGGCGAGTTTTAAATGACTTATCAATTTCAGACCAATTTTTTCTTTAAATGAATTGTTTATTTATATTACATTTTTGTAAATATCGTAGGAGAACACTACAGTTATAAAATTTTTATAAAAAAAAATTGAACCGACTTCTAAAAGTGCGCTAAAAAGTGAAAAATAACTATAAATTTTATATGATATTGAAATTTTTGAAGTCGGCGCCAAACTAATATCTGACGAATGTGAACTTTCTTATCATAATTTGTATATATATCAATTTTGAAAAAAATCGGACAAAATTAATTTTTTATTCGCCATATTGGATACGCTATATTATTTTTTTTTTAAATAATTTCAAATTCGATATGTGCGAAGTCCGCCATATTGGATCCGCCATATTGAATTTTTTAAAAATATTTTGGATTCGTTATGTACGACCCAAAAATTCCCTCACACGAATTTTGGAGAAAATCTGACAAAACTAAATTTTTTTGTCTGCTTTATTATATCCGCTATATTGAATTTTTTAAGAATAATTTCAGATTTATTGTGTACGACACCAAAAATTTCCCCATACCAATTTTGGAGAAAATCAAGCAAAATTAATTTTTTTGGCCGCCATATTGTCGGCGCCATCTTGGAATTTACTGCACCAATTTTGTCCAAAAAAAATGGGACCACCGCAGCAACTTCTTGAACATAACGTAAAAAATTTCATTCAAATCGGTGCCGCCGTTCCGGAGTACATACGTAAAAAAAAATACATAGTCGACGAATTGGGAACCTCCTTCTTTTAGAAGTCGGTTAAAAATGGTTCCATTCTTTACCTCGAAAAATTTTAATATTCCTAAACAATATGATGAAATGTTAAGTTTAGCAATACCATAAAAAGCTTCTACTAAAATTTTACGATAACTGAAAGTAAGCAACATCTTTTAATGTTTCGTGTCTGGAAGTATTTTTCGCATTTTTTTAGTGTTTTTGTGATATTTTTAGTATTTGTGGTTGTTAAGTGCCAGCACAGCGTGTTAAAGTATATTGCCGAAAATTTAACCACTTACATCCACATATTACCTTTCTCAGGTAAATGGTGAGTAATTTATCAATGAATAACCATAAACTGTTAACTCTCTGTGACTGCGTCGCACACAGCCTTATTAGTGTGAGCCAGATTTCTATTTAAACTCCAAAAGAAACCATTTACTTACAAATACTGCTCATGTTTGTTAGTTGCTATACACATAGCTTGCGATATATAATATACAGTAGATAACTGAAAAGCATAAAGGGAAGTTTAAATGATCACAAAAGGTATGAGTGGACAATACTAAGTGGAAAAAAAATCAGAAAAAAGGAGAGATAGTCAGTAATACATTTGGGAGTTCCATATTAACTAAAGAAATGAAAAATTTTTATATTGGAACTACTACGGAAATATTAAAAATAAGACAAACGAAACGCCGAAAAAACAGAAGAGCGATTCTCCTTCGAAACTAAAAGCGATTTGTCATATTAAATACATTTAATTTTGTACACAACTAGTCTAAAGTTTAAAATTTCCTCACTAAGAACTGATTTTATTTGGACATACTTATGTTTGTGTCTTTTAAAATTTCCGAATCATAAATATTCACAAGAACATAAAATAACATTATAACAAAATAAATAATTAACATTACAAAAACTAAACCAGCTCTTTGACTTAAAATAAAATATATAAATTTATATCTACCGTTAAAGTGCTGAACCGATGTTGGTTTATACCTATTGACTTAAACTAAACGTTCGCTTCCATTACATTTTATTTGCTCTAGTGTAGTTTAGTTTTCTGGAGTGTTTATATGTTTACTCGACTGAGAAATTTGCGATGCAGTAAACTGTACCTATATAAATTGTTTCTCTTTCATCAATAAAAGTTCTTTTTTTCCATCAGGTATATTATTGTAAAGATAGACATTAAACTTTAAAACGGAATATTTTAGAATGACCAGTAAAATTTATTTTTTACGTTTAGTTATTTTTTAATTAACATCAGACATCTTTAAAATTATTTCACAGAAACCATAAGTTTATCCATATGGATCTAAATGATAATTTGAAAAAACTGTCACTATCACCATTAATCATTTTCTAATATTGGTATCATTTCAGTAATAAACTGATAAATAAGTATTAACCGAAACTCCTGTCTATTATTGATTACCACTTATTACAATTTCTTTCTTGTGTACTTGATAAGTTTTGGGTGGGAAATGAAAGCATTTAAAACCTTAGGTCAAAATGCGGAATATTTTAATGCTAATCTGCCTTATGTTAGTCAATTATCATTTAGCAGTCTCCTGAATTCAATGCATTAAGCAAGTTTGAAAGTGCAATTGAAATTAAAAATTCGGTAGTTAGATTTTTATAGAACTATTAATTTATACTAAATATTATTTTTATTTTTTTAGTTATCATGACGATTTTATTCGGAAAATATCTATAAAATCGTCTGTATTATCCAACAAAAAATCCGCTAAAATCTGACATCTTTTTCTATGTCTTCGTTAAAAGATCCGTTTCGACGCAAGGTATCACAGTTGTCAGGAAAGAAATATAACTGGTGAGGGGGGGGGGAGTAGATCTTCAAAGATATATTGTAACTCATATCTGTTTTTGATATGTTTAAAATGAAGATTCTGCCATGTCGTTCTCTAAAAGACTTTTAGTCACAATCCAAGTTGCTCAGCTAATAAGCCAAGGTGGTTAACAAGAAAAGTCGAAGATAACTACAAGATGAAAAAAATCAACGCTTACCAAAAACCATAGAAACAAGAACACAATCAGATACATAAATCTCAAAAGCAGAAATTCAAAACGATTCACTATTAACTCAAACTCACATCCAAATTAAACAAGATGGCGATACAGAGGGGACCAAAAATTTGGAAGACATGGAAATCGGAGAATTTCCGTTATTACTCAACAAAAAGAAATCTTATTAACAACAGCATTACTCGAACTCAGAATAGACCAAAGCAGCAAAAAGAAAACATGTCATCCCGGTAGTGATACGAGACACAAATCAATGAAATCTTATTCTCGAAGATTCCAATTCTCCAAGAAACCAACAAAATAAATATTGCCAACACAAAATCAGACAAATAGGGAATCCAAGTAGATTCAGCCACATAAGACGATCATAGAAGCCTAGCGAAATACCTAGGATCCAAAATATAGTATTCCACACATACTTTTTCCCAGAAAAACGATACTTCTAAATATTATATTAATAGAACTGTAGAGAAATATACTCATCTAACATATCAAAAAAGATCTTGAAGCAAAGAGATTTACTCCACTTGAAATTTTCAGAATAAGAACATGCCCTGAAAAAAGGGAATCCTCAATGATCAAGTTTCTTATTTTAAATACTCGATAAGAAATTTAAATCGTTAGCTCTATATTACACCTTCCAGTAGTAACAGAAAGCCAAAATTTTAGAAGGAAAAACAATATATAACCAACGACAAGATGCCAGAAATTCGGACATACACAACAAAGATGTTAAGCCCAACCGAGATGCCATCAATTCGCAAACTGTGGCTGATCACACCGGGCGAACTACAGACAGTGCTCCCAAAACCCAAGAAACAAGACAAAACAAATAACACCAGAAATCTACAAGAGGACAAATCACAATCAAGCAAAAGCATTCAGGCAAAATGAAATCATGATCACTAACAACATAGAAGCCAATCACATCAATCTAAAATTACTAGAACTGCAACTGAATCCAGGAGAAGAAATTAACTCCAAAGTCAACACAACGACAGAACATGAAGCTACCGCACACCAAAATAACAAACTAAAACGTAAGTGGGAGGAGGTAGGTGCAATTCTACCGCAAAAACCCGAATAAAAAAAAAATAAAATAACGGGCAAGGCCTTCTCTACCTCTTAGGCTAGTGGGAGCTATGCAGCTGCCCTGAAAGCAAACAAGATTTCCATCCTCCCTAAAGCATTTCTTAAGACTACCCTCAATAAGAACGAGCAGACTTTATTAGAGGAGGCATTGGTGGAAGAGATGTACGAAAGGTGGGAGCATAACCTACAGTTCAGAGGCATCCATTTTGGTCCTAGTATGATCCTGAAATATCACAATCGGCATAATGACTTCGGGCGAAGTTCCAAACCTGAAAGGCTGGACGGTAGCAGAACTGATGGTGTGCGAGGGAGATGAAATCCCAAAAGTTCACACAGTAACAATCTTTCTCCCCAGAAGCCAAGGAACAGCCGCAGAAAAACTTCTACAAATAACAGAAGCCCAAAAAGATGGGATAAGAACATCACAATGGATGAGTATTAACTTTTGGGGCAAAGGTAAAGGACAAATATTAAAGGCAGGAATCAATGAACTATCTTGCCAAAAAATCAGGGATAACGGGCACATCATCCACTATCGGTTTAGAAAAACCCCGTGCAGGACCAAAGAAAGACACGAAAGAAATGAGGGAACTAATTCTACTTCTAAAGACGACGATGGGAAGAGCATGGAGAGTATCCAAATCTCCATCCTTTATCTCAGAGTGCCATCGTCCAACGAAGCAGCAACGAAAATTGAAGAAACGGATGGAGAAGATGTTAGGGGGGACACCACCCTCATAAGAGTAGATGACACCCTCTCCTAATATTAGCAAAATGGCAGGCATCAATATTGCCTAAGTGATCGTGTACCATGCTAATGGCGCCTCAGCTGCAATCGGTAAGATGTCAACTAAAAACCAGATGGGAATTGCGCTGATCCAAGAACCTTGGGTCAACAAAAATCAGGTAAAAGGATTACACTGCAAAGCTGCTAAGGTATCATATGTCAGTAATGACACATCCAGAACAGGTATTATGGTACGAAAAAATATTAATTATATTTATCTTTCCGAATTCTTACGAGGGACCTCGTTCCTATTCGAGTATACCTTGAACTGAAGAAAAGATCATCATAATCTCTTCGCAGGAGACGGGCCTGTGCTACCACCAAAAGTGAACAGATTCGTAGAGTACTGCCAGGAAAAAAACTGCCTCTACTATTGGGGTATGATACCAATGCTCACAACACAATTTGAGGCAGCAAGGACACCGATCAAAGAGATGAGCATCTTGTAGAATACATCTTCAAATGTAACCTTACTATAAAAAATATAGGAAATACCCCAACATTTGTAACAATAGTAAAGGAAGAAGTATTAGATATCACATTAAACACACCAGGCTTAACAGACCTAGTAGGAAACTGGATGGTATTGAATAAACCTTCTCTTTCAGATCACAGAATAATCGCATTCAGCCTAGAAATCGGTCCTCCTGAGCCAGTCCTCAGAAGGAATCCTAGAAAAATAGATTGAGCAAAATACAGCATCAATATAAAAACAAACTTAGCACATATTAAGACGAGAAGACGCGCTAAGCATCATCTGGAGCTAGAAAATAATCTGAAAAAAGTAAATGGAGCAATACTGGAAGTGTACGAATCTAGCTGCCCCTTACAAACAAGCAAAAGTTCTAGGGAGTACCTTGGTGGAACGATTATCTGTCAGAGCTCTTTAACAGTGACGGAGAATTCTGGTAAAGCTACACTGAAAAACACTCAACCTACAACAAAGAAATTAGGAAAGCTAAAAGAAACAGTTTCAAGAAATTCTCTTAAGATATTCAATCTACACCTACCGCAGCTAAATTACACAAAGTCATGGCAAAGGGTAAGAACGATATAGCAATGGCACTCAGAAAGCCAGATGGTTGCTAATTCTTGAACAGGTGTCACTGCATTCTCATCAACATGCATACCAAGCAGATAGGTCTACGGAACCGCACTGATACAATTAACAGATGAGATTCAAGATGCACTGAACAGTAAGGAAATCACACGAGATAGTCAAAAAAGCACATGATGACAGGGTAGTAGACGGAACGACGTCCAGATGGATAGCACGACGTCTCTCCATTAAAATAGCAGAGACACAGATAGAACAGGACACTATTGCCCTCTGTACTACGAGAAAATGCCTTAAGGGGAATAGCTTTTTCATTTCTGTGGAGCTTAATTGATCGATCGTCTGTGATTTGATCAATCTCGGCATATCTTGTCAGGGCTATACCGATGATGTAGTTGTGATAGCGAAGGGGAAATTCGATAATACTGCCTGTAACATAGTAAAGAAAAGGCTTGAATACACTGAGGAATGGTGCCAAATGATGGGCCTAAATATCAACCTCACCAAAACTATCTTAGTAGCGTCCACAAGGAAAAGAAACCTCAATCTGAAAACCATCAAAATGGATGGGAACGTTACTGAGTGGAAGTCAGAGGCTAAATATCTGGGCCTGATACTAAATAATAAACTTCTCTGGAATAAGCACGAAAAAGAAATAATCAACAATGCTACAAAAGCCATGATTATCTCTAGAAACTTTGTAGGAAAAAGCTGGGATACAAATACAAAAATCCTGCTGTGGATATACACTGCAATAATGATATCTATCATCACATATCGGACAGTGATCTGGAGTAAAAGAAGTAATCTGGTCCATACAAGAGCCAACTTCTCGAAAGTTTAAAGACTGACATGTGCATGTATAACTGTGGCAGTGAAAATCTGCCCAACGGCTCCCGTGGAATTAATCCTAAACCTTGCATTTCTACATGTACTTATGGAGAGTATAGCGAAGAGGACAATTTATAGGATGATGAGAGATGGGGTCTTGAAACGAAGGCCCAATCTCCTATCCAGAAATTAAAAAATCTGGGACATGCCAAAAATGAAAAAAGAAGTTCAACTTTGTGCAAAACTTCAACACAAATATGAGTCGCGAAAGTGAATTGGACAGAAATACCATTGAAAAACTTAACAGAAATTCCATCAAGTGGTATACAGATAGCTCCAAAACAACGAAGGGAAACGGAAGTAAATGGATCCAGGAGCAGACACCATGAAGCTTGGAAAATGCCCCAAGATGAAATGAAAAAGAAGTTCAACTTTGTGAAAAACTTCGTCACAAAGTTGAGTTGCAAAAGTGAATGGGACATAAACATCATTGAAAAACTTAACAAGATATCCATCAAATGGTATAGAGACGGCTCCAAAACAAAGAAGGGAACTGAAATAGGAGTGTATGGACCCGGCACCAGATACTACGAAAGCTTTGGTAAGTTAACAAGCATCTGCCAGGCAGAAATATATGCCATTAGGACATGTATTTACTTTAACAAAGAAAAAACTATCGCGGACACAAGATTATGATCATGTCGGATTGTTAGCAGCCATTAGTGTGCTGAGTTCTCAAGTAATCAAAGAAGGTCTGGAAATGCCTAGAGGAATTAAAGGAATCGGGTAAGAATAACAAGGTCGTTCTTATATACGTACCAGGAAACACCGGGGTAGAGGGGAATGAAATAGTAGATAGGCTTGCGAGAAAAGGGGCTGAGACAAAAACACATATTATTTGGTCCCGAGTCTTTCTGAAGAATCAGTAACAGTGTAATACTGGAAGAACTATAAAGAGAGAAAGAAAGCAGGAGGTCCAATTATTGAATGGAGCTACAAGGATGGAGCCAAGCGAAGATACTTCTTGGAAACCACGACCAGAAAAGATTCAAGGAAGACATAAGTCTAAGAACCAACTCAGAGTTCTCACAGGAATTCTGACGGGGGATTTCCATTTCAAGCGACACCTGAAGAAATTAGCAAAAAGAGAAGAGTACTGTATTCACATTTTTTCAAAGTACAGTACAAGATCCTATGGTTTCTGAGGGAAATTGGACTGGAGGACCTACTTTAGTTAGCAAGATATCCGTTACCAATTGGTCGCAGTAGAGGAGCACAATAGATCTATGAGGTCGCAATGTATAGATTCGTACATACGTACGTACTAGAAGGCATTTCATTGAAGTGCTCTAAGATAGTTTGTGATCTTTTTTTTTTGTTTTGAAAGTGTGCGAAAATTTCTTCTGCTGGAGGTCGGAATACGTTTGATCCTGTTTCTCTTAGTGGCAAACACTAATCTATCAGGTGACTCCTTAGAGGAAATCTACGAGCATAGTCATCTACTGAAGGGCGCGCATTACCGTCACAGTACCCGTAAAAAACACATTATGCATGTATTTAGCAGAAATGTAACTACTTCATTCAACGTATACTTTTAGTACAAATCAACTTTTCATTATCACAGTGCTAAAATTATTTGATATTGGTTAAAATTATTTTTCATAAAGCATGTTGCTGTCTAGTGATATTCATGCAAAATAAAAAATAAAGCATACACTATTTACGCTATAACTCTCTGACATCTATAGCAACTATCTTAAATCAGATAATCAAAATCAAAAATCTAAATGTGCGGGTTTCTACTTTATTCTTGTTTAGAGTAATATGCATCTGGTTATAATAGTAAAGAATTTCAGGTATTTTAATTAAGCTGATTTTAAATGGTACTTGAAAAAATTATGGCAAGTTATTTCTATTTAAAAAAGACTTGTATTTTACAGATTACTATAAAAAAATTAACCACCTAAACACTTCTATTTTTTTAACTATTTAAAGTGAATCCCAAGTTGTATTTTCTCAGTTTTAGCTATTTTCTCCTCAAGCGCTCTCGGCATATTTACCAGACTGAAAAATTTTCAGTCCCGTAAACTCACCTTTCGAAATCCTATAAATCGCCACAGTTTGGCCAATAGAGCCTCGTAAAATGGCAATATTTTCAAGGTAATATCACTCACTTGCTGTTTTATTTATGTTTTGCAATAGCTTTATTTTACACAGGTTTTAAATTCAATGTGTTTAAATGATAATAAAGTATGTAAATAATTAATGTTTGTATTTTTTGATAAGGATATATAAATTTATAGTTTAGACAGTGTAACTAAGGCTTTTATTTATTTTGATATGTTTGATAGATACATAAGTTAAATGATAAAATTGCTCTATTTTTCCGTGATGGATATTTCTGTATACATCGAATTTATAATGTTTATAATTAAATGAGAAAAATGTGTATGGTATAGACAGAATAGATATTACAAATGGAGCATTCGCTAACGACGTTTATATCAGAAAAAAATAAAGATTTACAAACAAGTTTGGAAATATTGAATATGGTATTGGAAGAACAAGATATGAAATTAAACAAAAATAAAACCAATTTAATGGTAATTGGAGATTAATAAGAAAAGAAAAATATAAAACTGAACGGGATAAAATGAATTATGTGAATATTTAGGTATACAAATGGACCAGACGCTAAAATAGTGAAAGGAAATTAACAGCAGAGTAGAGAAAACATTAAAGTTATGTTATGCAATGAATACAGTATTTATAAGTAAGAAAAATGTATTTATAAGTAAGAAACTTAGGAACACGCAATAACAGTACGAGGAAGACTTAAAGTATCAAAAAGAGGAGAGAAATATAAAATTGAGATTGCGAGGATTTATTTACTTAGGTGTTAAAGGTAAGGTAGACCTAGAAATAAACTCGTATGTTTAAAATGACGATAACAATAAAGTGTGTCCAAGGAAAAAAAAATTAAAGAATTTACAGGACTGTAATTACAGCAATGGACACGTGCGGGCGAAAAGTATCTTTTAAAAAATCAGATGGAATGCTACGAAAGCTAATGTTAAGAGCGATATATGATGATATAAATATAGGAAATGGATGGAGAAGACGAACAAACAAGGAAAAAGACATTACATTTAAGGAACCCGATATAACGACATTAGGGGTGAGATGATTAGGACATGTGGAAACGATGGAGAAGAACGGATAAAATTCACTGGCTTTAAATAAAAACCTATAAGAAAAAGATAAAGGGAAAGATAAATGTAACTGGGTGGAAAAGCAAAATAGTAGAAAGAGGAACACGGAAAAAATTGCTAAGGAAACATCGGAGAAATTGTGAATCAAACCTAATTGTGCATATTCTTGGTGGACTAGTTCTTTATGTCAAAATAATATCCAAATAGCTATAAACTATAATACTGTATAATAAATGAGCCTTATAAATTTATGTACTGCAAAAATTTATAAAAAAAATAAGCATAATTTAGTAACCCTCACAAATCTCCAAATACAAACAAAATAGAACGCTTATGGTCGGAATTCAAGGAAAATGTAAAGTGACGAGGAATATCGAATGAAGAAAAACCAAAAGAGCTCTGTCACCAAAAATAGAATAATATTATTTTTAATGTTGCAAAAGTCTTGTAGAATCATTGTCCAGAATATTATGAGAAATAATGAAAACAGGTGGATATATTACTACTTAATTGGTTGTTTTTGTTATTGATTCTGAACGAATATTTTCACATAAACTTTATTTTTGGATCATTTTTTACTATTACATGAATATTATATGGTTTTTATATCTCTTTTGTTTAACAGAATAAAGGTTAAGTTACAAATTTCGAAGTATCTTATTTTCTTTTTATAAAATCAATAAACAAATAACTAAACGGTTTAAAACTGGACGAAGAATTATTCTTCCGGCTATATATATCTAAGCCTAGATGGGTTTAAAATACGTTTGTACTGAGAGGATTAATAATTTTAAATTAGACATCTACCAAAAAGATCATTGATTTTAGACTTCATCGTTAAATTTTAGACTTTACGAATTTTTTGAAAGGGGTTTTATTTGAGTATTCATGGGATTTTAAGACATTTTAAAACATTTCATTTTCTGAGGAATAGAAAGTATTTAGAATATTCCATTTAGAAAATAATAAGAAAGGAAGAAACATTAGTATTACTCCTTATTATTCTAGAATATATTTCCTAATGTTGTAAAGGATGTGTACATTAGTGTCGAAAATTAGAATCTATCTTAGAAAATATGCTTGGACAATTATTGGTATTGTTTAGTGACGTTACGAAATTCCCTATGTTGTATTGGAAACAAATTTGATTCTCTACCCCTCCTTCAACTAAAACCATCTAGAAAACGGGTCACTATGTTGAATTCTATCACTTTTTGTTTTTTTTTTCACCATTCTAAAAACCATAAAAAATTCGAGAAAGTATTAAGGAACGAATAATGTTCTAAATAAAAATGTATTTAAATACATATAAATGTTTCAATATATTCACTATTTTAAAATATATTTGGTAGGGATAAAGACCAAAATATTTTTTTCCTAATATTTTATGGATGCTAAAAAAAAATAACCTCCTCTTTTAATATAAATAAAATTTTTGAAGTTGGCGCTAAATTAATACATAAAAAAATGTCGAGTTGGAAAAACAGACACCGACAACTTAATAGTCCTAGTGTTATTATAGATATCATTTAGTAATCATTTGGCGCCGACCTCAAACTATCAACTACATTTCAAAATATATATTTCTTGCCTTTTGCCGTTTTTTTTTTCAAAGAAGGATACATTTTTCTTTATTATTTTTTGAAAATTTATTTTATATAAGTAATCTACGTACCTAAGAACCCCCGATTACGGAAAAACTTGGAATACGTAAATTTTTTAAGCCATCATATTTATTCATCATATAGAATTTTAAGTATTTAATGTTAGATACGTAATTTATAGTTTCAAAATTCCCTAAAACTAATTCTGGAAGAAATCGGTAAATGCATTTTTTTTTCTTTTTTTGTTAAGTTTTAATTAAGGAAATAATTTCAAATTCATAATCAATGCACCCCAAAAAATTCAATATTAATTTTTGGCTAGATTGGACAAGTATAAAATTTTTAGACGCTATACGGATTTTTTAAAACAATTTTATACTTGTTATTTTGCACCGCCAAAAACCCTTCAGCGTCGATTTTGGAATAATTAGGATATTTAAAAAAATTATTCCACCATATTGTATTTGCTATATTAATTTATAAAAATAAATTTTAAGTTCATAATACACGACTTTTATACGCCCTGTAAGAATATCAGTCGGCCTTCAAATCAAATAGAAAGTTGTTGGTTCTAGGCGGGACGTTCGGCGAAAATATTTTTCGAAATATTTCTTCTGTTGACCAACACGGTACCAACCAAACATGTATGTTTATCTCGTGAGAGATTGGATTTAGGTAAAAAAAAATCTTATCCGAGAAGAGAAGAAGTGAAGAGAATCATTAAAAATATTGCTGTTGGGTATATCTAAATAGTTTATAGAAAAAAAAATAATAAAAGTCTACAAATATATTTCGTAGATGCTAATATCTAAATCACCTTGGTCAGTAAATTAGATATCAGGCCCGTTTAAAAGAGTTGATTTAAACCGGCAGCATAATGTCGTCCTCTTTCAGTATATCTAATATATATATATATATATATATATATATATATATATATATATATATATATATATATATATATATGATGATTAAGAAAATAATGCATGATAAATTATTATTCTGGTGATGAGAAAAAGAGTTCGCAAAACTTCGTAAATTCCATTATTTCTGAACTAATACCTCGCAAATATACTTTTTCGGATTACCTATTAATGCATTTCCCAAGTTAAGTATCAAGAGAGAATACATAAACATTTTGATAGATTAATTCTAAATTGCATTTTTTGATCAAATACAGAATCTACATGTTTTGCTCTCAAAGGATATATCGCTGCTTAAAAGTATTTTTAAATTATTTCTGGTCTATCTGTTTATTAGCCTTTTCGGAACAAATTTTGCGATCGATTTTAAACTAAAGACTAAGATGCAGAAAATAATTATTTCAATAAAAAATTAATATACCATGTTTTTAAAATGGACTAAAAAGTATAAAATAAATTCTACTCCAAACAGATTTTTAAACCCATACGCATTGTCCTGAAAATTTGTAATTTTAAACTTTTAATAACTTCTTGATTTAACATGAAAAACTTCGAGTGCAATAGATAATAACAGTCGCATGAGCTTTCTCAAGTATTTTCGTAGCTATTAAAAATTAACAAACACAAATTTTCAGAACAATGCGTATTGGGTTAGAAATCTGTACAGTGTCAGAAGAAATTATTTTATACTTTTTGGTCCTTTTTGTAAAGGTGAAATATTAATTTTTTTTTATAAATAATTTTTGTACGTACAGAGCTGTAAAATATATTAAAAAAAACTAGTAAAAATCAGTCCTAAACATAAATTTTTAAAAATCCAAATAATAAAAAACACGACATAATTCCTTTGACACATTTATGGAAGAGAAAAATCTACAGAGACATGTGAGCCGGGAAGTTTTCACATGTTAATTTACCACCATCAGCATAACATCCGATCCAAGAATGGCTAGAAATTATATTGGAAACCTAGACTGGAATAAAAACAATGATATCGCTATTCTTCAACCTGTAATGATTGATTTGGTGATGAAGCCAAAATTTAGAATTAACATGTTTACATCTACAAAAAAGACAAATATTTTCAGCTTAAACTCGTACCACTTCAATGTCAATTCTTATCAAAATATCACGTTATTTAAAAAAAAGACTTTTGCGTTTAAATAGAAATATTGTGGCTGAAAATAAAATGATTTTTTTTTAAAGATTAATGCAGACATCATGCATATTCATTCTTAAATATTTTTTGACGCACCACAAATTATCACTGGGTCTCATGAGTATATTGTTCCACGAACCTGCTTTACTCTCATATCTAACCTTATAATATGATTCACTATTATGTCCATGAATGTAACGTGTAATTTCCAAAGATGTTATGTTTATCAAGAGAACTGTCGGGCAGTAGTATAGGATTGTCATGCTGTTTATCCATTCTCCTTGCCATAATAAATCTTCTACTAGGTTGATCGGGTGTCCGGAGTACAGTTCTATTATAGTTTTCAGCTTATTTCTGTTAAGCAAGTCAGGATTGTGGTCCTGCTTTTTCCTCTACCTCTACCTCGATCGACAGAATGGGGGACAAACCTGAACTAACCTGAACTAAATAATTGTGTAGAAGAAATAGTTTTTTTATTTCCCAAATTTTTTCACCATTTTGCAGGTCTTGATATCTATTTCTAGATGACGGACTGATTTTTATCATATCCTCCTTGTTACAAGAGTGTAGTACTTTGGAGTGTCCTTTAGAAGCAGTGGTCTCAACTTTAAGCCAAGCTTTTCTCTTCCGAGCTATTTACCTGGCGTATCAACTTACAATAAATGAAATATTAATTTATTGAAACTATGAAAATATTGCATTATGACTTGTTTTGGAAAACTGAGGATATTATATTACAGTAGTATTTCTTACCTTGTCAGTACTTGGCTTCCAAGTTTTCGTACTCATTTTAATCCTGCCCCCTTTTAACGCTTTTTGGAGTTTTAAATAAATTTATTTTATTCATTTTGTCTTTAGTCTCGATACACTATCACAAGTACAATATCCTTTTACAAATAGTACCATTATCCTCCCTTTTTGTTACACGGCGCCCCCTAGAGAAAACGCCCACGGGTTGAAAATCGCCTTAAAACGAATTAATCTGAACGGAAAATATTATAATTCCGTAACAAGTAAATTTAAAATTTTTAACTTACTTAGAAGGTAGAAAATTGCTACTTTCATAATGTTCATAACAGTTTCTCTGACAAAAGGTTTTATTTTTAATAACCTGATCATATCTGGGACACACCTCTTTGAGAAAATGCAATTTAAACTTAAAGATATTCGAATTTTCAATTTAATTTTCTTTTAGATGAGATTTTGCTGGAATTAAAGTGACTGAAATTTCAATCTTAAGCGTTGTGCTCGCGGATTAAAGTAATCAATTCGAAATACAGTAATTAAAAAACTATAAGTTATCTTTAATGTATTTAATCTATTAATTATTGGAAGTATCAGCAGAATCAATTTTATTAAAAGAATTGCTACTTAACATTATGCCCATTAATTACATATCTTGTTATATTAATCATTTTAATAGACACTTTTTATTTTTAATAAAATCAATTATCATTAGGAAATTGTAATGTATTGCTAAATTTTTCTAATGCTTTAATTAAAATATAAAAAAATATTAGAATCATTGGTGCTCTAACACGTTCATTCTTGAAAATGTAACTCACCTAACGTTTTTAAGTTAAAAATGATGACTCTCACTTTAAAGGCAACAAAAACTGAATTTAAAATTATTAGGCCCAAGCCGGAACCTTATTACTATACAATTTTGAATGAAATCATAAAAGTCAAAGTATGACGTATTATTTTACTTATATATTAACATACTTCGGAAAGTGTCTCTGGAGTATACAGAGGACGTCAAAATAACACTACTTTATCAAAAAAAAAAAAGAATTGCTAAAGTGCCCTTTAAGGGAGATACAGAGCCCTAAAGGGGTACCCAGTGATTTACCTTATCGAATTTGAAACTTGTATAATTTAATGAAATTTTAATATTTTATAGAAGCCATAAAGACTCATTATACCATAATACAGTAGATGTTTTAGATCATCAGAGAAGTCAGAGACGGACTTGCAGCCACACTCGTTGGGCCTAATTTTTAACAGAGCTGAAAACTAATTTTTTAAATACTTTGGTCATTTTTCTCCAAAAAAGAGACTCTTAAATTATTTCGATAAAACTAGTGGTTTTCGAGATAAATCGGTTTTTATGTGAAGAACTTAAAAGTTACTAATGTGAAACACAAACAGGTAAAAAATAAGATACGCAGGGTGTATTGATGTGCTTTAATTTATGGGGAAGCGCTGTCTAATTCTTCGAAGGCAAGAAGATGTTATGATGAAAGATTTCCAGTTCAAACATTGTCACCTCTAGAAATATTCCAAAGGCTTGATCGGTGCTCAATTAATTTACAATGTTATCTAAATGCAAAAATAGTGAAAATATTTAAATGTTATTGTGGTAAATGTTCATCAAAACATTTTCTTATTCTTCGAATATTTTCCCGCTATACCGCAAATAATATTCCGGCATTATTACGGACTTCGTTAGAATGATGTGCCATTTTCACTAGTAGTTCTTCTCTAGAATTTACTGGTGTTGAATAAACTAGTTCCTTAAGATGGCCCCAGATGTAAAAGTTTAAGGGATTTAGGTGTGGAGACCTTGGTGGCCATATAATAGGCCCACCTTGATCTATGGATCAAGGGCCAAAAACGTTTGCTAAGTTTTGATGTACTATACGGTTAAAATGAGATGGAGTACCAACATGCATGTACCACATCTTCCAATAAATTGTTTAAATTTTGCTGCAAAAATTGTAAATAAATCTCACCATTGAGTCTTCTTTCCAAAACAAATGGACCTATAAGGTTATTTTCGATGATGCCAGCCCACACATTTACAATAAACCTTTGTTGGGGTTTGTTTTTAATTATAGCGTGCGTGTTTTCATCAGTCCAAAAATGAATATTGTGTGAGTTTATTATGCTATCTTTTGTAAAACCGATCTCATCGCTAAACAAAATAAGGTTAGAAAAATTTAGATTTAGGTTATCTTGCTGTATAAACTAGTTGGAGTATTAAAGTCTTGCGGGATATTCATCCGGAGACAAAGCGTGTACTTTTTCAACGTAGTACGGGTGAAATAACTGTTCTGTTAGGGTTTCATGTACAATCTATTTTATAACATTGTTTTTTGTCACGAGCTTTCTTATGCTGTTTGAAGGGTTATCAGCAATATCTTACAAAATTTTGTTCCTCTACGTAAGAGTCTCGTGTTTTCCTGTGAGGGCCCTCACCGCTACGTAGTGACGCTGAACAAAACATGTAAAAAATTAATTCGTTAACTCTAATTATTATTTTTTTAATCATCTTTTACTTGTTTCCCTTGGGCTTTCATCAATCCTTTGAAAGATTTTTGGACTTGGCAATGTTCAAGCTGGATATCTTTCAGTATAAAGGCTTCTTGTCTTCAAAGAATTTGACAGCACTTCACCATAAATTAAGTATATTCTGTGTAAGAATATTCTTCCATTTTTTTAAACTATTTTTGCTTGACAAGTTCCATCAATAGTAATTTATTATGTAGGTATTAATAACAACCTGATTTTCACCTGCTTGTGTTTAGCATTAGTAACTTTTGAGTGTTTCTCATAAAAACCGATTGAATTCGAAAACCACATTTTTGTGAAATTGAGTTGAATACCTTTTTTGAAGAGGAATGACAAAAGTATGTAAAAAATTAATCGGTTCAAAACTTAGAGCCAATCAGATAAATCGCTCGATACTCATTTAGGGCTCTGTATCTCCATTAAAGGGCACGTTGGAAATTTTTGTTCAATGACAAAGTAGGGTTATTTTGACCTCTCTGATAAGCTCTCCAGAAATTAAGAAGTTAGGAATCTTAAGTAGTCATAGTAGTCATCTCCCCCAGTATTTCATGCGGTTATTTTATATAAGAGTGTTCAATTATATTAATTTTGATTAGAAAAACTGACTCTTGCAAGGAAAACCAGAGCGATTTCAAAAAGTTACTCCAACAATTAAAAATAATTTACTGTTTGAAATTGCAATCAAACTTAATCATTATAGATTTACTTATGTACTTTACACTACTCGAAGTCGGTTCGAAGCTGTTGAAAGAATTATGTTTACTTCTGTTGCATGTTATTGTTGTATTGTTGAGATTTAGATCAGCGTTTCATTTCTTTTTGCGTTGGTTAAGAGGATCCTTATGTAATTTGTAGGCAATCCAAATTGCTAGTTAAATGAATGAATTAGGTGCAATTTAAAGAACTTTATATTTTATTTTTACTTTTTCGTTAATTTTTTCATTTAATTTTTCTCGTTCTTTGTAGTGGTTCAATTTATCTTTAAAATGAGCAAATCTAATAATAATGTTACATATATGCACAAAAGACACTTTAAGAGAGAAAGAGAAGAAATTTGGTTGATATAATGCGAAAGATGCGACAGCTTTAAAAGACACAAATATAAAAAGCTAACCAGCAGTTTTATTCCTTTGAAATAGACCTACGGTGGAAATATTTTAACGGGACCTTCTTGTAAGTATTCTTTATAACCTTAAAGAGAATATAAAGATCTCCTTCTAACCGTAAATAATGCCCAATTTTTTTATCAAATTTTAGTTTGCATTCCTAAACCTACCCCAGAAATATGTTTTTGGGAATTCCCTGGTAGTTCCCCTACATTATATTAAAAACCACATCAAAATAGCTCAGTTCTATCAAGAGCTAAAAATGAATGAAGTTAATTAAAAAGTTCATTTATCTATAATTTTTTTAGATCTATCAGTATTTGACTCCGAGATATTAAAACTATGTTACAAATATGTTTACAGAAGTATTACAGGGAACGCAGTAGAACATGTTAAAAATTTTATCAAAATGTCCAACTCCAAACAATAGTTATATGCGAATGATATCGCTTAAGAGTTCAATAGTTTTTCCAGTTTTTCTTTCTATTGCAATAACTCTGTCTTGAACTTGCTGAAAATTTTATCAGAATATTTCTCTCCTACCTGAAATTTACATGCGAATAAAGTCAGTTAAAAATTTTGCTTACCACCAAATAATTCCTGAATTTTCAGTTAAAAATCCTTCAAAATAAACCCATCTTAGAAATATTCTTACTAGATTTTCCAAGGTAAAATCCTTAGTATTTACGAATGGTCTTAAAAATTTTGTGGGCTAAAAAAATTTTTAAAAAATTTTTTTGTGTTTTTGCAGTAATCTAGGAAATATTCTTATAGAATTACCATCACGAACCCCTAGAAATATTCTAAAAGAATTGATATTTTCCTATTTTTGAGGTTGGTTAAAAAAGAATTCAGTCATTAAAATTAATTCTTAGTGACGTACTTGACATATTATTTGCTATAAACAAAAAAATGAGTGTAAAACCATATAAAAATCACGAAATTTTCCGCACTAAACTCAACGGCATTATGAATTATAAAAGTTATATGTGTTTAATTTTCCTCTACTCTTTTCTGATACTGTTTCGAAGTTAACCCTGATAAATCATCCACTCTGAATTTATTTTCCAAATATGCGTCCTGCGATAAATTTTGTTTCTGCCAAACAATTTAATTAATTTATTGCAGGAACAGTTTGCCCAATTTTTAAAGATATATGGTAAATTTCCGGCGTTTAAATCTCGACAACTACGTTTTAATGCGAAATGACAGATGCGCCCAAATTAATAAATACTCACCGCTCAAAAGCTTAAACGAAGGAGTGCAGAGATACGTTATTAATTGTTTTGAGCAAGAATATGTGGAAGATTTTAGCTTATTTAGAGCCAATTAAATTGCAATTATTAAAGGCTAAATGCTTTCGGAAATTTTAGAATATTATTTAAAGAGAGGTTAGCATTTTTTCCATGCTTTTTGTGCTTATTGAGAGCGCGAAGGAATAATTATTTTTCCTGTGGATTTTTTTCTTAATATTTTAGAAAATTGCCCATTCCATTCAATTTTTATCACACTTGCGAATATTTACTTACACATATCTCTTTACTTGTAAATAAAACCCAGTTTTCTTTTTAATATTTCAGTAGTTTTGATACAGCTACACACTAAATATTTTTTGCTTTATAAGGATCTAGGAAGGGCAACGTCAAATATTTATCTATTATTGGGGTTGGAAGAAAGTTTTGTTGGTTAGACGTGGATTATTTTTTAAATATTTTTGCTCTAGTAAATTGAATATTTTACTTTTATTTTCGGAATGAAGTAGTGTAATATTATTTAAATGTATGAAATGGTTATGATCTATCAGTGGCGGTTTTTAATTAGGTTTGCAAGCTTGCACAACCCCCAAAAAAATTGTAAATTAAAATAAAACATAACTTATATTTATAAGTACAAATATATTTTTTAATTTCTACTAATAATTTAATAATTAAATTTAAATCTATTTTTTTAATAAGATTATACGCGAACATCAAATTATTATTTGGATAATTTAACTTACCTTGCCTAAATTTCGAGAATAATTTGTCTGTATTACAGTATTATGCCTGGAAACGTTATCGCTTTGCAGGTTTGCAATTTTAATGCAATCCAAGCTGATCTATTGGAGCGTACGTTGAGTTGCCTATCTAAGAAGTGGAGTTTAATTCTGTCTCACAAGCTTCATGTAGGTTGCAAGCAAGGAAGTTGGAAGGGGTAAAAGGAAGGAGAATACCCTAAACTAAATTTAGTTCCTCATGTAACTCTGTACTCCCCTCAATGTGGCTATGCTGAATATGCGCAGTAGGTCAAGGGACAGAACTGGATTTGAGAAATCTCTTATTTATGTTATTATATTGAAAAATTACAATTTAAAGTTCAGGTTATAAAAGCACTGCCTTAAAAGAAATTTAAACAAAATTCTAAATAAAATCTTATCTTATCTACAATGTTAAAAAGGATCTTAATAAATTTCCGGAATCGAATCACGCTATTTACAAAACAATACCATACACTGTTATAAATTAAAGTCTATACAAATGTCTTGACAACATACACAAATATAAATTCCGAAATTTAACTAATGATACTGCACCGCACAACGAAGAAAATAAGCGTCGAGGACGATGGCAAACCGCATTAAACATAAAGAATACGCCGGGACGCCGATCGTGTCGCAAACCCAGCCCTGGTTTCCCGTTCTCACATTGCTAACTTCATGCAACAACTTTTACTACGAAATTTCTTTTTGCGCTTGCTCCACATAGCCAGTCGATGTCAATTTATGACATTTATTTTCTGCATGGTAGAACATTTTTTTAGCCATGTAGCCTATTTTTGTAGTTTTCCTATCCCTTTCAAGTTCCTTGGTTGCAAGTCGACTTGCAAATCTGTGTTTTGTTTGCCTACAGCGTTGCCACACCTCGCTCAATTGAGCGAAATCTCGCTCTTTCTCTTCCTTATTCACTCTCTCGCTCCTCTTTTTTTAAATCGCGCTCATTTTAATATTTTTGTCACTACCACAAAAAAATTACAGTAGGTGCATTGGATGAGTTTTTTCAAATGTTTCTTTTTCACATACGAAATATTTTAAAATTATGCTAAGTATTTAATAAGACACAATAGATAGTCAGCCTTAATAAATTTTGTAAGAGTAGTATCGGTAATTTAGTGAAGAGCTTGGCTATTTTAGTATACATGGCACAATTTCTATTATTTATGTGGTTTCCTATATCCTATATAAATATAAAGGGGGTTGAAAATTTTCCTCTTGATTTTATCAAACGTCTTGATTTTAAAATAATGTTGAGTGATCGATTGATTTATTTCAGGCTTTTAAGCATGTACTACTTGAAGTAATGTTGAGTGCTCCGAGCGCATTAATAGTAGAACGAAAGCGAAAGCAAGTAGCAGTACATGCTATCTCTCTCAGTCGGATCATTTAGTTTTGATTCTCTCCTTATCCACCATATGTTCGGAGGAGTATTATCTTTTTCCACCATGTAACTCGCGCAAAGTTCTGCATGCAGTTTCCCGTGGTATAGGCTAGAAGTTTCAGCCAAGAAAAAATCCGCTCTTTAAATAAAATTGTGTGCGTTTCTGTGGAGCTTTTGAACTCACGTTATGAGGATATGACGAATTTACGCCTTCCTCTAATCCCAGTGTTTTGTCTATAATAGCTGAAGAAACTAGTGACGTGTCAAATATCTTTCAAATGGCAATTGTCTTTAGATGAGTTGTATGGGACAAGTCGGTTGAACGATTTTGGGATTTTTAATGTCTTTAGAACATAACGCGAATGCTTTGTCTTCTGTTATACTTAAAGAACTTGAAAAGCACGATATTCAAAACAAACTCATTTTGCAAACATACGATGGTGCATCAGACATGAGCGGCGAATGGGGTTCAAACAATTATTAAAAAACCTTTGAATATACTGCTTACGTGCATTGTTATGCACATTAATTTAATCTGTTAATGTTATAAGGGTTTAACATCTGCCAATTAAAATTTCCGCATATATTTTTTTTTTCAATTTACAAGCGATTTGTTCACTTTTTTAAATAGTCTTCAAAGAACCGTAATACTAGATCAAATTGTTAACAAACGCTTACCTAGTTCAGCCCCAATAAGACGGAATTATAATTCTCGAGTTGTTTGTACCATATTCGAATACAAAGACAGCATTCTAGAGAAAATGGAAGAAATCCTAGATAACAGTGGAAACGTTAGTATCACGAACAAACCATCTGAGTATGTCAAAATGCTTTAAATTGATTTGTTATTTGGTAAGTTTCAAACAGTACAATTTGACGCTGTTATCACAAATAATATATTATCGTTTGAATTAAAATTAACAGAAATTAAAAATAATATTACATCAAACGACGTTGAGCTATCTTCATCTACTTCAAAACGACGTAAGCTCGATGATTCCTAGTTTTCTCGGGAAGCGAAAGAAGTTTTTGATATAATTATTTGTCGAGTAAAAGAACGATTTAGCTCTACAGGTCACTTGGTAGCGGCCTTTTTTTTTCGGAAAAGTATGTCGAATGTAGTACATGTATTCCCCAACAAAAATTTAAGGGTACGATTAAAATTTACCAATTTTGTATCGAAACAAAACTTCGTACAGAACTGACCGTCATATATGAAACTGCACAATTTAGATCAATTTCGGAACTTCTTGTACTTTATGACTATCTTTCGCAAAACATCGAGCTAAGTGAGACATTTAGTAAAGTTCTAAAACTTTTAAAAATTTTAATTACTATTTCAATGACATCGGCTGAAGTAAAACGGTGCTTTTCTATCCTCAAAGGGATAAAAACAAAGGGATCTTATCGAAAGCATACCTGATTTCAATCAGCGGATTATTGATAAGTTTGCTAATGTCAAAGATTGGCGTATGGATTTTCTTATAAATAATTCACACAGAAAGTTATACGTGCATTTTATTTCTACTGCTGTATCGTTAAAATTTAATACTTTCTTTATATTTAGTTATTTAAAATACACTGCTTTGTTTCATACTAACTTAATTTTTAAAGACTTTTATCAGATGAACCAGATGAAATGAACCGTCGAAGCTGCAACACACAAATATTCAAGTATTATATAAGAGTGATTTTAGTTTCTTTATGAACATCGGTTGGGAGCATTCAAGATCGAAATTAAGGGGAATATATGTGTTGAAATGTTGCATAATATGATTCATTATATTAATTCTACCAACATCAGTCCGACTTCTCTTAACCAAGAATATTTGTAATAGGTGAGTGTCGCATGAAGGAACGCTGAAGTTAATTAGTCATTGGTACTCCTAATTATATTAAATCCAAAAAGAACAGTTAAATAAGTTCTACGCAATTTCAAGCTTTCCATACCTATTAGCTGCAATCTCTGAGAATATGAAAGAATATTTCTGTCGACGCCGAGCTTATAGAGCATAAAATTCACAAACCTTAACTTTATGCATTCAATCAGCTTAATATACGTTATGTAATATGGGCTCCGAACATTGCAGCAATATTCTAGGTGGCTACGCCCAAGTGAATAATATAAAGATTTTAAAACATCGATACTTGAAAAATCCCCTTAGCTTCTCATTATAGATCTTGCCGTCTTATAGGACTTTACTAAAATATAACTAATGTGATCATTAAGTCGTAATTCGATGTTAAAAATAACACCTAAGTTATCGATTAAGGAAACTCTGGTCAGGAGGGTATTAGAGATGATATAAGGATGTAAAGTTGGAGATTTTACCACAACTCAAAATGAAATGATCTTACATTTTGAGTTGTTGAGTTGCATCTGGCTTGCCTCACACCATTCCATTAATTTTTTAATTTCAGATTGTAGGAGCAGGCAATCATCAATACTGTTTATTCTCTTAAATACCTTCAACTCGTCAGTGTAGAAGAGAAATTGGCAGTTTTCAAAAACACTGCTAGGATCATTTATAAAGATGAGAAAGAAGATAGGTCCCGGGCGCAACCCTTGACGTACATCGGATGTTACATTTATCAGTTTATATAAAGTATTATTGAATTTAACTACTTGTATTCGATTGGTGAGATAACTAGAAATCCACGACAGTAGAGGGTCTGTAAAACCGAGTGAGTATAGTTTGTTGAGCAATATAGAGTGACTTACTCTGTCGAATGCTTTTTTAAAATCAAAATAAACTGAGTCAACCTAAACACCCGAGTCCACGGCTCTAGTTAGATAGTCAGAGTATAGAAACAAATTGGTTTGGCATGAGCGTCCTGGCAGAAACCCCTGTTGATGTTGTGATAAAATTCTGTGGAAATTTAATAACAATTGATCAGCGATTATGGATTCAGGAACATTTCCCATGCAGTCAAGATCAGATATAGGGCGATAGTTACCAATATCTTGTCTGTTACTATCCTTATGAATTGCTGTGACATAGGCGGTTTCCCATATGCTAGGAAACTGGCCCAAATTCAATGAGAGCTAATAAAGATAACTAAGCGGCAATGCTAAAGTTGGGCTAAAATTGTTTATGAGAACAGGTGGAATTTCATCGGGTCCACCATCCTTATTCTCGTCGGGCTTAACCAGTTTTTCAAACACCATGGAGTTATGAATATTTATGTTTGAGGGATTTGAGTTGGTGATAGACAGAGGATATGGGCATTTAGTTATTATAGCATCAGTACAAGTGAAAACTGTTTGAAAGAAGTCAGCAAACATGTTAGCGATTATTTTTGGATTACTTGATTTCACATTATTAAGCCTCATTATTGTTGGGTATCCTGTTGTGCATAATTGAGATTTAAGATAAGACTAGAAAGCTTTAACATTTTTCAGGATACCATTTTCTGTAAACCAAATAAAATTATTGTAGTCATTCTTTATAGCGATCTATGATTGGGATCTCAAACTATTGTATTCGTTCTCGTGTGCTAACAATTGAGTACGTCTATACCTTTGAGTGCTTTATTTTATTTTTTACTAAATTAATTGGCTCCCTTGAAAAGCAGTTAGGATAATTTTGGTCATGAATCTTAGACTTGGGAACATACAAATTAAACGCAATATTTAAAACCGTATAAAACATTTCAACTGCGTCGTCAATATTGTTACAACGCAGAAAGTTCCAGTCAATATCCTGGAAGTAGTCATTTAGTAAATCAAAGTCGGTACCTCGAAAATTAAATTTAGTGAATTTTAACTCCGAGCTTGTATCCTCTGCATTGTCGATGTAAAAATTTATTGGCGAAGGGAGATGATGACTATCTACATTAGTTAACGGTGACTGGTTATGTGACACTGAGATGTTTAAACAATTTGAAAAAATTAAGCCCAGTATCACTTGATTAAAGTTACAAGCATATACAATCAAAAATAGTTTATGCCTTATTATTTTTTTAAGTAAAAATAGTATTAGGTTTATTGTCAGTGTTAAGTTAATCTCTGTTATTGATACTAGAATTTCGAGTCTCGATGCTGACAAATGACTTAGTAAAATTAGGCAAGTTAAAGCCTCCCAGTATTATTAAGATTTGGGAGGATGGAAAGTAGTTGAGCAAATAACTTACAGATTAAGCGTAGTCCTCATAAACGGGAGCGCCCAATGACTATGGCAAATAAACCGCCCCAATTATGCATCTTGTGCTTCCAGGTCGAACACAAACCCACAATTGTTCAATATCGTTGTGTAGCACTGTGCAAACCGAAGATTCCAAAGAGTACTCTACCGCGATCAACACACCATCACCTCTAGATTTATCAGAATCATCAGCATTTCTGTCTCTTCTGTGCACTATATAGTTCGTTGGAAATAACTCCGCAATCTCGATGCCGTCATTCAGTCAAGTCCCTGTTAAAGCAATAATATCGTTATTTGAGTTTATGACTTCTTGCTGAAATTGCACACATTGTCTTTCCTTGTGCCCTGATGCGATCAATGCTTGGCATCCTGTTGTGTACTGGATTGTCTCTGATGTGCGGCATCTATATTGGCATTAGTCATTCTATATAGAAGGATCTCTGATAATGTTTTTCAGAGAGTTTTTCGTTGGGATATACTGATATTGGATAGCCAGTAAGAAGCCTTCAGTTTCAGAAAACATTTACCCTGATCTCAACTACTAATTGTACGCTAATTTGCTGACATTTCTCTGGTTGGTGATTAGACGTTAGATTATGGTCTCTTAACCGCAGCGGTATTGAGTAATCTGCCTCACATATTACCTGGCGCAGCAAAGAAGCCTCTGTTAATCTGTAAAAATATGCGGGTAAGTTTGTTAGCTGTTGATCCAATTGCTTACCAGTATCCACCAGTCTTCTTCCTTCTTGATATTTTTATGGTATTGTCCGTTCAGTAGCAATACTAGGATGATGTTTGTGTGCTTTTGTCAGGAGTACTTTGACCTTTCTCTATGGACTTTCTATGTCGCTCAGGCCCTTTAATAATTGCAAACTAGGTTTTTTTAGCCTTTAGAGTTCGCTAGTCTTTTCTTTGCGCTTGTTCCATGCTTAAGTATTTGTAAATCTATTCTGCCACCATTAAATTTCAAATGAGGTATTTTTTTAGGGCCGAACAGTTATTATTTGTTATTCTTATTATTATTAGTATTTAATGCATTATTTTACACTAACTGACGATAATTAATTTCTTTTATATTTTTGTCTCAGTTGATCCTGGGATATTCAGAAATTACGGATTTCATTACTCACGCAAAATGAATTCTATTAGAAAAACATTAAAAAAAAATCTTCATTCTTATCCCAAACAGTGCTTTGCTTTAATTCTCTAATTTAAGTTTTTAATTTCAAAAATTTATTACATATTCATAAATGTTGAGAGAAATTTCAAACTTTGTGGTCTTTAATAATAATATTTTAAACAATACAAATAACAAATTTTAACAAATTTAAGTTTTCATATATGAGAAACATATATGACGTTATATCTAAATTTAAAATATATCGTACATAGACAATAGATATCTGATACAAAAAACTATAAATCTTATAAACTATCAAATATTAACAAATATGATGTAGGTTTTCGATTCACAAGAAAAAAAAATATTTTATTTACAGATTAAATAATAGTGGAAGAAGTAAAACATGATATTATATCGTGGCGAGATTGCCACCTAGGACAAATTATTATAAAAAAACTCAAGGCTAGTGTTTGAACTAGTTAGATAAACTATAATTTTATATGACTAGTTGATTTGTTAAAATTGTTGATTTGTGGAAAAATTCAACGACATGAAGAGTTGTCAAATTAAAAAAAAAAATCGTTTATTCCGTATTATTCTGTTACTTCACCAAACGGTAACAAGGAAATTAGCCCCTTAAGTTAAAATTTCTGATAGGTGAAACATTTTTGTTTGTTTCGTAATTAAACAGGACTTGTGTGGGGAGTAACTAGTTTTAAAATTAGTTAGTATAAATTCGAATTTAAATTTTAAAAAAGACAGAATAGGCACATTTTAAATTATCCTCATATACCTTATATTATTAGTTAATTTTAGTATTTTTAAGTACTTGATTTGCATTTATTAGTAAAAAATTATAATTCTGTTACCTTCGGAGCCGTTTTGATTTAAAAATGGGTTTCCGTGTCTCAAAATAACCATGTGTTGAATAAATACATGGATTGTGTGCAAATATTCCTAAAACGTACAAAAAAGATAACAACTAAATTTAATAATAAATATTATAGGATCTTATATTAATAGGAACCTGCCGAAGGGAGAAATTTTTAATATTTACATAGCAACTACCCAGTTTTGTCCTTTATAAAAATGACAAACACCCAAATTTCTCAATTAAGCAAATAAAAATCGTTTAAATAAATATGATCTTGGGCTGATATTTTCGAATTTCTAATCTATCAGTGTCAATAATAAACTGCTAATATTTATTGAGATAATTTGCAATACAACCAGTTTTAACAAATCTTAAATTTCTTTGTTTGACCAGTAATAACCGGTTGCAATACTATTTTTATTTTCATTTCAGTAATTTTCATAGGGAATGAAAAAAAATTTTGCTTCACTGCTTCGTTTATTCAACCTAGATTTTATTTGAATTTTTAGAAATTTAAAAAGGAGTCCTTTAAATGGGAAATTACTAACAGCAAGCTACAACAATCAAGTTACATCATTTAAACAAAAATAATTGGAATCTTTCGGTCCAAAATTTAAACCAAAATTTAAATGCTTTTTAACCCGAAATTTCAAGGAGTTACATTCCCGTGAGAACAGTTTATGTCGCAATATTACGCAACCTTGCATAAGCAATTCTTAGATTCTTAAAGCGTCTGTTCCCATGCAAGATCAGCACATTTGAAGTTATAAATATAACCAATATGCATAACGATAGTTAGTCTTATACAGCTTGTATCCCATTCTAGTAATAAAGTTGTTTTTTAAAAAAAATTACATCAACCCCGAGTTGAAAAGTGGCGCAGTCGGTAGGATTCACTAGGCGGCTCATCGAACGAAAATCGAAGAAAAGTATTTGTCTCAACAATTAACTAGTGAATCGATCAAGAAAAACAACCTGGGAAGAAAAATAATCAATCCATTAGTAAACTGCATCGAGCAAAAGAAAGTGGCTAGTGTCAACCCCAGAATTGCAGAGTGTCTACAAGATTGTGTGGCTCACCGACCAGGGAGAAGACGAAGTTCTATGTCCTATTGGTGCGAGAAGAGAGGAACAAGCATCGTCCTACTAAACTGTACAAAACCAAAAGTAAAGGCGGAAATAAAATAAACTTTAAAACACGAAAAAAGAACGAAATCAAAAAACGCATACTACTCCATCGCAAGAAAAGAAAAAAACAAAATACGAACGCGACAAACGTAGTCAAATCTTACCATGCGTATTAAAGTTAGAATTAATCCCACATATTAGAGTTAGAATTAAAGTTTAATTAGACTAGGCAACTTTAGCTAAAAATCAATAAAAACTTTCTAAAATAGTATAAGAAAAAATATTGATCAAGCTGTAGGACAGAATACTAAAAATATAACAATTTAAAAATCCGAAATAAATTTTTGGACGAAAATTTAAGATTTATGGAAAACAAAACACCAATGCTGACGCACTTAGTCGAATATCATTAAACGCGTTAGAATCGGAATCAATTTTAAATAACCCTGGCGACATCAGTCAAGAAATCGATAAATTTTTAGATGAAAGTTATAGTCAATTCAATCCCGAAAATTTAGACCCAGACGACGCAAGTCGAAATATTAATCAAACTCGTGAACAACCAATCGAACCGTTAAAAAATCAAAAACCCAAAATTAAAATCCTTCAAAACATTCAAATAAGACCCCCAAATAATTCTAAAGAAACTGACACAATACATAGTACTAATGCGACAGAAAATTACTCTAACATGACCCTATTAGACGAAATAATCAATAATAAACCTCATCAATTTATAATCAAAAAATCACCTTATGATACTTATATCAAAACAGAACGCGAAAACTTTGACGGAAACCAAATTATTCACGCAACTTTACCAACAAACATGTCAACAATAAATAAATTTCTAAAAGAATTTTTAACTAATAAAACTACTCACGTTTATTTCTTTTCAAAAGAATTACGGCCTTATTTTCAACAATCAATGAGAAATCTTTTCAAAAATCTAAAACTAATAGAATTCACAAAACTCATCAATAATGTTAAACCCGACGAAAGAGAATTAATGATAAAGTATAGACACGAAGGTAAAACAAACCATCGCGGAATTGAAGAAACCCGAAATTTTCTAAAATAAAATTATTATTGGAAATCGTTAAAATCTGACATTGTAAAATACATTAACAATTGCGAGATTTGTCAAAGAGCAAAATATAACAGAAAACCACCGGATCAACCCCTAATATTAACAGAGACACCAAGTAAACCCTTTGAAATAGTTCATATAGACACATTCATTACCGGAAAACAAAAATTTCTTACTATTATAGATAAATTCTCAAAATATGCTCAAGCATTACCTTATGATGGAAACGCTATATCTTGTTGCGAACAACTAATAAAATATTTTTCATTTTTACGTATTCCAAAGCAAATAGTTTCTGATAACGGATCAGAATTCAAAAATGAAACGGTCAACGGATTACTAAAAGCACATAATATAAAAATACATTTCACCACACCCTATCATCACGAATCAAATTCTCCAATAGAAAGACTCCATTCTACATTGATTGAACATATTAGAATTTTAAAGGAATCAGACCCCAACGCGGATATTATTAACCTTACGCCTTATGCAATTATTGCCTATAATAACTCCATACATTCAAGTACGAATTTTGCACATTACGAACTTGTTTTAGGACACACTGACTCCAGAGATCCTATGAATCTAATACCATCCCATGTATTCACCGAATATTTAGCCAATCATAAAAATAACACTCAAATTTTATATGACAAAATCACCCAAGAGACTAAAGAAATGAAGCAAAAAATTATCGATAAAATTAACGAAAATAAAAAATCGAAAGATTTAATTATAGGTTCCCAAGTTTACAAGAAATCCACTGATAGATCAAGTAAAATAAAAAATAAATTTTGCGGACCCTTCACTTTAACGAAAATATTAGAAAACAATAAGATCGAAATCGAAAACCCGAAAACAAAAACGAAAGAAATCATCCACATAAACGAAACTAAAATAATACCCATTGTTCCAGATGGAGCTGGACCAACACAAACGCAGTAAAATTCCACAACCTGAATGATCACCCAGAAATACTACCCTATAGATTAGGAACGGTACAAATCAAGTCTAATCATTGGACTTTCATTCAAAAAATTAATCTTGCCCCTTTAATCACAAAATTCGAAACTCTAAAAAATCATGCGAAAATTGTTACCACTAATATGCAAAACAATACAAATTACCACGAGACATATTTTAATTCACTTATCTCCTTAAAGACATTCGAACGAAGAATAGTAAATTTAATCGAACAAATAATTCCGTTTAAATATACACACAGAAATAAAAGAGGCCTATTTAACCCATTAGGAACCTTTCTGAAAAGTATTATGGGAAATCTAGATCAAAATGAAGTGGAACAAATTAACGCAAAAATCAAAAATCTGCAAGAAAACCAAAATAAATTAAAAATAAGTATTAGCAACCAAATTACAATTCTAGACTCTACAATCGGTAAATTCGAAACAATGATAGCAAACATTACGCATAACGAATATGTGTTAAAATCGCACATTTTACAAACAGAAACAATAATAAAAAAGGTTGAACTTCAACAAGCCAAGTTTGAACAAAATTATTTAATATATAATGTAATAAACCAAATCACATTACTCTATCAATCTATTTACGATATTCTCGAAAAAATCGAAGTTTCGATAACTTTTGCAAAAATTAACGTTCTTCACAATTCAATTATTAAACCGGAAGAACTATTAAAAGAAAAATAAAAATTAAACAACTATCTAAGCACAGATAAACTACCCTTAGACGGTACTTCTGAAAATTTATTAAATTTTGAAAAAATCTTAACAATTAAAAGTTTTCTAGAGGACTTCAATATAATCTTTATAATAGAACTTCCACTTGTCGAAGAAAAAATATATCAATATTTCAAACTGTTCCCAGTACCAGTCCCCAACAATAAATCATTTTTTGTAAACATCCCCTATAAACCATACTTGGCACTTAGTACGGAAAAATACGCTTACATGGACCAAAGTTGTTCAGAAATCCAGCCAGAAAGTTACCTCTGCAAGGAAGTCCACACGTCCCATATAGAAAATAACCCTTCCTGTGCTGTTCAACTAATCAAACACGAAAAGAACGTTACGTCTTGCCACCCCTTTGAAGTTCAGCTACACGAAATTCAAGTAACAAAAATCATTGATGGGAAATGGTTAATTACAGTACCCACCAATTTAATTGGCACAGTAAATTGCCGAAAGACAGAAAATAGCATCATATCTACTAGAATCCACAGCCGAATGTAAAGTTCGAATAAAATCAATAATATTCGAAACCTATAAAACAAGCCAATTGGATTTCTCTAGAGTCAATCTACCAGTATTGAATTGGAGCCATATTAATCAGCAAAAATCAATAATATACGAACCACCCACGATGGACCTCAATTTCATAAACCTCAAGGCACCAAAGATATCAAGACCAAATTGGAAGAAGAAAGAAGAAAAATAGAAGAAATCAATGTACCGATTTATACCGATAAGTCCAGTATTTGGACAATACTATTATATATCATTATTGGAATTATTATTATATATATTATCTATTATAAAATTGTAAAAGAATCTAAGAATGCTTTAAAAAACGAGATAAGTCACGAACAAGATAATAACGAAATATTTTGAAAACATATACTAAGTATAAGTTTTAAACTTCAGCGCGGAGGAGTTACATTCCCGTGAGAACGGTTTATGTCGCAATATTACGCAACCTTGCATAAGCAATTCTCAGATTCTTAAAGCGTCTGTTCCCATGCAAGATCAGCACATTTGAAGTTATAAATATAACCAATATGCATAACGATAGTTAGTCTTATACAGCTTGTATCCCATTCCAGTAATAAAGTTGTTTTTTAAAAAAATTACATCAACCCCGAGTTGAAAAGTAAGGTATGGTTTTTACTACATGCGAGAAATTTTTTATACCTTATCAGTATTTTCTTGTTCCCATTTAAAAGTCACACAACCTTATTATTTTTCTTAACCGTAAACATTATCAAAGCGACAAACTTGCAGAAAACCCAATCACAATGAAAATCAACTATAAATTCGAAATCTTTTCAGGATTTTGTAAAAGAAAAATTTTAAATCCTCAAGAGAGGCTAGGCAAATCCCTGAAATGTAAAATTTTTATTTTTTAACTTTAGGGCTTTTACGATGCTTTTATAGTCAAACTTGAACAAATTATGGTAAGTAGGCAAGAAATCGCTCGAGGATAAAATTGTTATTTATCGTTTTTACTGCAAAGTTTTTGGTTACGGCTCACGTCGTCGATATCTAAGCTCTTAAAAGAGATTTATGCTGATGTTTAATTCAATGTTTTAGTCAAACTATGTAATATAGTTACTCATATTTTATAACTATTTTTTAAGTAAATAATAACAGACCAGTTGCAAACCAAAAAACTAATAGGTTTAAAATTACATAGGAAAGTAATTTCATTGTATAAAGTGATAAAATAAATAGTGGTATTTTCGGAGTTTGTCTTGTCTTTGTCTTATGATGTCAAATTTTAAGAAATATCAATCTGGGTGAAAAAGAGTTTTAAAAACTAGCACGAGAGTTATCCTATCAGAGTTTGGTTTTTTCTTCTGAAGCATATAATCTAAAAATGTTGCTAAATAATAGAATCTGATAAACGTATTGCTAAATAATTCATAATTTTAAATTTAATATTTTTCGAAATTTAAAAAATAAATTTCGGTGTATTTTTAATATAATCCATAGTTTGGCATAAGAATAAGATAATTTTATGGCATTGAAATATATATTTTAGATGGAAAGGACTTAATTGAGTTTGACTGGTTTCAAAAATTGGTTATGTCCCGGATTTCGGTTTTTTGAAACAAAATAATATATTTTGGTAGAGAGACGAGTGTGTGAGAGAATGGTCTTGCTTCGATTGAGTTGGTGCTGTTTATGAAAGAAATAAAGCAATATTGTTCCGTATTTTTATGGTGTATTCTTAGAAATCTGAAGAAGAACCATTCCTATGATCGATTTGCAAATAAGTTTCATGTGATAATAAAGTCGTTCATAATTGGAATGAAAATATTTTTGTATAGAATATGAAGTCAAAGACCTAATGGAAAAAAAATAGTGATAATAATCAAGGAAAAATGAAGAAGCTCATCCGAAGTCACGAAAATAACAGAGAAGTGTAAGAAAAATTAAAAAAGTAGCGAACTCTATACTACAGGGGGGGGGGGGGGTTACCAGCAAGACATATTGGTGAGAAATGTAAATGATACAAAAAAGTATTTTCCGTTGATTGGATATGTTAAAATAAAATAATTTAGATCGAATTTAATAATATAGGAGAAAAATATAAGCAAGACTCCGACTTAATTGGACTAATTTTAATCCGTATATCTGCACTTTCGGCCATACATACAGCTATTACAAATAGAACAAACAAGAAAGGGATTATTAGCAACTATCTCCGCGCTACTACAGCGGTTGAAAAAATTAATTTTCAACCACTTAAATATCGCTTTAAAACAGGGGGAGTTTTTTTTAATAAAAAATAGAACTGGAACCTCCATCTTACATGTTGGATATTTCTAATTTGAAAATTCGAATAAGGGACATCAAGACGAAGATTTAAAAAAAAAAAATTTTTGGACCAATAGGAGCCAATTTAAGATTCTTTCTCTCAAAAAATCATTTTATAAATGTTTATAAAAATTAAGAAACAAATCCAACGGCATTTGATACTTAGAGAGTTTTATTTTCAAAATACATGATCAGATTTAACAAAGTATTCGTAGAGAACAGTACATAGAGAAGTGGAGGGAGGCGTACAGAAAAGATTGAAAGAACAGATCGGGGGGCCTGGAATTTCTAGCCGTAAAACTATTCTTCGCCTTGACAAGTGTCATAATTTCTGACATTATTAGACGTATTTTTAAATTATCATAGTTGTGCTCTTAGATAAAAATAGTTTTAATGCTATTTTATTTAAAAAATCGTGTTTTCAACAAGGTAGGTGTACAACGCATTTTCGCACATTGTAAGTAAAATATTTCATTTTTAACCTGTTGAGTGGTAGGATTTTATTCACTGTTCGTGCCGAAACTCGTAGCCTTGAACAATGTACGGAATCATGCAATATCTGGTGTATGGTGGTTTTTTGATTCGCTCAATCTATTTTCGTACTTATTTTATTGATATGACATCTCCAAAGGGTAAAAATAGGGATTAGAGGTGAAATTATCATTTATTTAAATTTTTGCCAAACTGTTCCAAATTTTATATATGAGGGTTTTTTTATCTTTGATTCGATATTTTATTAACCTTTTTGAAATTTTATTTATAAGAATTTTTTTACATATATGATACAATACTCAAACGGTTAATACAATTAGTAAGAGAAGCATGATTTCCCGATGTTCTTGAAGGTGAAGTCAGCTTCCTGTTAATATTTAAGACCCAGCTTTCTACCAAATTGTCTTAAACGAGCCTCGAAAAATTATTTTAAATAGAATTTTTGATAATAATGAAGAAGAAGAAAGTTTACCAGAAACAAAAAAATGGAAAATTACATAAATAGCTTACATTATTGTAGAATTTCTATTTAATTATTTTATCTTATATAATAAATAAAATTATAAAACGATAAAACAATTTTTTTAAATTAATAATAAACATTTTTTATCTTTGAATATGAAAAAGTTTAAACGATTATTTACTACGTATAGTTAATTAAAATTGAAATTAAACTTGTCCACAGATTTCAAATTTTATAAATACTCCAACTAATATATTAAATCTAACTTATTCGTAAAAACTAATTGCACCAATATTCATAATTTTTTGAGCTACCCCAGAAAAAAAAACATCGAAATAGGTTCGTTCATTGCTGAAATGCAGCGAATTTTTCTGCGAGTCCAGTTTTCTCGAGCGCGAGAGCTCGGCGGTGGGCATTGTGGACATTAATCAATTAAATTTTCAATCAACTAATTAATGAATTGAAAATTGAATTACGATTAATTTAACCTAATTAAAAATAATTGCAATTAAATATTAATTGTACGTTGCAATTAATTTATTTTAATTAATGTATATTAATTGTAGCTTTCAACTAAATCAAGCACAATTAACTTTTTCAATTGTTCTAAAAAACAATTAAAACTAACAATTAACCCTCTTGGATATAGATAAGATAGACACTTATTACGATTATGTTGACTATCGTCGTGTACTGTAAGCAGGAAGAAAGTGATGGTATTCTCTCGCAATATGTGTTTTGTTCTTCGGTAAAAATGTTACTCTGTTTTTATTGACATAACATCAAATTTAATTAAAATAATTTAACAAATAGCAGCTTTTATTTCCTACATACCTTGATCTTGAGTACATTTATTCAGAAACACTCATAACTTACACTTCATTTTGGTGCCACTCCGCTTGTAATACAATAGTAAGTTTTAATTGTTAGTTTTTAATCAAATACACCAAAAAAAATTGAAAATTGATAGTCGCTTTTCGGACGCTCTATTTTACATATGGTAATAATAAGTCGCACATTGTGAAAACTGATCATGCATATGAAAATTTAACTCTCTAAGTATCAAATGTCGTTGAATTTGTTACTTAATTATTATAAACAAAAGCACTTTTTGAAAAAAAAATCATAGCTCGCCTCCTATTGGTCCATAAAACCTTTTCTTTTTTTCCAAACCTTCGTCTTGAATTTAGCCATTCGAATTTTTAAATTAGAAATATCTACCATCTAAAGGGGATGCTCCAGTTCTATTTGTTTATTGCAAAAAAACATCCCCTTTTTTAAAGCGAGATTTAAGGGGTTAGAAATTAAATTTTTCATTTGCCCCTAATGAGAAGAGAGACAATTTAGGCCTTTAAGAAGAGACTGAACCTTTGTGTAAGTTAAAATGTTCACTCAAAAAAAAAGTTATAGCAATCAACATTTTGGGTCTTGGGAGAAACAATTAGCAATATCTCAGCAACATATTGGCCGATTTACCTATATAAAATATCATTTTGTTCAAAAAGATGAGAACTTCCCTTTAAAAGTAAAAAAATTCAAGAAACGTTAATTTTACAACAGATAATTGATATGAAAGAAATGGCCCATTTTGAGGGTTTTTTTAGCCTTTTTGCTATAACCAATTAACACAAATGATCGCAAAAATTAAAGAAATTCTTACGCAAAACAATTTTAATGATAAAGATATAGAAAAAATTATTTAAAAAAAGGAAAATAAACAGTATAGCAAACTGAGAACCAAGAAAACACAATATTGTTGTATGCTATAAGAGTTATAATCAACGAAACTCAGTCTTAACCAAATTAAAAAGCAAAACACCAGCTATAAAAACTTCTAGTATTCTGTATTCATTTCCGTGTGCAAATTGCCCGAAAAAATATACAGGAATGAAAAATCAATTACTTAAAAATCGACTAAATGAACACAAATATACCAAAAATGCTTCTACAGTATTAATAAAATATTAAAAGAATGAAAAATATTATATAACTTCGAAGATATCAAAATAGTTGATAAGAATAAAGATTGTTAGAAATTATTAATGAAGGAAATGATAGCTATTAAAAGGGAAACACATATCGTAAATAATTGAACTGACATAAACAACCTTAGTCAAATCTACCTTCTAAGGGGTAAGCTTCAGTTCTATGTCTTTATTGCAAAAAAACACCCCTTTTTTAAAGCGATATTTAAGAGATTAGAAATTAATTTTTTCGTTTGCCCCTAATAAGAAGAAAGACAACTTAGGCCTTCAAGAAGAGATTGAACCTTTGTGTAAGTTAAACTGTTCACTCAAAAAAAGTTATAGGAATCAACATTTTGGGTCTTGGGATAAACAATTGGCAGTATCTTAGCAACATATTGGCCGATTTACCATTATAAAATATAATTTTGCTCAAAAAGATGAGGACTTCCTTTTAAAAGTATAAAAATTCAAGTAAAGTTAATTTTACAACAGATAATTGATATGAAAGAAATGGTCCATTTTGAGGGTTTTTTGACCTCAAATTGTAGATTTTTAAAATCTCTATAACTTTTGTTTGAAATTTTTTTACCAATTGTGTTCCGTGGCGTGTAGATTCAAAAAACTTGTGCCTACTTTGACCTCCCCTCTCTTGGCCCAAACCTATTTCTGCTGTATCATTTTAAATTGGTATTGTTCTTACATTGCCCTTAACACCCCTGGGTAGGTCTGATTCATCTAGGAATTTACGTGACTATATGTACCTATGGCTTAGGCAGTAATGGTTTTGACGAGATTTCAAGATACGCAAAATTTGCTAAAGAGTACCTTCTAAATAATTAGTAATTTAGATTGTTATATAAATATGTAATTTGCACTTATAAAAAGCTAATAAAATCATTTTCTTTGGTCTATATAATAGTGTTTCTTAGTATCTAAATTTAAGACATACTTAATATAAAATTTTAAAAATCAATAATGTCATCATTTCTCTCCAATAGTCATACGCGACATCTTGCTAAAAACGTGTAAAATATAATTTTTAAAATAGAACAAAAAACATATTGTTCAAATTACGCCATTTGTCAAGTATAAAAAAATACTTTTTAAAAGTCGTTTCGAATACATATTTATCTTATATGAATTATGTCTAGAGCCAAACATACAAATGAATTATTTAAAAACATTCAAGAACTTCCATTAAGATAGTTCAATATATTGATGTGTAATTAATTTTATATTAATTTTGTTTGAATTACTTTTGTTTTTATTTTATCTAATAAAGCAAACATCAGAATTGATCAAATCGACTGCTTTTTGTAAGTAATATAGCCTTATATATAAAAGAATGCCTCGGTTGTTCGCTATTTATAATGAAAATGGAAAATAAATAGCAATTTTTCGAAACTTTTATTGTGTTTTCTAGACCATTCCATTTTTAATAAAAGTTTAACATTCAATATTCGGAAGCAAATAGGCTAAAAATAGTAAAATAGGAAAATAAATCGAAACTAGTTGTGCGATAATCCTTTTTTGTTAAAATGAGTTTCTTTATTGGAAATATTTGAAAAGTTTGACTGAGCAAGTAAAATAAAAGTAGTGGTATCGTTTGCAAGTTTTTTAATGAGTTTATATGAAATATGCAATAAACATGCCACATATTAAATAATAAAACCCATTCTATTTCAATTATTTCAAGTGTCATTAATGATTAATGGAATTTATATAGCTAAAAAAGATAACATGCTAGAAGAGTTACATATTTTGTAGCTATTGAAATAACAAAAAAGTGTTACATGATACAAACTTGCATAAAAAACATCTACATTTAAAAAGTGTTGATTATAAATTGTGGTTAAGCAATCGACGAAAGCTCCCGAACCATAATTTGTTCGGTATACTGCTACAGTAGTTAAGGTTTTTAGATAGTAATATACGGTAATATGATAACGAAGTCATTTCTATTTTCATAGGTATAGCATTTGTTCTTGCGATGCAATGCACATGGATATGAATAAAATTAAAGGGACGCCAATTACATTCAAATGCAATCTTTATTAATATTTTCACAAAGATAGAAAAATGGAAATTAGACAAGAAAATGGAACTTTTATTCGTTGCTGTCATTACCTGAATCACAATTTTTGCAAGTGAAGAACCCGCAATTTCCCCTGTGTGTTTATTTCAAATGAACTGAACGGTCGCATTTATTGCAGTAAATCGTGTTGTTGCGTGTTGCGTGCAAATCATGCAGAATAGAAATCTTCTTCGGATGACGCAGAAGATTCGCGCCATTGTTTCTTTGCGGGTTTATTCTTCGGGTGAGATCAATATACACCTTTTTATTGACTTCCGAGACGGTTCGATTTCGGTCTTGGGGTAGCAAGTTGAACTGGACCAATAGCTCCCAATGTTGACTGAAGAGCGAACGATGTGGATACACTAGATGTACTCGGAGTTTAATAAACCTCTTTAAGAACTATCAAGTCATTTCGATTGTCAGAGACCATCAGAATACGATGTTCATCATCCTTGGGAACAGGGTTATTCACCGCTTGGTTTTCACCGCAATTTTCAGAAACGATGAAGTCCGCTTCCATGAAAAATTCGTAGTCAAACGAAAAATATCAGCGCTTTTGAAACCAGGTTTAATGTTCTCTATAGCTTTTTCGACGATTTCTACCATATGATGAATCTCCAACAATCGATCAGTATGACTTTTTCACCAAGCATCACGTTCCACACTGTAAAGGGTTTTGAGTGGTCATTATACAGAAATATCTAACGGTTGCAAACGATGGCTACATTGTGGGGGAATAGTGACAACGATTATATCATTGTTAATGGACAAATCAACAACTTCAAGCTAAACATGCGACGGATGATTATCCATCAACAAAAGCAAATGATTTCCTTGGACGCGTTTGTATGCTAGATGAAATAAACCAAATATTTGACGAAATCGGCTGTCGTTATTCAATCATATCCGTTTGTAAAGCCAACTGCGCCAACTGTAGCGTCCAGGAAAATGAACTTCATGTTTTTTCGTGAAAATAAATAAAAAGGTGGAATTGATTCGCCGATTGCACTTATTTCCATTACCATTGTTAGAAGTGGTCCACGTTCCGCAGAAGCGAATTCTCCGGTACTCGAATCTTTTTGAACAATGACTTTAACACCTTTTGATACTGTTAAAAAGCTAGTTTCGTCCAAATTCCAAATACCATGAGGTTCGAACAGATGTTTAGCGAGCACATCACCTAAGTTGGCGAAAATTTCGTCGACAGTTTCTTTACGGAATCCTTGTCTGCAGTTAGCGCTTATAAGCTCGGGCTTGAGAAGTGAAAGACTGCTGTGCCGTTTTATAAAACCGTAGTATCAATTCTTCGTGGCTTTTGCGTACTTATCGACGCCACATTTTTTCCATAATGGTATGACAAACTGAATACGTTCTTGATGGTGAGACTAAAGTTCATCTTAGAATATACTTTACGAGTGTTCCCTCTTGCATATTGATGTACAGCAACAAAAAAGAAAATAATCGTTACACAAACAACAAAGTGATCCATATATAGAAAGAGAGGAAATTTTATGAAAATTGCCGTCTTTTCATCAAGAGTGGAAATTAATTTCAAAAAACTCAATGCTTCATCATCGATAATTTCAAGGAAAGTTTTTTCTTCTGCTGGGACTTGCTTCTCAGATTTTTTCAAGTAACGAATCAAAGTCGCATGACTTATACTGAAGCTATTAGCGAATTGACTTCGGTGGATAAAATTTTACTAATTTATTTCTAGGAGTAATTGCTGACAATCGATCTGTTCGACGCCACCTTTTTTCTCACATGGTCGTGGCATTTCGACTAAAAAAATTAAAAACGTTTATTAATAACTATACCTGTGCGCATATAAAAAAAAATCTATAAAATAGCGTCAGTTGAGTGGCTCACGTCACCTCACTGAGAATGGTTCATATCCCCCTACTAACGTTTTTTTATTCCGAAGAACGCCACATAAACACAACGTAAGTAAATCACTAAATCCCTGTAGATTTTAAAAGCCATGAATAGAACCAATATTATAGATATATTTACCTTGAGAAAGTGAAGAAAATTAACCCAAAAACTACCATTTTTTGAGTACTTCTCAAAATTTTCGTGAAAAATTTTTTCGACCGTACTGGTATAAAGACTTCAACAGCTATGCCCACTCGAACTATTTACGACAAAAAAGTTAAGCACAACAGCAACAGATGCCACTACTATGTCTAAGCCGATGTCAATTTACCCCACGGTTCACATCACCCCACTTTACCTTACATATAATGTGCATCTATAGGAAGAACCAACATGTATACCTGGTGATGAAGACAATGAAACAGCCTCAAACATCACCTTCAGAACCTATTGAAGACATCTTTTAAGATTGGTTAATCCAGAAGATAAACTAGTGAAGAGGCTGTAAAATTTGATTAAGGCAACCAATCTGTTTACATAGAATAGATTTAACTAATGACGCTAGGCTGCAGTGTTAGGGCTTCTCAAACCTAGCCTGCTATATTATTCAATCAACCAATCTTTTGATGACACTTGATGGTCGACCATCAGCATTCTGTATTAGGACAGTTAATTTTTCTTAATTAACCATCAGATTAACGATAACTAAAGGTTACCCACGAGGGGGCACTATATACGATTATGGTGGCTATGGTTATTGACAAATCCATTAAACTATTGTTATAGTTATACTGATTATAATAGGGAGGTGGGCCTAAATTTTATGATAGCGCACGCAACGAAAACTAGATCTGTAGAGGGTTTCAAGGCTCATCTATTTTTTTTTTTCATTGATAACAATAAGTTCAAAGTTAATCAAAGTTTTTTTATTTTGTGTTGACTCCTGATCGAGAAACATTTCACAAAAATGAAAATGTCAATGAAAATATTTTCAATATTTTTCCACACGAACAGTTAAAATAGTTGGTCCTTTAATATATGGGGTACTATTACTTAAAATGTTGTCACGGGTCAGCATTTTATTAAAATAAGGTTTACTACAGACTGATATCTCCATTTTTTTGTGAGAAGATATTAGGTCAATATTACACCAAGTACCCATAAATGTTTGTAACGGGATGTAGTTTATACATTATAGGGCCCCGGTTCATCATACACCTAATATTGACACCTGCATAATAAAATGGTTTTTTCTAGGACTTTGTTAAAAACTTAATCTCTGAAACACATCCGACTATAAAAGAAGATATGACGGGATCCAAAATATATTTAATAATGTTTATTTTAATATGTTATATAATTGAAAATAACTGTTTGTTTAGAATAAAGAGAGTAATTTTAAAAAATTACTTTAGTAATTTTTTCTGCTATGTGCTATAATGTGAATATTCAGTTAAGTGATTTGAATCGTTTTTATTCAATTTGTAGTGACTATCATATCTTTATTTTAATTTTAAATGTCTTCATCCTAACTTCTCTATTTTGCTACAGTGGCATTTTAAGAGAAATGATTCGATACCTCACAATGACGTGAAAGATAGCGTTAATTTATTTAAAAAAAACACCCAATGTCGGAGAGTAAGGTGGGTTATTCAAGGCGCCACTTCATCGGAGCCAGGTTGAATGCAGAAATCTTTCACGATGTTGTTAGGAAGTAGCTATCAATTTTACTGTCTAAAATTAGCTATAAACTACAAATAACAGTTTCTAACACCAGTAGCATGTGGGTCCAATAAAATTCAGTAGTATTTCGTTATAATAAAAATCTTTAATTAAAATTAAATCACAGAATTCCTTCGTTGATACGGGCAAACTGCCCAAAATCCCTGTTTTCAAGTTTTTCCCGGTAAAAAAAAATATATTTGCCGACCAAGCAAAAAATACAGTGTTCCAAAAACTAAACAAAATTACCAAAATAATAAAAGATTTTTCATCTCGGAATTCAAAAAAAAATTGGCAAATAAAAATTGAAATGGAAGTCTGCAGCTGCTTCGGCCGAATTAAACCAGGAAAAAGTGAAAATCAAGGCAAAATGACACTTATAACGTCGGCCCAGCTTGCGCACTAATCGACTTCCATTAAGCGCGTTCATCAATTGAAACATTTCAAAGAAATGAAAGCTCAAAAAGAATGAAGCTGGGCAACAACAGTCGGATGAAATACATTTGTTACATAAACCAATTCGTTAATCATTAGCATTTGCCTGTAAAAAAAAAATCAAATTTAACGATAGTTATTTTTAAATTAAAGAAATACGTTTCGAATAAAGGAAAAAATTTCTTTCAAGCCAACATGCATAGAATTCCACTCAAGTATTAATGACATGGAAAAAGGTAGCAATAAGTTCAACATCGACAAGAAAATACCTAAGCAAAGTGTAGTGAAATACAGAATAAAAGTCAAACTTGAAAAATAAAATTAATTAAAATTGTACCTTACGAAATACTTTTCTGCAAAGAATCCTTGGGAAATATTTAAGGAAAATGATACTGTGCTGTCCATAATGAGAATATTTGCAAAAACAAGGTTAAATTAATTGAATTAGCCATAGTGAACTTAAGCGGAAAATTTAATTGTGAGAATTTTTTAAATTTTGTTTAGACTGCATAATTATTTAAGCAAACCTTTCCTAATTCACCGATAACTTACTCTCCTTATTTAGAACAGACTTGGTTCGGTCAGTTACATTTTACTCTAGATTTATTGTTTCATCAAACTGTTGGATGAACCTTTCAAAAATACAACTACATTTTTGATGTGTTGGGTAAGTTTTCGTGATAATTTTTTTGGCTAAGAGTGAAACCGGACTTCTATACGTTTGTGGCTAATAAAATGAAATTTTTTAATTAAAATTGTTTTTTCTTCCTACTTATTTTTTCAAGAATATTTAAACATACTTATAATTCTGTATAGTGACATCAATATAATAAAAAAAAAATCGGTTTGAGAGAAAACAAAAATCTGCAGTAGCAAAATTCAGTTTAAAATCTTAAGTAACTTTGTATAGACTTTAATAACCTATAATCTCTAAATGTTCAAAAAGAGGTTTTTTTAAATTTTACGCCTGTTCTACTGAAATGTGGAATTTCGCAACAGATCGTAAGCCTCTCGCCATCTATCAGCTTCGGCCTTAATTGGAATTTCGGTATTCTGTATGAGTATTTTGCCATGTTTAGATATCTGTAAATTACTTATCTGTTTCTGTTGCAGCTAACTTCTTGAAATATGCATTTTGACAAATCTAGTTTGATGTTTTGTCATTCAGCGATTCCTTTTGTAACTGGTCGTTCTAGTAGAGTAAGGTACAATTATTAAGAAGTAAAATAAGTGTTAATCCGTATGTTTTATTATTAGATTTGATCATACTACATCTAAATCAGATATCTACATTTTACATTTTTCTTCATATTCGTTGAGTTCAATAAAGTAAAGTATTTTCATGTTATGCATGCAAAAACTTCCTAAAAAAAATCCAGAATATTGAACCGCACTTTTTCTTTTTGTTACAGGGGCCAGCTTTTTCAACCACAAAACAGCTTTAAAATTTGTATTCCAGAAATTTTATGAAATATAAGTTATTTCAAGTTTTGTCAAGCACTGAAATCATTTACTCAAGTTTTACTTCAGTTTCTGCAAACTAATGTCCTAGTTTCGAAGCTTTATGACAAGTTTTTGTTCCTTGTTTTTATACGACGCTTATTCCATGTTTCTGAAGCTTTGCCGTTCTCAATAGAGACTATATATACACATCCGACATTAAATACATTTGTTTAAATTTTCAAATAATCCCGAGACAATCTATTGGTAACCACAGCTCGATAGTAAGTACTCACAACCAGATAAGTAGCTGTATTGTTTCAATTTATAACAAAAACAAACAGAATCATATTGTAAAGTTAATTGCAGTTTTCGCTGAAGAAAACTATGTCATTTTTGCTTTATTATTTCTAGCAACAGCTAAGATATTTATGATATTTTTGCCATATTATTTATAGTTATAGCTAGCAAATAATTTTTATTAAAGTAAACTATGAGGGCAGGCCTACTCTGTTCTAACACAATTAGAAACAAAGCACAATCTCAGATTGCATGGAAATATCAGGAACGGGTGGAAGCCTCTTCCATATTAGGGTGGGCAGGTAAGAAAAAAATCCTTTTAGCAACTTATATCAGACAAACTATGAAGTCTGATACAAGCAGCACTATCTCTCAGCATTCCACGCAATCTTTATATTTAATCTCGTAGAGATCGATGTACGATATACGAATGGTAAATACAATATATTTTCAGTTGGGTGTGTAAATAAAATTATATTAGAGAAACTATTTTCGTTTTCGACCAACTGAAAAAACCCTATATTAGAAGGGCAAGTGTATTCTATTCTAGCACGGTTTGAGACAAAGCACTATCTCAGATTGCAAGGAAATACCTTGAAAGCTTGGAGGAATCTCTTATGGCAACGCACCGCCACCTGCAGCCCTGTAAATTACTGTTTCTTATCGACTTGTTTTCAATATCATTATTTTATTATTGACCTTGCTTTAGATATTATATTTTCTGTACATTTCAAATACAGTTCAAAATGTTCTGTGTAAATAAGTAAATCTCTATTTTATTTTTTGCAATCCTATGAAGTCTATTTTTTATATATGTAGCCCTAATAGTAATGTTATACGAATACACTAACAATCATTTAGAAGAAAAACTTCTCGAACTTATGACAAATAATCGTTTGTCAGGACGGCCGTGCTTACAAAGTCTAACGTAAGAATGAAATATATATTGGAAAGACTTTTAAAAATTAAGATTAAGGGACATAAAACAAATACTGAAATAGACAAAATACCAAGATCTCAGATTACTCTTCAGGTGACTTATACACTATAAATGGAAACGATAAAATTTGTAGTGGTCCAAAATAAATACACAATCTTTAATTAAACTAATACTAAAATACCAAATAAACAACTCTTGTGTATTTAAAAACGAATATCACAATTAACTGCGGGCAGAACTAATAAACAAGTTTCTTAGTTTCAGGATAACGTCGGTCTATATTTGATACGATCATTTAAATCCAAGAAGTGTCTTGATTGATTGAACAACATTGCAAATCATCCCACTATTCATATTTACTTCACAACAGAGAGATAATATTAATCATTTAATATAGATGTAGATCGAATTTTGTATCAGGTGTATTGTCACACAATGCCGAATGCTGAATAAGTTACTATGCCAATTAACACCTACTCAAACTGTTGGTAATGCGAATAATAAAAACAGTTACTAACACCGATTGTATCAATACTGTGTTTTGAGATTGCGCTCGACGAGTATAAAAATGTGTTTATACTATTTTATTGCTCTAAACCTAGGTACTCAAAAAAAAATTATTTTGTGAAAAAATTCACATAAGACAATTGCCGTATTTGGTGAATGTTAAAGCAATTATGGAAAATTGATGTGTATAGTGTGATAAATGCAAAATTATCAGTACACCAGTTTCCTTAAAAATATTTTCAGAATAATTAAATAAACTACAGCTCCAACTAGAAATAGACCCCAAATTCTGTCTTGAGAATAATTTCTGTCCTGAATACCTCAGATTTAAGTTTAGATTGTCGTTCCATAATTCTGTTTGTATATTTACTATATGAGGATAAACAAACTTATTTCCATTTTATAATATAATGTGTTAAACATTCAAAGTAAAACTGTCACAGTTATTAAGGATACTATTGTCATTCTACTTCTACAGGTTCCTTTTTAAGTATTCTAACTACATGATTTGAGCCCTAGCTCTCTGTGCAGGAGGTCAAACAAACATAAAATTAAAAATAATGGGTGAGTTTTAAAAGCACACCTTTCAGTGTCAAACCAACATAAAGTACAAAATATATATAAAAAGAATAACATATGACACAATAAAGTAATAGAGGATCTTAGTCCCCTATGAATTATTTAAGAAGAATATTTAGAGTCTTACTATGAAATTTATTCAACATTATAACCTATCGGAACACTCACACCTTCAAAATTATTTGAAGCTCAACTTAATTTTTTAAAATAAAATTTGCCTTTTTTGATTGCAACTATGGATAGCAGGGAAAAGTCCTTATCCGAAGATGCAAATAACATTTGGGAATAGTTTACATCTGAAGGTCGTTTGAAGGTCCAATTTATTCACGAACTGCTTTAAAATCAGCCGTAAATTTTAAAACAAAGGAAAACTTTTTTAAAGATATTTTTTTTAGTGGGAACACATATTTTTGACCCCAGAAATGGTAATAGTGACAAATTTTATCTTTCGATATAACTACGAGCTACTTGAATTTTCAACTTTTGAAAGTTATAGCAAGATCAAATATCAGAATAGCAGAACGACTCGCCAGGAATAAATTTTCGGGAAAGAGTTTCAGACACAAGTTGCAGGATTGGTCTCTAGCCATCTAGTGGTGACTTTAGATTTGTCCTTAACCATAAACTTCAAGGTCATTTAGAAGTTCCTTCTTTAAGTACGAACACATACTTTTGACCCCGGTAAAATAAAGGGCGTCAAGTTTTACCTTCAGATATGACTGGGAGTCATATCAACGTTAAACATTAGAATGGAAATAAAACATAAACATCAACTCTTACTGGAAAATGTCTTATACAAAAGCTATATAAAACAAAGATCATTACCGGATATCCAGTAAGGTCTGTAATAAGTTATAAATATTGTTGATTATCAAAATTTACATCAACAAAGAAAGTCTCAAATACTTGATCGTAATAAAGTCCTGCCTAAACATTTCAATTCTGAGGATTTGTGTATGTATTTCAAGCAACTAATGAGGATTTTCATTACTCCGATATAGAAAATTGTGACGGTTTAACTTACCTTTAACTTCAAAGTACGTTTTGTCTGAGGGAACGAATTTATAAAAAAGTTGTCTTAGTTGACAACTATTACCTAATAACTTACAATGACTAACGTTTACTGTACATTGAACATTAATAGCAGCTGACTTTGGCTAATGTTAAATCGATCACTAATAAGCCACTATGGCCGACGATTTTTCTTCTAACTACTAAAATTTCAACAACTAAAGTTATTTCTCAGTTAGTTGGCAAGAATTTACATTGGATTCCAACAATCCTTTTCCAGGGAGTTGAAGAGTAATCGGGTTTGGTATGGGTTTTGGACCCCATATGTTATTTATATCATTGGATAACAAATTATCCCAGCTATCCATTTCTGCAGTAAATAAGCGGTTTCTATTTGAGATACTTTTGTCAAGTAGAGAGAATTGCGGGAGGGAGCACAATCTTCCGAGAAATGGACCCTGGTGGTTTACAGATGGATCCCGAAAAGATGGAGCTAGAGCGAAAATGTATGATATTCTTCAGTGTGGTTATCTCTTTGAGAGGGACATAAACATGAATACGATAATAAACATATGCTCAGATAGTACGGGTACAATAATGGCACTGAAGTCTTGTGTCGTAACTTCACGACTGGTATCTGAGTGCAAGGATATACTGAACAGTCTGACAAGGAACACCTGCTGAATCAGACTCGTGTGGGTCCTGAGTTATTCGGGTATACATAGAAATGAGGAAGTTGGCTGTCTGGCAAAGATGGGGTTCATGAATGAACCCTATGGACCCCAACAAATTCTACTTGTCCCAATTGCCGATGATGACAGATGCTCGAAAGTAAATTAATTAAATTGTGTAGAAAAGCTCCTAGAATTGGATCTGCTAAGGAACATATAACTAGACCTAGCCCATGACTTAGTAGGGAGCTTCTCTCCTTAGGAAGGAAAAAACTGCGAATTGTGGTGCGATTGCTGAAAGGCCATTGTCACCTGAGGGTCTATCTTCATAAGATCGATGTCGAAGATGATTGGCAAGGTTAAAGTCAGGGTTATCTTGAAATGAGCTCTTCGATTTCTCAAAATTATTGTATTTAAAGTTTTTCTCCATAAACCTTTGTTTTTAAGTTATTTGACCGTTCCGGTCCTTGTATGCGACCCTGTATCTCATTTATCAATAAGATCGAGCAAGAAATTGAGATTTGTTTAATACTTGTAGAATTTGATACCATTTATTTTTGTATGCATGTATCTGTCGTGTTGACTCACATTTATTGTGGATTTGAGTAAGATGATCTTTTCTTGATTATCAAATAATAACATTCTAAGTTCAACGCACTAACTGGTTAGTCTTTTATAAATGATACCTGTATATTCAGCGTGTATCCTTACAGCCTAACAGTAATCTACTATCATAGCAGTGTTCAACTTTCTGCATGTCTATGGCCAATATATCCTGATGCTCGTATTTTGGGGAGAAAAATCTGAATGTGAGGCCGGAATGTAAATTTTAATGAAGACTTACACTTTAGAAATTTTTTCTGTAATGTTGTGATAACGCCACTTTTACGATGAAGTGATTTCTCAAAGTTTTTCGTTATTTTGTCATCGAATTCAGAGCTCGTATAAAAATTAGCTTTTATGCCAAAGGTGGATGATGCATATTTTTGTTCTTGATAAAAAGTTTTGCCTAAAAAGTCAGATTAAAATTTTTTTTTTCATGGATAACGTAAAGTAACCAAAAAGCATTGCATTCTCAATTTTCCTGCATTTTAAAGCAAAAGCTGAACATTCTCATAAGTGTCTTTCAACGAAACAGCGTGACCCATATGAATAGAGGTATATTTGTTACCGTCATGTAGAAATACCGCTTCTAAACAAATTTTGGAACAATCTGTTAATCACTTCTAGGCTTTGAATCATGCTAAATAGCGCAGTTATATAATTACAGTGAAGATCGTCATTTCTTTATGTCCGAGATTCCATCAGTAAAGACGCAAACCAAACAGTTTTTTGTAGTTTTGACAAATTTAGGTTCCTGACTCATTCTTTCAATTCAGCCTATATACTTACATATTTAATATTGAATGATAATAAGTTAGTGAAGAGGAATATGTACAAACACGACTTTCCATTCTATGAAAAATCCACAGAGTCAGCTAGCTCTTTGTCGTGGCTATAATTCATAAAATGGTAACTCCGGGAAGGCTTAGCCTCTACAGATAAACTCTTGTTTCAGATCATCTAAATAAATCTGGCGATATGTGTACTCAACTATGAAATTTAATTTAATAAAAATATACCATACTAATAGCAGAAAAAACAATTAAGCAGAAGTTAAATTATTTGTCAGCGAACATTGCACTTTCTGTTATATTATATTGGTATTGAGAATTAACATAGTTAAACCTGGTTCATAACACATTTACTTTAAATAAGTTTCTTGTAAATTGAAACAATTTGTTTACTTATCTGCTTGAAGGTACTCGTTCTCGTGTTTGCAGTCACCAAAGGATGGTGTTAGAAAAGAAGTAAGCTTGAAAAATAGTACAGTACATTACATGTGTTAATATCTCGATGAACTTATCGCGGAAATATGCAGTTATCTTTTATATAATTGGCTAATGTGTCCAAAAGAAGTACTTCTGTTAGGAACCAATTAACTATTTTTAGAAAAATTTAGCTACAACATGAACGTCTTACCGACTCTGCAAATTTGGATGTTATGACATATAAGGTTCTTTTTTTATATTTGCCGTCATACCTAGAGGCTTTATTATAAGACGTGGAATAAAAACTTTAAATAAGAAAATTGTAGGATTTTTCTATATTATCTTTTATACTCGTTTTAAAAAACAGTGACGTATCGTAAACAGAAAAAAAACTTAATTTTTTAAATTAAACACCTTGTACAGGGTGAGTCAACGATTGGATGAAGTAAGTTTGTGCCTTTTCGGTGAAATTTACAAAGAAACTATATTTATTGTTTGATACAGTTTACTTTTACGCAGATTTTAAAAATATTTAGGACTCTACAGGGTGAGCCAAAAAACTAGGACAGCATAAAGTTTTATTTTTTTAAATAGAACACCCTATATACGAATCATATTTTCGATTTAGCTTATAATTTTAAATCTTTTTTATTAAGGGTTTACTATAACAAAACTTTATAGTTTCTGAGATAATTAAGTTTAAAGAAAAAAAGTCACATTTTCAAGCATCAATTCAATCCTAAATAACGTTTTCAATTTTGTGACAAATACATTCAAATTTGGAATTTAGCAAGGCCAAGGACAAGTTAACATAATTTTTACCTAATTTTTGCAATAAAAGCTACAGGGTGTTGAACACATCGGCTCAAATTTGAACAAGTTTAAATGAATAAATATCTTTTTTTTAAATGGTACACCCTGTATATTTTCATGTTATTTAATAGAGTAATAAAAACTCTAAAAGTTTTGTTCAATATATCCTATACCTATTTATAATAGTTTTTGAGATATTTCAATTTTTCTTATTTTCCATACTTTTTTACAGAAATAGTCTTCATTATCATAGTAGCCATGGCAAAAACAATGTAAAAGAACATTTTTCTGTGTGTCAAATTTATAACCGCAATCGCTTGTTTTGGTTTTTATGTAGTGTAGTTTGTTTTTTTTTGCATTCTTCTTATATTGTAAAATGAATTTTCCAAAGAATGAGTTAATAGATATGATTTATACAATAGGAGAGGCCTTGCCTTCTTGCTCAAAGAATTTACAAAATGAAGTATCCTGATCGACGCCAGCCTAATACCCATACTTTTGAAAACTTAATGCAAAGATTTGATTCTTCTGGTACTGTTGATTATCCAAAACGTAAAGTGGTCAACAAACCAGTAACTAAGGAAGAAAAAGAACTACAAGTATTGTTAAATGTTCAGGAAAATCCTTATATTGGTAGCTGTCAGTTAGCAGCATTATGTGAAACATCACAATCCACCGCTAATCGTACTACCAAGAAATATAGGTATCATCCATATCACATGGATTTACACCAAGAATTGCATGGACAGGATTTTGAAAGTCGTGTACACTTTTGTCGTACAATAAATGCGGAGATTCAATTAAATCCAAATTTATTATGCAAGGTAATGTTTAGTGATGAAGCTACTTTTAGAAGTAACGGTGCCGTAAATAGACGCAACATGCATTATTATGCCACAGAAAACCCATTTTGGATTAGAGAGGTGCAACATCAAAACCACTGGTCATTAAATGTTTGGTGTGGTATTCATCATAATCGAATTATTGGACCCCACTTTTTTAATGAACCACTAAATGGCCATAGTTACCTGAACTTTCTACAAGAAGAACTACCCCAACTGCTTCAAGGTCTCGATAGGGATGAGCTCGACAGTATGTGGTTCCAGCACGATGGTGCGCCTCCGCATTACCATCGTGAAAATCGTGCGTTTTTAGACCAACGATATCGGCAAAAATGGATTGGACGTGGGGGTTTCATTGAGTGGCCACCAAGGTCTTGCGACATCACCCCATTAGATTTCTTCCTATGGGGTTATATTAAAAATAAGGTGTATGTTAATCCACCAACAACAGTGGAAGATATGCGAAACAGGATTAGGGATACCTGTAGAACAATAACGCCACTAATTTTGTCCAGGGTCCGAGAAAATCTGCAGAAAAGACTAAATTTGTGCATTGCACAAGAGAGTCGTTTATTCGAACACTTATTAAAAAGAAATAATTAATCTCAGTATTTAATAGGTAATTTTTTTGTTTCAATTTAGTATAAAAGTAAATATGTATTTGCCTTGTCGTTATTGTTGTGTTAATTTTTTCACATTATGTTTAATTAAACTATTGCCGTTGTAATACAACGAATAATGTATTTCATCATATTTAACCACATTCTGTTTGTTTCTGTAGTTTCTTTTTATTATTTTACATGGCTACTATGATAATGAAGACTATTTCTGTAAAAAAGTATGGAAAATAAGAAAAACTGAAATATCTCAAAAACTATTATAAATAGGTATAGGATATATTGAACAAAACTTTTAGGGTTTTTATTACTCTATTAAATAACATGAAAATATACAGGGTGTACCATTTAAAAAAAAAGATATTTATCCACTTAAACTTGTTCAAATTTGAGCCGATGTGTTCAACACCCTGTAGCTTTTATTGCAAATATTAGGTAAAAATTATGTTAACTTGTCCTCGGCCTTGCTAAATTCCAAATTTGAATATATTTGTCACAAAATTGAAAACGTTATTTAGGATTGAATTGATGCTTGAAAATGTGACTTTTTTTCTTTAAACTTAATTATCTCAGAAACTATAAAGTTTTGTTATAGTAAACCCTTAATAAAAAAAGATTTAAAATTATAAGCTAAATCGAAAATACGATTCGTATATAGGGTGTTCTATTTAAAAAAATACAACTTTATGCTGTCCTAGTTTTTTGGCTCACCCTGTAGAGTCCTAAATATTTTTAAAATCTGCGTAAAAATAAACTGTATCAAACAATAAATATAGTTTCTTTGTTAATTTCACGGAAAAGGCACAAACCTACTTCATCCAATCGTTGACTCACCCTGTATATTCTCTGCTAAAATGAAAGTCCTTTCCTCCTGAAGTCAAAAACGTATAAGCCGTTATATAAATATTTAAGTTTATTAATTTATGAATTATTAATAAACTGATATAAAAACACGAGGTGGCTTGGAAAACAAATACTTTATTTTAATTTGCATTGTGACGTTTTAATATGGTTTCGAATACTTATTATATTGACTAATATATGTTTTTAAACTGGCATAAAAAACAGTTAAAGATGGGTTATTCAGAACAAGAGAAACATCATATAATTTGTCTTGAAAATAATCATATCTTTTTTTTCTTCCGAAGAAGATCATGCCAGAACATTTATTAGTTAATGTAATATGTCAATATAATATCTAAGTATTTAAATAATGGATTTAAAAAATAAAACGGATGACAGATTAAATTGAGCTGTCAGACCAAAAATGTCCTTAGTATGCTTGTCGCCATTTTGAAGAAAAAGTAGTTTTGGCATGTCAAATTACCAGTCAAAAGTCAAAAAATAGTGCCATTGTTGTTGTTATTGTTCTGAAGTTACCGATTGTCCTTAAAATCTTCGTACTTTTCCTGGATTAAATTAGTTTTATATTACTTAACAACCAAGTAATATAGACCAAGCTATCAGTCAAATATTTAGGTGTAAATATAGACCACAAAATAAACTATCTTCAATTGACACTCTAGGACTTCTTACTGTACCGTGTCAGGTTTCCCTGGTATTGACAATTACAATGGTGAGTGATTACGATTCTCTGCTATTCTAAATAGCTGTTCAGCTCTGTGTATTCCCGTCCACTCTCGGATGTTTCTCAGTCAAAAGATCTGCTTCTTCCAACATCTCTACGACTTTCGATCTTTCCTTTCATTATCAGTTAAAGAATTCTATACCCATCCCCTTTGAGATCATGGCAAAGTTATGCTTGTTTTCTGCATTTTACAGTTTCCAGCAATTCACGAGTGGCATTTGCTCGATCTAAAACATCTATATTAGTCTGCATAGTTACCCAGGGTATTCGAAGTATTCATCTATCATATTTTCAGTGCCTTCAAACCAATGATCGTGGCAGCCTTCAGTGCCCATACCTTCGCTCGATATAACAACACTCACCAAACGTAACATTCAACCATCCTTTGGCGCATCTTTCACTTCAGATTGTCATTGCAGAAAAGCGATCTCATTTTTAGAAAAGTTATTCAGACTGATTCGAATCTGCATTCAACTTCTTTATCTGAGTCAAGCTGTTCAGTTATATAATATCCAAGATACTTCAGGTAGGTGAATCTTACAACGATTTGTCTATTTATTAGCAGCGAGGCGTCTGGATATGGTAGACGACTAAAAACCATAAATTTAGTTTTATCAACGTCTATGTATAGTTTCATTTCTTTTCCAACGATATTGACAAAATCTAAGGTTGTTGTAGACCCTGAAGGCTATCACTTATGATGGCCATATCATCGGCATAACGAATCGTATTTATTAGCTCGCTGTTGATTTTAACTTCAAATAATTTGTTATGTAGGGCTTCCTTAAAAAACTTTGCCCTAATATAAATTAAACTTTAGAAGTATTATATATAAAGAAAAAGGATTATCAAGAAAAATTGAAACACATATATACCAAGCAACAGGACGACGTTAATTGGAATACATGCTCCGTATATAAAGTAATCGCAGAAAGCTTCCTGTATTGAGAACTAAGAAAAAAAAACTGAAACTTGGTCAATGATGGAGAAACTGAATAGAACCAGGGACCAAAACCAAAGGCCAGCTAGAAGACATCCATTAACAATACTGGCAGATCTCACATTCAACCTTTAATATATTTTTTTTTTTTCATTTTGTAAAGAGTCCTGAAGATCAAATATACCATAAGTAAGACTTTTATGCTGAAAAACTTCGTTTATTGATTGATTAGGTTTATACTTATATATCCCAATAAATTATAATCATAGTAATGTTTATTTAGTTGTAGTGTAGTATAGTATTTAACACAGCCTAATTAAGTGAAATGTTCCAGTTAACATTACTTAAATAAAAAAAATTTTACTTGAGTAAATAAAAGTTTCAAATATCTTACAAATTGTTATTTCTTGTTAGGTTTATATTTATATGCCCCAATAAATTATAACCATAATATTTATTTAGTTGTAGTATAGTATAGTGTTTAACACAGCCTAATTAAGTAAAATGTTGTAATTAACATTTTTTAAAGATAAAATTTGTAACTTATTCAAATTAAAGTTTGAAATATCGTTCAAATTGTTATTTTTTAAATTTTTGTTTCGTTTACCAAAACAATTATATTAGACTCAACTGTTGAAAACCAAGATACTCGGCTCTTATGGATGTAAGGACACAAGTATTTATGTTAAATCCATAATCAGAAGTAGCCGTAGAAAAACATTTTTAAATAGTACGCTCCTACTAATGGGATATCGATCTCCTGTAAGAATTTTGTATATCTGTAATCTCAGATTTACTTGAAATTTGCTATATACATTCAACTTTTTAAGGATATTCTAAAAAAAACAGAGTGAAAACTGCAATATTATATGTTTGATAATATCTACAATATCTACAATTGTCGAAAATGAAACACCCGTACATAAAATGGGAATATTTTAATTATAATGAAAAATATAGAATATAGTTACCTGATGTGAGTGTAGGCAAATCAAATAAAATATAATAAAACTTAAGTGATTGATGTTTTTTTTTTGTTATAATTTTACATGATGGTAAGTTCTACCAGTTGCTAAGAAAATGACTGAATTCGCAATATGTCAGAATTAGACTTTTTAACAGTCACTTATCAAAAGATTTTTGACATCACGATCCTAATTATTAGAAAAATATTAGACATGGCGTATTCCTAATACAATATTATTTACCTAAAAGCTGCAACAGAAACAAATTTTCAATTTATCCACGTGAAAATCGATAACCGATACTAATAATGAAACCTCACAAAATCGCTATTCTAGTTAAAAGCAATGCCGATAGATAATGAGAAGCATACAACCACTTGTGAAATTTCAATTTTAAAGAAAACAGGCTAAAAAATAAAAAACGACTATTACAAGCTTAAGAACCGATATAAGGCTGGTGTAACTGAATCATAACAAAATTTCTATTCGTATACGGTGCTCTCTAAACAAACTTCCACAATCATTAACTCCAAGAAGACCTAAACCAGCCTTCATGCGCATCATAATAAATACTTACTATACATTTTTATAAATATAAATAATTAGCATGCCGGTGTTATTAACATTACAATTCCATCCATTATTAAAAAAAATTCAGAAGAATCCTGCAAAATCATGTTCATTTAATTAAGAATGAAGACAAATTATATTTTACTGTATGACAGTTCTTCCGGTAATTTATAGCCAACATAATCCACAAATATTTTTCCATATCAATCAAAAATCTAATCTATTATAGTAAAATGATTTTGTTTGTGGATTTATGTTTATTATGATGACTCAAGTTAAAAAAACGATTTTTCTCGTGATATATAAATAAAGAAAAATGGAGTAAATTTCGTGTAGTTATAAATATTTTTCTTTAACCGCAATATCATAACAGAATAAAAAATTAGCTAACGATCAAAAAGTTTTACAAATCAACGATGAGTTGATATCCTCGTTAACTCATTTGCATATGGTGCATAAATTCTAAATCTCAAAACAGTGTCTGACTAAACCAGTAACGTACATTCAATTTATAAATTATGAGTAAAGAAGAATTGCACTGCGTTAATAATCAACTGGCTTATAGTTTGGTAACCTTGTTCACTGATTTGGTAGCCTATAAATCGACTTGTAACTCTGCAAGTCGACGAGGAAATACAAAGTATTTTTGGTATTCCTAAAGGATGCCGCACCAACCAAATGGAAATTGGATCCAGGTCAAATTCGTTGAAAATTCAATATATTGTAGGTCTAGATGTCCGTACGCAAAGTCCAAAAGTTAATAGTTCTCGAGAAACAGAGGGATGAGTTGCGCCAGATCGACCATTTATATAGGCAAGGCGTCAGGGTCAATTTTCCCTATCTATCTCTTTTTCTCTCTCTCTCCCTATATATATATATATATATATATATATATATATATATATATATATATATATATATATATATAAATATAGTTACTTCATTCATATACGGAGCTGCATATAGTTGTACGTTTGCTGAATGTGATTTCAGCACTACAACGACATAATGTGGATACATCCACTGCTATTGCATCTCACACAAAGGAATCCGTGAAAGCCGCACAAACATATATATATATATATATATATATATTTAAAAAATTCATATACAAATATGTCTACGATTTAAAAAACAAACAACACTTTAAAACACTATTCAGATTTTTAAAATACACTTAATTTTCCAAGTACGCACCCTGAATATATTGTTTAATAATTAATAATGGAGTGCCATTTTTACGTCGTCTATTCAGGTACTGCGGATACATGGAATGCGAATTTATATTATTTTTTATATTTTACAATGATCCAAAAAAATACGAAAAAACGCATACATTTAATTTTATATTTAAGGGGATATCCAATTTTTGGTGTTTATTAACAGGATCGAATACTTCATATTTTTGTTTAAATTAGGCTGTTCTGTCGTTAACAGTGTTTTTATCTTTTTTAATTTCTATCCTTTCCTTTATGTGTAAATTTTGTAATTCATATCTTTGTTCTGAATTTTTACAACAGTGTCATAATATATATATATATATATATATATATATATATATATATATATATATATATATATATATATATATATATATATATATATGTCTGTGTGTGTATGCAGCGTAAAATATTGCAAACTGAATACTTCGGTCGATAGGTTTAGGATAATAACGGAGATCACCAGTTGTAATCGTGATGATGACCTTTAGATCAAGGGTCAAGGTCAAACATTGTCAAGATGTTATTTTTTATGGAAAAACTTTTTTAAGAAATAGATTTAAAAGATAAAAACATTTTTTTCTGAGATATTTTTCGATTTTCGTAATATTTCAACCTTATATGACCTTGAGGTTAATGGTCAAGGTGAGACTTGAAGTTTGAATGATTTTCTGAACGCAAAAATCTATTTTTAACCTTTTTTTTTTGATTGTTTTCTTATTCATGTTATTTTTAATCATCAAAAGACTAGAATTTAGTGACTTCGCGATAAAATATCTCGACATTTAGCCAAACAAGTTCACAAGATAGGAAGAGATAGAGAAAAAGAGATACATAGAGAAAATTGGCTCTTACGCCTTGCCTATGTAAATGGTGGATCGGGCGCAACTCATCCCTCTGTATCTCGAAAACTATTAACTTTTGAACTTTGTGCCTATAGGGACTTTTAATCAGGATATCTAGACCTACAACATACTGAATTTTCAACGAATTTGACAGGCATCCAATTTCCACTTGGTTGGTGCGGGCGCAGCTCATCCCTCTGTATCTCGAAAACTATTAACTTTTGGACTTTGTGCCCATAGGAATTTTCGATCAGGACATCCAGACCTACAACATACTGAATTTTCAACGAATTTGACTGGGATCCAATTTCCATTTGGTTGGTGCGGGGTCCTTGCATATTTAATAGTTAGTATTAATGCTACAGAATTTGAGTCTAACACTTCAAGTTTTTAGCAATATATCTTTAATACTACAGTTCAGGTCCAGTGATTACTATATTCTTTTCTGCTGTAATTCGTTCAAGACTAACACTTCAAATTTGCAACAGTATATGTTTAATCTTACAATGTTTTCAGTAGTTACTATATTCCTTTCTGCGTAATTCTAATTCTAAAAGTTTTCTATAGTTTGTTTAATATTACAGTTTGTTAAAGTAGTTTATGTTATTCGATTCTGAAGTATGACTGGGAAGTCGCGATTGCACGTGGGATACTTGTGGTTATGGTTAATTGGATTTCACCCTGGTAGGGCTTTAAAGTGTTGCTGAATTTTTTCCGTTGGTGAGCTTTTCAATGAAATTTTCATACCCTGTCTAATGCTGCCTTCCAATTCCTTTAAAGGTTTATTTTGTCATTTGCGTTTTCTCTTTCCTATATCCATTTTATTTTATTTTACTTCCCGTCGCCATTTCTGACGTATATGAAAGAATTCGACGTTTTTTGATTACATTTACTGCTATATCGTTTCAATGGTCCGCATAAGATATGTCGGTACGAAGCAGCATCTATTTGTATAAGAAAAACAAAGTTATGCTCTTCCAGCATGGCTAATTATTCAGGATTTCAGAGACTTAAAAAGGCTTTTATACCCTTATTAATTAAATTATGAATAATCAATAAAACTTTGTTTCCATGATCACATTCTTAGTCTATCTCAAGCTGTCTGGGTAAGTTCTAACTAAAAATCGTGTTGATTAGTAGCCTTAGTATTCGCTTTTCAATTTAAAAGCGTTTTTATTGCATAATATTTCATTAAATATTGTTTCAGTAACGAAAAGATAAAAAAAGAAACCTTTTCTTCCACCTCTAAATATTATTGTTTACTTAGCAGCATTTTGGGCGTTTTAATGAAGTTCCAATTTGAGACTACACGGTTAGGTTTTCTCAGTTTTATGCTTATAAACAATAGACTGACACCTCCACAAAAATAAGAAAAGAGTCTGAAGAGGTAACATTACAACTATGAACTTCGCCTACGTAAATAATGAGCGGCCGTTCACACTGTGCTCTTTAATGACCATTCCAGCCTGTGGTAAGAGTTGTAATTAAGATTATACTCAACAGGCACGTAAAATACTATGTAGTGCCAGCATATTGAAAAACTAATATTCCATGACGTCGATGTATTTTTTTTTGTGTTAATTTAGTATTCTCTACTAATTATTAAACAGTTAGAAAGTGCTTTGTAAAGATGTCAATTCCTTACCTTACACGAGCCGCTACTCTCAAAAGGGCGAGTACAACTGGAAGGCGGAACTTCTGTTTTACTTTCTAGTTAAGGGTATCACACTTGGCCCATCCTGTTAACTTGAATACGTATGAAGGAATAGTATTTAGTATATTTTACAAAATCTGCAGTGAGCTTTATGAAACATTTTTAAGATAATGACTAGGCTTTTTAATGTTTCATATTTTAATTAGAGTATTGGTCTACATGTGTTAAGACTTTTTAGGGTACTGTTAAGAAAACCTTAAAAAGGACAAAAATACTGAACAATACTCTAATCAAGACTTTAACAAGTATTTAACAAATGGTAATTTTACACCTTTTAACTCAACATTAGAATTATATAAGCAAGTCATTATTTTTTACGATGTTAATACGTAATTATATTTTTGTAACTAATTTATGAAAATTACTCAATTGCTATTGTAACATAATGGGAAGGTAAGAACTTGTTGAAATAAAATTGATCATCTTATTTTATGTAAGTTTTTTTTTTATTTAAAACGTTATTTTGAAACAATATTTGATCCTCCTCATTCAAACTTAAAAAGGTAATAAAATTATAAAGGAATAAGTTATTTAGAGAAATAAACAGGTGATTTATTGACTGCACTCAATATATTTAATTCCCTAATAGTAGCAGGTCAAAACTGAACATTTAAACAATATGCATGAGTACAACAGATATGCAAATAATTTACAATGCATACTAAAACAAAATTGGTCAACTGAAAGAATCCTACGCGTCATCAACCTACAAACTTATTACGTTGTATAGAATAAAAAAGGACCTAAAACAAAAGATAATCCTTTTAATCTAGCTATGTAAAAACACTGGTATTATCGGTAAAGCAAGACAGAAAGAGAGAACCGAGACAAAAGAATATTTTCGTTGTATGATCACAAACGTTTTTTTGACTCTTCAGTCAACACATTATTTTATTGACAGCTATGGTTCTAGTTTTATTTATCTTATATATTTTTGAGATATTTTGGAGATTTAATTGAATTTAAAATATAGAGTTATTTCATATAAAATCTATTAATAATAATAATATTAATAATAAAAAATTTGTTTAAAGCGCTCAACACGTATGCTTGCTCTGCGCTGAGTTACTCTTTTGGAATTGTAAAATGGAGCAGGACAGACATCCAAAACCTACAAAGAAAAATAAGAACACTCCTAACAAAACCACAAAAGCATCACCCTCGGAGTGTTATTGAACGTACAATGCCTCCAAGATACCAAGGAGAAATAGGATTGGTGGATATTGGTAAGCAGCTCGACCAACAAATAATAAACTTACGTTCATATTTCCACAAGTTAGCGGACTCTTCTACACTACATCGAGCAATATGCGAGGCAGACGAACAAAATATTACTTCTCACCACCACACAGACCAAGAGAAGTTATAAACCTGGCTACAGAAGCCACTTCATGGACGGCATCCAAATGAGATTAATCAGGACAATTTCGACAACTCAGCGTCGAACTATGGGTTGATTTCAGGACAGATGTTTCCGGAAACGGAGGGCTTCTTATTAGCTATCCAAAACCGGGTTATTCCGTCGAAGAACTATCGGAAGTTCGTCATTAGAGATCCGTCAATAGAAAATGACCAATGCAGATATGGCTATCGAACATCAGAAACAATCCAGCTCATAACTGGAGGATGCCAAGCGTTTGACGCAACCGAGTATAAGGAAAAAGACGACTCAGCCGCTAAGATACTCCACCAAGAGTTAGTAGAAAAGTTAAACCTATTACAAGTAGGAAAAGTGACTTATTACAAATACAATCCAGAGCCTATTCTTGAGAACAATCAGTTCAAGTTATATTGGGACCGAACGTTTCTGACGGATCAGACAGTTGTTCATAATAGACCAGACATTACACTAATAGATAAAATTTCTAGGCGAACTACACTAATCGACATTACTGGACCTAATAACAACAATCTAAGACCAAAATACAACGAGAAGATCGCCAAATGCAGAGATCTGGACGTGCAAATTCGAAGACAATGGGCAGTGAACAGCGTTCAAACTATTCCCATAATAATGTCAACAAATGGAGTGATATCAAAGAACCTCTTACAGAACATCAAGGGACTGGGCCTTGGTGAGCATCTGTATGAGCCGATGCAGAAAGCAATTCTCCTTGCAACCGCGCGATTCGTCCGAAAGTTCGTAGGAAATACAGCAGACCACGTCACCTAGAACCCGATAATATGGAAAGCGAGCTTTTAGTATCTTTGTGTACCTGGTATGAGTCAATATTCCCTGGGGGGAGTGTGAAGCCATTTGGCTTGTAAATCTGGTAATAATAATAATAATAATTATGTCTTTGTTTCTTGCTCCATAGAATTAACAACATATTATAATTAATTAATTTATAGGATAATATAGAGCCAGACAGGGCGAAGTCCAGATATGGATAACACCTAAGTGATATCCACCCTGATTTTTCGTTGATATATATTATTTTATAATTCATTATTTGTAAATATGTATTGTTTTCATTAAAACACTTCAAATTTGTTGCCGATGTCTAAATGTCTAGCATATGGACATAATCTTAAAATGTTTTTTCGCACTATTTTAATCAAGTGTAATAATCTGGCTTTAAAAATTAGAATCAAGTAATGAGATTGGATTTGTTCTTTTAGATATGTGTCGTGTCATCTGAAAAATTATATATTTTTTTTGTATTGCCAAATGATTTTATAATAAATAAATTAAGATAAGAGAGAGAAATAGAAAGGAGGTTGTTATTTATCTTTCTTTTGGTTAGGTGACTTCAATCATTAGGATCTATATCCTTCAAGGCTTTATCCGACTAGCTAGAAAGGAAATACAGAAAAAAAGAAATGTATTTAAAAACTGAATTTTTTATGTAAAATATTATTGTTAAAATGAATCAGTTTCACCTTAAAATGGCTCGAAACTGCAAGTATTATTGGCCCTAGAAGAACGTGCCTAAACAGCGTATTGTCTAATTTTTAGTCGTGATGATTTGGTAAATGTACAAGTTGAACTTTCCTTTAAAATAACATGTTTAAAAAAAGATATTACAGATTTCTTATAAAGCCAATAAACGTCTGTGTTTAAGTATACAAACATGTGTTTTGCAGCGCAAATAGAAATCAGAGAAATTACTAAATGTAGTTTGCAAAATATGGTGCTACATAAAAAAACAGAATCAATCAGTTCTTAAAATGTAGAACCAGTTGTCTTATATTTATTATGAGAAACAAAGAAATAAGCCATACGTGTACAATTTTAAATAGTTTCGCTACAGTACGGTAAATTAAAAGTTCATATACATATAATACAACACAAAAAAGATAAAACCTGAGGTTTTGAGAATCCAGGAGTTACAGAAGCTTCAATTCTAGCAGTGGAGTAGGGCTGGGTACTCGGAACACTTAGCTGTGGCTTCTGGTTGGATTCGACAATGATGCATATCGGGGCAAGTGTGGTGACTCAAACACCAAGCAAGATGGCCAGGAGGAAATTAACAAGAGAAGATAAACCAGAGTAAAAAGAAATGCTGATAAAGACGGGAGAAAGAAAAAAGAAAAGGACGGTAACAAAAATATGACTTAGAAAACGATGCAGCTTTTGGTCTATGAATGAGGTAAGTACAGTTTATTTTAATTTTCTAGATGCATTGATAATTATAGGACTTTAGATAAGAAATGAAAGTAAGGACTTATTGTGAGTGTTGGGTGGCCTTTTGCAATAAGAAGAGAAAACTGAAATTCGGGTAGATTCCTGGAAGCAACCAATTTTCAAATATCTCCACGCTAATTAGGCACAAACTAATTGTCACCTAACTTGGTTCATGGATCCAAAATTTTTAAACTTAAAAATAGCAATGCTTAACAACTTCCTTGAGGGCAGCACTGCAGAAAAATGTCGTTTTTTATCAAATATCTTTTTTTTTCGTGTGGTAAACTTGCGGGAAAATTATAGGAGTCTTTATTTGACAAGACATTTGACAGCCAAGAAATAGATAAAAATATCAATGTTTTTCAAATTATTTAAATAATTATCCAGTTCATTAACAAAATTGAGAAATATACGAAAGTCCAGATGGTTTAAGAAAAGAGCTGTATTAAGGTAAAACTTTTTTTTCGGAAAAGTTGAATTGATTCTAACCATAAAGTTTGTTATTATTCGAGCGGCGCCTACTAATGCATAGCGTTTTTAGGATAATAACTAGCACAAAGAAAACGTAAAAGTTCCTTGAAGCTTTATGGAAGATCCCAAAAGTTTCCAGAGAGCCTTTACTCAAAAACTGTCAAAATTTAGGTGAACTGTTTTGCTGCCTACTCGAGGAGGCTATAAGAGTGTAATCATATAATATTTAGTAGCGATGAGGTTAGGGAAAAGTTGTAGATAAACATTTTCGTTAAGTCAAACTCAAATTACTGTTTAAATTAAGATTCTCTGCCTCAATATTATGTATAGCAATGTAACTGAATTTATATTTCCTTATATTTTAGGTACAAAAAAGAAGTCTTACGAGCCAAACATAATAACGACCAGGACTGCCAAAACAATTACTATTGATTATGTCATAATTGTGAATCCAACTCCGAATAAAGGCAAAGTTATTGTCAAAGTTTATTTTTATTTGTAGCTATGTTTTCAGCAAAAAAAAAAACACATAAAAAATTGAGGAAGTAAGCATAAAATTATTATTTTTAGACATATTTTGATCAGGAAAAATGAAACGTAAGTTGTAGCATTTAAATTTACCAGTTTGCATCAGTGTTACATGTTTTTAGTAATATGACATAATTTGTATATTTTTACCTGATTAAATTTAATTATTTATCCTGTAATTTAAAATAGTAAACATGGAATTTGTTTTTTTGGTTCACAACTCTTTTGGTCTTGTAACTTATCACTCTTTCTTCTTAACAGAGTTTGTAAATTGCTGTAGTTTATATATCACATTATTTGGTTTGAATTTAAAAGTCGTAAAATATTTTAATTCTTAATAAATTCTCATTTGTTTACATTCCATTTCAGTATTAAAAATATAAGGTCATAGTCGGTAATATAGTTCAGTTAGCATTTGTAGTGGATGTATACCCGATTCGTTGACACGAGCACGGCATGTCGAGACCGATCATTTAAGGTTGAGTATACAGTATGGAATTTGTAGTAATTTTTTTGAAGTTTGTTTTAATCATGATTAGTAACTTTGGACTGTTTGATCATAATTTTCTTTTTGATAATTTTCCATGGCTTGCCAATATTTGATGTATTACATGGTAATCAGTGTAAGTTCGGGACTAGGTTAGAGTGCTCCAGGTTGAGAATAAGATTGGCAAAAGTAACTACAAATATCCTTAAGATTTGTCACGTCTAGTTACAAGAGAGATTTTCATTTTCGTTCCCTTTACTATTGAACCGTCGAAGGCAGTAGACCAATCCTCCCATTAGATTTGAAAGGGCAGACGGTCAAGTGTTTCTTTTTTGTTAAAGTCCACTAATCAATGAGGTAAGATTTTGCCCCTTATCTTTACGAACATGTGGTAACAATAACATTTTATTTCAGGGCTATCTGAAGCAAGTCTTATTCATCTTTGGCTTCATCTCATTCCTTTTACTGTGATTTCCATTTTGATTTTCCCGGCTGTTAAGGCTTTCTGATGGTTCCGGCCCTATTTTTCCTGTCCGTTTACCACAATGATTTTAACCCTCACCCTGCGTTTGGTTGCTGAGTTGAGGTTGGCCTTGTGAAACCTCCAGTCATCCACAAACCACAACAAGAATCCTAACAACAGCGCTGGATCAAATAAATAGAAGTGAGAGGTACCATAGCATAGCCAAGGTAGGAGAATTGAAACTCTACATCAATTTTTTTACATGCAAATAAAACAATATAAATATATTTTCCATTGACATAATAAAATGTAAGAACCTTTTTGATAATTTTCTTTATGAAAATTATTTTCTTGGCAATTGAAGGTTCTAGAACGTTTGCAGTCAAATTTTATATAACCTTTTAAAACGACGTAACACAAATAGTTATCAAGAAAGAGTAAAAAAAAATTGTAGGTACCATTCTGGTTTAAGTATATAATTTTTTCGTAATAAAATGGAATTGTTATCTTGTTTTAATTAAGTCATTTCATTATGGAGCTATACACCAGCAGTCAATAAATTGAAATCATTCCTCATACCTATGTGTTTTCCTATTTAATCACTAGGTAAGTAACACAGATAATGTAAAACAGGTGGCGCCTATTGAGTAATCAAAGCAGAGCACAACTATCTCTAAAAGAGATACGAACCTAGCCTCCGATATATTGAGCTGCCGTACGCATCCGTTGCCGTACCCTGCAAAACGGCAAGCTCAACAGCTTGTGCTTAATCTGTGTGACTTTCGAGTTAGTGAGTAGAAACGGTGGTCCTGTGAAATCTATTTCATTTGTCAAAGAGGTAGAGAAAATAATTTTATTTTTGAAAATAAATGTTTTCAATTAGGTATTATTATTTCTAGAGAGTAACTACTGCTTTCAAACTTTCAAGGAATTCTCTATATGCTATTAGAAAAAGGAAAGAAAACGATCCAATTATTTTTTCTTCTGGAAAAATAGACCTCGTTGAGAAAAGAACCACAGGTCTTCCCAAAAGAAGCAAAACAGAAGTTCGAAATACATTTTACAATATGTACCGAAAAAGTACCAGAATAATCTCTGTTGTTATATAAGCCCACCTTGAAAGTAGTATCAGTAATTTTTATTCAGCAATCCTAATGTCTTTTTGTTTTTAGAAAAGTATGCAATTCTAAGAAGTTTGAATACCGAACTCACTGACAGAGAGATTACGTCTATGAGTAAATCATCTTTCAGTATTCTACTTAAGAAGCTGGGACTCAAATAGAAAAAGAAAGGCAATAAAAGAGCATTCATTGAAAGAACAGGCATTGCTTATGCAAGATCTTGATTTCTTCATACGCCATCTTTTAGAGTGTACTATTACTCGTTTGGGTGCATAATGTCATGCCAATTTTGTGGATTTGAATATAATAAAATAGCAAGTTATTTCGCCTACTAAAAGAAAGGGGCCAGTATGACCCAATTATTATATTGGAGAGTAGAAGAGAGTCCATGTCACAACAGTAAATTATTTTACGATTCTATTTGACATTGAATTGTGTCCCACGTTGAATGAACTCTTTCTAAGGCTTTCAGGATATGGACTAATGAAAGAATATTTTAAGTTTAGAGATATTGCGGCACTTAAGACATTATAGTTTTCTAGTTAGAAATCACCTAGAATACTGCTGTTTGTTTTTTTTTTTGCGTAATTTGGGTGTGCTGAATCCAAAAATGACTTTTATTTTGTCATAGAACGTCACGTTTTCTGACAATGTAGGTATCTATGTTAAACAAGTTATCACCTTAAAATAAAAGATAAAGGACTAAAAAAATTTTTTTAAATTTATAATTGCGTAGCAAAACTTTTTTTTTTTTTGATTTAAAATACATTCATTAGTAAGCACTAAACACATTTCTTTTTCCCAGTGAGACTCCTTTTGGTACATTTTCGCTTGTAGGAAGCATCTGGAAGGTCTCTCTGAAGCGTCCAACAGTAGTCTGCCAACATTGAGACGCTCCATCTTCCCTGGTATCTTTTGTCCATCCCCTTAGTATCTTGGTGAAATCGTTCACCTTGCTCTTCACTCACATCTCCTAAATTTTATGGAAAATTGTCGAGATGCGAATGAAGAAAATGTACTTTTAAACTCATCAGGCAACCTAAAGCTTGAAATGCTTTTAACATTCTTTTGACGATTTGTTTGTAGTTAGGGTATTTGTTATCGCCTAAAAATTTCTTTATGACCTCTTTAAACGCAATCTACCTTTCTCTTTGAGGATCAGTCGTGGTTGTGATGAATTGTGGATTAGCGATAAGCCGTCTAATATCTGGTCCAACGAAAACACATTCCTTCAATTTTGCCTCCGAGAGGCCTGGAAACTTTGATATTAAGTATTTGAATCAATTTCCATCTCTTGGAAGTGACTTTACAAATTGCTTCATCAATCCCAGCTTTATGTGAAGCGGTGGTAGAAGAACTTTATGAGGAGGCACCAAAGTTTCATGCAGGACGTTCTTTTCGCCAACGTTAAACTCCCTCGGAGGCCAATACATTTTGGTCCAGTGATTTGCTCGGTCTCTACTATCCCATAGACACAAAAAGCAAGGGAATTTGGTAAACCCAGATTGTTGTCCGAGCAACATGCCCAAGATTTATAAATTACCGCACACTTGCCAACCGTGGTCTTTATATTTTAATTTGCAAAGAACCAATTCTAGGTTCTTGTAGGTTTCCTTGAGGTGTACGGAATGACCGACAGGAATGGAAGCATAGAAACCGCCATTGTGAAGCAGAACTGCTTTAAGGCTTCTTTTTGAAGAATCTATGAAAAAACGCCACTGTGCTGGGTCGTATGAGATCTTTAACGTGTCCATCAAACCTTCAATATTGGTACAATAAACCAACTTGTCCTCTTGAGCAAAGTAGGAAGTGAACTGCTTCTCACGATATCTAAACCAGGAGGAAGACACTCCTGGCAAAAGTAAGTTCCTGCATTTAAGCCTTGATCCAAGCAACTCAGCAGAGTTTTTGGGAAGATTCAAGTCTCTTACCAAATCATTTAGCTCGCCCTGGGAAAACAATTTCGGACTGCTGTCATCTTCAAATTTAAAACTTGACTTGTCATCGGGTACAGGTACAGCACTATCTTCGTCAGAACTTGGAATCCCTTCCAAGGTAGCAGGGATCTTGGGCACTGGTATTTCGGTGCCATGAGGGATGGGATGAATAGTTGATTGCAGATTGGGGTATGAAATTGACTGCTTCCGTTTTGAATTATACCCTTTCACATTACACGAACAAAAGTAACAATCATCACTATGGTTCTTTTGCTCGCGCCATACCATAGGAATCACATATCGGAAAGCTTTTTTCTTGCCCTTAAACTAATTTCGAACATCTTCAACACATCGTTTGCAGACTTTATGAGGTGCCCAAACTTTATCCTGATCTCCAAGTTTTAAGCCCAAATACGCGAAGTATACTTTTTTTACAAAGTCCGTAATATTAAGTTGTTGTTTTAATACCATATATTCGCCACAAATATAACAGAAGCTGTCAGACGAATTCACACACTTCCGCACAGACGACATTGCACTATATTGAACCAAGATCTATGAAACAATGACGAGTTAACACGTAATTGTACACTTTCTACACTATCGGAGTGGGCACGTTCAGGTTACAAAATGTTTATGTTTGTTAATTTAGCTCACACAGGGCGTTCTTTAACTAGAAAGTAATGATAGTTATAGCCTGTATACATTTAAAAACAGTAATCAAAATAAAGTTGTACCTATTTATTTATGACTTCAAGTTAGCCCAAAAAACCATTTTTTATAATAAAATTTTGCGTTCTGCAAAATAACCTGACGTTCTGGAATTTTTTGAGTATTTTTTTAGTTTTCAGAACACCTAAATACATAGAAATCAGTTGAAAACATCCAGACAACATTTTTGTTGCAGACCTGTGAATTAGGCGTCATTGAGTCCATTACATTACCATAAATCATTCATGGCCTATCGTTTTGCGAATCCAAGAACTCTTGTTACCTGACTTTGCCTGGCTATTTGAGATGATATTATAGTTTCTCCAAAATGTTTCTGTCTCAGTCCGTTCAGTACCGGGCACTCTCTAAGAACATGGTTAACAGTTTCATCGTCTTCTAATCATCATTTGTATACCGGGTTATTCGCTATGTCAAACCTCGATGGCAGCGCAGGTGACAATGTCTCGTCAGCAATCCCACCACGATCCGCAGTTCTTTCCTCTTCAAGAAATAAATCTCCTTAGTAGGTCTAATTATACAGGGTGTCCGGGAAAATGCGGGTAATCTCCCGGATATGAAAAAACACGTGAAAGGAATACTACAAGTTCATATAAACTTTTTTCGTATAAGCTTCCTCTTCGGAGACATCGGCTTCCAGAGAGCTGCAATGAAATCAAGTTTTTTACACATAATTAATGAACTATCAGGTATATTTCAATTCTTTTTTGATATGATGAAAAATTCCTCAAATCATTATCCGAGAAAGTGTTGTGAATTACTCACAGCTGCAAGAACGAACTAGCTGTGGCATTCATGAGCCCATTTTTTTAGGCCTTGTATGATAAAAACTTTGGTCAACATTTTTTTTACATACTTTCAACTATTGACTTAAAATTAAGTACTCTTCATTCATGTCGCTAATCCTAATTGTTTCCGAAGAATTTTCATTTTATTTGAACGATTAGTCCCCTAAATCCTGTCGGGTTGAATATGAAAAATGGTAATTGTCCCCTCCCACCATAACTTCAATAAAAAGTTAAACTTACTGCTTAGTTAAAAACTTCGTAAGAGAGTTCAACATGGGTTCTGTGAAGTCACTCACGGGCACGACGAATGGAGGACTGCTGTAACCATCACATTAACTCAGCATTGGTCCTTATTTGGTCATAATGGAACGTGATTCATCGTAGAAGTTTCTCCCTGCTATCGACCGGAGTGAAATACACCAAAGTTTTGAGGTATCCCCAAAGGCAAAAATCCAACTGCGTTAGGGCGGAGGATAAAGGAGACCGGACCATAGATCCTCCTCTATCTATCTAACAGTTTGGATAGACGTTATTCAGGTGCTCCCGCATAGCAACGCTAAAATGAGGTGGTGCTCCATCGTGCATGTAGTACATGTTTCGGCGGATTTTAAGTGGTAAGTGCTCTACTAAATCGTAAAAATCATTCTGGAAGATCTTCAAATAAAGTTCTCTGTTCAATCTTGTCGGCAGTACGAATGTTCCAATCAAAAAATTGCTAATGATTCCTGCCCAGACATTAATTGATTGGAACTGATGTTGATGATGCGAAGCAATAGTTGCCTAGGATTTTCATCAGCCCATACATGTGAGATGTGTAACTTTATGATTTTTGGAAAACCCTGCTTCATCCGTGAAGAGAACAGTGCTAATAAAGTTTACATTATTTCGTTGCTGATCCAGTAGCCAGTTTGCAAACTACATTCTAAGGGGAATATCTTCAGGATTCAGTTTATGCACTTTTTTTGAAATGATATGGATATAACAGCTGTTCTTGAAGAATAATGTCTGTATGATTCATTCCTGATAGTATGTAAATGAGAATCACTATTTATACTGAATTCTGATGATTTTTTGTGAATATTTCAATAAGTTTGATATATGAATAAAAATGTTGTGAATTTTGCTCTTGGTTCATTACAGCTCTGCTGACGAGACCAGTAGGTGGTCGAATCTAGTATGTAGAGAGAACCAGAGTAAATTTTGTAAGAAATAGACTCTCTGCCCTTACCTTTGATGGTCTCAAGAAGAAAAACATTACCTTGTTAAAATTAACAAAATTTTCTGAATCTTTGACCAAATTACCGTTTTCCTAGCTCTTGCAGTTTTTTATATATTTAGTAATACATTCATCAGAAATTTGGAGCAGTGTATATTTGTACATAAAAAACAGGACTTTATATTAAATATATTGAAATGGCATGTAAAAGTTTCTGATTTACACTTTGTATACCCTTTTCGGTTTCTTAGAAAATGTCTGGAAAGTTTTCTGATGATATAAGTTGAGTTAACTGAAGACCTTTCACAGCCACTGTAAAACGAAAACTGAGTTAAAACATAATAAATATATTATAAACTCTTATGAAACAGACCTCAAACTTGTATAACCCTAAAAAAAACTGAAAATTTAAAAGTATTCTTGACAAAGTTCCTTACATTATAAAGTATGGCTTGTTAAGGCAGCGCAAATATTTTTTGAAATGATTCCTGGCAAAAGATTGAAGTGGAAAGCCCCAGGTTTCGGATTTTTTTAGAACTAAAACAAAAAGGGCATTATAAATTATGACTACTGTTAATCCTGAGTTATTTTTGCTGAGATAAATTTAAGGTAAAGTAGTTATGTTATTGTCGGAACAAATTTTTAAGTCTTGGGAATATACTTTATAGAAAGTGTATATTACCTCATCAATCACTCGTTCAAGTAAATAGGAACTTTATATTTGTTGCGAGTTAAGGAATTATATTTTATGTGGAGTTTTTAAGTTACTGTTAAAGATTAGAAATTAAAGTTATTATATTTAAATATTAAAAATAAATACTGGAATGTCCGCCATCATACCTGAAGCCATTGTCAAAAGACATAATTTATATATGGCTAAAATAACCTAAATATTATTTTAAATAAGAAAAAATCATTTCATTTAGAGAAATATGTAAGATCAGAGATCATATTGTAGGAACTAGAATATTATAGTCCTTGTTAGTGTTAGATGTTTCTCGAAAAAGTCTTTTTTTGCTTTTGGCTAAGGATTTGTTCATTTTACAAACGGTATATTCCTTCTAAAGAGTATTTTCCTTGAAATTTTGGTCTTAAGTTTTGTAGTCATCTTTTCTTTGCAGTGTAGTATATTTTACCAACTCATATTTGTTTCCACGAATATTAAATAATTAGATGGTTAACTCCCCAAGATATTCATATTCAGAGATAAAACTCATATATAAGGAAATATGCTCGATACCCCAAAAGTGTAAAGTTTTATACATATAATTTTTAACCTAGAATTACGAGACCTCGGCGCGTTCTTTTCTTTGACTTATTGATACAACCCTCGCAACACATCATTTTTAGTCACCCTATCATCCTTTACTTGAGTGATTTAGCCGTAATAAAGATCAGCTTGCGGCTTTCCAGTCATGCAGATCTATAACCTTAGCAGTTATCTTGAAGATTCGAAGCCAGGGAGTATGATTATAAACCTAAACATTCAAATCCGGAATTCTAGCTGTATCCGTTACAGAGATCAGCTGCTATATTCCTGGCCTTTACTAGATTTTTCTGAAATATCGTGTAGTCATTGGTTTTATACACGTATGTACAATTTTAGCTTAATCGAGTACTGGAAAGTAGTTAATAGTTACATAGGAATGAAGCTAAAAAAATTGTTTAAAACCAATGAAATCATACGAATTTTATGATTTCCCGATAACTTTGTTTTAATATTTCTGCTAAAAATGGTTAAATCTTGTTCTTCTCTGGTATTTTTTTTTCCAGTATTTTGTGTCTACCGTAATGCGCTGAATTCAAATATTGGTAGGTTGGTTGGAGTTTCTAGAGAAGGAAAGAATAATATAAAATATGAGAAACCCAAACCATAAGCAATCTAATGAATTTTTAGATATCCAAAAAAAAAGAATCATTTTTTTTTACAAAATACACTTCATTTTGTATTGGAGAATGGATAATACTATCAAATAGATTATTTTGTTGTCTTTCACTTGTATTTACTTGGATGGGTTTCACATTTGAGGGACCAACAGTAGTCCGCAAACATGTTTGGGGTGGATTTTTTACTATACTGCTTCTTTATATGAACAATTTGCTGATGAAATCTTTCGCCATGTTCGTTTGATATCTCACCTAATTTGTCAAGGAGGAATTCGAAATAGGAGTTAAGAAAATGCAGGTCAAGTGACATATTGCAACCTAACGTCTTGTAAGATTGGATAAGTTCTTCAACTAGATCTTTATTGTTCACCGTTTTCGTGTTACCTTTTCTCTAAAGGGTAATTTCAAAATTTTCGTCTTTAAAAGTTCTCGTATTTGCCGCCCAACGAACATTCCTTTTTTAAGCTTTGCCTGACTTATACGCACGAATTTCCATCTCAAATAAAGACCAGCATTTCCTCCTCTATTTGGAGCTTTAACAAAATTTTTTATAAGCCCTAGTTTTATGTGCAGAAGAGGTACGTAAATAAAATGAGGCTGTTAACTGATACAATATTAGTAATCATCCTTCTCTTGAAAACTTTGAATGGCTTTGGGTTCAAAATCATCTAGTAATTCCGATATGAGTCGATTATATATTTTTCTGAAGACTAGGAACTAGAATCATGATATATAGGTCTCATGGCTGAGGGGAGATTACGATATTCAATTTTATGTTTGCGTTTACTAGAAAACCTCGGGAGCGAAAGTGGCAGTTATGAACACAATTCTGAGATTCCCGCCAAATCATAGGCACTCAAACCTTCATAGATTTGTGAATACCCAGTGGCGATCCTGTTAAAGTTCTTAAGTAAGTGAGGCAGCAAGTTTTGAAAGCCAAAGTTTGGTCCTAATCGCCAACTTTGCACCCAAAATATAACGCATAGGCTTTTCTTACCTATGGGCTATAGGTCTTTCGTTTAGCTTTCTGTCTCACTTTATCACATACATAACAGAAACTGCTTTGTTCACACGGGATTGCGACCACATCGTTTATATACGGAAAAAACCATAGCACTACTACAACGCCATCCCTATTCGCCAATTCTTTGCACTTCGCTCGTATACCCAAAATTGTTCCTTTAACAACGAGCCGGCTGCTTATATGCCCGTTTCGTACATCCGGTGTTTTCTAGAAATATAGGGTATCGAGAATACCAAAAGCGACGACATAATTACTGTATATAGGGGCCCTTCGATAAGTAGATGATCCTTCGACGACTACAAGGTATGGCGAAATTTAGAATTACATTGGGTTTAATGGGTATCTCCGTTATTTTAAGCCCTAGAGGGTTGAGAGTTCTTAGATGGGGGATCTCCAGAGGCCCCCTTCGGGTGTTGCTAAATTGTGCACAATTTAGCTAAAGTTAGAGAAGACGAACAACTTATGTATCACATAGGTACATTCTTATACCTGCTTTGCAATTAATCAAAACATGCCGCTGATGTTCTCTAGATTTTGCTACGACAATTTACAAATCCGTGTAAGAGTTACATAGGTAGAGATTATTCTGGGAAATGTGTGAACAGGAAAAAGACCTGTTAAACAAAAAATATTCTTGCATCCCAAAGAAATTTATTCTAAGTACGGAAATATGTATTTTTATTGCCATGTTGATTTTATTCCTTTAGTTGAAGAATTTAAAAAATCCAATCCAAAGGATTTAAAGGACTTTTCTGTTTAACTACTGTCTTTGTAAATAACTTCAAGTGACTAAACATCTCAAAAAAAATAACAGCATATTCATTTGGAAGATATAAGAATTTTTATTTTTATATTTGATTGTTTGGTTTGACGTCTTGTAATACTTATCAATTAATTTAAACCTTCTACTATTAGTTTAAAGTTAGATTTCTTGCTTGCAATAAACCTGACATAATCTGAAGGAAAATTTCTCGATAATATTTCTCCGTTACCAATAAGTTATTAGAATATATATTTTAATAATTTGTATTTAATTTTATGTCTTAAAAAATAGTATAAATTTCAATATATTTCAATTTTAATATCATTGTACCGATGTGAATAATGTTAAATTCAAAATATGTCATTTCTCGCAAGCTGTAAACTGTAACTAAATTAAGATAATGAAAAATATAAAAACTTTACAAGCATATTTTGCCTTAAAAATTAACAAGAGATATTGACGAAAACCTCTCTAATTCACTAATGAAATAGGCGAATGATCTCGTTAACCGAACAAATAATGCACGGAAAATTATAGTACTAAAATCCCTGTGACTGGAGCCCTCTGGCCTACTAGTCATCTGAGCTTTATCTCGTAACCTGGATAATAAATTTTATAACCTAGATAACGGACTATTTTATCACTTTTGTTATTACTGCATGTCAAATCGTATTTACCTACATAATTTTCAGTTCGGTAAAATGAACACATTATTTAAAATCGATTGCAATAATTAGCTGCCAAGTTTAGTGTATCTGGTGTTCTCTAATTTATCTATTCTTTTAATATGTATAATCCTTTACATGTGACATATTAATATTTTAAAAATAAGATATCTATTTGAACACTGTTTTGTTGAGAAGCAAAAATGTAAGGGAACAAAAGTTCATTGTGATTTTTAATTATTTTAACATTTATTAACTTTAAATAATATTCTACTAAATGGAAGAATTTAATTGAGTCCCTCTGTATAAAAATTTGGACCGTTGAAATGTGTATCTCATGTCTAGCCAAAAATACTCACGTATCAGGGAATATAATTCCATTTACATACTTAAACTTAAGTTCAGTTTTATTACTTTTGGGGTAGTTAATTTTTTCTAAAAAACAACATAAACTCAGTCAATTTATGAAGACATAATAATATTTGCCTATAAATCTGTCAAAGTAACTTAATAATCTTAAAATCCACAACGTTAGGGGTTAAGGTTAAGTACTAAAGTGATAACCACATGTAGGCGACCGTGAGAGAGCTTTCTTTTACTTAAACTGAGCAAATTTTCCCATCATAAGAAAACAAAAGAATATTTAAATAAAATCACTAAAATACAATATTAGTATTTGTTATTATGTACAAAGTTCGCATCTGTTACCCATTTTTTTTCCCAATGGTCGAAAATAAGAATCAGAAAGTGTGAAAATGGTTAAAAACCTAGGGGTTTTTTCTATGGGTTCTTACACGATCTTTTAGTATAAGTCTAGAATAGTTACCGATAATATTTGTGTAAAATAATCATTAATTTTGAACTCTGGTGAGTTATAATACTAAATTAAATTAAATTCGACGCATGGATGACTTCTGCCATCTATTAATCAGGGTACCGAAAACTTACAGACGCTCGTAAATGAAAACTACCCTTCGCACGCGGGAATGCATTACGTAAGTACGTTTTATTGGTGGAAAAGCACGCATGTAGGAACCAACGCATCTAATAGGGGGATACAGGAAGGAATGAAAGTTGAGTTTAATTTTCAGAAATTAATTAAAGTCAGTTATAATTTGAAATTCGTTTGAATCAGTACCGCCGTCCAGTGACGTGGAAAAATTACGTAACAGATATAATCGTCGGGAAAGAAGGTTTTCTTTGTTTTGTTTTTCAGTTAATTTGGGAAATTAAGGAAATATCGTGTGTTATTTTAGTCGAGCATTTCGCGATTCTCAGTACTATTTGGTTAAGAAATATAAATAGCGGTTCCTTTTGAGTTTTATTCTTTTTTCCGTTTAATGTTTATTAAGCTATTTATACGTATTTTTTTCAAAATTCGGTTTTACATTTTTGGTTAATCAAACATCCAGTAAGAGCAATTATGTTAGTTTTTTTTTCGCAATTGTTATTAGTTTTAAGTTTCTCATTGTAAATAGTTCGTTTTTCTATTTATTTTGTCAATAGACTAAGTGTTTTGAGAAACTTCTTTTATTTAATTTTAATCAAAAACCTTTACGCGATTAAACTCACGGACGTACTGCTGTGTGAGCTGTAAACAAAAATAACGTCTGTCCAGCTAATTAGCAGCCTTGCCTGAGTCCTGAAGTTCTGAGTTATGATTGTGGTAAGATTAAATAACCGTAGTTGTTTGGTACTAAAGCTGCAAGAGAGAAGATGAACGTCCAGAGTGTCTTTATTACTGTGAAATTTAATTATAGGTTATCAAAATAGCTACTAATTAACATGAGGCAGAAAAAATGATTATAGATGAAATGGTTAACGCTACCACAATATATCATTTGAAAGAGTCTATGATCAAATTCTGTCACAGCAAAAATAAATAGTGGAATAAATATGTGACAAACTAGAGTCTATGTAAGTTTAGCAATAAAGCGTATTCTTGAAAACTCCGTCTAATAGTTTCCTCACTCCAGAGATATCGAGTAAAATATAATTAAAATTAGTAAACTAATTTTTATTGGTTATTATTTTTTAATAATGTATTTTTAATTTATTAATTGAGATTAAGTTGAATTTGTTTATTTAATATGTTTCCCATGGTACTTCCATACATGCTCGATTGGATTAAAATCTGGTTAATATGTTGGCCAAATCATGACTTTCAAATCAACTTCTTCAAACCAACGCTTCATCTTGAAAGCCGCATACGTTAAAACAAAATTGTCTCTCATGTATAGATTTAGACATAGCAACGTTTTATAAGATGTCCTTCATATAACGTTCTGTAATCAAAACCCCACCATTAACCATGTGGAAATTCGTTCGGACTTCTAAATACATGCTGGCCTAAACAATGACAGACTCTTTGCCCTAAGCAACGTTTCTGATAATGTTACACTGTGAACTTGAGAACTATTAACACATGCAACACACAAAATATAAAATAAATAAAAATACCTTTTTTTCTTAACACAGATAATAAGGTGTACAATTGTGATACCTCTTTTGTAAATTATTCCCGATTTTACATTTTTCACACTGTATATCAACATTCACTTCCTATATCCGTTAAAATTGTCATTAGCAGAAAGGCACAATTTGTTCATCGTTTAACAATAAATTTTGCCGAAATTAATGACTAGATTGGCAGGTGGCATTTGAAAAATGGATTTAAAAATATGGTGATTTGAATTTTATCCAAATCAAACAATATGGAAAACGATATTAATGATGTTGACAAGACAATGTTCTGTATTTGATAATTAAATCAAAGGTTAAATTGTTTTGTATTTATAGTGTTTTTGAGCGCCTTCATAATACATTTTCTATAAACTTAACACAAAAAAGACTAGACAGTATTATTCAGAATAAAATATCGGATGGAACAAAAAACACATCTAATTAAGGTATTCATTTTGAGATTTTAATGAAAATGATTATATTTACAGAAAATTTTAGCCAGTGGATAATTAACCAGACGCTTCAAACCTGTCGGAATTAAACAAAAGACAATGGACAGGCTGATCTAAAACAGTTAAAACCTTAATTGAATTTACAAATGATTAAACCTTTTGTTAGCCTTGTAGGCGACATATCTCTGTATTCACACATTTGAAGCATTTATTAGGTACTATTAATTAAAATATTTGGAATCACCATATTCTTAGTTATCTATATAAAATGAGGTAACTAAGTAAAATACCTCAAAAAAATTTATACAAAAATCTGCAATTCTAAATATTGGTTATGTTAATCTACATTTAGTATGGTCGTAATTTATTATTTTTTACTGCGAGTTTTTCTCAACATTACTACAATAAAAAAATATTAGACTACTGGAAGTTAAAAGGGACTAAATACAAGACTGGTTATTATAGTTGATGACATTTGGTAATGTTCAATAATTAACCACGAATATGGGAAAATATCAAAAGATCTGTTCTTATTTCTGGCAGCACATATATTGTTTAAAGGTAAAAAAGTCAGTTATAGGTAGTTAGAAAATCTAAAATTTGAATTATAGCATGATCTGTTTTGTTAATTAGGTACTGCAAAAAAGCGAAAAACATTTATAAATTGGCGTCTTTTGTTTATGTAAGAATTATTGAAAAAATATCATCATTGTTGATTTTATTCCTTCCTCCATGATAATAAAAAAAAAGTGAGTTTTTATTTGTATATACAAATATTCTATTTTTATTAACATTTTATGGGGAAAAAATAATATTTTGACCTAAACCAGACTGAGTTTAACTCCTGTGATATCATATTATCATAAAGTATTATTGGTTAGTCGTTATGTATACACAGGGTGTCCGGAAAAATGTGGGAAATCTCCCGGACATGAAAAAAACACATGAAAGGAATATCACAAGTTCATAGAAACTTTTTTCATATAGGCCCCAGTTCGGAGATGTGGGCTCCCAAAAAGTTGCAATGGAATGAAGTTTTTTACATATAATTATTAAATAAACAGGTTTATTTCAATTGTTTTTTAATATGATGTACACCAGATAAGACCCTTCAAATTACTATCTAAGAAAGTGGTGTGAATTACTCACAGCTGCAGGGACAGACTAGCTATGACACTCATGACCCCATTTTTTTTTGTGCCCTGTATGATAAGAACATTGGACAACGTTTCTTGCATACCTTTAACTATTGACTAAAAATTAAGTACTTTTCATTCATGTCGCTAATCCTAACCGTTTATTTACACTGTCGGGTTGAACGTGAAAAAGAGGAATTTTCCCTTGTCACCATAGATTCAATAGAAAGTTACACTAACTGCTTAGTTAAAAACTTGGTAAGATGATTCACCATGGGCCCCGTGAAGTATGAAATACTCGCGGGCACAACGAATTGATAACTGCTGTACCCATCACATTATCTCAAATTGTTCCTTATGTGATCACAAGAAACGTGATTCCCAATAGAAGTTCCTCCATACTATCGACCGGAGTGGAATACACCAAGGTTTGAAGGTGTCTATATATGTAAAAATCCAACGGCGTTAGGTCGGGAGATCGAATAAGTCAGGCAATATGTTCTCCTCTACCCATCCAAGGATTTGGATAGACGTTAATCAGGTGCTCTCGCACAACAACGCTGAAATGAGGTGGTGCCCCATCCTGCATATAGTACATGTTTCGGCAGGTTTTAAGTAGTAAGTGCTCTACTCAATCGTGAAAAGTATTTTGGAGAACAAATAAAGATCTCCATTCAGTCGTGCCGGCAATACGAATGGTCCAATCAAAAAATTGCCATTGATTCCTGCCCAGACGTTAATTGATGGGAACTGATATTGATGATGCGAAACAATTGTTGCATGTGAGTTCTGTAAATTTATGATACCATTTTTGGTAAACCCTGCTTCATCCGTGAAGATAATAGTGCTAATGAAGTTTACATTATTTCGTTGCTCATCTAATAACCAGTTTGCAAACTGCATTCTACTTCTCTTGGAGAATCAGTTCATGCCCTTTTTTTCAAATGATATGGATATAACAGCTGTTCTTGAAGAACTTCATGTACTATTGTTTTCAGCGTATTGAACTGCGCTGATAATTTTCCAGTGCTCGTTGAAGAAGTGTCATCTACAGCCTTTAAAATATTTTCTTCTAATTGCGGCCTACGTACTGTTCTTCCCCGATCAGTATCAGTTCTTTTTTTCCAAAATTTCTCAAAAATTGTATAGAAATTTAATAATGTTACCTTATTAAATGGAATCACCTACCATTCTCCTTTAGACGTTGACCAACTCGTTGATATTTTTTCTAGCTTTCAAAGCATTGCAAGATGCTTGACCGTACATCAGATGCATATCTGCATACTCAATAAACGTGTATTCCATATTTCGAATTATTTCACAATGAATTTTACCGCGAAATCCAAAAAACAATAAAAATATTATCCAAGCAAAGAATCAATATGTCAACGATGTGAAAGTTGACAAGTTCTAAAATGCAGGATATTTATATATTTCGTACTTAGAAACGTTTGCAATAACAATACTTTATTTTTGGTGCCGAGAAAATAAAACACACGTTTTTTGCGAACTGCAATTCACAGAATTATACTTTTTTAATTAAAGAGGTAAACTCTAATTTTGGATGGAAGCATAAAGTTGAAAGAACATTCGATAGGAACAAATATATATCTTTTATCGAAATACGCCAAATACATGTTGCGGAACCAGTCGCAACCACTGATTCTCTTTGAAAAGCATTTATAAATTATGTTTAAGAATAGGCAACACATCATACACGATGACCGACGTGACCAAGCGCGAAGAATAAGTTCTTCTCCTCAATCTAGAGGTAACATGCCAAACAAGCAACCAATCACCGTGCTTCCGAAAGCGGCCGTTCGCGAAGAACTAAATTATTCCACGCAGCACTTGCTGTTTGACCTCTCACCTGATTACACAAATTTCAAGATTCACTGTCATTCTCGCAATTATCTCTTTTGCGAAATATCTTGGATTTTTTCTCACCCTAAATTTGGGTTTATCAAAACTTGATGTATTTTAATTGATTGTATTAGAGTGGTTATTAAGAAGTATTATAACGTTTAGAAGAAGTTCACGTAGTTAAGTTTTTAAAGTTTATTTTATTAAATGTTCGCAAAACAAATCTCTGCTGTTGTTTTTTTCCCTTTATAAGCAATAGATTGTTCTTCGAAATAACAAGAACAAGTCCTGAATTTAGTGCTATAAAGACATGAAAGAGAATTACTTAATTTTTATTCAATAGTTAAAGTTTCTCAAGTCTTGGATAGTAATTTGAAGGATCTTACCTAATATACATATTATTAAAAAAATGAAATATACCTGGTGGTTCAATAATTATGTGTAAAAACTTGATTCCATTGCATCTATTTGGTTGTCCGTATCTCCATATATGTTAATTTCCTCATGAGACGTCTATGAAAGAAAGTCTGGAACTTCTTAGAGAATTCTATTTCATTATTTTTAATATGGAACGCCTATGATAGAATACTCCTTTATCTTATTTTTATCACACCATGTAGTATGGAAATCCTTTTATAAAATTAAAGAATCTTCCGGCATCGACCAAAAGGATATATATAGGGTTCAGATCAGCTTTTGGGGATAGTAGTTTGAGAGATTGTCGATGCAACTTGAATTAGTTTGACAATTGTCACAACTAAATTTGACAATAAAAAGCTTTAGAAATAATAGAGTTGTTCTATAACACAGTGTGTGTTCAAAGATCGGTCGTCCGGAACAAATTGGTGTCGTAAGTGGGATCAAATACAGAAAAGGATAGTTCAGGTAACAAAATTAAAAAAGTAAATTGAAAGTGTATGCCAGTGGAACCTAGAAAATAGCAAGCGAGAATGAAAGAACAACTTCAAACTAGTTTAAACCAGATTCTGATACTAATACAAGACATGAAAACAAGCCTAGAACATATGAAGAAGAGCTAAGAAGACATGAAGAAAAGCCAATAACATATGAAGAAAAACCAAGAAGAGATGAAACAAGAGTGGAAAGAAGATATGACGAAAAATCAAGAAGCTAGGAAAGAAGAATTGATGACACTGAAAACAAGCCAAGAAGTTATGAAGAAAGGTCAAGACGATATGAAACAGGAGTTAAAGGCAACTCGAGAAGAGATGAAACAAGACTTAAATACAAACCAAGATGATATAAAACAAGAAATAAAAACAAGCCTCGAGGATATGAGACAGGAACATAAGACAAATCAAGAAGATATGTACAGATGCAACAGTTACATTTGCAAATAGAGAAGGTAGCCAGTAAAGGTATAATTAAGGTAGATGGTGTTCCTGCAACTAGTGTGATGAAACCACCTACCTTGGCTTATCTATGTCCGTGAATTCGAGGCCGCCGCCAACGGCAATAATTGGAGCTCACCTGAGAAGGCACGTGCTCTTGTTCTAGTACTACGAGGTGAAGCTATGGAGGTTCTACGTAATAGTCCCAAAGAAAAACAAGATGATTACGAGTTTATTGTTACTTTCCTGGAGATGCGTTATGGGGAAGCCCACCTGCCGCCACCGCAATAATTGGAGCTCACCTGAGAAGGCACGTGCTCTTATTCTAGCACTACGAGGTGAAGCTATGGAGGTTCTACGTAATAGTCCCAAAGAAAAACAAGATGATTACGAGTTTATTGTTACTTTTCTGGAGATGCGTTATGGGGAAGCCCACCTGCAAGAAGTATATAAGGCCCAACTACAAGGAAGAAAACAAAAATACAATGAAAGTCTTCAAGAATACAAGGCGGACATAACGAGACTAATAAATTTGACTGACCCAACCTATCTAGAAGAAATAAAGCAAGACTTAACAGTAAATAGTTTTATTGAAAGTTTACGCGACCCAGAAATGAGTCGAACGCTAAGAATGGCCAGACTGAAGAAGTTCTTGCTTATGCCCTTCAGTTTGAGATAGCCAAGCAGACGTCAAGGAATCAAGAAAGAATCATAAGAAGAGTCAAGGTTTCCCGGGATTATCACGAGACCAACAAGGAAATTTTCATGAGACTAATGAAGGAGTTGCAAGAACTTTTGAACAAACAAAAAACATATGACAACAAAAACACAACCTTTCATAGTAGAAATATAATTCGTCGTTGGACGTGTGGCCAAGAGGGGCATGTTCAGAGTCATGTACTTACAGTACTGTTCCTGACAGAGAACTGATGGCTATTGGCTTCATATTGCTAATATACGTGATGAAGTTCGAAAAAGCGACTTGGAGAAAGTCTTTGCTCCTTATGGTGAACTTAAAGAAGTCTGGTTAAGTAATAGTATCTCCTGTCTTGGATTTGCCGTTTACAAATATAAAAAAGATGCTGCGGTTGCCGTCAAGGCTTGTGATGGGGTTAAAGTATGTGGTTGTCGTATTAGAGCGACATATGCCAGACCGAGAAGAAGGGGCCAGGGTCGCCGGTACCATTCAAATAACATGCGTTATTACCAACACGGATAGAATGGTCACTTATACAGAGATTGCCCAGAAGTTACTGCTGGTGGAGGCCATAGAAGAAAGAACCATTACGGAAGAAATATAAAGGAGTACTTGCTGCGACCGTGAAGAACGAGACGAGAGGGACCGTGAACGCGAAAGGGCCACGGAAGAAGAACGTTCTACAGGTCATGCTCGAGAGTGTACGTGGAGAGGAACCGCGACCGCCAAAGGCACTATGAAAGAAGAACATCCTACAGGTCATCCTCGGATAGGTACAGACACGACTGTAAATAAAAAACGACGAAATGGAAGACCTTATGTAACCTCAAAACCAATACTGGTGGATTCATATTTGCTGAAAAAGTTTTGTTGTAAAATCTGAAAAGGACCAAAGGGTATTCATAAAAGCTTCTGAAGTCATGGGAAGGTCCATACAACGTAATGAACTGTTTAAAAGATCTGGTGTACCGAATTCAGAAAAGCCCTAATGCGAAGATGAAAGTTGTGGATCCTGACATATTGGCCTATTATCAAGAAGGTTGATCGGGACGATCAATACTTGAAAGGGGGCAATGTAACGGACTTTATAGCAGTAGGCATTTCACAGTGTTAGTTTGCATTTCTAGTTTGTATGGTTTTAGGTTTTTTTTTCTACGCGTTTATAATTTATTTAATTAGTTTTAATTTTTGTTGATTTCCTCATGAGACGTCGATTAAAGAAGGTCTGGAACTTTTTATAAAATTTCATTTCCTTTTTTTTAATATGAAACGCCTATGATAGAAGGTCAAGAAATCACCGGATTACTCCTTTATCTTATTTTTATCACACCTTGTAGTATGGAAGTATTTCTAGAAAATTAGGGAATCTTCCGGTATCGACCAAAAGGGTATATAAAGGGATCCGTTTTCGGGGACAGTATAGTTTGAGAGCTTGTCGATGCAACTTGCATTAGTTTGACAAGTATCACAATTAAGATTGACAATAAAAAGCTTTTGAAATAATAAAGTGTGTTCAATAATATAATGTGTGTTCAATAATACAGTGTGTGTTCAAAAAACATCGCCTAAAAATATTTTTAGGATAAGTCGATTCAGATTAAAAACCAGAATATAAGAACTTTTAAGCTACATCAAATTGCCTGTAACTTTCAATGGGAGTAGGTGTTTCAATAATTTCCGACGGGTTCTCCGAGGTAGTTGCATAAAAATATCTCCAATATAGGTTCATTGTAAAGAGCACAAAATCTTGACCATGTTTTCAGTTTACATATAGGTGTGTATATTGTTTTTAATCAAGAATAAGCGAATTTTTCAGATATCATGAGTCTCAAAGCACATACCGGACATGAGTTGTGAAGTAAATCCAAAACATAGATTGACTATGTAGAAAAAAAGGAGCATATATATCTACATTTATAACTATTATAACAGTTGTTTTTTTTGATGACACTATTTTACTGAGTACTTTCAAATAGAAGAGATTATTTATTTTTTTCTCAAAAGCTTTTCTGTGTTCTGGTATAACGCCACACATATAACGGCTCAAAACATTCATTCAGGCAGTATATTTTAAACGCCAAGTGTCATTTTTAAATAATGTAATATGACTTTTTAGTCAGCCGGGATAGATCCTGATCATATGAAAATGTCGATACGCGTAAGACATCCAGGTATGCTGTTTCCAAAATTATTACTAAGAAGTTTTGAAGGTTCATAAATATTATCCTGTACTTCATTTCTTGAAATTCAAAATAGCGGATACGATATAAGCTCTACCTCTGAGCAACCAATTATTACTTTTAATCAATGTCCAGAAAACATTACATTCGAGGTTAATGTTAGAAAATGGTTTCAGATCTACTATCAGAATTTTGAAAGTCAAGATAGAAATTTGGTATATCCAATGAAATATGACGCAAGTAAAATCGTAAATTCAAAACAATTTCCGAGAAATCATGTATTCCCATTTTCTTTGAAGCCCGATTATGAATTTATTCTCAGATTTTTGGAACTCAAAATAGTAAAGACTGCATGATCATTCATTAATAAATCGAGAGAAATCTAGACTCAATTCGAGTTCTAGAGATTAAAACTCCTTTAGTATTTAGAGGTGGAACAGATGTGTTTCTTAAATTCTTGTGTCTGTATCTTCAGAAAGTCAAAGCTCCAAATCTAAATATCTCGTAGTCAGAATCGGATTTTCTTCAACTTGTGCGAAAACTGCTTCCTCAACTTCCAATATCCTCGATATAAATTTCGTCCATTATTAATCGTAGCAGGAGAAAAACTACCGGTTGCTCCATGATACCTCTCCACAAATGTTGGGTATGCATCTATTTGGAAATTTTTCTCTTTATATTTTCACTGACTTCCAATCATTTCCTTGCTAATAACCTTAAACTGATATTATATCGGTCATTTCTATGTTAGTGTAATGTACGGCCATAGCGAAAAATTTAAGAATTAAAAGATAAATTTTAAAATTAAACAATAAATGTTTGACAGATTAAATCATTTGACGATATTACTTATTACTACTGGTGATATTTATTATTGTTAGTTCGTCGTTATGTAAATTCTTATTATTGTTGACATGTTAGCTCTTCAACAAGCTACAAATTTCTTGGACCAGTCCTAAGTCTGGATAAAGGGCCTACAATGCAATAAAACACTTAAATTCAATTTTCTCAGAAAGAACTGCTTAAAACGACACTTAATAGGCATAACTTCTCCCGATAAAGAAATCAAGGAACGAAAATTTTTAATTAGAATTTTCATATACCTAGGAAAATGTAGGCGAAGACCTGCTGATGGAAACAAATTTAGTGCAAACTAAGAAATTATTAATATAAATATTTAGAAAAAAATTTCACACCCTGTATTTCGGAAACTATTAACTTTTGAACTAAAGTAAATTGCATTAAATCCTCATATTTTAGCTTCAAGAATTTGCGTTAGCATTTTACACAGAACTTTTAGAGACACCTTGTAAAAAAATAAAAAATACATGTTAAAGAAATCTGAACGATACTTGTATGCAAAAGCAAACGGCAAAGAAGGAGGTGATGGTATATGGGCAATTTTTAAATGAAGTTATTTAGACCTAAGTCTCTTTTTAGTGGGCGAGAAACCATTTTAGGAACTTTTTTATGACAGTAGAAATTAGCTTTCCAAAAAACATCCTCAAAAAATTTTGCCTCATTGTACTAATTTTATCTTGGTAGTCTTTTTTCCTCTCTATGGAAATTGGTTAAATTCTGAACTGTATTTGATCTGTTGCTCGAATTTTTCCATTCTTAATTTGAGGAAACAAAAAAGTCAATTCATATTCAACGTTGTCCCCAAAACAACACTGGAACGAAGACCTACCCACCATATTAAGTTTCGAGTTTGGAGTCATCAAAGTAATATCATACTTATCGATGTACTTATGTTTTATATATCGTACTTGCTGACGTGGCTTTAAAAATGTTCTGTTCTCGAGAACTTCCATATTTAAGAAAATAGGTGATCCTTTAATTTTTCCCAATAAAGTACTAATCCTCATATTAACTAAGGTCTACCAATTTTCTTAGTCCCAGGCCGAAATGCATTTTTTGATTTAGCTCGGTAACTCAAATGTTTTTTTATCGTAAGTATTACTGTGTGAATAACTAACTTCTAACTCATTAAAAAGTTAACATCTAATGATTTCGTCTTACTAATGTATTTATATATTAATTGAGATAAAGCGGACTGCCTTTAATTTTAATAATATAATATATTAAAGGTCTAATATAAATTAAAAGCTGACAATTTGAAATGTGTACTTTACAAAACATGATATAATATTTTACTACATTGGATAATTTTCTTGACAATTTAGAAATTAAATTGACAATCGTAACAAAATTTATCGTATAGTCAAGTAATAAATTTAATGATTGGGTAACTTTAGTTCGTTTCCATTAATATCAAATTTTTCGAAGTTGTCAGCTTTGATTAACAAAATTGTTACCAATGTAGCCTTGTAAATTTTAGGAAAGGGAAAGAAATCCGACCCCCAAACTACGGCAAGGTTTCCTAGCAAATATTACTTAAATACGGGTAACTTAATCCGGAATAATATATTGCAGTATTCTTTCTCTTTGTGTTGGTTTTTTGAATACCCATATATCGCATTTTTAGGATTATGAGTCTTTTCGGTAATGCGTGGCCTAATTACAGCTTATTTTTTCAGACGAAAAGACTTTTTTCAGTGCACGTTTCATATTGCAAACCCAATTGTAAATTTGAGGAGATTATGCTGGTTTTTCTAGAGTATATTTCTAAGCATATTTTTGATGTGCTTATTTGATATGTAAGTTAGATCTTCTAGTGAGCCAATTTTCTTTTGCTTATGATATTGTTATAATTTATGATATATATCATTATTAAGAAAACAATTATATATAAAAATCAAGGAGGAAGATCTACAGACATAGCCTTGAAATTGGATTCTCTTAAAAATAAAGAAAATTTTACCTTGTAAAAAGATTGATAAAAAGTTGTCTTCGTTGTCAAAATTTAAAGGCTCCAACCAAAGGTTGTTGACTTGTTACACTTGTCAATTTAAACCATTTATTTTTAACTTAGGCTGGCTTTAAAATTAGAGTATGTTATTTAATTAGTCTTCAAGTTATGACTGAAAAATTCCTCACACGCATCTATTTAACTGTAGCTTTCATGCAATAAATTCGTTTAAAAATTATTATACATGGTAAACGAAAATTTCCTGTACCTTTTTTTCTTAAGTCAATTTAGTTTCGCATGAACAGTTATTTACCAATTCTTACACCTCTGCGGCCCTAGCCACAGTTTACTATTATGACCTGACTGTCTAAATTATTCTTAGGATCTATTTTTGATTTTTTAAATCAAGCATTGTCTATAACTTCTATTCAACAAATTCGATTATGATAAAATATATTAAGAAAAAATATAATAAGCTAAATTGGTACTGAGCATTAAAGCACAACTAACGATGTGTTATCCAATCTTGAGGAAATACTTAGTGATTGCGAGAGTGACAGCAACGTTACGAGAGGTTAAGATACGTTTGTAGATGTGATGTTTTATTAGTTGTAAGTCTAATTTTTTCAATAGTTTGTATTTGATTTATCAGCTTAATATTTTCCCAAATTATATAGGTTTATATTTAAAGTCAGTTTAAGACCTAACTCTAAAATGAAGCTGTGTCTTCCCTTTAGTTTCAAAATTGTGAATTTTACCTATCTGAAGAAATTCGATATAATAGCACTGGGTAAAAGCATCCAATGAAAATTGGTACGATTAAGTTAGATGCTTTTACTAACTTATGATATTAAAAAAAAATGTTTAAAAGTTAGTCTTCAATGATTCAATATGATTTTCAACAAAAATCCCATATTATGGGATAATAGTTTGCAGGCATACGCTTTTAATTAACTCAGAGAGTGACACACAACGCCTATAAATGATATGTAATCCTAACATAATTTGTGTGGGTTTTATTATAGATATGACAGAACCAAAATAACAGACCTCCAAAAGAAATCAATATAAGGAGAAGTTCAGGTATGTAAATCGTTATTTCTAAATGTAGTTAACGAATTCCAAACTAAATTAGTATAAGGTAACGGATTTAAATAGTTCTTTACATATATTTTAAAATTACATTATATCCTGCAACTTTGTTTTCATAATTAAAATCAAATAGAACAAAGTAATTCGGGACCATTTAAAATTGATACATCGGAATAGTAGAACAAGGTTATTTAAATTTAACTTAACGAAGAAAATTACATTGGTAATATGTTTGTATTACTCCATCTTCTATCAAACTTAGGCTTAGTTAGCTCTAAAATAAAATTTTTAATATCTAAAATTTTATTTCTGGTTTAGATCATTTAACCTAAAACAAATATAACTAATTTTAGATAATTTTATTTAACTTCTTTCCACTTTAACTAGATATCTAAAATTAATCTATAGATTAAATTCCGTAACCAATATTTAATCCTTTTTCAGTTTTTTTATTGACTTGAAATCTCCTTACATATGTATGTATAGAGTTACATAAAGCTGCAAAAAAAGAAATCGGTAAAATGATTGTTTTGAAGGCAACATGGTTTAATATAATTTTGTATATTTTCATTTCATCACTCTCTCAGTGTTTTGCTTCTTTTTGTGGATTTTTTGGATTGGATTGATTTAATTAATTGGTAAAGAGAAGGCGCTCGAATTTATTTTCAAAATAAAACTGTCGAAATGTGATGAATTATTTTGCTCAGTCCCTTTTAATCGCAGAATGTTGTAGGCAGAGGGTATGAATGTAATTTATAGGTTTGTCCAGTAGTACTTACGCTATCTAATAAAATTCAGTTTTACACCTTTTAGTCCAAAACTGTCTACTCTTTTACTTATTTTATTTTAATATGTTTTTAAATTTTGACAAACGCATTTTCGTTCTCACAAATAATTCTTTTGTGTCCTTTCATTTTATCAAAGAATTTGTCATGCTGGATCTTAAAATGACGTATTTGATTTTCCATTTCATTGGTTTCGAAAATAATGCATGTGGTTTAATTTTTTTTTAAAATTTAAATTTCAATATGAAATAAAATAAAGCTATCTACAGTGTTTAAATAGTTGCCTATATATATTCTTTTAAGCAGTGGAAAGGAAAATTTTATTTCTTGTAAATACAATTTTAGTTCACTCTCAATAGGCGTTTCGACCACCTTATAGTATTGTCACTCGAGCAGTATAGATCTGAGGGCAACATAGATAGAAACAACTGCTATATAAGTTATAAATTCCGTAGCATGTCGGCAAGATATTAAAAACTAGTCAACTTCGATGCCAGATGGAAAAATATCGCTAGTGAAACGATATATGTACATTCACCCGAGTAGTGCGGAATTTTAAATTTGTTGCTGTAGATTTGGGCATTTGGAATCTCCAAGTCATTTATATTACGAATGTATAGCTTTATTTTTTGTCTGTAAATAGCATTCAGTTGCCTATTAAAATTCAAGTACTTCTTTTCATGCCAAGCCGCACCATTATATAAAGCTACTCTATCCCTTAATTTAGTAAATTCAGAATTTCACTCTATTTTTGCATTATTTTTCTTAATATGACTGTACTTTTCAGAGAAAATGATAACTTAATATAAAAAAATACAATTCTAGAAAAGAATTTTACATTCTGTTCCCAAGTAGTCTTTGATACCGCACAATTTTGATAACACCCCAGGATGTTTCTTGTCACATACGTCATATTGAATATAGCAACATGTTGTTGACGAACTGGTGACATAACTGGATGATTTGAAAAAATGCGTGAAGAGTTGGCAAATATGTCTTTAACTTGCGCTCGACGATTTCCAGTTTTCATATAATAAACACCCATTGGCTCGCTCTTAACAGTAATTGAATCATCATGAAGGATTTTACTGCAAGCCCCTTATTACATGCTAACTCGATTATGTTTCTTATAGTTAACGTCAACTTTAAAATTGTCACACCAAACAGTAACCATTCTGGTACTTGGGATATCAATTATCTTACCTAAGGGACCTATTTCCGCACTGTTTCATCCTTGTCTCAATTGCTAAATAAAACTTTAATTTTTGGAAACATTTGGCGGGTGTTAAATATAGTTCAAGATATTCTACAAGGCTGCCAAAACCTTTATCCTCTGGTAAATTAGGAACACACAAACTATAAAATATCTGATAACTGCTTTCACTGAAACAACTGAAAAAATCAGTTTCTTTGACATAAAATAAGATTGTTATTCAGGAATACACAAACTATAAAATAACAAATATCTGCTTTCCCTGCAGCAACTGAAAAATAAGTTTCTAATGAGGTTATGTTATTCGCAATATAAAATTATGATAACTCTCATATTATATATATATATATATATATATATATATATATATATATATATATATATATATTTATATATTATATATATTTTTCGTTGAAACTGTTAAACTCTTGGAGAATTTCATTTATTTTATTTTGTGGTACAGCTGCTATGCAATCATCGACAAAACGTTTAAAAAATATTATGTTAAAGTTTAATTTTTCTAAAACTTTTTCCTCTTAATATTCCATTACTAGCTGAGCAATGGTAGATGAAATTGGTGATCCCATAGCACATCCATCAAAGTTGTTTGTAAAAGGTATTTTCGTACTGAAAGTAATTTGTATCAAGAACGAGGTCAATAGCATCCATAAAATTATTTTTTGATAGCGATGTATGTTTTTTTAAAATTTCCCATATTTAGAGGAAAAAGTTTTAGAAAAATTAAACTTTAACATAATATTTTTTAAACGTTTTGTCGATGATTGCATAGCAGCTGTACCACAAAATAAAATAAATGAAATTCTCCAAGAGTTTAACAGTTTCAACGAAAAATTACAGTTCACGTCCGAAATAGAGAATAATAATAAAATAAATTTTCTAGATATGACACTTATATGCAGAAAGAACAAAGTTTTAACTGAATGGTACACCAAACCAACTTGGTCAGGTAGATATCTAAACTATTTCTCTAATCATTCAAAAACTCAAAAAAAATAGCTTTATAATCGGTCTATCTGATCGTGCTATCTCCCTAACGTCTCCAGAATTTCGACCAAAAATACTGCAAAAAGTAAAAGAGACACTAATAAATAATAATTTCAACGAAAAGACTATCACCAAAATAGTTGATAAATGAACATATAAGTTTTATAATAACGTAAAAACAAAAAACATAGAACATAAACAACAAAAATATGTGGCATTACCGTACACTAGTGAGCTGTCAGAAAAAATAAAATACATTTTAAAAAAGTATGATATCATCGTATGCCACAGGTCACATAATAAGTTAAATACATTGTTCACAAATTTAAAAATTAAAACTCCTCTAATGAATAAATCAAATATAATATATTCGATCCCTTGCACAAATTGTCCCAAAAAATATATAGGCATGATGAGCCAATTACTGAAGAACAGATTAAATGGCCATAAAGATACAAAAAATGCCTCAACAGCGTTAAACAAATACACATAGGACAAAAAACACACTTTTGATTATAACAGTACCATTATAAAAAACAAAGATATGAATTACCAAAAATTACAGATAAAAGAAATGAATGAAATTAAAAAAGATAAAAACACTGTTAACGACAGAACAGATATGGGAAATTTGAGCCACATTTACGCAAACCTAATTTAAACATTAAGTATTCGATCCAGTCAAATAAGAATAAAAAATGGAATATCCTCTTAAACATAAAACCAAACATATACCTTATTTGTTTTTTTCATGCATTGTAAAATATAAAAAATATTAAAAAAATAAAAAACATTAGCATTCCACGTATCCTCAGTAAACGATGTAAAATTTAAATTTTATTCAGAAACAAAACAGCAAAATGTCAAGGTGCGTACCGGTAAAATTAAGTATTTTTAAAAGATTTTAAAGTTTTAACTATTGTTGAAGTGTCTTGTTTGTTTTTCGAAAATGATGAATATGTTTTTTATGTGATGTAATTTAATTATATATTTTTAGGAGGCAAACATTTTGAAAATGCCTTGAATAAAGGGCGAAACGTCAATAGTTTTATGTATTTATTAAATATAGAACCTAAACCCAAGAAAAAACAAAATAAAAGAAAAATTATATAATCTATGGTTCAAGAAACAAGAAAATAAATAAATATATATATATATATATATATATATATATATATATATATATATATATATACCGGGTGTCAACGAATCTATTAGAAAAGTCATAATTTCTAGAGTATGAAATGAGAATTGGTACAGGTAAATGGTATGTGAAGGGGAGAGTTTTCGCATTTTTTTCACTTTCCGGCCACTTCCGGTTTCACCGAAAATGGCCCCGTTTTTGAATTTTTAAATGGAACACACACACACCCTGTATATTTTAGCAGTTTTGGATTTCTGAGACAATTCTAGATCAGAATGTGACATTTTAAAAATTTTTTACGTCTACTTCATTTTTTTAGAGCCACTTTTAAAATTGCATCTAGGTGGCCATGATCGGACGCAAACTAATCTAAGGGCCTTAGGTGATGTCAAAAAAATACAATCGCAAAGTTTTAGTTACTAGTATGAAAGACAGGAATAAGACAAGTTGACAAAATTACGTTTTCATTTCTAACTATTAATTTTCAAATGGCGACCCCTTTTTGACAACTACTTTTCGAAAAAAGCATTCTTTGACGAATCTAACGGTATTAATTTATTTGCGATTGGATTAGACATAAGAACAGAAATTAAATATTATTAATCAAAATACTGGATAATTTATTTACTTATAACAAGTGCGCCATGGACAGCCATGATGCATAATAATTTGCAACTGTTTTTATCAAGTCTTCTTTGGAAAACAAAGCACTCACTTAAGTAGATAATGACAGTGACATACGCTCTAAGAACAGACGTAAAAGTTTCTTAATTTTCGTTAAGTTTAGTTTAAATTTTCGTGAAAAAGTGGACATGTTATTAATATTTCGAGAGTGTCATAGAAATTCAAGGAATGCTGCCGAGTTGTATGCTCATAGATATCCGAATCGGCAACGTCCAGCCCATCAGTATTTTCCGTATGTCGAGACTCGTTTTAGGCAAATAGGAAATCAAGAGGCGGAACAGAGGTTTATCATAAATGAAGAGACTGAGATTAACGTACTTGCTATGGTTGAGGTTGATAAAACAGTTTCGTTAAAAAAAATTAGTCAAGAACTGCAGATAAGTTATGAATCAGCAAGAAAAATACTGAAAATGCATGGATATCGAGCATTTAAATATCAATTACATCAACATTTGTATACTGAGGATGGCGATAGACGGGTAGTGTTTTGTAATTGGCTGCTTCAAAATCATAGAGTTAACCCAAATTTAATCGATTTTATTCTATTTTCCGACGAACCCCGATTTACAAATAATGGTTTGTTCAATAAGCAAAATACTTGGTACTGGGCCCAACAAAATCAACATGAAATGAGAGAGGGCAATTTTCAAGAAAGATTTGGCGTCAATGTCTGGGCTGGTATCGTTGGAAACAGAATAATTGGGCCAATATTGCTTCAAGGTCAGTTAACAGGGGTTAGATACTTAGGTTTTCTTCAAAATGAAATCGAAAATCATCTCAATAATATACCTTTAGCAGTTTTACGGCGAATTTACTTTCAACAAGATGGAGCACCGCCTCACAATACTAGAGAAGTTCTTAATTATTTAATAGAGCATTTTAATAATCGAATTATTGCAACCAATGGTCCGGTACGGTGGCCAGCCCGCTCACCGGATCTTACTGTGCTCGATTTCTTTGTCTGGGGATATGTTAAAGAAAGGGTTTACTATGGAGCAGCCCCAGCTACTCTTGAAATATTAGAAGAAAGAATTTTACGGACATTTAGAAGTATAACGCCCCAAATGCTACAAAACGTGTTGAGAGAAACAATTGAACGAGCTGAAATGTGTCGTGAAAAAGGAGGAATGCACTTTGAACATTTACTACACTAAACTTTTTAACAAATTCAGCTACTGTACTTTCAAATATTTTAAGTGCGTCGTCTAAGTTATTAGTTTATATTGTTAGTTTTTTGTTAATTTTGTTAAATTTTTAATCCAATTCCTGTCTTTCATACTAGTCACTAAAACTTTGCGATTGTATTTTTTTGACCTAAGGCCGTTAGATTAGTTTGCGTCCGATCATGGCCACCTAGATGCAATTTTAAAAGTGGCTCTAAAAAAATGAAGTAGACGTAAAAAGTTTTTAAAATGTCACATTCTGATCTAGAATTGTCTCAGAAATCCAAAGATGTTAAAATATTTTCTTCTTCTTTTTAAGAATTCAAAACCGGGGCCATTTCCAGTGAAACCGGAAGTGACCGGAAAGTGGAAAATACGCGAAAACTCTCCTCTTCACATACCATTTACCTGTACCAATTCTCATTTTGATACACATAATACAGAAATTATGACTTGTCTAATAGATTCGTTGACACCCGGTATATATATATATATATATATATATATATATATATATATATATATATATATATATATAATATTGAGATGGATCTGCAAATACGTATAGTAATAGGCTTAGGACATTTTCATTGCCTAAAAATCACGAATCTGCTCAATACCAAAAAAAAATTTTTTTTTTGGGATGTAATTTTTCTAGCAAATTAATATGGTAATATTAGAGATACCATTAATTTAAATATTTTTGAAAATCTTTTAGAAAATTATCTACTAGATCTAAAATGTTACAGTTTAAAGGCATTCTTTTAAATTTTTGACCTATATAAAATTATATTTTATTTTTCCTCTCTTTAATATGTATGTTTGCAGTGTTTAAACCTTTTTACAATATTTTCAACTATTGTAATATTTGTACTATTCAACTGGAGAGGTGAATGATTAGTATCCCCATTGACTTAACCAAACGGCTTTCGCGCTCCCTTCAGGGAAACATTCACTCATCCCTGATATACTCAGATATAAGGATGGAGATTTACGGGGGCTCTTACCATGCTGTTGGGCACTAGGTGTTATTATGTATGGTCCATTGGTTGTTACTATTATTAATTTTTGAGAGTCCGAAGAAGTCGATCTACTTTTTCAGAGTTCTGAACATTGAATTAGATACCAAGTTTAAGCTTAATTTCTAAAGATTCGGAAAAAAATATATTTTTGCTGTTGGTCAACCCATTATATATTTACTAGATACAATTGTAGCCAAATTTATTGTTTAGGAAAAATGTAAAGTTACTTATAATTAACAAGGACTTCCGTTATTGAGTCCCGCTTTCTGAACGTCTTATTATAAAAGGGTAATAAATAGATGTTGTTTAAAAAGTTTAATTTAATATTTTATAAGAATTTACCAATTATGTTTGTAAGTTGCAAAAGTTGGATTGTTGTAAATTTAGAGATACTGGCGCAGTCTGATACTAAATTTCAAGCACTATGAAAAAATTGTAGAGGTGTATTGAAAAAGTTGCCAGTTCTCAAGGTGATTGTGCAACGTACAGCTTTAAAATTTGTACGACCTGTTTTAAAAAAGTTTTGTGATAATGGCCTATTAATAAAAAATTATAAGTATAATCTTTCTAAAAATAGCGTTATCTTGGTTAGATTTAAAATTGCACCGGTCTGTACAAATATAGGGACAAGTTTGCTGCAAATTTAAATGCCCTTGTACTAATTAATAAACAAAACTTAAATTATTTTTAGCTTTGATATACTATGAGAAGTTTATACCTGATATTTGTGGTATGTTAAAACTACTATAGAGATTATTACAAAGAGATCCTGAATTTTGATACAAAAAAAGTATAGAAGAATTTAATTAAGTGTGAAGAAAATTTTATAGGCCTTATATCTTCGTATCGAAAACTTGGATTTGGAGGAAATCGAGCAAAATTAATTTTTCACCCTCCATATTATAAGAGACATCTTGGATTTAATTAAACCATTTAAATCGGCAACCTAAATGAAAATATATTGAATTAAAATACAACCATCAACCAATTAAATTAGAAATAAAAATTTTATAAAAAAAATTCCGAAAAGCGCTGAAAAGTCAAAAAAATCAATACACATTTTTATATGAGATTGAAATTTTGAAGTCGTTGTCAAATTAATACCTGACAAAATGTGATTCAGAAATATTTTATTTCTAATTGTTTTCTTACTGTAGGTTGAATGTACTTTGTGTTAAAACCCAGTAAACACACAAATATTTTTTCAAAATTCAACCTTTCCGTCGTTAATCTTACGTTTTCCGTTGAATTTAAGGACGTTGATTTTTGGGTGAATTTTTCAATCTTAAAAATAAAAGTTTTTAATACGGTGTTTATGGATCTATCGTAGTATTGCGAGATCATATGACTAAATCAAAATTACTAATTATATGTATACTTAACAACTGATTCTTTATTATTCCAAAATGTTTTAGATATTTTTAAAGTACGTTGATTTTCAGGAAAAATTCACTTTTCTATGAACAAAGTTGATTTCATTTGAAGTATTGATAACTTTCAACGAAAATATCTACTGTTGACTTTTATTTAGTTAAAACGATTGTGATATATGAAAGGGTAAAATATGCAATGGAAACCGTTGCCCCTGCACATTACCAAGTAAGAATGATATATTTCCAGCTTTATAGACCAAGTGATGGTGACAGGTGACGTTATCCTATTTTATACTGTATGCTTTTTTAAAGGAGGATAATTAACCCTAAGACAAGAAAAAGAGAAGCGTTCTTGGCTGTTGCCTGCTTTCCGATCATAACGAACATTTGTGAAAAACTTTTATGTCTTTCCGCGATATTTTATTGCATGCCTTTGTAATATAAGGTAGTTCAAACAAATGTAAGGTCTAGAAATGAATAGGTATGGATGCCAAGGTAGCAGAAAGGGCTGAAAGGGTCACACAAAAATAAAAGAAGGACAATGTTCCTGTTTTGAAATTGCATGCTGATGTAAAAAATTAAACTTTCAATTAAAATAACACTCTGGAAAAATTGGCTTGCACCCCATCTTGAACCAAAGGTGAAAAATTTCCGAAAATCGTGTATGCTGTACAAAGTTTTTACGCATCGCGTTTGACAATACGTCTCACAATTCGATGTGTAATACTCTTCAAAGACGAGACTCTGAACCGACAGTAGTTTCATGGACAGAGCAATGTCAACACAGAGACTAATATATACCGAGGTTAACAGTGTAACAGTTAAAGCAGCGTCAAGAAGGGACTGTCTACGAGGAGGACTTCTATCGCCATTGCTGTGGAGCCTTGCAACGGTTAAATTACTGAATAAACTAAATGAGGCCACTTTGTACACACAGGCCTATGCCGATGATCTGGTCATATTGTGCCGTATTCCCGATATTCAGAACCAGATTTTACTGAATCAATTTTGGCCGCAGTAACTTCTCGAATATAACGCAAAAAATTTAATTTAAATCGGTGCCGTCGTTCCGAAGTTATTAACGTACATACATAAAAAGTACATATATGACGGTCGAATGTAAAAACTCCTTCTTTTGTAAGTCGGTTAAAAAGGATCGATGTTGAAATTAACGTTCTATTAAAAAGATAGATTCTCTGCTATGCTTAAGATGGCATTGTTAATAATAATTTACTCTCTTGAATTATATAAGCACATAAATATATGATAAAATTTACCCTTATTTGAATAAAAGTGTATAAATTTATATCCTATACATTTTATTTCAAAAGAATTCTTAATCCCTGATAGCTCCATTAAAAGTTCATTCAGCCATTAATTTTATTTTTTTGTGTTAGGTCTCAGAGCTTCAAATGAGGTTTAAAATTACATGAGTATTTGGGTCAATAAACACATTAAATGTGAATCTTTTTAGACAATGCTTTTTTTTCTGGGTTAGAATTATTATAGTATGTTTTTGTGAAAAAAATTTGGCCATATCTCAAGAATTTTTTTTTTATTTCTAGTTGTATTTCTTACAGATAAGGATGCTTATTACCATTTACAAAAGTCATTTTCAATTTTGTATCAAAAGAAAAATTCTTATTTGTCTATTGGTATAAATTCTTTTCAGATGAAAAATAACAAACTTTCCCAAGAGATTTTCTTGAGCAGATACAAATTTTATGAGAATTGAGAATGACAGTATTTTTATTATCAGTTAAATTAATATCTACTGGATTTAAAAAAAAATATGTCTAAAGCGAGCTCAGATATATTCAGGAAAGATTGACTGAGAAAAAAAATCAAAACCTTACAGTTCAAAAATAAAGCGATATAAAGAATTTCAATGACCGTCGTTCTAGTAATATTTCACTACGTTCTGTTGCACATTATTTTACCCTTTCACGAAAAAAGGAAAGACAACACGTCAGGTGCATTTAAAAGCTGTCACAGAAAGTGGGATAAAAAAACTTCTGTAGTCATTATTATTGGTGCCAAACAAATGAACTGTCACCATAGGGTTTTTCTTGATTTTATTTGTTAAAAAATACAATTTTGATTCTAACACAATAATTTTTTGTGCAATATGTAAGTGTAAAAGTCGTAGTGACAAAAAAGAGCTCAGAACAATATTTCATAAGTAGATATCTAAACGACCCATTTGAGCATTTCAACTATTGTGCCTTTAATATTTCTTCATAATAGTAATATTGGTACAATAAGGCAAAAACTAATTAGAGACTATTACGGACGATTTTTCAGTGGCGTACTTCATATTTTGCTGATTACTCAATAATTTATTGCAGTTCATTTTAATACATTATTATTAAAATATGTTCTGTTTATTTTAGATTTCCTTCATATCCTGAAAAAATATTTGAATTTAACAACGGATTGGAATCCCACAACAAACGGTAAAATATATTTAAGACATTTTGAACAAAATTTCTTTTATCACATTGAGGAAAAAGAAAGATTATTAAATAATGCAAATTAATTATTGCAGAAAGAAAATGTAATTACTTTCACTTTTAATGAATCTGAATAAAATTTTACGCTAATTATATTTTATTGTGCTTTAATCTAAGATTCCATTATCTAGTAGTTGGGTTTTACAAAAAAAAAAATTGGTTATATATTTTACAAAATAAAACATTATGAATTATAGGCGAATCCAAATAATTGCCAGGTGGCAGTCTCTTCTCACAAAGTTCGTTGTCATATTATGTATTTGTGTTTGGTAAATAAATGATGATAGGCTAACAGTGAACATTTACTATTTTCTTACCAATATTAACTTTGACAGAATCGGTTTCCTTTAATGTAAATTGAATTTACCTATGGCACATATCAAACAATAACAAAACTTGTATGTGTAACTACAGCAAAGTTTTATTACAAAGTTTGAATGTTGACAAGCGTAAATGCTTTTTAGCGGAGGAACTTTCCGGAGGAAACTTCTAAGAACATATCTTCTCAAAGAAGTGAAAAAAATCAAATTTAACACTAAAGAAAAAATACTACTAAGGCAGAATCTTAGATGATAAAAAAATAAAGTTAAACCTTTACAACAATAAAAGTATTAAAGAGAAAAAAAGATGACAATTCGTTTAGAGCGAAAATCAGGAAAATTTGCAAGAAATAAATCAAAACAAATGAAAACAAAACTGATCCAGCCACTAATTAATAGCTTGCACAGTTCACATAAAGATGGTGTACTTGTTGTTATAGACACTGTTACCAGATTGCAAATATGATTTCTTTAAAACTCACATATATTTTTTCTTACAACATAGTTTAATGTTTGTAATGTATAAAAATTAGTGAAATTAATTTTAGCCCCTCAAAATTTTTGCTTAGTTCTTTTTGGTTAGTTCTGGTTAGTAGATTTAGCCTAATTTTATTTAGTTTGAAAAACTGAAACTAACCTGAACCAACCTAAACTAATGACCTTTCTCAATATCCTTTTCTGACAGAGATTGTCACGCTTTCAAGTGTCTCTGCTGGACAATAACATTTTTAATTAATAAATCTAATCAGGTTAGATTAGTTTCAGTTTTCTAAACTAAGCAAAATCAAGCTAAGCCTGTACTAATCGGAACTAACCAAAAATTTTGTATAGTTAAGAATAATTTTACCTTTATTACATACATTGAACTATGTTGGTAACTGTAATGGATAAATTTTATAGTTTATATCAAGAAAGTATAAATTTGGGTCAATTTAAATTAGTTCAGGTTAGTTTCTGTTTTCCCAGTTAACCAAAATCAAGCTAAACCTGAACTAACCAATGTCGTAATTGGGATTATAGTAAATCTAGAGGTAAGTGCCACTTTGGTTTTGTTGGTTTTTATTTGCTTTTAATAATTTTCTTGATAAAAAAAAGTGCACATTAATAGAAGCATCTGTATTATATAAAAATTTACAAATTAGCATATTTTTTCCGGAAAAATCAAGAAAATTATCAAAAACAAATCAAAACAAGCAAAACCAAAATAAAACCCACCCGAATTATTACCCTAACCGAAACCAACCAAAAATTTTGAGTGGATAAGATTATTTTTGCCCAGAAACTGTATTAAACATAAAAAAATTGAACTATGTTGTTGACTGAAATGGACAAACTTTATAATTTATATCACGAAAATATTTTACATCCAACAATGTTGCGCCCTTTTTCATGAATCTAGTTTCCTAAAAACTCCCAAACATTTGAATATTGCTAAAAATGATAAGAACAAAAAAAAAATGAAAATTAACCTATATTTAATTGTAACTTAGTGTAAACGTATTTGTCTAAATGACTGACAAAAAATATAGGATATAATATTATCCAAAAAAAATTTATTACACATAATTATACATTCAATTTCAAACTCAAATGCTTTATTTCCTCAAATTAAAAGTTATAATAGCTATAACTACAGTTGAGTACTAAGTAGTACAAATGACTAAAATAGACAACAGTGCACAGTTACACATCAGACAAAACCAACAAAATATATATAAAACTTGAAATATTACAAGAAAAAAAAATTTTAATTATCTCATGGAGGTACATTTTTATAAATATGGAACAAACACCAATTAATATACATTTGAGCACCCATATAGAAGACAGTTATTAATTTAAGAAAATTGACACAATAACTTCTTTCCTGCAGCAAGACTTTCTTAAGTTGCCACTTGAAAATATTTATATTCGGTGCATTTTTCGCATTTCGAGGCAACCGATTATAAAACGTACAACAATTAAAATAAAAAATTTTCTTACTAAAAGATCAGCAACGATGTGAAATATTTATCCGGACCAGTTTCAATGTATACACTTAACCAAGCTTCAGACTGTAAATTTCTGATTAACCTCGCAGTGTTACGAATATTCAAATTTCTCTTAAAATCAGACCTACTATTATATTTTTGGTTATATTATTATTAAAAAGAACTTGCAACGGCTAAGAATAATGGTCCGATAATTTGTGCATTTCCTTTACCATATAAGTTTTTATTTAACAAAAGTTGTCAACATACATATTCGAAGAAGATCTAGTTCTTGTTAATTCGCTGATAATGTAATGTAAATTAAAACAACACAACCTATTTTTAAAAATAGTTAAATTGCTGCTAGGTTTAGAAAAATCTAAACTTAACTCAACAGCAGTAATAATTTTATATTTTAGGGAAGTTATCTACAATAGGAAATCCTGAAAAACACTCAAAAATTCAAGAAAAAATTCCAGTAGTGGCTGATATATAAGAGCTGCCACGTATTTGATGCATTCCATATTAATCAATAAATAAAATTCCTTGGTTACAATATCCAGATATGGTAAAATTTAAATAATGAAACCAAAACCTATATGATTTTATATTGTGACAACACCCTAGATTAATTCTGACCAGCAAAATGAACTGCGCAGGGTGAAGTTGTCTAGCTTAATTTTCTTAAATTATGGATGTTCTTGTTAGTGCTAGATAATTAAAAGCAAGTGAGGTCCGTTCTTTCTATCATGGGAATGAACTATAATAGTTTTAGAATGACTCTCCACTGCACGCCCAGCAACCTTGTTTGGACCAATTACCAGTTTCAAAATTTTGTCGAATTCAATGTAGCCAATTTTTTAATTCATTTTGAATATTAGAGTTATTCAAAAATTGCCCTTGTCAATATGATGTCTATCAATGCATTAAATTTGACAGATTAGTATAATTATTCACTAAATTTATATTTGCAAAATTCAATCATAATTTATTTTTTAATATGACGTTTTTTAATAATGGATTTGTTCCCTATTTGCATATTCCAAACGCACTGGTTAACATCTGAGAATATTTGGACACTCATTGGCTATAAAAAAAGAACATTTGGGTAATATTAAACAATAAATTATTTAAAATTCTTCTAAGGTTACAATATGTGCTATCAATTACAGTAACATTTATTTTAATAAGCCAAGATGAAGTATGATTCAAAACATTCTCACTAATTTGTGTGCCCTTTAAAATATTTACGATTTCTCACAAGTTAACAACTGTGTCTTTGGGATCAAAGTAAGAGCACAAAATATCAGCATATTTCATAATTTCATCCCATAGAGCACTGGGTTTAACAAATGAACAGCACAGTTATTGTGATCTTGGGATAAAACGCTATTAAGCAAGGGAATGCAGAAGTCACCATTATTGTCCTCAATTGAAAATATTCACTACATCATTTTTAACAGAGGACTAATCTTCACGGGTTTTCTTCATGCTATATTCGTTTTGAGGTTTTGGAATAGTAGACAGTGAAGAAATAGAAGAAATGCCATTTTTTTTATAGAATAATCGGGTTGTCGAGACTTTCTTTTCCTTAGCTTTGTAAATACAAATTCAAGAAATTTAACGGATGCTCCCAATAATTGAATTTTATTTAAATTTTTGTTTTTGATGACACGAGAGTTCGCTTCTACATTTACACACAATTCAAACAACTCTTGTTTACCTTTGTGATCATCAGACATCAAGAAGACGCGAGTTCAGTGATCCTTTAAAACGATTTATCAGTTCAAGTTTTTACATGTTTGTTTTAGGCCCAATTTTTTCAGTTCCAATTTTAGGTCACTTAAAGTTTTCATAGCCATAGTCAAACATGCACTGAGTAATAAGCAGCACTTTCACAATATCCAGAAAACAAATGCAATATACTTTCCAAGTCATGCAAAAGTCACAAAATTTGTTATACCACAAAACAAGTTTATTTACAAGAGAGCAAAATTCGCATTCATGCAGAGTGAGGTAAAGAATGCTTAATGTATTCATTAATTAAGTATGCAGTTCTCTAGAGTCATTTGAAAGCTTTGTAAAACTAGGAAAAGAAAAATTACTGATTTTTTTGTTAGAATTAGTTTTTCTTTCTCTTACTTTAAAGAAATGCGACACTTTTACCAAAAAAAAAGTAACAACACCTACTTCGTCTTTCGTATTTATTTTTTATCGGTACTACCTCTGTAGTATTTATTCCTAATTTTAACAATTTCTACTAGTGTGATGGAGGGTCGCGTGATAAGTAAAACCACGAAAATTTTACTCTACAACTTTAAAGGCGCTACCAAGCAGGGGCGGATCCAGCCTCTCTCTTTGGGGGGGGGGCGGTGATATCACAAAAGTACAGTATGGCAAGAAAAACAAGTTGTCAACGGGGGGGGGGGGTGCAAGCAGCATACTCATTCCTAATTTAAAAGGCAGAATGGGTTCTATTTTCGTGAACTCAAAGCTTTTGGGAGGGAGGGGGGCGAACGAAAGCATACAGACTCCTATACTCTATTCAAGAACTAGAGAGAGTAATAAAACTGTTACCGAAACCTCTAACGTACCTGCTCCAGTGCCGCAGGTAACTGAGAACTGCCGTAAATCTAATTATATTTCATTATATTTAAATATATTTTATAAATTTACTACAACATAGAATTTCTGATAGTTTAATTTAATTTCTGTCAGTGACCAAAGTATAACTTACAGTTTTTTCTTAGTGATTCATCTTGTTTGCGCTTGTTTTTATATATTATTTGAGATTAGTGAGATACCTAAAAAATATGGCTTTCACCTCTATACTTATTCCAAAATCGTTAAACCAGAGTATTTTTTCCTCAACGAAAAACTTATTACGATGAATGTTTATGATGCCTTAAGATATCAATATCTAGATAATAATGTTAAAAGCTCTGTTGAGATATGTTCCGACATGACAGGAGTTGGAAAATCTGCTATGTACCGAATACTGAAGGAGAAAAAACGACTGGAATTGTTAGTACTCCCAAGCCACATTCGATCACAGGCAAACCAAAAACATCGTTGGAAGAAGAGATGAAAACGGCAATTAAAGGGGTTGTATATACATTTTATTATGAGAAGCAGATCCCAACCATCTACAAAATTCTAATTAAAATCATTGAAGATCGCGATTTACCTGAAATTAAAAGAACTGATCTCTGGAAATTGCTCAGAGAACTTAATTTTTGCTGGGAAAAACCAGATAGAAAATCTGTTCTTATAAATCGTCCGGAAACTGTCCGTTGGAGACGTAAATATCTCTCCCAAGTAAAAGGTAGAGTTTTTAGAAATAATACAATTAATAAAATTAGTAATTTAACTAAACGTTTGAAAGATTTTTTTGAATAATGTTAATGCGGAAAATTGGGAAAAATCCATATAATAAAAGAATAAAACAAAATGTGAGAACTCGATCTCATAATCGGTGAGATAGAGGAACCAATTATAATTAATTTTAACGAAGATAGTTTCAGTGACTTTGATTAGGAATTAGATACGTAATGTTTACTAGTGTAAATACAATTTATTATTTGAATTTTTGTTTTTGTTGTATTTTATTGTTTAATGTTGTTTATATGTTTTTTTTATTTTTTTATATATTTTTATGTTAGTGTGTCCCACTCTTTAATTTTATATATATTTAATTCTAATTAGCCGTAAGTTTTTTATTATTTTATTATTGTGTTTGTGTCTTTTTCTTAAGGGTGTAGAATTAACATGTTTATCTTATTTTTTTTTTTGGGCTATCGTATTTCCATATATAAAAGTAAATTAAATTAAGATATCAGTACAATGGAAATAAAAATAAGTAGGTCTAATTTTAATTACAACATAAAAAAAGTAATTACATTTGAATCCCTTTTTAGTGTTTAATTGTAATTCTGCAGACGGTTTAAGAAATAAATAAACTGAAACGTCAAATACCCTAAAAATGTTTTTAATTAATAATAAAATGACCAATAGCCCCAGAAATATTTTATTATTATATGGACGAATTTATTTTTGTATTTTTGACAATGGATATTTTGTAAGTATTTAAATTATAACTTAGAATTTTTTGAGAGAATAATCTTACGTTTTAGTCTATTATTATAGACCGGTATTTTTGATTATAAAATTTCTAATCCATTCCTATGAAAAATATATGTGTCTAAGAAATTTTGCTAAAAACACCGGACTAAAGAACACAGGTAGTTTTCGAAGAGAAAAGGGGTAAAAAATGATTTATTACTCTCTCTAGTTCTTGAATAAACTATAGTATAAGAGGAAAAATCGGATCCATTTTCCTATACTCAAAGCTTTTGGGGGGGCGATCGCCCCCACCCCCCCTCTTGGATCCGCGCCTGCTATCAAGGCTAGCACATCTTTAAGATAAAAAAATTTGATAAGCTGATTATAAGACTGATAAGACTAACCTAATCATCAGCTGATACTGATGAATTGTTGTCCTAGAAAAAATATTCGTGTTAAGAAATTACCACAAAATAATGTTTTAAGAATAATCAGCCTCTAAATATAACAAAAAATATGATATACAACGAAGATTCATATCATCTAAAAGCTTTTAGAACCATACAGATCAACAAAGAATAAGGGATAATACTAAAAATAGACAAAACACGTTTAGAGAGATATACCAATCGTCATGGCAATAAATTTAATCAATAAAAAGATAAATCTCTATCACAAATAAAATTGAAAACGTATTTACTAATCAATGTAGTAAAAATCCCATCAAGTGTGGAATACCACTTTTCAATAACAAATTTTTTTGTTTGTCTTCTAAATGCTCTTGCATAATGCTATCCCGCTCATCTGAGAAGAAGACGACAAAAAAAGTTCTTGCTACCATTATCATAAATTAATGATTTTCTTACGTACTTACATCGAGGGAAGGACGTTAAGAAAAATATAGTTTATCAACACAGGTCATTATAACACATATATTGCAATAAATATTTTCACTGTAAAATGAACGACAGCATAAAGTTAAAATATCATTCATTATCAGCAAAGGGGACATATATCATGAAAGCTAGATATATTGTATTGAACAAATATTACAAAAAAGATCCCCTGAAACAAATGCCATAACGAAAGTGGGATTCAATAAAAGCAAAATATGAATTATCTTTACTGAGAATTTTGAATTATTAGATGTAATGCTTAATGTACAGGGTGAGTCAACGATTGGATGAAGTAAGTTTGTGCCTTTTCGGTGAAATTTACAAAGAAACTATATTTATTGCTTGATACAGTTTATTTTTACGCTGATTTTAAAAATATTTAGGACTCTACAGGGTGAGCCAAAAAACTAGAACAGCATAAAGTTGTATTTTTTTAAATAGAACACCCTATATACGAATCATATTTTCGATTTAGCTTATAATTTTAAATCTTTTTTATTAAGAGTTTACTATAACAAAACTTTATAGTTTCTGAGATAATTAAGTTTAAAGAAAAAAAGTCACATTTTCAAGCATCAATTCAATCCTAAATAACGTTTTCAATTTTGTGACAAATATATTCAAATTTGGAATTTAGCAAGGCCAAGGACAAGTTAATATAATTTTTACCTAATATTTGCAATAAAAGCTACAGGGTGTTGAACACATCGGCTCAAATTTGAACAAGTTTAAATGAATAAATATCTTTTTTTTTTAAATGGTACACCCTGTATATTTTCATGTTATTTAATAGAGTAATAAAAACCCTAAAAGTTTTGTTCAATATATCCTATACCTATTTATAATAGTTTTTGAGATATTTCAGTTTTTCTTATTTTCCATACTTTTTTACATTGTTTTTGCCATGGCGCTACTATGAAAATGAAGACTATTTCTGTAAAAAAGTATGGAAAATAAGAAAAACTGAAATATCTCAAAAACTATTATAAATAGGTATAGGATATATTGAACAAAACTTTTAGGGTTTTTATTACTCTATTAAATAACATAAAAATATACAGGGTGTACCATTTAAAAAAAAAGATATTTATTCATTTAAACTTGTTCAAATTTGAGCCGATGTGTTCAACACCCTGTAGCTTTTATTGCAAATATTAGGTAAAAATTATGTTAACTTGTCCTTGGCCTTGCTAAATTCCAAATTTGAATATATTTGTCACAAAATTGAAAACGTTATTTAGGATTGAATTGATGCTTGAAAATGTGACTTTTTTTCTTTAAACTTAATTATCTCAGAAACTATAAAGTTTTGTTATAGTAAACCCTTAATAAAAAAGATTTAAAATTATAAGCTAAATCGAAAATACGATTCGTATATAGGGTGTTCTATTTAAAAAAATACAACTTTATGCTGTCCTAGTTTTTTGGCTCACCCTGTAGAGTCCTAAATATTTTTAAAATCTGCGTAAAAATAAACTGTATCAAACAATAAATATAGTTTCTTTGTAAATTTCACCGAAAAGGCACAAACTTACTTCATCCAATCGTTGACTCACCCTGTACATTGACATTATTAAAACAATAAACTTTTTTAATAAAAACTCAAACTGGCAGGGTTAAGGTGTGCCCTTTGACGAGGTCTGAGCCCTGAGGATGATCTAAGTTAGACCGAAAGCGCTTGGCCGATAGTAATAAAATATACACTGAACTACAAAACCCGTCTATTTCTTGCTTTCTTCGGTGTACAACCTGTTAATAACTTATATATTTTTCGGTTGCCCCAATTTTTGGATAGATGAGAAGTAATATATATGTTTCTAGCTTAATAACGATAGATTAATTTTCTGTACAATTTTGTTTACTAAATGAGAAATAATAATGGTAACATAGTGTTTTGTAATGAATCTAACAATTCCGCAAATGTGCTTTAAAAATATATTTTTATGAATTTCTTTCTAAGTTTACGAAATAAAAAAAGTTATCTACTATTTATTTTTGTGACACAAATGTCTATGAAGAGAGGATTTCCTCGGATTTTAGTCGAGAAGTTTTTTACTTTATGAAAATTGTCTACTTTATAATGTTGAAGATTTACAACTGAAAATTTGATCGATCTTAAAATGACCAAACTTTAAGGATGCTTTTTAATGTTATGTAGGTGGCAGCAGGGGCGGATCCAGCCTCACTCTTTGGGGGGGGATCCGGCAAGCGAAAACAAGTTGTCGACGGGGGGGGGGGGGAGACATCAGCAACATTCCCATTTCTAGTGTAAAAGGCAGGGTCGGGTCTATTTTTCTGAATTTGAAGTTCTTGGAGGGGGGGGGGCGATCACAAGAAAAAACAAGTTGCCGACAGAGGGGGGGAGGATGCGGGCAGCATACACATTCTTAGTATAAGAGGCAGAATCTTGAACTCAAAGCTCATGGGGTAAGTGGCTATCGCAAAAAAAACAAGTTGTCAACGGGAGGGAAGTGCTAGCAGCATACACATTCCTAATATAAAAGGCAGAATCGGTTCTATTTTCCAGAACTCAAAGCTCTTGGGAAGGGGAGGGGCGATCGCAAGCATACACATTCCTATACTCTATTCAAGAACTAAAGAGAGTAATAAAACTGTTACCGAAACCTCCAACTTACCTGCTCCGGTGCCGCAGGTAACAAAACTGCCGTGAATCTAATTATATTTAATTATATTTAAATATTATAAGGTTTTATAAATTTGCTGCAACACTAGAGTTTCTGATTTCTGTCAGTGAGCAAAGTACACCTTACAGTGTGTCCTTAGTGATTTATCTTGTTTGTGCTTGTTTTTATATATTATATGAGATTAGTGCGATACCCAAAAGATGCACATCTATAATTATTCTAAAATCGTTAAACCAGGGCATTTTTTCCTCAACGAAAAACTTATTACTAGAAATGTTTATGATGCCTTAAAATATCAATATCTAGATAATAATGTTATAAGTTCTGTTTAGATGTGTTCCAACATGACAAGAGTTGGAAACTCTACTATATATCGAATACTGAAGGAGACAAAAACGACTGGAATTGTTAGTACTCCCAAGTCACATTCGATAACAGGCAAACTAAAAACCTCGTTGAAAGAAGAGATGTAAACTGCAATATAAGGAGTCGTTCATACATCTTACTATGAGAAGCAGATCCCAACCATCGACAAGATTCTAACTAAAATCAATGAAGATCAGGATTTATCTAAAATTAAAAGAACTGAGCTGTGGAAATTTCTCAGAGAACTAAATTTTTGCTGGGAAAAAACCAAATAGGAAATCTGTTCTTACAGATCGTCCGGAAAATGTCCCTTGGCGAAGGAAATATCTCTCTCAAGTAAAAGGTAGAGTTGCTAGAAATAACACAACTTACAAAATTAGTAATTTAACAGAACTTTTGAAAGATTTTTTGGAATAAAGTTACTGCAGAAAATTTGAAAAATCCATATAATAAAAGAATAAAAGAAAATGTGGAACTCGATCTCATGATCCGTGAGATAGAGGAATCAATCATAATTAATTTGGGCGAAGATAGCTTCACTGACTTGGATTACGAATTAGATACGTAATGTTTACCAGCGTAAACACAATTTATTATTTAAATATTTTTAACATATAAAAATTAATTACATTTGAATCCCTTTTTAGTGTTTAATTCTAATTCTGCAGATGGTGAAGAAATAAATAAACTGAAACGTCAAATGTCCTAAAAATGTTTTTAATTAATGATAAAATGACCGATAGCCCAAAAAAAATTTCACATTATATGGACGAATTTATTTTTTTATATATGTTTAACTTCTTATATTTTTGACCATGGATATTTTGTAAGTATTTAAATCATAACTTAGAATTTTTTGAGAAAAAAAGGCTACATTTTATTCTGAATGTGTCTAAAACGGTTTCTATGTCAAAATTAAAAATAATAAAAATATAGTTGTGATTTGTGTTAAATATGTCAAAATTATCTATATTTTCTAATGTATGTGAATTATTAAAAAATCATAAGAAATAAAATAATATTATAAAAACTTTTTATTTTAAGTTCATTACCGAAATAATATTCTATGCTATAAATACTTAGTGATAAAATAAACCTCTTTCCGACGCCTATGACAAGGATCCTTTTTAACATGTCACATATCCAAATATCTATTGTTATCCAACCCAAATGGACCATTATTATAGACCGGTATTTTTAATTATAAAATTTCTAACCCATTCCTATGAAAAATATATGTGCCTAACAGATTTTGCCAAAGACACCGGACTAAAGAACACAGGTATTTTGCGAAAAAAAAAAGCGTAAAAAATGATTTATTACTCTCTATAGTTCTTGAATAAACTATAGTATAAGAGGCAAAATCGGGTCTATTTTCCTGAACTCAAAGCTCTTGGGGGGGGGGGGGCGATCGCCCCCACCGCCCCCCTCCCCTTGGATCCGCGCCTGGGTGGCAGCCTGGCACACTTATAGATAGTACTTTCCGAGTTATGAAATATATCCTAACAAAATTTTGAAACGTTATCATCAGTGCTAAAAAAGCCAAAATTGGAATAATTTTTCATATTTCCCTAAGAACCCTTTAATTCAGATTTTTTCCCAAGTTTTTCCTAGTTTAATAAATTATATGATAACATTATGAATATTTAATTTATCGACTCAAATTCATAAAAGTGATTGAAGTTATATTTAATTTATATCATTATTTGTTAAAAAATGCGATTACGGATTATGTTGGCCAGAAATTAATAGGATAAAAATCAAAAATAATGTAGATAAGCTAACTAATATTATTTAAGAAAATGCATTATGTTGACACTTAATTCTTGAAAGGGCAAATTATTTCGCCAATGTCATCTGATTAAAAGGATTTCGAAATATCTCTTGTTCAACTTCTAGCTACGATAGAGGGTTAAAAGTGTCAGTGTTTTTTATATTTTCGGGAAAGTTTTCCTCTAAACATCGTTTCCCAGTGGTTTTTATTTATTGATTTTGAAGTTAGGGTTTTAGGAGAGTCCTAATGGAGTTTCTAATCACTTAAATGGATGTGGCGGAGGTTGACGTTACTTAATTTTGGAATGATGTTTTTTATATCTGTATATTTTTTCATTACCCATAATGTAGCTTCCCACGTATTTTAACCCGTTAATTTTCTTCCTATTTTGAGTAGGATGAATGGTAGCTTACTCTGATAATTTTTTTCCTTTACATAGATAAATAAAAATAAAACTAGAACTAGACCCAATCAGCCAGATTCATTAAGAAAATTTTTTTGCCATAAAATTTAAATCTTGCAGTCGTCCAGTTTTGTGTGGTTTATGATATTGTCATAATTTATATTATATATGTCAACAAATAAACGATTATATACGGAAATAAGAACCTTGCGGTAAAGCCTTGAAATATATAAAAGAAATAGTTGTATCCGGAAAATAAATAAAATTCTCCATTTTTGTTGGTTGGGTAGTAAAACAAAATGCTTTTTTATGCTCGTATTTTTAGGGTTTAAAATTTACTTGACTTATTGTTGCTTTTGTTAGTTTAAGTCCTTTGTTGTCAATTGAGGTCCGTTTTAAAATTAAACCATGTTAGTGAATCCGGCTGTATATGTCCACAATCTGGTATTGAACTGGATTGATGAGGTATATTGTATATTATACTAGTGTTAATATTTAAATTTAATCATTTACATCCTTGTTACGTGATTCCTTCGGAATTAACCACAATCATGAATTTATTAAAAATCGGCCATTCATTATTATACTGATAAGCAAAACATTTGTTTTTATTCGAATGTAAAGTTCCGGTAGTCCCATTGAAATATACAAAACAGCGTTTTATTACAATAACAATGCTTTTTAAATACTTTTAAATACACAAAATATTGATCTTAATACATCTAAAAACTTAAGTAACTTTCAATTAGCATCCAAATTCGCTAAAAAAGCGAAAAACTTATACTTACTTGCCATAGAAGTTACATTTTCTAGTTGAACACTTTCAACAAATAAAGGCTTGTATAAGAAAAATAAAGGTAAAAACCTAGAGAAAAATCCTTGGAATCGATAAGAGGAACACTTTTCTGTTGAAAACAAACAGCTATCCATTTTTGACGATTCGGTAATAAATATAAGCGATTTTTGACTCATTGTTGTACTTGTCAATTTAAACTCTTTACTGTCAACTTAGACCTGTTTTAAAATTAGGTCTTGTTAGCGAATTAAAAGATTAATATTCAACTAATTATTAAACAAGTATTGAAAGAAATTTTAAAAACTTACACTTTTTTTAATTAGAAAGTCACTACACGCCAATAATGCAATTGTTTTATAAAAGTTGCTCACAAATATTTTAAAAAATGTGGTGAATCGGATCTTTGAATACCGATATAATCCATAAAAATATTGGCAAATGACTCCAGAAAATAGAAAAAGGATCCATGAGTCGATCTGAATCTAATTTTGAAAATTACAATTATCAGTAGAAAAATTTTGTCTTGAATTTTTTTCGCAAATTTAAGTTTCAACTAAATTTTCCCGACTTAATAATTCAATGATAAAAGCCCGCTTTATTAATCTTCAGCGCAATTTCACTTTGTTTTTTATACTTTAAACCCATCAGATGCCAATCATATTTTTGAAAATCCTGTACTTATTGGCATGGGCATAACTGATTTCCTGTTATCAATTTATTAGTTTGATGGTCACTCATTAATAAACAATATTGATTTGATCCCATTTTGATGTTTTATGATTTTGTGAAATATAATTGTTTAATCAAAGATTATACATATTTTTTAATCTTACATAAAATACAAAAACATTACGATCCAGTATTCCAACACATATCGCTAAATCAGCATGTTCACAAACTGGGCCAATAATTGCTAAAATAATCATATTAATTGTTTTACTTATTCGACAAATTTGTTGTAAATATTATTAGGTTAACAAAATAGGTTAGAGATTTAATTTATATATATATATATATATATATATATATATATATATATATATATATATATATATATATATACCGTAAGTTTGTATAATAAATCAATATTAAACGAAAAGGGTTTTACTCACCATATTATCTATTACAACCTATATAAGAACAAATATAAGGGGTTGTTATCATTATTAGCAACTACCACAATAACAATTGGTTAGTGAAACCACTCGACTATACATAAATATAGAGGGTTGCTGCTAACATTAGTTAGGAAAACTAACATTGGTCCTTCGAGCCGGATAAAAGAATCGAGCAAAGAATAAAACAAACATTGGTCCCTCGAGCAAAGAAAAAAGAAAAAAGGGAACCAAAAACATTAGTCCTTCGAGCAAAAGAAAAAATATTGGTTCTCCGAGTAAAAGAAGATTCAAGCAAACAATAAGAAAAACGAAAAGGGGGCCTAACATTGGTCCTTCGAGCAAAGAAGAAAGAAAAAAGGGAACCAAAAACATTGATCCTTCGAGTGAAGAAATAAGAAAAAGGAGCTGGAAACATTGGTTACCAAGAAGAAATCCACACCAAGAATAGTAAAGACGCTCAAATTGGTTGAACGCAAAAAATCGGGAACTGATCTCTAACAATTGAACACGAATCTGCTGGGTGTTGTGGCCTGAACTGAGTAGGGTAACATCAAGGAGCACCTCCAGAAGTGTGAACTTAAGAAGAGAAAAAGTCCAGTAAAAGATCCAAATTTACAAAAAAAAAAGTTGGATCTAACATTTCAACACACACCTTAACAATAAAAAACAAGACAAACAGAAATTGGGCGAGAAAAGTAAAATACGGAATTTAGTGGATATTCCTCAGTCAGCTAGCGCTGGCGGGCATATTTACTAATTCTACCTAGTAATATAATTTGTCCAACTAATGTGAATATTTTTCTAGTTGTCCAGTTAACGCCGGCGAGAAAAATATAATACGGAATTTAGTGGATATATCTGGGGCAGTTAGCGCTGGCGGGCATACATACTAATTCTACCTCTTTAGTCTGCCTATAACTGAACCTAAGAAACTGCATTTTTAAAACATAAAACACACAAAAACAGATACAACTACGGGGATCTAAAGTAATAATAATAAAAATATAAATTTCACTTCATATTTCAAAAATGGAGGAAATGAATGAACTTGCAAAAACACAAGAACAAATAGGGAATGAAATCCTTCACCTATTAATAAATATGAAAAAAAAAATTCCTCAAGTACGAAAACGCAGCAACACTACTTAGAAAAACAAAATGTCATCGAAGAACTATGCACTGCAGTGGAAGACAACCATAAAAAAAAAGAGCTAACATATTCAACGCACAATTACTATAAAACCAAATACCTGGAACAATTAAATAGGTGCTATCAAGATGCAATAAAATATATCCACGAGGGTAAACAAAAATTAATAATCAAGCAAAGCCGTTTAAAGAAAGAAAAAGTCCGTCTGAAACAGGTGGAGCAAACCAGAGCCCAAATAAACGCAGAATTAGTAGACTACAAGTCAGAATCTCGTTACCAATTGCTATATAATAAGATAACGAAACAATAAGAAATTATAAACGACATATATATAAAATTAAAAATTCAAGGTCTCTCCACAACCATTAAAAATAAGATCGAGGGCCTTGAAAAAGACTACAAAAAAACTTTAGAAAAACTGGAGAAGAAAATAAACCAAAATGTCACTGCTTTTACTAGCACTAGGCTATGTAGCATAAGTTTACCTCAAATAAAATTGCCAGTATTTGAGGGACCATATGAAGAATGGATTACATTTCGAGATATATTCTCGAAAGTAATCCACGAAAATAATTCAATCAGTGACACTGAGAAAATGCAGTATCTCAAAACTCATTTAAGAGGAGAGGCAAGTCGACTAGTTCAACACCTTTAGATACCAAGTGAGAATAACGCGACTAGCTGGAATATATTAAGTAATCGCTACAGTAACGAAAGACTAGGGGTAATTAAGTTAATTGATAATATTTTGGATATTCCTAGTATTTAATACGAGTCGGCCCACAAACTCAAAAAAGTTTGTTGACACTATAGTGGAATGTTTGGAAGCCCTCAGCAATCTCAAAATAGATACCTCATTATGGGATCCATGGATCATTCGCATAATATGTAGAAAGTGGGAGCCTGAAACAAACAAGTTATACGAAACAATCCTTAATCGAGCCTCAGAAGGTGCAGAAACTTGCCGACGTCAAGAAATTCCTACAAGCAAGATTTCAGTCACTGGAGGCCGTCGCTAATGCTAAGCAAAATTTGGACAGAAAGGCCATACATTCACCATCTAATGTCAGAAACTTCTGTGAATGTCGTACAAGACCATATTCGATATTCTCCTGTGGAAAATTCAAAGCGATGTCACCACATGCTACATTAAAATTCGTCAAAGATAAGAAAACATGCATCAAGTGTTTGACTCATAAAGTAAAAATGAATTGTACATCCAATAATAGATGTCACAAATGCAATATATTCCATCATACGTTTGTTCATGTTGAATCCTTACAACGGCCAAGATTTCAGCATACAGAAAACGGCCAGTCAGTCCAGCAGACTTACAGCAATCAACACACAGCAAGTCATGTTGGACGGGAAAATGAAATGGTAGTTTTCGCCTATAACCACTAGAAATCTAGAAAATAGTCCCCATTATATTATAGATGAAATTTACCAAAGGACAGAAAACACGTCGTGCCAAGTTTGACAAAATCTCATAGAATCAATAATCTGAAAACAACTAAATACCCCTAACTCCTGAATGTTCATTACCGCAGATAAGTTAAGAGTGGCAATAATCTGTAACGGAATAAGGGAAGATGTTACACTAAACCAGACAGGAATATTCATGATATCTCGAAGGTATCTCATACAGACAAAGAGAAATATCCTAACCCCTAAAAGAACAGAAATAGCAATGATTTTCGGCACATTTGTTAAACCAGTTGAAATCAATGTAACCTCAGCCACCTCTGCCTCCATCTGGAACTTTCAAGAAGAACCCGTTATAGATGCATCAGATCAGCTCGGTGAACTCAAAAAAAATTAGTTAGATATTAAAGATGCACTTGAGATTACCAACTAGACTAAAATACACCACCACTTCTTCATCAGCAGTACCATAATGACAACGTTAATAGTACTATTAGCAACTGTATAGATTATTTTTAAAATTATCAAAAGATAAACCAAAAGGAAGCCGCAGCAAGACGATTCTGGTACGGATGAGTTGTCCTTGGAACCCCTACAAGTCCCTATAGCCAATGACGACGGACGAACACCGCTGGGGGCGCCACATTGTTTAATCTAAGATTATACATATTTTTTAATCTTACATAAAATACAAAAATATTCCACCACATGTCGCTAAATCAGCACGTTGACAAACTGGCTCAATAATTGCTAAAATAATCATGTTAATTATTTTACTTTTTCGACGATTTTATTGTAAATATTATTACGTTAGGAAAATAAGTTAGAAATTTAATATGTATATATACACCGTAAGTTTGTATCAGCATTAAACCAAAAGAGTTTTTAATCACCATATTATCTATTACAACCTATGGAATAACAAGTATAAGGGGTTGTTATTATCATTAGCAATTACCACAAAAATAGTTGGTTAGTACAACCACTCTAGAATACATAAATATAGAGGGTTGCTGCCAACATTAGTTAGTAAAACTAACAGTGAGTGTACTATTTAGACGTGTTTATCTGTGTTTTATTCAGAGTAATGGGCTTTTCAACTTCTGTGCTTACGTTTTACCAAAACAAACTCAAATATATTTTCGAAGTTCGGTCCTGTAGATGGTCACCTACACATTTTATAGTGCACATGCCCAATAGTATATTGCAATGTCTACGTAACATCATGAGTTTGTTAATTTTGAGATTAGACTTTGCGGGTCTAATAAATATTTTAACTAGGGCTTAGACACCTGAAAAAACGAAGCCATATAGTGAGCTGTATAGATGAAAGAAGCCAATTATTCCCAATAGTCTTTATATTAATAATAAAAATTTTATTTCCCGTTCCGGTATACTGCTTTAGTGGTTTAAAATTATTAGGAATATTGCCTGCTTAGACCCACGTCAAGATTCCTTAAACTGAGTTCTATTTTTTAGGATCATTAAACATGGTGTAAAAGTTTCTGTATTACCCAGCAAAGATGGACTGTAGATAATAAATAAATAACACTTTATTTATGACATTTTCTTTAATAGTTAATATTGTCTCTTTTTACAAAATTTCTGAACAACCTTTAATATTCCCAAAAATATAAGATTCACAATTTTTTAACACATTCCTTTAGTAGACGTTAAGTTTTTTATTTCGTATAATTTTAACTTTAGAAAACACAAGTATATTTGATTAATAAGGAATTGTAACATTTGTCCATGGTTTACACCGAATGAGCAGTTCTTTAATCCTTTAAAGGCAGAAGTAGAACTGGATTGATTGGATTTTAAAATACCAAATACAGGGATAAGAATACGTGACATACGTCGAACATGACTAAGCAGAAGCAAACTTAGAATTATTGTACGGGTTAACAGCCGACGGGGTTAAAATTGTACAGAACGATTGACCAATGGCAAAGCATCAAGTGACCCGTAGTCATTTTGGTTTCAGGCGACAATTAGATCGAAAGACCTTTCAAGATTTTATAATTAAAAGTAGCATTAAAGAAATGCAATTTTGTATGGTATTTGTATTTCATGAATTTTGAAGATTATTTAAATACGAATTACATTAGTGAACAAATATAAAAAAAATTCGACTGATATTATGATGGCTGTACGTGGGAATTTCAAGCATTCTGATTGCGAATTCAACAACGAAAATTTTTCACCACATATAGATTTTGAGTTATAGAATGTATAAGTTATTTTTATTTAATACAAACATTTTTATATAATATTTATACATAAGTTCAAAACAATAAAAAACAAAATATTTTAGGGATAACAGGATTTACGTATAAAAATATACATGAAAATATATTTATAGTAAGTCTTTTGTACATAATTTTTTTGCAAATATTGACTTTCGTTTATATTCCTGATCGCTTTCTCTCATAAGAAACCAACAATAATCCCCCATCTGCTTTGGTAGCGTTGCTTCATTATTAATATGTCTTGCTGGGACCTTTTTCCTTACTCGTTACTAACCGCACCCAAATTTTCTGGGAAAAAATTTAAATGGTATTACAAGAAGTGTATTTTAAGAGATATGCGACTGCCCATTTTGTAGTAGCTTTCAGGTAGTTCTTTGATAAATTTTTCGTAGTTTTTAACTTTTTTGTTTCCTAAAAACTTTGAAACAATTGTTTTAAAAGAACTTCATGCAGTTAGTTCAAAATCACTTAATTTTTAATCCCACTGTTGCTCGCTTAGTATTTTTCTAATTTGTGGTCCAGCAAATATTCCTTCCTTAAGTTTAGCATCACATAGTTTAGAAAAAATTTATTGAAGGTATTTAAACGCATCTTCTTTTTTATCTAATGCTTTAACGACGTATTTAATCAATCCCAGTTTAATGTGTAATGGAGGTAATACTACTTTTTTGGGATATATTTTGTAAGTTAGCTTGACCTGGAATATACTAATCCCTCGGAAGCCATTCTTTTACTTAGTAATGGCTTTATGTTGCTCTACTGTCACAAGGACAAAGAAAACAGCAGTACTTCATAAATCCACACTGAGACCGTAGTAATAGTCCTATGACTTTTAGGTCGCCACATATGTACCATTTATATGTCTCATATCTTATTGAATTTAGAATAAGTAACATACTTTCCTATGTTTCCTTCATGTCAACTGCATGTGCAAGAGAAATAGAGGGCCTTATGCTGCCATTGTGGAGCAGAACTTCTTTTAAACTTATTTTAGAAGAATCTATAAATAAGCGCCATTCGTTCGGGTTCTGTGCAAATCCTAATTTTTCCACAACATTAATTGGATTAACACAAACACACATTTTATTCTGCAGAGTAAAAAACGAGAATAGCTCCTGGTTATGGTTATTAAATATTGTAAATTTAGTTCCAGTGGCTAGTAAATTCCATTATTGTAATCTTGACCCTAATACTTCAGCATGCTCTTTAGATAAGTGTAGATCCTGAACTAGATCATTTAGTTCAGGTTGTTCGATTAAATGTAGTGCTTTTCCTTCACTTTCGGGAAAATAAGAATCGCCTTTTTCTGATACCTTATCGGGTTCTGCCTTATTATTATACATTTCTAAATCAGCAAACACTTCTGTCATGCAAATGTAATAGCCATTTAAATGATTTGTTAGTTCTTCTGATTAACAGAGTCCCAATCTTGATAGCCAACAAGACATCCAAAATACTTATGATAACCTACTTTGTTTATTTTGTTAGTTACGATTTAGGGGTAAACTAACCACATTTGTAGCCATTTAGGAGTAAACTGACCACATTTGTAGCAAAAACTATCCGTGGGGTTAACACAGCCACGTTTCTGTAATTTAGATATTTTTGTACTGTCGCATATGTCGATTCAAAGATATGATACTACGTTTACAGGCGTCACCTAACTTTATTCAAGAGAAGGAGGAGACTAATATAAGGCTCATGCTATTGGCTTGTTCGCACACTTCGCTTCTCTATCTAATACTGACCACTACTAGTGCTAAACCAATATTGATAATACGACTGTCGACCAGCTGCTTAAATAATCTTGCCGTACTTCTGGTACTTTTTAGAAACATCGGGCATCGGAAGTTCGGAAAGCGAAATCGTACTTCTCGTAAACAGGGGTCATCTATAACTAGATTCGTCTACGGGACAGAGTGAAATTCGGAATTATATGGGTTTAAATGGACACTTTTGTTATTTTAAGCCCTAGGGGGTTGAGACTTCGTGGTTGACTTGTCATCCCTAGACACATCCATGTGGTGTTGCTAGATTGTGTATAGTTTCCCTAACTTATGGAAAATGTAAATTTGGTAACATTGCACTTCGGTATATTACAAATAGCTTTTTAAAATAATGTGATTAAAATACTGCTAAAAAATCATAATTCAAAAATCTTACGTATTAGGAAGTTTTTAGCATTATTTTTGCATTTAGAGACCAAAAATTAACCAGACTGCTTTTAACATTATAGTCACAAATCGGCTGTTAAGTAGTGTTATCGAATATAAAATATTTTAAATATATTTCTTCTTGTGAGTTGTTTCACAAAACATATATTTGTCTGAAAGAAAAAATCCATTAAACTCTACCGTATCTCTTGAAAATTATAATGTATATTGTATATATAGATATTTAATACATTATAAGGAAAATAGTGGTAAAATTTGATAGTAATATCAAATAAAATAATTAGCCATCCTAAAATATTTCCAAAACTACTTTTAAATTTTTTTATAATAAACTCCATCTTTGCAACACACCGTGCTTTGTACATGTCGTGTTATATATCACTTGTTTTGCAAATTAATGACGTTTTTACGTTTGTGAATCCGGCAGTGAAATTACATTACATTAACATGCGAAATTATGTTAGAGATAAATACACGACATTAAGAGCTAAAAAGCTTTAAAATATGAAGACCCAGGAACATATTTTTGGCAAGCGTTAAATTTTTATTTTGTTTTGAACCACTTACTGGTATGATTTACAATTTGAGTGTATTTACAATCAACATCCCGTATTAAGATCATTGCTCTCATATTTGCCATTTCTGAATTATTCAAAATATTATTAACGAATTTTTTAGAAGGACCGTACCCCTCGCCGATATTAATGATTTTTCACTATGTAGTAGAGCGTGAAAAAAAAAATAAGAGAAAAGTATATTTTTTTATCGATTTCTACGCGTATTTAGGGGTGAAAATTACCCTCAAAATTAATTCCAGAAAATCGATTTTTGAATATGTGTCTGATTCAACTTAATATTTTTCAATGAAATTAATGGAATATTATTCCTTCTAAAAGAGCACACATGTGAATAGTAATTTTCGCCATAAGAGTGACGGCTTCTCTTTTTTGAACTTATTGATAACTCGAATTAACGGATTTGGATAATTTTGGATTATGTTGTTGAACGTGTAAAATTAAGAGAACGTTTATTTTTTATCTGTTCTTAAGCTTATTTAGAGGAAGAATATCACCCTCAGTGTTTACCAATGAAAATGGATTATTGAATCGGATTCAAATTGTTAAACAAAATAAAATGGGAATGATTATTTATCAAAGAGCAAAGATGTCGGATGTATTTCCAGCAGTAGCAATTGTAACCTCTTTTTGTTATTTTCAAAAATCTATCTCTTTGAGACCTATGTCTATTACAAAAATTACAAGATGAGTTGAACATATTTAAAAAAAAATATTTTGGATATTCAAATGAAAAACAAGATTGTGGTTTCAGAGTTTAAACCACCCTTAAAGGACTTTAACTACTCCTTAAGCTGTCTAATGATCACGAGAAATTGGTAAATATCCGAGAAAGTTGCATCCATTTCAAGTGGTATTTGGGGTCATCAATTACGAATCTCTGATGTGTTAAGTTCGTTCATTTCAACATTTTTTCTATATACATTGTGTGTCATTTCTATAAATCCAAACAAATATATTTTCTGGAACGCATTTTCCAGAAAAATGGTGCAAACATTAGTCATAGAATTCAAAAAGAGACCTCCAACAGTGATTTCGATTTTGACATTAAGATTGTTCTACAAGAAAATTTCAAGGTGAAGTTGTCTTCTTTCAAACGGGAACTTTTTTTTCTGAGGAAACGGGATACTTCACGTTTAACCATATTAATATCGTGACGTGTCATGTGTTATCTAGAGCTTATTTTTTAGCTTAGCTTAGGGTATTTGAGGACAATATTAAAAACAAAACTTGTGGAAATTTTAAACAGAGCATTTTAAAGTGATATAATCATTGATGTTATTTCCAGGTCAAGTTAAATGGAAATCAGCATGACATTTATATCGTTGAAGGTGGTATTTTCCATTTCAGCAATGAAAAATTAAGGTTCTAATTAACAAATTAACTCTCTAAATTACTCTAAGAATTATTTTTAAGGTCACTATGAGTGCGCTGTGAGATACATCGTTTAAATTTGCACTATTTTGGACTTTAATTTTTTTTTTTGGAATGCCCTTAATTTCCGAGTTGATTTTGCACCGATACATGGCAAAAAATAATCATCAGATGACATTTGCCTCCCCATAATATGTATATAGTTGAACATGAAATTTTCCTATGTTTTCATTCATACAAAAAAAAAGGAGAAACAACTTAACTTTGAAATTACCTTGTAGGCGAGTTCAAAGTCAAGTTGTTCGTTGCCTTCTGAACTTCACAACTTTGTCTGAATCACTTTGCTGGAAAATGCATTCCTGAAAATATATTTGGGTGAATTTATCGAAATACTTCATCCTGCATAATGTAACGGACTTTATAGCAGTCTACATTTCATGGTATTAGTTTATGCTTGTAGTTTGTAGGGTTTCCGGTTTATTTTCTACGAGTTTATCATTTATTTATTTAATCTTACCTTTGTTAAGTTCCTCATGAGACGTCTATGAAAGAAGATCTAGAAATCGTCAGATAATTCTTTTTCTTATATTTATTACACCATTTAGCATGAAAATACATCCAGAAAGTATATAAAGGGTCGAGATCGTCTTTCTTGGACAGTTTATTTTGAGACATCGTTGATGTAAGTTGAATTGTTTGACAATTTGTCAGATTTGTGAAAATAAAAGGTTACAAAAATAACTCAGTGTGTGTAAAGACCGTCTGTCCGAAAAAAGTTGATGTCGGAAGTGGAACCAAATTCAGAAGAGGTTAAAGATAATACCTTCGACGGCCCATCTCCAAGGAAGAAGACGAAAATATAACGAAACTTTTCAAGAATATGTGGCCGATATAATTAGGCTAATAAATTTGACTTACTCAACACATCCAGAAGAAATAAAGCAAGAGTTAGCAGTAAATAGTTTTATCGAAAGTTTACGCGACCCAGAAACAAGTCAAATTCTAAGAATGGCCCGAATGAAGAAAATTTGTCAGGCTTTTTAAACAAACAAAAAACACATGATAACATAAGCACAACCTTCCATAGCAGAAATAGGATTCGTTGTTAAAAGTGTGGCCAAGAGGAACATGTACAAAGCCGCTGTACTAGCCGTACTACTCCTAACAGTAGCTAGCTTAAAGGGGCTACCAAGCCACACCAACAATAACAATTAAGGGATCCCAGCTGCAAATCTATTGGTCCAGCTTGGTAGTATGCTGTCGGGAATGTGAAATATTATTAGATACTGGTCCTACTCATACCATTGTAAAGCCAAACATCTTGGCTCAATGTAAGATTTGTCTTCCGGAAAAGCATTATGTCCTGCAAACCGCCGATGGTGAAGTAATACCTGTGAAAGGGATACATGAAGCCGAAATAACTCTCAAAAGCACCATATTCAAACATGTAGTTATTATTGCTGATATTTTGAACCAAGTAATGCTAGATTTAAATGTCATAGAATACCAAAAGTTTGTCCTTGATCTTCCTCAACAAGTACTGCAAGCTTTACATAATGGGGTAGGTAACGGACACTTAGGGGTTATGAAAACTCTTGAAAAAAAGGTTCTATTGGCTGGGGAATCATACAGATGTAATAGATTGATGCACAGCCTGTACTGACTGTGCTGTCAGTAAAGGATCAAAGACCCGTAGACATGGTAAAATGAAGCAGTACAATATAGTAGTACCTTTTGAATAGACGTAGCAGGGCCATTTCCTCTTAGTGAATATGGGAATACCTACATTTTGCTAACTGTAAATTACTTCAGCAAATGACCAAAAGTCTATGCGATACCAAATCAAGACCACCACCGTTGCTGAAATATTGTTTGAACAGTGGATTTGTAAATATGAGGTGCTAAGTAAAATACACTCTGATCAAGGCAGAAGCTTTAAATCTTTTTACGAATTTTTGCAAGCTTCTGAAAATTCACAAAACTAGAACAACACTCATACATCCACAGTAAGATAGAATGGTTGAAAGATTTAACAGAATGCTGGAGAATTACATCAGAATACAAGTAAATGAACAACAAAATAACTGAAATAAATGTATTCAGCCAATTTTACTATTCTTTCAGCCATACACGAAAGCACTGGAAAAACATCTGCTAGTATAATTTTTGAAAAAGAATTACGTCTTCCAGTCAATTTGCTTAGTGAACGTCTACCCGATACTGAAACAACTTGGAAAGACTACACTAATCAACTTAGTAAGCAGCTTCAGGTCTTACACAAAGAAGTCCGTCAAAAATTACAAATATTAACTGATACAATGAAGACCCCATATCATCTCAAAGCCAATACACGTAGATTCATGGTTGATGAAAAAGTTTGGTTGTGCAATCCGAAAATAATTAAAGGGCGTTCACCAAGGCTTCAAAAGTCAGCGTAGTGACTTGACTAAACGATCTGGTGTACCGAATTCAAAAAAATCCTCATGAGAAGATGATGACTTTCATATTGCATCAAATTGGCCCTTTATTAAGATCAAGAAGGTTGATCGGGACGATCAAGACTTGGAAGGGGGGCAATGTAATGGACTTTATAGTCATATGTATTTCATAGTATTAGTTTATGTTTGTAGTTTATAGGGTTTTAGGCTTATTTTCTACGAGTTCATAATTTATTTAATTAATTTTACCTTTTTTAATTTCCTCATGAGATGTATATGAAAGAACAGCTGGAACTTTTTAGAAAATTATATTTCCTTATTTTCGACATGAAACGCCTATGACAGAACATCTAGAAATCGCCAGATTATTCCTTTTTTATTATACCATGTAGTATGAAAATCCATTTCGAAAGATCCGTAATCTTCTGGTATTCGGAAAAATGATATAATAAAGGGTCCAAATCGGCTTTTGTGGACAGTTTATGTTGAGATATCATTGAAGTAAGTTGAATTTTTTGACAAGTTGTCAGATTTGTGAAAATAAAAGGTTATAAAAACAATCCAGTGTGTACAAAGACCGGCAGTCCGGAACAATATAGACAAAATATTTCAACAAGTAAACTTAGCAAATTTAAAACCGAATTCGTAATCAGTTACCCAACTACCACTTATAATGGATGTCAGTTTTCTGGATAATTACCCAGTTCTATATGAACTTGAAATGTGAAAAGGTTGTTTTAAAATTTTTTCGAAATATTTTCAGCTCGTTTAGTAATTTTTGTGACAGAACTAAGTTTAAAAAGAGGTAGTTTTTGAAAATTAAAAATGAGAGTTCGGATCCTAGGGCTAAAACTATATCTTTATGCTTTCATAAAGAATAGTTTCCTATTTGTTTCATTGGAAAATTTAAATTCTAGATATATTTAATATTCAATTTTCATGGGTAAACTTTGAGGGTGGCTTTCACCCCTAAATATACTTTAGCTCATATTAAAAAACATATCTCTTATTTTTTCACCTTTTAAACTAGAATCAAAGATCATCGAAATCGATGAATTAGAAATAAGTCTAAAAAGATACATTTTGTAAAATCCTACGACTGAAATTACATTTAACATCTTTGCTCTTTTTTAGGGAATAATTGGCAATTTGTTTCATTTAAAATAACAAATTGATTTCCGAGATATATTCAAAAATCCATTCTCGGGGATCATCTTTAAGAGTGATTTTTAACCCCTAACTACGCTTAAAGGCTGATTTAAAAATATCCGTATATCTTATTTTTTCGCGCTCTAAAACATAATCAAAAATCATCGGGATCGATGAGTTCGGGTTAGGATGCCTTCTTTGTTAGTAAATAAAGTATTATTCCGTTCACCTAAAAATATTCACGTTTCACAAATAATTTTTTTTTCGAATTATACCGAAAACTAAATCTATTTAATGTTATTTCTGGTTTCCAGTTTAATATTTTAATTAATTTTTGCGGCATAAAACCATTACATTTGTTGGGAACTCATTATTTTTAATTCGATTTAGCAGATATTTTATAAAAGGAATAATTATTCGAACCTCCCAATTAATTTACAATTGATGTTCTAGATATATTATTAATTTTATAATATGCTCAGCTCCATTAAAATATATCTGCATAAAAATAAAGGATTTATATATTTAAATTAAAATCTACGGCATATTAATGTAAAGCTAGGACAAGAGTCGCTAGTAATCAAGAGTTCTTATGAGCTTGAAGACATATAGACCGCCAAAGAGTGGAATGTTAGCTATAGGTGTCATTCACGTGAAGTTTAATAATTTTGAAACTAAGCGCTCGGAAGAAAAGGTTTTAATACAAAAGTCACAAATAATCAAGTAGAGCATGTCATGGGGACCTTAAAATTTCTGATAATTTCAAGGTAAAATTGTTTTTTTATAACACAACATATTGCTGATATGAAAAGTCTGTTCCGCTTCCAAAGGTCTAAATACACTTCAATCAAATCTCTAATCTTAAAGTGCTAAAAAGTCACACATCCTTGTAGAAGTGTAATGAATAGGTACAGAAAAGGCTTTTTTGCGATATTAATTCGGAAAGGATGGTACCTACTCTGCGATATAAAGAGAGATCAAACAAGAATCTCCGATATGTTTGCCAAGGTAATTTGAATATAGGCACAAATCCAGTGTTTTGAACCTAGAAGCTAAACTAGTCATTTTAGAAAAAAATGCTTCACTATAAAGCTATAAATACGAGAGAAATTTTAATTTGAGCCCATAGAATAAATTTGATTGAATAGTTATTGTAAAAAGCTAAAATACATCGAAATTTGACATATTTTCGCTGATTAAATAATTATTGCACAAATAATTTCTTAATTTTTGTGCCTTGGAAGGAAGACTCTTGAAATTTTGAATAAAATTTTTTTGTAAATATCTGGAAAATGCTAAGATTTCTTAATTTGTTTATATTGAAACGCTTATTGTAAAATATAACGTGCCGTTTGTTAACAAAATATAAGTAGGAATAAATTGAAAATTCAATAAATAGCCCTCTAAATAAATTTCCAAAATTTTAAAAATAGCTTTCAAAATTGGAGTACTTTTTATAAACTAATAGAGACAGAGCTTTAAGTTATTCGCTTCGAACTATGTAATATCTAGCTAAAATTGTTAACCAATGTAACTATTAGTTTACAAGAAATATATGATAGTATTTTAAAGTAATTTATTAACAATTTCAGTAATTATACAAACACTAATTTATATTAGTGTTTAGATTTTTTCTTATGAAAAAATTACTGTTACCTTATTGTCCATGCTATTATGTTACTTTCAGCCGATAAGAATTATCCAAATCAAATATTTCTATTTTTTTTTCTTATTAATGCTGTAGGCTGCATTGCTGTATTTGTATCTTAATGCTTACCTAAAATAAAAGAAACAAAAATAAAGCATTATGTGATATCGATGAAAATATCAAAAATTCAACAGTCGGGTTCACTAACATGGTTTAACTTTAACACAATCCTAAATTGATAGCAGAGGGCTTAAACTGATAAAAGCACCAATAAGTCAAGCAAGTTTTGAACCCTCAAAATACATGCATATAAAAATAATTTTGTTTTACTACTGAACCGGCAAAAATGGAGAATATTATTTATTTTCGGGATGCAACTATTTCTCTAGGTTCTTATTCCTAGTATTCCTATATAAGCGTGGATCATGTTAACATATAGAAATTATAACAATATCATAAGCAAAATAAAACTGGGTTACTAGAAGATCTATATTTCATGGCAACAAGATCTGTTTTAAGTCTTAAATCTTCTTAGTGAATCTGGCTGTAAATGTTTAATAAAGTACAATAACCATTATTATTGAATTCTAAAGTAATGAATTATAGTTTCACTTGACGCCGCAGAGTGAATCATAAGTAATATGACCCCACCTGTCCGCGCTGCTGTAATCCGCAACACTAGACATTTGACGACGTTCTACTCTATTGTTTAGCTGATCAAGTATACGCTGGAACAGCACTCTCTATATCGGTCCATTTTTGAGACCAACAGCTCTAGTCGTAAGACGGTAATACGCTCCTAGAGCAGCAGCGTTGGTGGAAGATATGTGCCTGTACAAGGGGGAGTGTCTCCGTGCTGTTCAAGCATACACTTGGTCAGCTAAACCTTTATTATCTTACATACGGAAAAAAAAGTGCTTTTAAATATGTTTTAGATTATTTCCTCAAATGTAATTCATTATCAATGTAAAGTTGCTCGTCAATCTTTATTGTTGAATAGATATCTCTTGGTTTTAAAGTTACAAGAATTGAAAATTAATTCATAAAAAAGTAGCGATTAACTATATTCATACTTTTTCAAACTAGCCTCGTAAAAAAGTTCAATTTGTAGAAAATCTTGTAAAAAATAGTTGTAGAAAAATTATAGTATTCTATTCGCATGTAATAGCAATTAATTAGGAGAAAACAGAACATATGCTGTCAGCAGCAACTTTTCGTCGAATCATTACGTGTCTAATGAAAAATATGGTATTGTTTTATTGCAAAAACTTACCACTTTTTATTATACTTTCTAAATTCAGTAAGTATAAATAACAAAGAATAAAAGATTTGCTAGTTTTTGTTATATTTCTTTACGCGGGGTCTAGATGAAAGGACAGCTCGAACAAAAAAAGATTTTGGTTTTTACTTTGAATCAATTTATCTTTCAGTCGACTTGCTTCCTTAAAATCTAAAAAAAAATTCTATTAAATTTTCTGTCAATTTTCTACGTAGTCTCACACCGAAGAAAATTATTTTGCCTGCAGATATTCGGTGAACTTTGTCTTTGCACAAAGTACAGACCCATGTCTCTTGTGCAGCCCAGATAAAATAGAAGCTGGTAAATCTGAAGTTAAGAAATGGAATTTAATGACTTCTAAAGTATTTTCATTAATTTAATTTTTCTGCGACTCAAGAAGACTTTTTTCTATTCTAAACCCAATTTTTTATTTCAGAATCAGAAAAGTCGTATTTTTTACATAAGGTAAATGTCGATGTTGGTTACATAAGGAAATTGTTAAGAAAATTACTATGAAACTTTAGAATATAAAAAAATTGGTACCATATAAATTAAATGTTTAAAATGCGCCTCTTTAACAATTTGACAACAGCCAAGTCGATGAATAAATTATTTTTGATCCTTTTAGCTAACATTTGCGATGATATTTCGTACTTCTGGGCTTATTCGAAATTTTCGGACTTCTAAATCGTCGAGATGGGTCAAGTATACAAGAAAAAATCAAGGGAGGTCAAATTTAGTGATCTGGCCAACCACTCAATTGTTCTTCTTCTGCGTATCCAACGATTCGGAAAAACTTCAGTCCAAATAAGCACGGATAGAGCAACTTAGTGGGGTGGTGCTACATCTTGTTGGAAAGAAAGTCACGCTGAATTATATCGGGTTCTTATGGGCCGGAATACAAAATTATAAGTGCAAGAATGAGGTCATTTTGGAGAAACTCCAAATATTTCGCCTCATTGAGGACCCAGTTTGAACAGATGGAACTTTTTCTTATATTTTAAAGTACCACAGTAACTTTTCTTGATAATGTCTATATGTAACATCGACATTTACCTTAATGTATGTAAAAAAGTTTACCTTTCTGATTGAAAAACTGTATATAATGCTACCTCTATCCTAAGAGTAGCAAGTTTCGTGTGTCGAGTTTTGATATATTTCTTTTTTAATTTACTGTCGCGCCACCACAAAGCAGTTTTATACAACACTGTTGAATTATGTTATTCTTATATTATTGAAGGGGCCATCGAGATGTCGCCAATGTATCTTATTTACTATTTTTCAACTATGAAATCTGTTTGTAGGACACAGAAGCGAGATGATGGTTTGTATCGAATGCAATTGCCTGATGAGTCCCACACTAGGACGAAACAGCGCTGTCATCATTTTTTGGAATCGAAGTTTTTCCATGTTCTTTGGAGTTTTCCGCAGTTTTTAGCATGAGAGTAATATTTATCAACGGTGGTTGTCCGCATAGCCGAGATTTTCTTACTTTATTTTAAAATCATACGGACGATAACTTCTCGTTTTTCTATATATATATATATATATATATATATATATATATATATATATATATATATATATATATATAATATCGTGAAAAGATTGCTTTGGAAGTCAGTTATTTGGTATAAGACTTAAAAAAAAACAATGTGGTCAAACCATAAAAATTTGTACTTAGATCCACAAAATAAAAAAATAATAGGAATTAGTAAAGGCAAGGGCCTAAATACTACATAACAAATATAGTGAGTTCTGATGAGCCTGAGAACGATAAAGACCCTATTATGTGTGCATACAGATTTATGTAATAGCTTAGTCAACCAGTTGAGAAAAAAAGCTCATAGGAAGAGTGGCAAATATCTAAAAGCAAAGTTTAATACCTACTACGAGTCCTCCTTTGCAAAAAAAATGAAAAATTTTACCAGTAGCAATAATAATATTAAGAACACAAGGGTAACATGCAAATAATCCAGTTATTTGTTGCTAATTCGATGCAGCCTCAAACAGAAGCTTTGACATTGTTTGTTCCTAATTCTGCCAGACCTCAACAGAAAACAAAAGTTTAATATACTCTGAAAAGACTCAAACGGAAACGTCGATCTTGTTAGAATCCAAACAGAAAAGCGTCCTAGGTTTCGGGAAGTTATTTAAATATTAAACGAACATTTCTGAATAAAACAAAACAGTAGATGATGGTAATAATTCAATTTAAATGAAATAATTAAATTTTTAAAATACAGAAACTGGCAGGGGTGAATTGTCATATATTTACCTAGTGCTGTCAAAATTGCATAGAATTTTTATCTGTGACAGCTTTAGCTGTGCCTTTGAAATTGAAGTTTCCGATTTTCGTGACCTTGCTTGCGTCGTAACCTGGTGTTATAGGGGAGACAATTGTAAAAAATACTGCTGTTGCACTGATACTCATGATTAAAATCAGAAATAATTTTAAATACAAGATATAGTTCTCCACTGACAAAAAGTCAAAAAAATAGTGTAAGTTAGTGTTAATGCTTCCTTTTCTTTTATAAAAAGTGAAGAATTTCTTTAAACTAAGAAAGAAAAAACCGTATTTTGTGTCAGTATTGTAAATTCCAGTAAAACCTGCTTGAGACCACTCTACAAAAACCCAGAGAAAAATGCGTTTTAATAGGGAAAGCATGTTACGTAAGAAAAGGAGGATAATGAAGTATATACATATATAAGTGCTTAACCATTTTGTGTATTTATAAAGTTTTGTTATAAAGATCATATTTTTGAAGTAGCTCACTGTACATATGGTATAATATATCTAGGTATTACTTAAAGTAATCACTTATTTAGATTTAACCAAGAGATCTTGTTGCATTTGCAATTACAGGACTTCCTATATAACTTAACTTTTGATGTGTGTCTTCGCTATCACCAAAAGAAGATACATAACAATTTAAATCGATAACTGCTGACAAAGTCTAAGCATTTCACAAAATTGGAGCTTACTTCTCTTCGTTCACTACTTATGGTTGCTTTTTAGGTGGTATTCGAATCTTTACTAAGATCTTCGATTGAACGGACTTCGTAGGGTGCAACATTATCATCGATGAAAGGATATCCAGGAAAAATTCTCCAGTATTGCGGGTTCTGCTTCTTCCAACACGATTTTATCTTCATTATTTTAAAAACCTGCTTTCTTAAGACAATTTTGTATAGTTTCGAGCTTATTTCCCATGTTGCTGCAATGTTTAGTATCGTATCATGAATATTCAGGGATCTTTTGTAAACTGAGTAGTTCATTTTCTTCAGATAGCGATGTATCAGTGGTGTTCTATAATATTGTTTGAAGACTCTTTTAATGCAGGAAAATTCTGCAGTATCATGGATTCTGCTTCTTTCAACACGATATTATCTTCGTTACTTCAAAAACTTACTTTCTTGAAACAATTTTGTATCGTTTCGTGTTTAATTGCTACCTATGTCGTTGCAATATTCAGTCATAAACATTCAGGAATCTTTTGCAAACAGGGTCGTTCATTTTATCCAAATAGCAATGTATCAATGGTGTTCTATAATCTTGTTGTTTGAGGACTCATATAATGCCGTTATCCATCGGTTGCTCCTTTAAAGGTAGGAAAACAAGCTTGATCTTCCCTAAGTCAACATCTTTGGAATGACTAAGGCAGTCATGAGTGAGAAGTATTATTCCTCCTCATTTCATCTACAAGTAATCATCACAAAATTTAACCGGTCAGAGCTCACGTGAGATAACACTTGTAGCGGGTCGTAAACGGCGTATTAAGCGGAAATGTATATCACATTAAGCGTGACAAATTGTATGAAAACATACCTTAAGTGGCAGAAACCGACGTAAAATGGTGTATTATGCGGCAAATCGTATTAAACGTGATCATATTAAGCGAGTTTACTGTAATAATTTTTCTTATCATTGTTGTGCATAGGTATCAACTGACTCGAGATAACTGTAACAAAATTTCATTGGATAACATGATATGCTGTATTCCTCGTCAGTCATCTAGATAAATATTTATACACTTAGTTAAAATTAAATAAAGGTTAGCCATTTGATAATTTTGTTATTTTGAAAATATTATTTTTTGTTCTTATTAATTCTGATAATAATCAAATGCTTACTTTAACCGATTTTTAGGGAATTTGGTATATATTTTCTACAGTGTTCGACATGCAGTCACGACAAGCATAGGAAATTTATCGTAGCATTTGTTGACAAAAATATGTTATATATGAAATTTCATACACAAAACATAAAATACGAATAGAAAATGACCAAAAGAAACGTGAATAACAAAGCTCGGCTCAATCCAATAGAGATTAGCACAGAAGCTTGGTTTTCGGTGAAGCGTCTTTTGTTATATCGTATTAAAATAAAATAATCTGTGGCGGTATTCTTTTCAGTTTTACAATATCTTCCAGTGTATTAGCGGGTCGCAAGGTAACTAAACTTAGTTTTGGCGAGAACGCTTTTTGTTGTGTCTGTAAGATTATAATTTTGTATAAAATTGTTCTGGAATGCTGCGGAGCAGTGCCACCAATAGGCGAAATATTTCCCAAGTTGTAGGAAATTTATTAAAAAATTTGTAAACTGGGAATTTGGGAAGAATTTTTAGCTTTTCTCAACAAAAATAAAAAAATTTGTTTTTAACTAGAAACTTTTCCCAATCTCTGAGTTTTTTATGGGAAGCCTACAAATTATCAACTTTTACCTTGCAGGTCACTAGTGAATAATAACTAAATATTAAATCGAGAAGTACGATATTCTCTATAAAATTACAAAATATTTTACAAATAAGTACAGCAAAAGTATGTTTCATCTTACTTAATTGTTTATTATAATAAGTAGGATGTTGTACGCCGATTATGTAAGAAATAAACACCGAAAAGTTTAGTTTGCTGTATTGTTTTTGTCTTTGGGTATAAAATAATTCGTACTGTAGATCGAATTAAAGCAAAATCCAAAAGTAATTTTACTAATTTAATAAATTTGAAAAAAAGTTAGCCTCAATCTAATGGTCAGTCAACAAGAAAATAAATAAAATTGGTTACGAAGCTCTTGATTCATATGTCATCCAAAGGAGCCTTGCATCTGAAAAAAGTATCGATTGTGTGAAATATTCTATTAAACAGGCTCATGGAAAAATATGCAAGGATACAATATACATTATTTCAAATAATAGTAACCTAAGGTAGAAATGTACCAAGTATTTTATGTTCCAGTTTTAAAGAATGGTATTACACAGGCATTTTTAGTGTTTTTGTGCTTACAGTGTTTTCAAATTAATTTAATCAATATGTTCTTTTTAATCAACAGGCAATAATAATTTTAGTGAGTTTTTTTACATACAATAGTGACAATAAAATGATGAATTAGTTAATTGTTTGAGGTTGGGAACAAGATTGGCAACACTGCTGCGGAGACACTTAAATTCGGACGAGTTAATTATTTATGGCTGGGAAAAGCTAGACGCAGACTTTTGGGAACTTTCTAGAAGTGTATTTGGACAAAGTTTTATTTCTAATGGGTTTATTTATATGTGATTTATTTTAACTCTCTTAAGCTTTAAATTACGTAGAAAAATATTTATCTTGTAATAAGTTATCTGAAGGTCTTTTATCTAATATTAAATATAATAAATTCTGTAATTTTACTTAATCTAAACTTTGTGAACATTGTTATAATAATAATATTTCTAAAAATAAAATAGATCTAAAAATAGTTAGATCAAATTGCAATGAATAGGACAAATATTAAGCGAAATTATAGGGTTCGCTGCTTGGAAAGAAAATAATATATAATATAATAGTATCGGTAATCATTTTAGTATTGATGACATTTGTATGCAGAAGGTTTTTTCTTGTAGGATAGTGAGGTGGAAGAGGGATGGTCATTTTAAAATTGATATATTGGCTTAAGTAATATTACAATTTATATACAAACAAAAGCAATTTGAGTCGACAGAATTAATATTGTATAACTTAAATACTGCTCTGCTCTCTCTTATTAATTCCTTCTATAACTCATCTAATAAATCAATGTCGAATATTCCCTTATTTTCCTATTATATGGAAACAAGGTCAAGTTATGTCACTGTGAAATCATGCAGGACAATTTACAACGTGCTTGTTGCATATTAGATTTCTTTAAATCGTCATGAAATTTTACCACTAAAAATATCAAGATATAAAGCTGGCAACAGCTGTAAAATTTCTCGTGCTCTTATAGCTCATGATATTCTTTAAGTATACTAACAAAACCGAATAGCCAATTTAACTTTGTAAGATTTTAGAAAAGCGTTTGATATGCTAACCACCAAATACTATTATCCATTTTCATTATACTGATTTTGATAAAAATGCTTCTCATTTTATTAACTGACTTCTAAAAGAAGAAGGTTCTCAATTCGGCGACTATGTATTTTTTATGTATGTACACCGATTACTCTAGAACAACTGCACCGATTTGAATGAAATTTTTTACGTTATATTAAGGAAGTTGCTGCGGTGGTCCTATATTTTTTTAGATGAAATTGGTGCAGTTAAATCCAAGATGGCGCATACGATATGGCGGCCCAAAAAATTAATTTAGTCCGATTTTCTCCAAAATTGGTATAGAAGAATTTTCCGGATTGTACCCAATGAATCTGAAATTATTTTTAAAAAGTTCAAAATGGCGGATCCAATATGGCGGACAAAAAATTTAATTTTGTCCCATTTTCTCTAAAAATTGGTTTGAGGGAGTTTTCGAGCTTGCACATAACGAATTCAAAGCATCCTTAAAAAATTCAATATGGTGCATCCAATATGGCGGACAAAAAAAAACAATTTTGTCCGATTTTTACCAAAATTTATACGAGAAAGTTTTCGAGGTCACACATGATGAATTTAAAATTATTTTTAAAAAGTTCAACATGGCGTATTCAATATGATGGATAAAAAATTAGTTTTGTACAATTTTTATCAAAATTGATATGATAGCACATTATGAATTTGATAATATTTATAAAAAAATAAATATGGCGGATTTAAGATGGAGTCCGATTTTCTCCAAAATTGGTACGGGGGAATTTTCGGGGTCGCACATGACGAATCTAAAATTATTTTAAAAAAATTCCATATGGCGTATCCAATATAGTGGATAAAAAATTAATTTTGTCCGATTTTTTTTTCAAAATTGATATGGGGGAGTTTTTGGGATAGCATATTACCAATCTGATATTATTTAAAAAAAAATAAATATAATGGATCTAAGATGGCGGATTAAAGATTCTACATCTCTCGATTTTGTCTAAAGTCAGTATTGGGGGGTTTTTGTTAGTGTTAATTACGAAATTAAAATATTTTTTGAAAAACTCAATCTGGCGGATTCAATATGGTGTCCTAAAAATTTTTCTTTTTTCGATTTTCTCCAAAACTGATAGAGAGGGTTCTTGAGGGTGTAAATTATGAATTTAAGAGTATTTTTTCTGGATTCAATATGACGAACGCAATAAAGCTGACTAAAAATTATACATTTTTCGATTTGGTTCAAATGTGGAACTGAATCGTTTTTGAGGATGTAAATAGCGAATATAAAAATAATTTTAAGAAAATCTAATATGTCAGATGCAATATGACCGTTTAGAAATTTTAAATTTCTGGATTTCATCTAAAATTGGTACTAGGGGGCTTTGAAGGGTTTAGATTTAGATTAGTTTAAGACGTTAAAATTATTTTTTTGGAAATTCAGTATGGTGGATCCAATACGGTGGGTTAAAAATTTCACCTTATTTGCATTTTTTCAGGTTTGGTATTAGGAGGTAGGGAGGTGGTGCGTCATGAATATGAAATTAATTGTTTACAATTTTAGGTTGATAAGATACAATATGAAGGACTAAAAATTTTACATTTTCCGGTTTCATTCAAAATTGATATTGCAGGGTTCTTGGGGCGTATACAAACTCAATATGCGATATAAAATATATTAGGCCAAGAAATTTACGTCTCAAATTCTTTAAATATCGATATTGAAAGGTTTAGGGGCCTATATAACCTAAAATTAATTTGAAATTTAAGATAGTGGATTTACTATGCCAGACTAAATATTTTTTGACACAATTTCATTGGTATTTGGAGAACTTTAAGAATCAAAGAATTTTTAGTGGTTCATTTTAGGGTGATTTACAATTATGGATAAAATGGGTACTTTTTGCCACCTTGGAGTCATTGCGGGGTATACTAATCTCGATTATCACTTAGTTCAAATAATTTATGAATATCATAATGAATTCAAAACTAAAAATCGAAAAATAAAATTTTTATAAAAAAATTGAACCGACTTCTAAAAGTGCGCTAAAAAGTGAAAAATAACTAGAAATTTTTATATGAAATTGAAATTTTTGAAGTCGGCGCCAAATTATTTCTAAATGAAATAAATAGCTACTAATATAATAAATTATGGTAAGAAATCAATTACAAATAAAACATTTTCAATCTGTTTATACGAATCACATTTTGTCAGGTATTCGTTTGCCGCCGACTTCAAAAATGTCAATTTCATGTAAAAATTTCTAGTTATTTTTCACTTTTTAGCGAACTTTTAGAAGTCGGTTCAATTTTTTATTAAAATTTTATTTATTAAATTTTGACCGATTGTACACAGCAAGTTTCCCTTAACAATCGATACTTAAATCTACAAAATTGCATACATTTGATTTCTTGAATTCTCTTAATCATTATCATTTTCACTTTTATACAGACAACAAACAGATATTTTTTTTTGGCAGAATGAGATAGATTTGGTTCAAGAAATAATAAATACCGACCTAAAATACTTTTAAAATTTAGCTTTAGATCGTCTTTCGTAATTTAACCCAAATAAATCTTCGGTAATTATGTTTGAAGACAATTCTCAAATAATTCAGGTAAAAATTATATTTAATTTAAATTAAATGACTCTCTTTTCCGTTAATCAGATTACAGTAAAAGTATGCGATTTTTTCTCGATTCAAAATGTACAGGGTGAGTCAACGATTGGATGAAGTAGGTTTGTGCCTTTTCGGTGAAATTAACAAAGAAACTATATTTATTGTTTGATACAGTTTATTTTTACGCAGATTTTAAAAATATTTAGGACTCTACAGGGTGAGCCAAAAAAATAGGACAGCATAAAGTTGTATTTTTTTAAATAGAACTCCCTATATACGAATCATATTTTCGATTTAGCTTATAATTTTAAATCTTTTTTATTAAGGGTTTACTATAACAAAACTTTATAGTTTCTGAGATAATTAAGTTTAAAGAAAAAAAATCACATTTTCAAGTATTAATTCAATCCTAAATAACGTTTTCAATTTTGTGACAAATATATTCAAATTTGGAATTTAGCAAGGCCAAGGACAAATTAACATAATTTTTACCTAATATTTGCAATAAAAGCTACAGGGTGTTGAACACATCGGCTCAAATTTGAATAAGTTTAAATGAATAAATATCTTTTTTTTAAATGGTACACCCTGTATATTTTCATGTTATTTAATAGAGTAATAAAAACCTTAAAAGTTTTGTTCAATATATCCTATACCTATTTATAATAGTTTTTGAGATATTTCAGTTTTTCTTATTTTCCATACTTTTTTACAGAAATAGTCTTCATTATCATAGTAGCCATAGCAAAAACAATGTAAAAGAACATTTTTCTGTGTGTCAAATTAATAACCGCAATCGCTTCTTTTGGTTTTTATGTAGTATAGTTTGTTTTTTTTTGCATTCATCTTATATTGTAAAATTAATTTTCCAAAGAATGAGTTAATAGATATGATTTATACAATAGGAGAGGCTCAAAAAAATTGCCTTCTTGCTCAAAGAATTTACAAAATGAAGTATCCTGATCAACGCCAGCCTAATAACCATACTTTTCAAAACCAAATGCAATGATTTGATTCTTCTGGTACTGTTGATTATCCAAAACGTAAAGTGGTCAACAAACCAGTAGCTAATGAAGAAAAAGAACTACAAGTATTGTTAAATGTTCAGGAAAATCCTTATATTGGTAGCCGTCAGTTAGCAGCATTATGTGAAACATCACAATCCACCGCTAATCGTACTACCAAGAAATATAGGTATCATCCATATCACATGGAATTACACCAAGAATTGCATGGACAGGATTTTGAAAGTCGTGTAAAGTTTTGTCGTACAATAAATGCGGAGATTCAATTAAATCCAAATTTATTATGCAAGGTAATGTTTAGTGATGAAGCTACTTTTAGAAGTAACGGTGTCGCAGATAGACGCAACATGCATTATTATGCCACAGAAAACCCATTTTGGATTAGAGAGGTGCAACATCAAAACCACTGGTCATTAAATGTTTGGTGTGGTATTCATCATAATCGAATTATTGGACCCCACTTTTTTAATGAACCACTAAATGGCCATAGTTACCTGAACTTTCTACAAGAAGAACTACCCCAACTGCTTCAAGGTCTCGATAGGGATGAGCTCGACAGTATGTGGTTCCAGCACGATGGTGCGCCTCCACATTACCATCGTGAAGTTCGTGCGTTTTTGGACCAACGATATCCGCAAAAATGGATTGGACGTGGGGGTTTCATTGAGTGGCCACCAAGGTCTTGCGACATCACCCCATTAGATTTCTTCCTATGGGGTTATATTAAAAATAAGGTGTATGTTATTCCACCAACAACAGTGGAAGATATGCGAAACAGGATTAGGAATACCTGTAGAACAATAACGCCACTAATTTTGTCCAGAGTCCGAGAAAATCTGCAAAAAAGACTAAATTTGTGCATTGCACAACAGGGTCGTTTATTCGAACACTTATTAAAAAGAAATAATTAATCTCAGTATTTAATAGGTAATTTTTTTGTTTCAATTTAGTATAAAAGTAAATATGTATTTGTCTTGTCGTTATTGTTGTGTTAATTTTTTCACATTATGTTTAATTAAACTATTGCCGTTGTAATATAACGAATAATGTATTTCATCATATTTAACCACATTCTGTTTGTTTCTGTAGTTTCTTTTTATTATTTTACATGGCTACTATGATAATGAAGACTATTTCTGTAAAAAAGTATGGAAAATAAGAAAAACTGAAATATCTCAAAAACTATTATAAGTAGGTATAGGATATATTGAAACTTTTAGGGTTTTTATTATTCTGTTAAATAACATGAAAATATACAGGGTGTACCATTTAAAAAAAAAGATATTTATTCATTTAAACTTGTTCAAATTTGAGCCGATGTGTTCAACACCCTGTAGCTTTTATTGCAAATATTAGGTAAAAATTATGTTAACTTGTCCTTGACCTTGCTAAATTCCAAATTTGAATATATTTGTCACAAAATTGAAAACGTTATTTAGGATTGAATTGATGCTTGAAAATGTGACTTTTTTTCTTTAAACTTAATTATCTCAGAAACTATAAAGTTTTGTTATAGTAAACCCTTAATAAAAAAGATTTAAAATTATAAGCTAAATCGAAAATACGATTCGTATATAGGGTGTTCTATTTAAAAAAATACAACTTTATGCTGTCCTAGTTTTTTGGCTCACCCTGTAGAGTCCTAAATATTTTTAAAATCTGCGTAAAAATAAACTCTATCGAACAATAAATATAGTTTATTTGTTAATTTCACCGAAAAGGCACACACCTACTTCATCCAATCGTAGACTCACCCTGTACATGTTGCGGAAAAAATTAAAATTATATACAGAAATTTCAAATTAATATCTATTCATAGATATTGTTTATCACAGGATACCATAATAATAACTTTGCGATTCTCTAGTTTTTATACACCTTGATCGTTTTAGTATTGTGATTTGGTTGCGGTAGATCGTGATAACATTTAAAATTCGTGTTTCAGACTGGTTTGTGGAGTAAAGAGAATAGATTACATTACTGTAGATTACAAATGACGAGAATCTATTAATAATTTTAAATTTCCTTCATAATGTTACTAAAAGGTGAAATTTTGAACCTCTGTTCGTTGGTTTAATTCGAGTGTAAGAGAAATGTTTATGGTGCCTCAGCATCCAAGAAAAATGTTTAAAGATATTTTTCTTATAATATAGCTCACTATAAAAACAGTTTAAATGATTTTAATATTAATCAGCCATAGTGATAGATGTTATGTTCTCTTCAGTTTACCAAAGATAAACTTTTTATCACCTTATTTATTAAACTCCTAACTATTTATTTTCTATCCTTTATTTTTATTTCAAATTACTTGTATGGTAGTATTTCTTTATGTCATATTTCTTATTGTCTATTGATCTGCTTCTTTTAGCCAATTGGTCGAAACTTTAGAAAGAAAAGACTGGCCATTCATGTGACCGAGGTTTAATAGAAACGTTACTATGGTCAACCTTCCAGTTTAAATTTCTTAATAAGTTATTTTGGCCCGTTTTCTTAAATTCTGACCCACTAAGCATTTCTAACTTCTTTCGGGTTAGTTCGGGACAAAAGTTCGTAGGGAACGCCTACGCGCAATGTTACCCCCGCTAACTTCCGTGCGACAGTAAAACGAACAGTACCTTGAAACGAACTAGTGAGTGTATTTACTTTTCGTCTAAACTTATAACATAATCGACGGAATTTGGAATATTTAATGACTATTTGATGCATTGATTGTTTTAAATGCATCAAATACTCGAAATACAAAAAAAATATTTTTTGTTGGCCGTTGATCGTAAAGAAAATTGATATTTCTATTACAAAATAAACATTTATTCTAATAAATATACTAGTGAAACGCAACGGTAATTTCTAAGTAAATAAGTTAATAAACCACTTTAAAATTAAAAATCATTCTCAAAAATAAACTTTGATTCTGGTAAAAAATAAAAATAACACGTTCAGTAATTGTAAATAAATAAATAATTAATTCAATTAAATTTAAATCAACAAAAACACCTAAAAGTCTACAAGAGGTGTTCAAAGAGGCCTCCACTTTGAGCGAGACAATAACCCAGTCTATTGTAAAATACGGTTCGCTTATTTGCCAAAACTTCAGGGGCTATATCCCTATTAGCCCTTACCAACATGTCTTCGCAAAAAACCATACGTTTTTTCTAATCTTCCGGAAAAATTTCTTGAGTTGTTCGCAATTTGTAACAGCCATATTTGTTCCGCTTTAAAATATTCCGAACTGTTCGAGCGTTCATATCAAGTTCTTCTGCAATTACGGTACTATTACAAGGAAAATTAATTTCTGCTAAACTACAAACGTCAGTCTCCCGATTTGCTCGTTTTTCAGTAATTTGAGAAACAGGTTGCTCCTTATTGTTAACAGTGCATTTTTATCTGTCGATTATCTCATCCATACCCTTAACAAAATAGTACCGCTTAATAATCTACACTTTTGGTTCCGTGGACTAAACTACCATTTTAAATTAAAAAAATTGTTGCGAAACACGGAAAAACCAATACTCGGTACTTGCGCTTCAACGGCCTGAATAAAAGCAAATAACTTGGAATCCTCTTGTTGTACTGTATGCTGCCACCCGCTCTCATCGCGCCAGCATATTATTACCCCTCACCCTAGGGCCAAACTGGTAATTTATTAAATTTAAGCACGTATGTCGATGCTTACGATGCTCATATTCTGTCTCATTCTGATTTGATTAATAATATAATATTTTCTTTATCTTACTTAAGAAACGTTCAGGTTCCGGTTTGGTATATGTGAGTGAAAAGTGCAAAGGTAGTATCTGATGATGTGAAAACTCTCTACTAAAAGTAAACTACTTCAATTTCGTCGTTTTTGTCAATTAAAATCCTGTTACCTATAGGTTTTTGGGAGCAAAGCAAATATAAAATATTAAAATTGCATAAAGTTTCTGAGAGCGTTTCTCGATTCTTCCTTGTCCCTTGACTACCAAATGAATTTATAAGCTCAAAGATAAGTTCAATACATTTCTTCTGAAGAAGCTGGCCTTAAGATCGTACATACTTTTATATCTTAGTGATGTGATAGTGTTAGTAATCCTATATTTATAAACTTGAAAATAATGAACACTAATATTTAAAGTTATGCCTTTAAAAATATGTAGAGCCGCAAATTCAAAGAGAAAAATTTTATCAGTGGTATGTACTGTTATATTTAAATTAAAATTATTTTTAAAAATATTATTGCTGATTGTAAAATACCGGTAGGAAGTAAAGTTTTCAATGGGCATTAGAGTGGTATTCGTGGTTTTTCTTTATATAACCCCTCGGCGAAGTACCGAGGGAATGCAAGTTTAGCCTTTTAAGAAATAATATACTTCAGTTAGGTTATAGTCGGTACGCTTTTGAAAACAGTTACATGACGCCATTAACCAGTGGTAAGGATCTTATTTTTGATTTTTCATTTATTTTGGGGAAAAATCCTGTTTTATTTCGTTTGAGAAAAGGGCGTTTGTTTAAGTAATTTAAATACCTGTTTACGTATTTTATTCTTTTCTTGGTTAATGTTTCATAAAGCTATTTAAATGTTTTATTTTTGAAATTAGGTTTTATATTTTTATTAATTGAACGGCCAATAAGAATAACTATTTTAGTTACTTTGGAATTGTGATTCATTTCTTACTATAAATATTTCGTTTTCTGTTTAACTTCGTTAATTGAGATCAATATTTTGAGAAACTTGTTTTGTTTAATTTATTAAATACCTTCACGCGAATAAATTCTCGGGCACGCTGTTGTGAGAGTTTCAAATCAAGAAACGTGATCAAACCAGCAAGACAGTAACTTTTTCTGAGTCCTAAACTTGTGTTTGTTGGTTTGACCAGACTTCCAGTGTATCTTTGTAACTGTGATATTTATTTATAAGTATTTAGAATAGCTACAAAAAAATATGCGACAGCAGGAAATCGTAGACCTAAAGACCACACGCTACTAAAATATTCCGTTTGCAGGGGTATACGATCAAATGTTGTCACAATTAGAAAGAGATACAACTCATCGAAGATGCTCTGTCTCTTTCTAAGCTTGAGCCAACTTGCTTCTACAGGATGGCAGTCCTTATACTTAACTTTTATGTCCTTATGTTAAGGTTAAAAATAAGGGTTATATTTAATATTTTCATAATTATCAGCATAAATTTTGTTTATAATAAGTTGTTGCACAATTTATGTCGAAACCTTCCTTTGTAATTGGAGATTAACATGTAAGGCAGGAATAGTAAATAAGTGAAATAAACAAATATATAAATAATTTAAATTTTAAGTTTTTAATTTTATTTATATTTATAAATATTTTATATATGTTTTTGCGGATTAATTGCACTTTTGCTTGTTTTTCTTATATTTTATTTTAATTGAGTAGCATTTCAATGGAATTTTTCAGTTAATAATGATCTGAACCTAATAATCTTGATTGAAAAGATACCTCAAAAATCTAAACTATTTTATTTAATTCTATTGTTTCATCAATTTTACATTAAAAGGAATATCCCAAAGTGAAAAAAACTGTTTACCGTTAAATTAATAAAAATTTTCAAATTTTATTCTGAACATACATTTTACTTAAAATACTGTAAAAGCATTTTCTAATAAAGTATATTTTATCTTCTATCCACATATTTCTGCCAAATCAAAGCCTCTAACCATATACGCAGAAACCATCCATTAAAAGTTTTAATAGATCTATAGGTATCCTTTTCGAGAAACAACAGCTAAAATTGGTTATTTTTTAAAGTTTGTTCCGAGAGTTGAATTTTACTTTAAGTATTTAGAAATAGGAGTATTTTAATTTAATCCTCAAATGTTTGTGCTTTACATTGAATGTATTGATTGTTAAAAGTACAATTAATTTTTTTATTTTAAGAAAACTATATTTTATTTAAAAATACCTTTCTACCTTTTTCTGTTTTATATTAAGAACTGATGAACAAATAGGCAAAATTGCGAGAAAGAGAAACCAAAATCAATTGATATTTATTTACGTCACTTATGACTTTATTGTAATAACTTAAATAGTTGTATCAACTTTCGATAAGAAAATTTGGTCTTTAGGCAGCCTAAATTTGATAGCTTAAATATAACAAACACGATATAAACTTTTTATAACTTTTATGATATAACAGTCAATAGATATTGCGGCAGGCAAGCATCTAAGGGGAGGGGCAGTGGAGACAATCGCACCCTCCCAAAAAAAGCTCTTATTTGTATTGGTTTTGTTATTTCTAGCCCATTTCGTAAGTTTTTTTTTTTAATAAAACTAAGTTAGATTGTTTTGCATACATTGTAATGTTTAAATGCATATATCTGGAAAATGATTGGTAATATGAAAATCGGGTAAGAACACCTTTATAGCATAGAAATCATGTTTTTTTTTTACAGAAACATACGTAGTTTTACAGAAAAAATGACCAGATTTATTACACCTAGAATATGTAATATATAAATTCTTATTTCATACCAATGAAAATATAATAATGCCGGTTTGGAGTCCTATATATTGAACCATTGTCAAATAATGTTTCCTTTCTTTGAACACTTTGCATCTCTTTAGCATATAATATTTCGAAAATATTTATATAATGTACTTGATTTATTTTGATGTATAGTTTCTTCAGTTTCTCTATAGTCCGTTAGTTACGGATCACTCCGATAGAGAGGTAATATAAGTCTGACTGACAGCCGTGTCAAAATATTCATTCTCCTCAAAAGCCTGTAATAGCAATAAATATGAGATAATTGAAAAGGATATTTTGTATTTAAAGAGCTTTCTTTTGGACAATTCCTGTACATTTTTTATTTTTTATCCAAATTGTACTGCAATGCATTCTTCAGATTCAGATTAGAAGCATTTTAGGAATCACAATGATTGTTTCAGTAAGAATGTGCCTAGCAAGAGTTTAAATATTTACCACTTAAAACCTTATGCTCCGTGTTAAAAGAAATACTGTATATAAAATTTTAGATACACAGGTGAAAAAAATGGTTTTTGAACTAGTGACATCTCAATTCCATAATTTGATACACTAGATCCTTTAAATCTCACTTTTACAACATATTATTAGAATAATTTTTTTTAATTAATTTCTTTAGATTGACACCAATACATCACAGGGAAGTAAATAATATTAATTATGATTTTCAAAGCATATTCTATGGGCATTTTAGAATTGTCTGTAGGACACATGCACGTACACACACGCACACACAGACACTCACACGCACAAGTACACACTTGCACACCCCGCATGCGTACGCGTACACGCACGCGTCCACACATAGGCACGCACGCAAGCAACCAAGCACGCACGCATGCACCTACGCACGCATGGACCTACGCACGCATGTACACACGCACACACCCACATAGACTGCAAATTATTAAATTGACTAATCCTTCAAAAATAAAATAAGAAAATCGATGTTAGTTTCGGTTCTATTGTTCCGTCTTGAAATAATTTCGATGTAACACATGAAGAAAGACTCCGTATAATACAGTTTTTGCTAATATTATATGCAAGTTTCTTATCCTAATAAAAGATGTGGCGAAGTTCTCCATGGAAACTATTTGGACGGGCTAAAGCCACATCAGTAGGAGAGATTTAATAGTAAATGCATAGAGGCTTTCACGAACCGTAGAAGTTTGGGTCAGTTTTGGTTAGTTTACGATAGGATATGCATGTACGTGGCGGCAAACTAAAGTTTGCATTAAAGTAAATAATGGAATGTTTAACCAAGGTGGTGGAACTCTAGCCTAATTAGGTCAGATTTAATCTGACATTTTTTGTTACCAAAAGTATTTGCGGCAACCTTAATTCCGTTATGAATATTATTCGCACTTGTATTTTAAACATTAAAAAATATTTACCAAAGGAGTATGTAGAAATGTCATTTAGTACAATTGTTATGTAGATTATGCTACGTAATTTGAGCAGGAATTTTGTTTGAAAATTATTTTTGGTTTTGCAGGAAGTCTTTTCTAATTCTCAATAGAACATAATATCTATTATAATCAACATTTTTGTAATTGTACGGAAATGTTTAGACTTTAGATAAGTTTATTCATAAGTACTTCAAACAATCTCATTTAAATACTACCTGACTTGTGTTATAGTTGAATGTGATTTTACATCTAAATATTAGAGTTCATTCTCAGTAATTTCATTTTTTCTACTTTTTAAAATTAAAACATCTTATTCATAAGCAATTTTTTAAACATTATTATAATGATTTTATTTGTACAGAATGTATATAGAAATAATATTATAATATTTACAATTTTTCATCTTTGGGAATAAAATTCTTATACAGATGTTAAAAACTGGTGATTTTCAACTAATATGTTGATTCAATATCTTCATGAAGAAATGAAATAATTCCAGGCAAATCAGTAACTGTCTTGAGATATACAGAATGTGTCTACATTTTTTCACCCGTGACTATACGAAAAAATTAGATAAAGTCAGGTTCCAGATGTTAATTTAGTTTAATCAATTTTGCTTGAAAGAATAAATGAATAAATCAGTGTAGTTATACTCAAGTCTTGATGCTTCGGGTAATTTTATTCTAGCTACGAGATGTCTCAGCCTCATGTAATAATATATGCTCTCAGTAATCCCACTACGACTTGCCTATCTTTCCTCTTTAGGGAAAGAAGATCCCTAGTAAGTCCCGCATTAGCTCTAATTATATATTCCTCAGCATATGTCGTTCTAGAGCCATCCCCTCCAGCATTCAATAAATTTGTTTCCCATTCACAGTTTAAATTTTCTCTTACCAATAATAATTGAAACAGGTATAGTTGGTTAAGATCTATACAGTTCTACTGTAGATCCATATTTGCAGCTATTTTTTTATCAGATTTGTCAACTTTGCACTCAGGCACCAGTTGTAAAGCCCCATTAGATCTCAGCTCCAAAATTCCAGCCCAGGCACTTGCCAGTTCCCACTTTGAGATGTCCTAGGCTTCAAAATCTTGTTTTCTATGAATCAGAGGAGTGGAGGGCGGTTTTGAGAATATCCAGTGCCTTAGCGGGAGTAATTCTCATTTCACTTATCATTCCTATACAAACCATTCTTTGAACTATATGAAGCTGAATGCGGTATTTGATCTTGGCTGTACTAAACCTCTTTATGATAGCGCCTTATATATTCATAGGAAGAATCACCAGAGTGTATATTCAATATAGCGCTTTCGATGTCAGTCCCTATGTGCATTTAGAAGCTCGCTTGCAAGCCCAGAAAGCAGACCATACAGGTCTTCTTGGCTCGAACCTTCCACGTAATCTTCAGTCCGGAATTCCGTTAGCTATTTAACTGTTCCCTTGTAATTAATGGTCCAAAAGCATAATTGTTGGTAATCTCCCATTCTTTTCTTTTTTGTAGAGTTCCACCTAAGCTTATTGAGATTTATTCCTAGGCCTTCATTCTGGCAGCATTGTTCTGTGAGTTGGAGAGCAGCTCTCTCCGGGTTCCGGACGTCGTGACCGCACCTCGAGCACGTGCCTATTAACTAGCTTCATTTAGCTGATTTAAGCTCAGCATACGTTAGTCATAGAGTTAACGTGGCTGTGATCCAACGAACTACTCTGAGTTCAGAATCTTGGCCTTGTAGAGCATTACATATTGAATTGTGCGATATATTATTAAATGTTCCCCGATGTAGATAAATGTACTTAAAGCAGATTGCGATTCGAAAACGCGATTCCGCGTCTTGTAATTAGTTGGTGTAGCCCTTATTTGTGGATTTTCTTGCTTGATAGGCAAATTAAACCAGTCATATTGACAGGACGGAATGGATTGGAGCTCGAATAGTCTATTCATCCTAGATTAGGAATAAAGACCACTTTGGTTTCCTTTGTGCCACTGGTATGTACCCAAAGCTCAGATATGAGCGAAGTAGCTTCACTAGATGTCTTGTCATAATTACAACAATTTCTCTACAGGATATAAAACCATATAAACAAGGATGTATCAAACATAGGTATCCTCTAAATATAAGTATCACAATTAATACTCAGCGATATATATTTTCCAGATTTGGCCTGCTGAAGTATTAAATATAATAATGGTTTTCCGTAGTATTAATACACATGAAGAACAGCAACTTCTAAAATCAGATGTAAATAAACTTTTCTGGGTGTCTCTGTACTCTCTAAGTCATAAACTAATTTTAGAGACATTCATTTTAATAACGTTTATTACAAAAGAATCTTTGTATTTTACTCTATTTAGAATAAAATATATAAATATTATAACAGAAATGACATAAAAATAAATTCATTATAAAGCATTTTACGAGCATCGTTCAGTTTCTTTAGTCCATATAAAAATATTTTCCTTCTTACTAAAAGCTTTTATTATAAAGTAACTTCTTCTATAAAATTCCGAGGCAGAATTTTTTGTATTATGCTAAACAATTTTCCCCGCTGTTAGTTGGAGAGTGAGCTACCTGCAGTATTGTGCGTTTCTTTATTACATTACAGCTTAGTGCATCCTTTTTTTACAGAAGCCAGAGAAAAATATGGGGAATGTTAAGAAGAAACAAGCTTGAAGTCAAAGATAACGTGAAAACTAATACAATCACATTAAAGCAGTGGGAAACATGTTTTAAAAATCTATATAAGGAAGAGGAGAACATGGAACAGATACAAAATCAATATGAGGAGAGCGATAACATAGAACTAACAAGTGATAAGATAGAAAATACCTTAAAGTCCCTTAAGAATAGAAAAAGCCCTGGACCAGACGAGATCACTAATGAGATGCTTAAATGCGGAGGTAAAAAGCTATGGAATGAAATATTAACCCTATTCAAGAATATCATAGAGGAACAAAGAATACCGAATGAATGAAAGAATAGTGTAACAATACTCATTATTAAAAAAGGACAGAAAATGCACCCAGAAAACTATAGAGGAATAACACTGCTTGATAGCATTCTTAAAGCATTCACAAAAACTATACTGGAAGAAATCATCAAAATCATAAGTATAAAAGAAGAACAACAAAGTTTTAGAAAGAACAGATCTACTATTGACGCAATATTCATTGTCAAACAAATAACTGAAAAATCCCTAGAATTCAATAAACCTGCGTACATGTGCTTCGTCGATATGACCAAGGCTTTTGACAGAGTAAGTTATTAACAGGTTGAACACCGAAGAAATCAAGAAATTGACAGACTTTGTATTTCAGTGTATATTTGAATTATTACAATCGGCCAAGCGCTTTCGGTCTCTATCGGACCATCCTCAGGGCTCAGACCTCGTCAAAGGGCACACCTCAACCCTGCCAGTTTGAGAAAAGTCGCGAGCTTAGCCTCCACACAGGACAAGATGTATACAATTTAAAAAATTTTCACAGACATTTAAAATTAAAATTAAAACCAGAACATTCAATACACAGTGCACGTTGACATGATTAAAACAATAAACATTTTCAATAACAACCCAAAAGGGTGAGGTTATGCCACACACATGTGTGAACTACAAAGTCTGTCAATTTCTTGCTTTCTTTTTGACAGAGTACGCTTAAAGGACGTCTTAGGAATAATGAGAACAAAAGGTCTAAACCATAGGCTAATTAACCTGATATACGATATTAACATCCAGTGTAGAACAAAAATCAGAGTAGGGCATGTAACAACGGAAAACATATATGTAAACACAGGAATTTGACAGGGCGATTCGCTCAGCCCCTTCATATTTAATCTAATAATGGATAAAATAATAGAAAATCTCCCCAGAATAGCTGAACAAAATATGGGAAACACATTTTTCCATACCGTCTGCTATGTGGACGATGCTGTTCTTATTGCAGACTCTGAAGATAATCTCTAAAGACTACTGCACTCTTTTAACACTAAAGCGAAAGAATTAAATATGGTCATCAACATCGAGAAGATCAAATGCTTAATAACATCCAAAGAACCAGTAAGGTGCAAGTTGGATATTAACTCCAAAATTGTCGAACAGGTAAATCACTTCAAATATCTGTGAGCAGAAATAACGAGCCATAGAAACATTTTTAACGAAGTAAGAAAGCAAACAATGAAAGCGGTTAGAATTTCGGGATGCCTAAAAGAAATTGTCTGGAATAACCAATACCTTAATACCGAAAGCAAAACTAAGATATATAAAACGGCACTCATCATAACATACGTGGCAGAAACCAGACCACATACAGGCAGAACTCTACAAATGATGAGAACAGTCGAAATGAAAACATTAAGAAGTATACACGGCAAAACTCTACACGACAGAATACGGAATGAAGATATCAGACAACAATGCGGGATACAGGACATAGGAAGATGGGTTAGACAAAGGTGAAGATTCTGGAACAAACATATAAGGAGAATGGAGGACGGTGGACTCGTTAAAAGCGCAAAAATGAATAACCCAGTAGGAAAAAGATCACGGGGAAGATCACCTAAACGATGGCGAGAATGCTGAACCTCAGCTTCTGGGGAAGACGTTATAACAAGGAACAGGCAATAGCCTACTGTCATGGTTAACTGTGTTAGAAAGAAGAAGAAGCATCATTTTTTTTAATAAAAGAGAAATGTGTTTTTCTATTTATTCTACTTAAAAACGTCTACCAGAAGCGTAGTGTTGGGCTCGCATGGCGCATTTTTCGCTAAAACATGCCTTCTTCGACTTGCTCACAATCAAATACAAAAAAAAAACATTGTTAAAAGTATAGATTTTTTTTCCTCTTATTTCTAGAGGTTCAAAAATTTTTTTTTCGTACAGTAAATCGAGCTTTAAGTTCAGGTTACATATAAAATAAATTTATCAAGATATGTTTCAATAAATTATTTTAGTCAAAAGTGCACTCTTTAACAACATTTTATTGAAATTTCAAGTTGAAGAAATAACAAGTAGTCAAGATATAAATAAAAAATATCTGGGTACGTAGCCCAGCGCACTTGCGCGGATACATGATAGGTGTTAATAATAGAAGTTAATTAGCCACTTTTTCAACCACTATGAATCGCGTATCAATGCGCAAGTAATATGGATGAGTTCAAGTATATACTCAAGCAAAAAAAGTGCTGTATTAATTTCTTTTTGGGTATTATTTATAAAATAATATTTGAACAGACAGGCACTACTAGCCCTAAACAGGCCACGCACTTCCTTTAGTATAGTGCAGGAATCTGCGGAGGCCCTTGAATTGGCTGAAGCTTAAAATTAAGTCACTTTTAGTTGGATCAGGGGACACAATTCGTTCGATAAAAACGGCACTGCTGATTCGCTAGCAAAACAGACAGCTGAGTTGAAGATGCCATAGCCAGAACCAGTAGCACCTTTGACTGAATCAGCAATGACAAAACTAATCAAAGATTACTCCCATCACCTCTTTCAAACACGTTAAGATGAAATCATGAACTGTGAACCCTGCAGGCAGAAAGAAACAAAAGATATCTGCCGATGTCCAGAGCAAAACTACGATTAGTCACAGGGATTCCCACAAGGCAGCAAAGAGAAGACTTTAAAATGTGAAAATATGTGACATTTCCATATGTGAGAGTTGCGCAACAGAAGAAGAGAATGTAGTACATGTTTTGTGTGACCGATCTGCTCTTTCAATAAAAAAAATCCATGTTAGATGAGTATTGACCCACTTTTGCCGACATCAGCGCATTGCCACTTGGCAAAATCCTCACCTACTTTAATTCTCTAATAGGAGGATTCACAGCGGGTCTAATAAGGCCTGCAGTGGCATCTAGCCTACACTACTTGCTTTTCAGATACAGATATCTCAAGTGAATCACACGACAGTCATGTCGATTAAAATTTCAAAGCGTTTTAAGCATTCTCAAAGCATTCGAACTGTGTTTGAAAGTATAAAAAAGTTTTTATTGCTTTAGATGGGAACAAAAAAAAAGTAGCGATACATACAGAAAAAGAGTTGAGTGAAGAGTTTTTTATACGCGATTACGTTGAGATTTAACAGATTTAAATGACAAGTTGAAAGATGTCGAGCTTCTTGAGTGACTTCCAAAATGTGGGAGTACCCGCCAAATAACTAAATTCTCGAATTTATCGCCTAGATTCTCAAAGGATGCAGGCAGTTGATACGCATGTTCATTACAAGGTAATAAAATATTCCATCTGGGACGTGCCAGCATTTTAGGAACATGATGAAAATAATCAAATTATGCCTCGCATGAATTATATTAAATGCATATAAAGTCGTTCTAAGACATTTACGCCAAAAAGACTAGTAGTCCACAACCTAAGGGAGCTACACTTAAAATTCACATAATTAAACTCCGGTATTTAAATAGATTTTAGGTAATTTACTGGTGCTAGTGGAACGCATATTTGTGTTTTCGTTGTTTACCAGCATGTAAAAGTTATGCCAAATAGCTTGAAAATTTACATTTTAACATCAGGTAAAATTAATAATTATGAAGAGCGTATTGCCATGATTGTAAAAAACTTTTATCAAAATATTATTTGAATAAATACAGGGTGTTCAGTAAGTACTTCCTAATTTCTCGGGAGCATGTAGAGGAGGTCAAAATAACGCTACTTTGTCATAGAAAAAAAATCCTAAAGAGATACAGAGCCCTAAAGGGGTACCCAGCGATTTACTTTATCGACTCTAAGTTTTGAACTTGTATAATTTAATAAAATTTTAATATTTTATAGAGACTCATTAAACCATGCTACAGTAGATGTTTATCATATAAGTGAGGAACGGACGTGCAGCCAAACGCGTTGAGCCTAATTTTTGACAGGTGTCATTTAACGGAGCTGAAAACTGATTTTTTAAATCCTTTGGCCATTCCTCCTCAAAAAAAGGTACTCTGAATTTATTTCGATAAAACTAGCGGTTTTCGAGATAACTTGGTTTTTATGCGAAAAACTCAAAAGGTATTGATGCTAAACACAAACAGGTAAATATCAGGTTGTCATTGTTAATACGTACAAGATGAATTCCTATTGACAAAAGTTGTCAAAATCGCCTCAAGGAAAAATAATTTTAAAAAATGGAAGAATATTCTTACGCAGAGTATGCTGATATGCATTTAATTTATGGTGAAGCATTATCAAATTCTTCGAAGGCAAGAAGACTTTATGCTGAAAGATTTCTAGCTCGAACATTGCCAATTCCAAAAATCGTTCAAAGAGTTGATGGAAACCTAAAGGAAACAGGTAAAATATGATTAGAAAATAATTATCAGAGTTAACGAATTAATTTTTAAAATCTTTTATTCTGAGTCTTTTTTGCCGCGACTTGGCGGTGAGGGCGATCCCAGGATAATACAAGACCCTCACGTAAAGGAACAAATTTTGTAAGATATTGCTGACGACCTTTCAGATAACATAAGAAAGCTCGCGACACAAAACACTACTACAAAATGGATTATACATGAAACTCTAACAGTACAGTTACTTCACCCATACATACCAAGTTGAAAAACACGCTATGTCTCCGGATGATTATCCCGCAAGACTTCAATACTCCATAGGTTTATACATATATAACTTAAATCTAAATTTTTTTAACCTTATTTTGTTTACCGATGAGGCCAGTTTTGCAAGAGCTGTCGTAATAAATGCACACAATTTATATTTTTGGGCTGGTGAAAGCACGCTATAATTCCAAACAAACATCAACAAAGGTTTATTATAAATGATAAATAACGTTATCGGTCCACGTGTTTTGGAAGAAATACTGAATAGTGAGATATATTTACAATTTTTGCAGCAAAATTTAAATAATTTATTGAAAGGCGTATTTCTTAATAAAAGAATGCAAATGCGGTACATACATGATGGTGCTCCGCCTCATTTTTACTGTATAGTACGTCAACAGTTATCTAACGTTTTTGATCTTCATTTGGATAGGCCTATATAGGTCTGTTTTATGGCACCAAAGTCTCGAGACCTAAGCTCTTAAGACTTTTACTTGTGGGGATATCTAAAAGAACTAGTTTATTCAACACCAATAAATATTAGAAAAGAACTACTAGCGAGAATAGGACAGCATTCTAACGAAGTCCATAATAATGCCGGAATATTATTTGCAGTGCAGTGGGAGAATATTCGAAGAATAAGAAAATATATTGAGATACGTGTAGCCCATATTGAATATTTGCCAAAATAACATTTAAAGGTGCTCACTATTTTTGCATTTTAATGATTGTAAATTAATTGAGCCCCGCTCAACCCTTTGAAAGGTTTCTGGACTTGACAATGTGTAAGCTGGAAATCTTTCGGCATAACATCTTCTTACTTTCGATAAGTGAGATAGCGCTTCCCTATAAATTTAAGCACGTCAGCACACCCTGTGTATTTTATTTTTAAATGTTTTTGTTTAGCATTAGTACTTTTTCAGTTTTTCGCATAAAAATCGATTTTTTTAGGACCTTTTTTGAAGAGAAATGATCAAAATATTTAAAAAATCAGTTTTCAGCTGTGTAAAATGACACCTGGTAAAAATTAGTCTCAACAAGTGTTGCTGCAAGTCTATTCCTGACTTCTCTAATGATTTAGAACATCTACTGTAGTATGGTTTAATGAATCTTTATGGCCTCTATAAAATATTAAAATTTCATTAAATTATACAAGTCGATTCAAACGATAAGGAAAATCGATGGGTTCCTCTTTAGGGCTTATTATCTCCGTTAAAAGGCACTTTAGGGATTTTTTTTCTGTGACAAAGTAGGGTTCTTTTGACCTCCTCTGTATGCTCTCGAGAAATTAGGAGGTACGTACCGGACATCTAGTATTTATAAAGGATTATGAAAGTTTTACCGGGGGTGTATTAGTACCAGATATATGAAATAATTTGTGTTAGTTGTGCAAATTTTAACAGATGTCAGAAAAATCAATATATGAGTACCCGTAGAGACAAAATGACAACTTGCAAGAATGGAGGAATCAAAGTATTCATAAGCAGCAGAATATTCAGTATAAAGTTATGGGCAGAAGAAATTATATTCACAAAATTTTAAAAAATTCTTCTTGTCTAATTAATTGGCAATTGTATGCAATAAGCTTGTAAAATTAAAGCTTTTAGATTATGTCATTACTATTAATCATTGTAAAAAAAGAAATATAACTTCTAACGTCTCATGCCATAGTTTTAGTTTATTTAATAAATTAAATTTCAATATATATCTGTACAAAATGCATGTCAGTAAGCGGTAAAAAAACGTTTATTTGGTGAAAATAATGATCTAATATATTTTCCTATTAGTTTCTCTTACACAAAAATTTAATGTCAGCTTATTTGTAGACAACCTGTCAGATATCAAGTATATAGATGCCCAAATTGCTTTTTTCCAGATATAAACAATAAGCGAAAATATCTTCCTTGTTATGAAAGTTTGTCTCCTACCAATTCCGTCAAAGATATTTTCAACAAAGCTGTTAAATAAAAATGTTGTCTGCAAAATGATAATCGACATATTTAGGTCAGCTGAGTTATTGATTTGTCTGCAAAATCCTTTTTATCTATCTAAGAAAAACGTTTAGGTTAAAATGAGTAGAGCTTTAAAGCTTTAAAATATATATATAAGAGATAGAGATACTCTTATATCTCAAGTTCTTTAAAATGCTTCCCTAGTACCAGCCCTGACATTAAATTCCATATTAAATTCATGCTGGATTGACTGCATAATTGTCTAGGATTTTTATACATATAGTTGCGCACTGTTTCTTGGAATTAATTGGAATAGTACTCAGACATAGTTTATCCGATTTCTGGAAAATATTTTTTTCAATTCAAGTTTTCTTAGGAAACAGTTTCCAGTTAGGAAACTTTTCTGACAGTAGCTGACAGGCCTAAGTGATAATGATTGTTTGTTTACTGATTAATACAATTTTTGTATCTATTAACTGTATATTCCGAAATTTCTCTCTTAATAATACTGTAGACCTATGGCTCTCTACCAATGAATCGCCATAGATTTTTTAGGGGTCGCCGGTTATCCATTTTAATAACCAAAGTTAAATTTAAAATTAAAAACTATGTAATAAAATGTTAAGAATTTATTTATACTTGGCAGCATGCGAAATATACGTCGTAATTAGTGGACCTGGTGCATACACTTCTCCTGATGCCTAAACACTGAGCAAGTTAGCCGGATACTTTCTGACTTCTCTAGTGATCTAAAACATCTACTGTAGTATGATTTAATGAGTCTTTATGGCCTCTATAAAGTATTAAAATTTCATTAAATTATACAAGTCAAAACTTAGAACTGATAAGGTAATTAGTAGACCGCTGGCGCATACACCTCTTCTTATGCCCGACCATTGAGCAGGCTAGCCGGATACTGCGCAGCAATCACGACATTCTGTTGCCTCCCGAAGAAACGTGTAAGAGAAAAATGTTTCGAGCGATACAGCTAAGCTGTGATATACAGTGACCCACAGAAAGTGAGTTTAATAAATTTATTTTACTTTGAAAAAATTCTGCATGTTTCCAATTACAATAGGATCCATTAAATTCTGTGGAAGTTTTATAGTATACGAGGAAAAGTCAAAATTTTGAAATTTCGTTAAACGTAAAATATCCCTAGTTTCACTTTCGAAAATATTTCTATTAAAAAAAAATATTGTATGTAGTTATGAAATTTTACTTACTTTGGACAAGAAATAAGATTTAACCCTTTATTTCTGAATAACCCTGTACAAAAAGTAGATTGCAACCATACAGGCGTAAATTCCATTTTCTATTGACTTTGTTAGGCAAAAGGGTAAATGTTATATCAGATTAATCAGTTTCAGAAATAGTAAAAACAGCAAAAATAAAAAAAGAAATATATTAAATATTTTTGCTGCACAACGTATTTTATTTTTTGAGAAAAAAAAAATTTATTCTAACTATAATTTTGTAATACACCTTAACTCAAACCTCCATTTTTTAAATTCAGTCCTTAATCGTGACCGACATACAAAAAAAAAACTGAAAAATAAAAAATATTTCTTGTACGTAACTTTTTTGCCATTTAAATAAAGCTCATAATTTTGAGCACAAATATAAAAAAATGTCATTTAAAGTACAGACCAGTTTATCTTTATATATTATTTCATAAAGAATATAACTATAATATTAATTGTTTATTTAAATTAACAACTTTCAATGTGCCCTCCTCCATTTTCTATACATTTTATAGTTTTTATGTTGAATTCTCTTGTTACTGTCCTTAAAACAATATTGATTCGAGCAATATAATGTTTAATAACATTTTCCAAATGGTCTAAATCTCTAAAGGGCATATATTGGATTTTTTAAAGTAATTTCAGAAAAAAATCCATTGGGGTAATGTTCGATAATCTTAAAGGCCAAGGATTTTCTGAGAATCGTCCTATTCATTTGTTGGGGAATTATTGAGTTAGCCATTCCCGTTCTTCTATGGTGCTATGGATAGAAGCACTATCTTATTGAGAATGAAAATGTTCCCTTAAATTTATAAGCAGATCATCCAGAAAACGGCTAAATTCATTACGCAAGAATTCTAAATATCAAACTATATTTAAATTTCCCGGAAGAAACATAGCACAACCAAATTTTTGTTTTAAATGAATATGGATTTTTACATTGAATTATAAAGTCGGGTGTTTGGTCAGCCCACCACCAGCAATTCCAGGAGCTTACATCGTTGCTTGTGAAGGTTGCTTCGTCCGTAAATAATATGTGATTTCCAAAATGTAAATCATCTTTATTTTTGCTTTGAAACCAAAAGCAAAATTTCAATCCGAGCATCTAAATCCCTTTCTTGAAGCATTTGGATAAATTTGGACTTATATAGCAGGTACCTATTTTTTTTTTTTAAGAATTCTTCTAGTTGACTTCTCTATCATACCTACTTTTTCTGAGGAAGGCATTGTAGGAAATTGACATGCTAATGATATAACATTTATACTATTTTTTCGGTAGTTACAGTTTTCCGATGGGGAATCTTGTTTTAATTTTTCACCGATTCAATCTGTTTACATTTACTTACAATTCTCATTACAGTGGAATTGTGAATATTTTTATTATGTTTATTGTTAAAAATATCTGCGATCTCAAGAACAATTTTCTCCATGAATTAAAATTTTTTCAATTTTTTCCAGTAAAAACAACTTTGTAGCTTCCATCTTGTCAGTACAACTAAATAAATGGCATCTATTTAATTAATTTTTACATTCATTTTTATGGCTGTTTTGATCATATTGATCATGAAAAGGACATTACATTATATTGTTATTATTTGTGTTTCAAATTACGATATAAATTTAAATTCGTATGTATTGTAATGACGTTTTAAAAAGGCAACGTTGTACTCTACGGATCGGTCAAAAGCTCAGCGCAGGTGTATCTAATTAGGCACGGCAGTATCTACCCACGATCGGAATATCCTTGCTTTTTGAACTGTTCAACGGTTTAACTGCCCGATGGTCAAAACATCCACCCGGTCGTTGGTTCTCGGGCGCCACACGGGGACTAATGTGATCGAGGGGCCACTTATGTACCTGGTGATTTGTTGCAGTAGAAAAACGACGCTACTTGTGATTGTAAGGGTCCTTGTCAGCGTCGGTAGGATGGAGCGACATTGCACGTACTTACAAGGGTCCTCGACAATGTCGATCAATAACTGTAGGGAATTATAAAAGAAACCGACACAGTTCGTACTTACAAGGATCATCGGCAGTGTCGGTAGGATGACACAACATTCCCCGTACTTACAAGAATCCTCGACAATGCAGGGCATTAGCGAGGTAGGGCGTAAGGAAGGCAAGAAGTTGGCGAAACACCGTAGACAGACAAGCCGTTCGTTGAGACTCTGAACCCAGGTACAGAACCTGTAGTTCCCAGCCGATTAATAGCCAGTTTGTTGTAGATATGGTCTCAAAGAAATGTAAAATAATAATGACATCGTCTGGCTTGCGGTATTTAAAGAAGGAGAAAACTTCGCTAATAAGCCACACCTCCGACGATTCGATCCGTTAAGCACGGTGGTTGGATAGACGGTGTAGTACAAATTGATTTTTGCAAAGAAAAATTACATTGACCACCGAGCGAGACAATAGATATTGATGGCGAAGCCGTCGAATGGACAAATCAAGCCAAATATCTTAGAATAACACTAGATAGATGACTGTGCTGCGAAAAACATACCACAGCCACGATAAAGAAATATAAAATGGTAAGGAAACAAGTATACCCCTTGCTAAACAGAGGAAACAAAATGAACCTAAAGAACCTACTGACGATAATCAAGACAGTACTTAGGCTTGTGCTGACATATGGATCAGTAGTGTGGGGCCATGCTGCTGCAACATACACCAAAAGGCTAGAAGCTCAGGAAAACATAGTCCTGAGAATGGCCTTAGACGCCCCGTGGTTCGTCAGAAACGAACAAATACGTAGAGAGATGAGATAAACTCCTCTACGAGAAGTCTTAGGACAAAAAGCAGCAACGAGAGAGCAAGCTGAGTAATTTCCGCAAGTTTGATTTCGGGCTACTGTCGTAGCCTACATATTTTCATGCTTTTGCTAGTGTATATACCGACCCAAATCGCTTTCGACAACTTAGTAACTATCAGTTGCACTTAGATAGTGAAAAGTTGGGCGGATTTTCGATAGCAAGGTCTTTGATTTGCTAATTTCTCCCAAGAAATTACGAACCAATTTCTTAGCAGAAGAAACAGAAAACAAGGACATTAATCGTAAAAAGTTCCTCGTGATTAGGGAAAATAAATTAAATCAGGTACCAGGCATAAACACTTCCTCAGGCACAGAGACTGTAAAAGGTATATATTCCCGCAAAACGCTCGAAGACCTGCTTTCCTGATCTGTTAGATTTTTCCTAGACACGGCTGACTTCATGAATATTCATAATAGTTGGTGCTCTAAGGAGGAACCACCTATAACCCTTTTCGAGTAAACAATTAGACTATTTTTAAATTTTAAATAAAGACATAAGTTTGTGTCGTAAAAATTAAACATTTAAACTAACAATTCCGGAAAATTGACCAGTGCAATTTTTCGCGTGAACTTCTAATTTTTATATTTGGAATTCTCATTATTAAAAATTTTCGTTGGCACTTTCAAAATTTAATTACAACCAAAAACAAAATATCAAAATTTAAAACTTCATAAAAAATATTCAAATTTGTTAGTGTAGTGATCAGATAATTAGTTATAAACAAGCAAAAAAGTCCATACCTAACGGAACTTTCCATTGTTTGGAAGGATGTATTCTTTGTGAGTCATTAAGTGACAAACTGTAAATTCTACCTGAATAGAAAATCGAAATAATAATATTATTATTTCTTTGTTTCGTACAAACTTTCAAAACTTAATTTTAAAATAATTAAAAAATCCTTGTACAGGAAAATTACTTTCTTCTTTATTAGAATTGTTCATTTTTAGACCTGTCGGATCTAATTTAATTATTTCTTCTAAATTTAGTTAATTAATAAATATTAATTGTTTGATTTTTTAAGTATTACACTTAGTGGAATTTTCCATTCACTTATTTTACTTTTTTAAATCAAGCTATCATAAGGAATTAAACATTTTTATTTTGTTTTATTATTTTTAGAACAAATGTTTTTTTTTTATATTGGTATTGAATTAATACTAATATTTTCTTTTGTTATTTATTTATCCAATAGGGCTAAAATTAGTTCTAAAGAGACCACTTGATTATTAATTTTAAAATTAATTAACTAAATGGTAAAATCAAAAACTTTTAACAAAAAACCATTAGTGTATACATTTAACACTATTTTAAAATAAATCTCTAGCCTTAAGCTAATTTTTTATTTTGAGACAAAAGATAAATCACTTTAGTTAATTTACTGCAAAATATTGTTGCAAAAAATTAGTAATTTAGTAATAAAACAATAATAGCCTTAACAAACATTGTTAGTCAAATATTTTAAATTATTTTATTACTGTAAGAGGGTCACATGACACTGTGAACCACTTTAAAAATTATTTCCTAGAAACACAAAAATAAATATCATCGTATATAGGTCGACCATACCATCAATATTATCAAAGGCCTAGTCACCATAAAAATATCACGGACTGACAGACAATTTTTTGGAAAATAAATAAAAATATTTTCTTCCAAATTTTGATGAACATTTGACAATAGTACTACAATAAACAAATAACAACTATATCTGCAGATCTTCTAAATATTTTTCCGATATTCCCGTCCTTCCAATTTCCGGTAGAGCCTATTAGCCATGATTAGATAATTAAATAAAAAAAATAGCCCTCCCGGATTAAATATTTCTTGAAAAATAATTTTTTCTTAAAAAATTAGTCGACAATTTTCTGCACAATTTTTGAATAAATAATTTCGTTTTACCCATCAAGTCCGTATCCAATGAGGCGGGTGGTCTTCCAGACTCCCCGGGTACATACGAAGGGTCCTCTGCGTCGGTACAGACCGGCGCACCAAGGGACACGGCACACTCAACCGTGATAAACCCTAATGAAACAGACGATTCATTAGTAATATTTGGCTCAGTTAAAAACTTAATAAATTTTTTCGAATCAACAAATATCACACATACCAATAGCTTACCTTTATACCGGGAATAACAGAAAATAAAACAAAACGTAAGTTTAGATAATAATATAATTTGTAAAGGCAGGAGTGCACTGTCGTCTGCGGTATTCTTCAAAAAACAAATATTGTCGCTTGATGAATTTAATTTTCTGGTCTCGGGATTTCCAAATTTTTCAATTACCTCGGCGGGTTCTAACATAATGGATACGTGTAGGGAGAATTAGTCAGCTTTGTGCGGGAGATTTAATTATCAGCCGCAAATATTAAATTCTTCGGCAACCGAACAAGGTATCGGAGAAAATATTAATATTTATGAAAATATGGATTTTTCTTCACGTTTATATCGACAATTGCTGCATAATTTGTATAGTAACAATTATAATTTACTTACCACCACTCCCGAACAGCACACGCAACGACGACAAGTTCGAGCTTAAATAGCCTACCCGAGCTCCCACGACGCCCGCGAATGACGGCATGAGATAATCGCGCATACAGTACTGCGATATACGGGGCACGATCACTACAGACGGACGCTCTGATATGCAGAACATTCCAAGACAAAATAGATTTATTAAATTCAAAGATCAAAATTTTTTGTGCTGCTTACTTTCTGTCGATCACTATAGAAGCAATGGGTAGAGCAGATATTCAACAATTAGTTTTAACTGCCTTTTATCAATATAAGTTCACAGATAAGTTGTCGCTTTTGGTACAATGCTTATCTATTGTAAAATCATTATTGTGTTAATTTTGTCGTTTGTAAATCAATAGCTTATTGTTTGGCGCGAAAAATCTTAATATACTCAAAACGCTGTATATCTTTAAAAATTTAGTAATTGTAACGGTTTTTAGTTGCCATACATCAAAAAAAAATATTCCTCATAAATATAACTAGGGTCGTTCATTTCGATTTTCTGTCTTCCTCTCGGAGTAGAGAAAAATAAGTTATTTTTACAATTGAAACAACATTTATACTTATTTCATAATTTTTAACATGTTTTATTATCTAAAATTTTATAATTTTTCAAAATATCCCATTAATATTTGTATAAAAATATGAACGTTAACACGCTTATCTACTCCGTATCTACTCCAGACATAACATAAATCGGAAAATACTGATGATTTTCCCTCCTTGTTTCTCTTAATAAATAATGAAAGAGATAAAAGATATCACAGGTCAGGAGCAAGGAACACAAAAGAAAGCCGCTGTTATTTACATAACCTTGCCTCAGACTAACTGTGTCTTTATTTTGTCCTATAATAACGGCAAACAATATTATTAAAGGCATTTTGGTCCACAACGTTGCGATATTTTTATTATATTACGATATAAAATAGTTTAGAAACTTTGTGCCGCTATTTAATATTGTAGTGTTTAGTGTTTGTGACTTTAAACACTTGATAGCCTATAAATTTTAGACTATCGTTATTATAATAAAACACTTTACTAGTGCTTGTTTTTATTGGATTTATTTAGGTTTTCTAACTGGGTATGGATGTACATATGGAAAATTTTAATCAGCTTGATATACCGGTAAGTAACTAATAAAGAGGTTTTTTCTTGTAGTATCTCTTTCGAAAACGTTAAGCAACATTCTGTCGAGCTTTATGAAAATACACAGTATTTCAAACTCATGTGTACACTATGATTAGTTAATACAGCTTGTACAGAATGTAATTAAAAATATTTAAAATATTATAACAAAGAATAATACAATAGCTGAAAACAAGGGAAACTGTTCCTTGAAACATATGCCTGAAATGCTTAATTTTGGAAGAAAAAAATAAGATGAACAAAATAGTACACATGCACAAATTTTTTAGTTATTTTTACAGGGAACGTTTTAGATTTCTAGGTATTTGTTGGATTTAGTGAAGATTTAGGAGATTATTAGAGTACTTTAAGGTAGTTTTTGGAAAAGAAAACGAAATCGTAGCTCCATTCTTAGTATAATGTACTCTCTAGTATACAGGACCCTATCATTTTTCGAACCTATAATCTATATGAAACAGGCCACTTTTAGCAACTTACATTTGTGTTTTAGGATATGGAGAATCACCCTTCTTCTTCAGGTATGCAGAGTCCTAAATTCCGCCACATAAGAAGCTGTCCTATAGCACAAGATTGGATTAAATTTACTTACGATTATGTTAAAAGGAAGCTGCCTAATTGTAATCCTATAGAGGTAAATTTTGAGTTATGCTTATTTTTATAACTAATTGTTATTAGTGGCACTTTTTAGAAATTGAATTGTTGATTTTAAAAACAACATAGTTGACTCCAGCCCTACTGTTATTTATTTTCTACTACATAACATTTTTTTATCATATTTGTTTCTAACTTTTGTTTTTTAAGTGATTCAGAAAATGTTTAAAATGTTTGTCAGTTTTAGTAAAACATACTTCTGACTACAAAGGAACAATACCCTGAAAATAAAGTGTGAAACCTTAGTGACTGCACAGTTGTCAATAAAATTATATCAATGTACACATATAAAAATATTAGTAAATTTGTTCACCCAGAACTTCCTTCATCATTAATGTGATGTGCTTTAATTGCTCAGTTGAACTCGTATAACAATTTTTTTTAAGCCAAGTCACTATTTTTGATTTTAACTAAATATTCCACCCATGTGCCGACTTCTTATTCTGATATAATTATACATATCATTCAGTTGATATGATTTTTAAATTCTGGTACCCAAGAATCCTGAAAACGTATGACAGTGTAAATTCAAAATTAAACTTCTCCATCTACCAACAACCTCTTGTTCGTAAAATATTAAATGCTATAATTCAGGTAAGCAAGTACCATTAAAATATTTTGAAAATACGGATAAATCCCATGAAATATATTAACTTCCATTCTTTTCACTTTGTCTTGTTACAGGATTGTTTCATCTAATTAGTTTTTGTTTACTTTTCGTTTCCGGAATATATATTTTGAAGCTCTTAATTCATATTTTAGCCCCAACATTTTTCAAAATTTTATATAGCTGGTATAATTGTCAAAAAGAGAAAAATAACTTTTAGAACTCTTAAGTTTAAATCTAGTTTATGTGTCCCCTCATCATTTATCCAAAAATCACTTTAAAAATATTTGTTTATAGTATGAAATATGTACATTTAAAAAATTTTCCTTACAGGCTAATTTACTAATTAAAACAAGTAGCAAGGGAAGATCTGGGTAATCAACTTTATGAATTTTTAAAATTCAAATTAGAAACCAATGCTTACACTTATCCCATACAACTGTGAGAACTTTCCTAAATGCCCCAATAACGACAATAAACGAAACAAGAAAAAGGAAGAGACCAAAAACTAAAGATATGAAGCAACACAATTACAAATTAGAGATGAAATATATATGATGTTTTCTGAGGGTAAGTATTTCTAAAAAATTTTATATGTTATATTTTATTATAACTTGTTTTGTTTACATTTTCTAACCCGTCAAGGTGTATGTATAATGAAAATATAAGTTTTAAAAATAAAAAAACCCAAAAAAATATTTGTAATGAATACAAAAAGTAAACATAATTTTACTAAATTAAATAGAATATTAAGATTTCGTCATTTTTTATAACAATTTTTTATTTGTGAAGGTACCTCAATAACAGTCTCAATATTGTTGGAACGATTAAAGGCAAAAGAAATATACCATGGAGCAAGGACAAGTCTAGGCATATTACTAAAGCAAATAGGATTTATCTACAGGTAAACAATCATTTACATACAGCAAATAAATGTTAGATACAAATATAAAGCAGTTGCAATTGGGCCAAAATAATAAGCAGAATTTTTCACAGGAGACCTGTGTAATTTATTTTTGGAGGATACACATTTCATTTTTATTTATATATTTATATAGGAAGGATGACCCACGTAGAGCTTTAATGGAGAAACCACAAATTCAGAAAATGAGAAGAGACTTTCTTGAACAGTACTTAAAGATCGAAGAAAAAGGGGAAAATAAATTTGAGCCAGTCTTTATAGACGAAACATGGATTTTTCAAAATGGAGAAACCATAAATTCAGAAAATGAGAAGAGACTTTCTTGAACAGTACTTAAAGAACGAAGAAAAAGGGGAAAATAAATTTGAGCCAGTCTTTATAGACGAGACATGGATTTTTCAAAATGGCACCCACAGACGATCATGGCAGGACAATAGCACTCAATCAGTACGAAAATTATCTGGGGAGGAATTTAGGTAATAAATCAGTTATTTGCACTACACAATTTGAATTTTTTTCATCTATAACAGGTTGCAAAAAGCTTTATTTAAATGGATTTTTCAAAATGGCACCCACAGACGATCATGGCAGGACAATAGCACTCAATCAGTACGAAAATTATCTGGGGAGGAATTTGGGTAATAAATCAGTTATTTGCACTACACAATTTGAATTTTTTTCATCTATAACAGGTTGCAAAAAGCTTTATTTAAATAATCCTTGGATCATTTCCTATTAGCAGGATGTTAAATATTAAATTTTTACTTTAATACTTTATTTCCTGGGAGATTGCGAAATTTCTTACTTAAATTTCTGTATGTTTTATCAAACAAGTTTGAACCTTTTTAGGAAAAATTTTTACTTAATATGATAAAAATGTTTCCTTAATAAATGAAAGTTAAACAAATAATTTAATTTACATTTTACAAAATAATAATGATCATCTTACTTTGATACAGGCTTTCCAGAAATCCAAAAAAAAAATCTTGTAGTGATTTCTTAAGCGGTTTAATAAAAGAATTTGATATAAACGTATATCTAAAATATTTCGTTTTCAAAATACAGGGCGTTAAAAATTATGAAAAAAAAAATATATTATCAAAATATAAAAACTGCTTACAGGTATTTTGCTGAAACGTGAAGTAAATCTGTATCGCGTAGAATCTAATTTGTTTCGGTTTAAGGAAACACAACTAATATTTTTATATTAAAATATGGTACATCAGTGTTCTTGCCCAAGTTCTCAGACGAGTCAATGCTTCGCCAATCGAAACTGCTGATATGGTATCATGTTTAATTGTGCTAGAAAAAGCCGATTTGAAATAAGTATTATAATTATTTAATTGCACACTCCTCATCCATAATTTATACAACATAAAGGTGCTTAAAAATAAACCAAAAATGGGTATAATACAGTATATTTTTAACAATGCATCATCTTTCTAAAAAATGAACAGATGAAATAAATTTTCCAATTTCAAGGCATTAATGACATAAAAATTGAGAAAAATAAATAAATTTTGATATTATCCTTTAACTAAGACCATCAACACATGCAATGTTCCGTGTTCTAATTACGTGAAATGAAGATCCCTAAAGATGTTTCGAGCATGCTAGGTAAAAAGTTGCATAACATTTCAAATTTGACTTGGTCTAAACTCAAGAACCACTATTTCTCAATTGACCAAAACCATGAATGCTTTCGTTGGTTAAGACCAATTTGTGTTTCTGCAAAATATTTCAAATAATTTGTACTGCCACATACTACTCTACTTTTTTTCAGGTACATAGTACTGAATGCAGGAAATGAAAATGGATTCGTTGAAGATGCAATGTTGATTTTTAAATCAAAGTCAAAAACTGGAGATTACCATGGAGAAATGAATTCGAAAAACTTTGAAGCTTGGTTAAAAGATATTTTGCAAAACTGGAAACACCTTTAATTGTTTTAGATAATGCTCCTTATCATAGTAGGCAACTTCAAAAATGGCCAACAAAGGGTTGGAGCAAGGACGCTATGGAAGAGTGGCCGAAAGAAAAATATATCAACTTTGGAGAAGATGCTACAAAAGATACTTTGTGGTCTTTGATATCTCGGTACCAAAGCCTGCAAAATGCTTTGTAGTAGATCAGCTAATAGAATCTTCTGGACATAAAGTTTTACGCTTGCCTCCATACCATTGCCATTTTAACACAATTGAAATGGTATGGAGTCAGGCAAAGAGAAAGTATGACCAACTGATTCTACAAGTTAAAGAACCAATAGAGGCTTGGAAAAAGGCGTTAGGAACAGTGACAAAACAGAATTGGGCTAACTATGTCGAACACACAAATAATATTATTAAAAAGCAGTGGTAAATTGAAAAGAAAATTCGAGTTCCTTTACAACCACTTATTATTAATGTTGGTGAGAGTGATGGCGATTCCTCAGAATAAGAGAAGTCATTTTGACCCTTAATCCTCTTTTCAGTTTTTGATAATATGTGGATGTACAGACATTTTTAATAATTTTCATTTGTGTTTTTTTTAATCTCTTTTGGCATTTTCATACATAAAAATTTCACCACTTCTAAAGTATTCTCATAAAATTCTTTTTTACATATTTTCTAAATTTTTAACTTAAATTTTTTATTGGCACCTTTTAAGCACTTCTTTTCTTTTTCCATTTCTATATGGGATATTTTTTTCTTTTGCCCATGGCATTATATAAAACAAGAAAGAGTATGATACCATTTTTTTTTATATTTATTATATATAAATAATCAATCTTAATTGTAATTAGTTCATTTACGATTTCTATTTTTTTTATGGCAGTATTATTTTCATATATGTGTTACTCTGTTTCAGTGAACTTGATGCAACATAGGGGCCCTAGATTTTGCCTCAGATCTAGATGCCCCCAACCGAGCCCCTTTCATTATTTTACATGTTTATATGCTTACACATTTATGTGTGAGGATGTTGCATGTGGAATCTTGAAATGAGGTAAATAAAAGACTCGGAGCCATGAGTCGTGCGATGTATTAAATCTTACCTTTTGGGGCACCCATTTTTTTAAATTTCTGTATTTATTTTTAAGAAAACTATCTATTTAATGAAGAAGAAACTAATTAATTATTTATATTTTTATTCAATATTTTTGTAGCTTGAATACCTTAGTTTTTGCAGTCAAAGATCATAAAGTTACAATAATTTAATATAAAATACTTATCATTTCTAGGATATTGTATATATACCTCTAATTTTTGAAAATAGTGTTAGGTATATAAATAAATAATTAATCTTAATTGTAATTAGTTCACTTACGATTTCTATTGTTCCATGTCTGTATTATTTTTTATGCATGTATTACTCTATTTCAGTGAACCTGATGCAATATTGGGGCCTTAGATCTGGATACCCTGGACCGAACCCCTTTCATTATTTTACACATTTATATGTTTATAAATTTATCTGTGAGGATAGGGCATGAGGAATCTTGAAATGTAGTCAGTAAAAGACTCGGAGCCATGAGTCGTGCGTTGTGTTAACTATTATCTGTTGAAGCATACATTTTTTTTAAATTTATGTATTTATTTTTAAGAAAACTAGGCTATTTGATGAAGATGATTAATTATTTATCTTTTTATTCAATATTTTTGCAGCTTAACTACTTCATTTATTGCAGTCAGAAATCATAAAGTTAGTCATTAAGTATAAAACACTGAATAATTTCTAGAATATTGTATACATACCCACTGTTTCTAAGAATACTGTTTTTTAGTTCCGATTCTATTAGAATAGTCAATTTATTTTTAGTTTTCAGTTAGACTACCCTAATATTGTTATACCTAACTGGAGTATTATAATAAAAATAGAACTTTATCAACAAATTGCGTATAATTTTTTCTGTTACCGAAATAGTTACCAATAATTTAGAATATAAACGATTTACTTTATAAAATAAATAAATAAAGCTTTTATTGTCATAAATTTCATAGGTGAAACATTACAACAACATAGGTTCATTTATAAAAGTGAACATACACGTAAGCACCCCACACTTGTACCTTCAGACATCACCCTACTAATCCCAAAATTAAAAAGAGTGTGTTTAAAATTTTTAGTACAATAGTTTCTACAATTTCAAAATTATCAGCTAACAACATATTAAAAAGGCAATGCTTATTAAAGAATGTACTAATACGTGAAGTAAATTATTTTTAGCAGTAGTACATCTCTTAGTGTAGTAATATAAAAGAGGAAATTTTAATCCGCTTTTAAAATCTCTCATATTTAAAATTTCACTTAAAATATCAAACCCATTATAAGCACATAAACTCCTTCATTAAATAGCCCTATACAAATGGGATATAAAATTATCGATATGTCTAAACAGAAGGAAAAACTTCGATTTTAAAATTTTTTGTGTATAACATTTTTATTTTTTAAGGATATTTAGTTTGTGAAACTTGCTTATAAACCATTCGACAAATTTCTTGTTATATAACCGAAAAAGAAAATAGTAAAATGAGCCACTCCGATCCTGTTACAGTTCTCAAAAAAAAATGTCACTAGTTTGATGCATATGTCAAATTTTGACGTAAAGATATACAGCGGTTTAACTATACACTATTGATAGCCTGTCACAATTCGTCTTTGATAGGAACTTTGGAAATATCCCCAGACACTCGCTTCCATGAGGTATGTTCACATGAAGGACATAAAAGTAGAGTTTCTATTTTGTAGAGCACCAAAAACTACTACAGAAGGTGAAGACGTCATAGAGATCATATATATATATATATATATATATATATATATATATATATATATATATATATATATATTAATTTTCTTGATTCTTGAACCATAGATTATATCATTTTTCTTAATTTTGTATTTTCTTGGGTTTAGGTTCTATAATTAATAAAACACAAAACGATTGACGTTTTGCCCTTTATTCAAGGCATTTTCAAAATTTTTTCTAAAAAAATATACAATTAAAATACATCAATTAAAAAACATATTTTACCATTTTGGAAAACAAACAATACACTTAAAAACAGTAGTCAAAACTTTAAATCATTTTAAAAATATTTAATTTTACCGGTACATACCTTGACATTTTGCTGTTCTGTTTCTAACTAAACTTTAAATTTTCATCGTTAACTGAGGATACGTGGAATGCGAATGTGTTATATTTTTTTAATATTTTTTATATTTTACAATGTATAAAAAAACCAATAAGGTATATGTTTGGTTTTATGTTTAAGAGGATTTTCTATTTTTGATTCTTATTTGACCGGACCGAATACTTAATAGTTTTGTTTAAATTAGGTTTGCGTAAATGTGGATCAAATTTCCCATATCTGTTCTGTCGTTAATAGTGTTTTTATCTTTTTTAATTTCAATCATTTCTTTTATTTGTAATTTTTGGTAATTCATATCTTTGTTTTTAACTTTAACACTAATTTAAACAAAACTATTAAGTATTCGGTCCGGTCAAATAAGAATCAAAAATAGAATATCCTCTTAAACCTAAAACCAAACATATACCTTATTGGTTTTTTTATACATTGTAAAATATAAAAAATATTAAAAAAATATAACACATTCGCATTCCACGTATCCTCAGTAAACGATGAAAATTTAAAGTTTAGTTAGAAACAGAACAGCAAAATGTCAAGGTATGTACCGGTAAAATTAAATATTTTTAAAATGTTTTAAAGTTTTGACTACTGTTTTTAAGTGTATTGTTTGTTTTCCAAAATGGTAAAATATGTTTTTTATTTGATGTATTTTAAGTGTATATTTTTTTAGAAAAAATTTTGAAAATGCCTTGAATAAAGGGCGAAACGTCAATCGTTTTGTGTTTTATTAATTATAGAACCTAAACCCAAGAAAATACAAAATTAAGAAAAATGATATACAGGGTGATTCAAAAATCGATCACGAAACTTAAGGGGGTGATTCTACTTGACAAAATAAGGGTAGAGCTTCATATAATTTTTTTTCAAAATGTCATTCGTTTTCGAGTTACAAGCCGTCCAAGTTCAAGTTTTTATTTTTTGTTTTTTGAATTACTCGCTTACAGGAAAACCGATTTGACTAATATTTGAAAGATAGGCTAAGTCTTCTGCGCTTCATCATTTTAGTAACAATTCACATTGATTGTTTGCCGCTAGAGGGCACTTTACCTACATTGAAAATTGTTTTTTTGTCATAATTTTTTAGTGTTGACAGCTACAGTAGTTTTTGGTATAATTTCTGAAAGACTGATGCCAGGCCTTTAAAAAAGGTGCTCTTTATTTACATCGCTAAACGCAACGGTTTAGACGTAAATCACCCTTAAAAATTAAGTGGTAAATTTACTTTTCTCATTTCATTACCACCAGCTACCAGGTAAATAGCTATCAAAGTATACTAGAGCTGTCAGTTTAACATCAAATAAATTCGCTTTTTAAACTATTTAATTTATAATCTTAAAATAACTAATAATGGCTAATCAGTAAATATTCATATTATGGATTATTGCGATATACATTTAATTGATAAAAATTAATGAAACAGTACTAAACAAACTAAAAAAGATTCTCAAAATGTCCCCCATTTTCTTCCATACATTTCCTAACACTCTTCAAAAAATGTCGCCTAACTCGATGAAAAATTTCTGGTGTTTCTTTAATAATTTGGCACTTTTCGATTATCCTGAAGCGAAGATCCTCGACGTTGATTACTGGAATATCGTACACCAATTGTTTCAAATGACCCCAAAAGAAAAAATCCATAGGATTAAGGTCTGGTGACCTCGCTGCCCATGCCAATGGTCCACTTCGTCCTATCCATCGCTCAGGATACGTTGCATTCAAATACTGTCGGACACGTATACTAAAGTGGGGCGGAGCTCCGTCTTGGAGGATCCACATGTTGGACCTTACTTCCAATGGCACATCTTCCAGATACAATGGGAAACGATTTTGGATAAAATCTAAGTATACGTCACCAGTTAATGGGCCATCAAATAAATGAGGACCAATAAGGTAATCTCCTATTATCCCTGCCCACACATTTAGTGAAAATCTACGCTGATGTTTCGTTTCTACCACATTGTTTGGGTTCTCGTAAGCATATGTGTGGATGTTGTGTAGATTTGTTATGCCATCACGAGTGAAACCAGCTTCGTCAGTGAATAATATGACGCCAATTAATCGATTATCGTGTTCATACTTAGCTAGGATCTGATTGCACATTTCCAACCGTCTCGGCCGATCATCGTCATAAAGAGCCTGCACCTTTTTTGAATGAAACGGGTAGAGTTGTTCTTCTCTTAGTATCCTCCATGAACTAGCCTGACAGAGCCGCACTTCATTCCCAATTTTTCTAGTACTAATACCTGGATTATCTTCAATAATTTCAAGCACTCTTTCTTCTTGTTGCACGTTTCTAGCAGTTCTAGGTCTTCCCCTATTTCCATTATAACTTTTAAAGGAACCACATTCCGCAAGCCTCCTGTGCACACTGGAAAATGTTTGAGCATGAGGGATATTTCTTTCCGGATAACTCTCCATATAATATCTTCTTGCCAACTCTGCATTACCATTTGCTTTTCCATAACAAAAATGGATATCACAATATTCGATATTTGAATATTGGTGATTAGCCATTATTAGTTATTTTAAGATTATAAATTAAATAGTTTAAAAAGCGAATTTATTTGATGTTAAACTGACAGCTCTAGTATACTTTGATAGCTATTTACCTGGTAGCTGGTGGTAATGAAATGAGAAAAGTAAATTTACCACTTAATTTTTAAGGGTGATTTACGTCTAAACCGTTGCGTTTAGCGATGTAAATAAAGAGCACCTTTTTTAAAGGCCTGGCATCAGTCTTTCAGAAATTATACCAAAAACTACTGTAGCTGTCAACACTAAAAAATTATGACAAAAAAACAATTTTCAATGTAGGTAAAGTGCCCTCTAGCGGCAAACAATCAATGTGAATTGTTACTAAAATGATGAAGCGCAGAAGACTTAGCCTATCTTTCAAATATTAGTCAAATCGGTTTTCCTGTAAGCGAGTAATTCAAAAAACAAAAAATAAAAACTTGAACTTGGACGGCTTGTAACTCGAAAACGAATGACATTTTGAAAAAAATTATATGAAGCTCTACCCTTATTTTGTCAAGTAGAATCACCCCCTTAAGTTTCGTGATCGATTTTTGAATCACCCTGTATATATATATATATATATATATATATATATATATATATATATATATATATATATATATATATATATATATATATATATATATATATATATATATATATATATATATATATGTATATATATATATATATATATATATATATATATATAAGAAAATAATCGAGATCGTGTTGTCAGTCAAAAGTTAAAGCGCAGCACCCCAAACAATTGCATAATTCATCAATTTGCCCTTACTATTAAAATTCTCTCTATGCCTTGGCAAAAAATGCTGGAATATTTGGTGTTAATTGTATGAAATTGGATACTCTCAACACTCCTCTGTTCAAGGAATTATGCAAAAACATGAACTCTGATCACGAAGTTATTCTTTTTGAAACTGCTATTAATTGGCTATCAAAAAGAAATCTTGCTGGCTGTGTCTTTGAATTGAAAAACGAAATAAAGCAGTTCCTAGAAATGCGTCTATAATATATTTTAATGATTATGCCTTGTTTCATAGAATAACTTATAAATTCAATATATCAACTCAACATGATAAATTTAAAATTACAGATTACAAAACGCCATTTATTCTCTTTAGAGTTAATATACAGGCTTTGGATTATAGCTGCAAAACTGACTTCATAAAATAAATTTTAGATACGTTGCCATGTTTGAACATCTTTGCACTAAAACTGAAGAATCTGAGACGGGACTTGTAGTTAATCTAAGTGGACAAATTAGTAACGCCTTTCATATATCTTTAGATGTTATCAACACTCCCAATGAAGTGCACGATGAATTTTGGGATTTGTGAAACGACCCCTCAAAGCGTAAACACATTTTAGAAAATAATGTTACCTCAAGTTTGGTGTGCTATGAGTGATTCGTATCCTAAAGTTTTCAGGATTTCTTTTTGAATACTAGAATCATTCGTTTCTACTAAACTCTGCGAAAGAGTATTTTCATCTCTTCTGCAGATCAAGATAAAAAACAGAAATAAGCTGGTTATTTTTTCATAAATTATATAACTAGTTAAGCACATGCAAGCTCAATTATCATTCTAAGCATTCATAATTAATACTTAATAAAAAAATATCACCACTTTTGTTAAGTCATAAATTATATTTTTAAAACTCTTTAAATTTTGCTTTAACATGACAGATGGGAAAGAGGGTCTAGACATTTTTTTAAAAATAAAAGAAAAAAGATTGTTATTAATAAAAGGTTGCAAAGCACTGTTATAGTCTTGAAGCTTTAAATTTTATTTAGTCATTCCATGTTACGAAGGTGCGCGAGTTGGATAGTAAGTTCAATATTAAGGTTTATATTCAAAAATACACAAGGGAGATACTTGCTAAAATATGGTTCATATTCGCAGAATTCATCAAGACAAAGACATTTACTTAAATATTTTTAGGACAAGAAAGGGTTATAATAACTGATAAAGTAAGCATTAAATATAACAATGTGAAATTTCATGCTAACCGTGGAAACTTCTTACATTTACATAATTTTAAGAAATTAAATTATTCTTAATGTGCAGAAACTACATATCGATATGTAGATTAATTTAAATGGGACAAGTTTTTAAAATGGGTTATAGTACAGTAGAGAATTCAGTAAAAATAATTCAAACTTTTTGGCAGTATTAATTAAAACTATGTATATTAATATCTTAATTTATTTGACATGGTGCCATAATTTCGAAATATATGTGTCAGTCTGATTTCGGATAAATAACAAGCTAGATTTTAGGTGCATAGACCTTCACAAAGCAGCGGTATATTACACTATTACGGGGTCAACATGATGTTTTATTGACTAAACTTTATTAGTTAAACTAACCATTGCTTCTTTTGTTAAAGATTGTTGGAAAGTAACTTAATTTTAGAAAATTATGTGGAAAAATTGATTTAAGAATAAAAAGAACGTTGTTTAATTTATTTTTATATTTTTGAAAAAGGGAAAGATTTCCTATTTTTCATCTATTTAAATTATCATTGCCTAGAGTTACAACTTTTGCATAACCAGTGTTTTGGAATTTATTTAAAAATATGTACATATCAAAATAAGAATAGATGAGTATCAACCATTTTATTTTAAGGTGCAAGATATGAAAAGTTAGCAACAGGTTGAAAAAAATTGTGGTTTCCAATATCTCGAAAGACATACTTAAATTATTTTGTGCAATAATAAATAGGTGACGTAAACAATGATATTAAATCTTTTGTGATTTTAAATGATTTATTTAAGTAAATCCAAAATTGGTATATTATGGATTATGAAAAATTTAATAACAGAAGATCCGATTTTATATTATATAATGGTTTTTTAATATTATGTTAGAAACTCATTATAGCATTTTGGTTGATATTGTTTATTTTTATCATATCCTTTATTTATTAGAATTATCTTATCTCTATTTGTATTATAAGCTTAAATTTACTTACCAACCTCTAATATTTAATAATCTTAATCTTTGTTTAGTCTGTAGCAGAGTTTCTCATATTTCGACGTAAAATGTTTACCTTGAAATAATCTTAATTAAATTAAATACAATAGTCTCCCAATCCCTAGAGTTGAGAGAAATTCTTATTTTACACTTTTTATGCTAAAAGACAAACATACGAGCTGTATAAATAAGAAAGTCTAACTTACATTTGTTTAGAAATAAATAAATAAATAAATATATATATATATATATATATATATATATATATATATATATATATATATATATATTTCTATTGTAACGGACTTTAGAGTATTATATATTTCACAGTATTAATTTGTTTGTAGGGTTTTATAATATTTTCGACGAGTTCATAATTTATGTAATTAATATTACCTTTGTTAATTTCCTCATGAGACGTCTAAGAAAGGAAGGCTTGGAACTTTTAAAAAATTCTATTTTTTTATTTTTAACATAGAATGCCTATGACCGAAGGTCTAGAAAGGACTATTTTTCTTATTTTTATTACACCATGTAGTACGAAAATCATTCTAGAAAGATGCGAAATCTTCAGGTATACAGAAAAAGAGTCCATAAATGGTCCAAATCGACTTCGTGGAGAGTTTATTTTGAGCAGCCGTTAACGTAACTTGAATTGTTTGACAAGTTGTCAGAACTGAAGTTAAATAAAAGGTTATAAAATAATATATAATATATGTGTATAAAAACTGGCTGTCCGGAAATTACATTACATCCAATTATCCAATTAATGAAAAAATTAAATACTATGAAATGAAATATGTCTGAATTTGACGTCTCATTTCATGAAAAGATTGACAGACTAACAACTCGACTGTTTAAGTCATTTACTTATAAATCAGAAAACGAGCAATTAGGAAAAATTGAGATTATTAAAGAACTAGCACTAAGCCTTTCATGCATCATTCGAAACCTGCAATCTGTAGATTTTTAAGAGCGCATGTTCACAGAGGTCTCTTTGATGCTTTATCTAAAACTATCGAGGAAAAAAGAGCTATAGATATATTTAATGAAGAATTTCGATTGAAAATGACATTAAGATGTTTTAATTTTTGTAAAAAGCAGGGATATGTTACAAGAAATTGTTTTGAAAAACATAGTTCAACCTCCATTACTTTCAATAATCAGAATTAAATTGTCCACAAAATTTAAATATCCGTAACAAGTGAAATAATCCTTTCTATATTAAATTTTGCAATTACTGTAAAAACCGCAGGTATGTAATATCAGAATGCAGGAGAATAGAATATAATAACAACAGGCAGCAACAGTTTCCAAAAATTAAACTCCTAATAATTCAACCTCTGAAAAGATTTCATATAACTCTAAACTTAACTCCAATTCTTTTAAAACTAAATCAAAAATTTTTGACATATTCTTAATAGATTCAGGAGACAACGTACCTCATAAAATTTCCGAAACTAAAATTAGCAAAATCCAAATACAATGCTTACGAAAATTTGGTTTTAAACTGCCAAAGCACAAATTCCCCCGTTTCAACGATCGGCAGTATAAACGTTTCACAACAGATTTATGATAAATTTATCAAGCTAAAATTTCACATAGTAAAAGCCGAATTAAATTTGTTTTTCGACTGATTGATAGGCAATGATTATTTACATGATCAAGAAGCCACTGTTTGTTTTAAGAAAAATCATTTAAGTCTCAATATTTACAAAGTTGAATCGTTCCAATTCAAATATTTATTACCTAGACCCTCGTTTCGAAACTGTTATTGAGGTCGACATTTTAAATATCAATATTATACAGGGCATTTACCCGGAAATTCAAATTTGTGAAGGAGAATATATAGCAAAAGTGGTTTTAAAAGTAACAAATTAAAAAGCACTTGCCACTATCTTAAATACGAATGATAAAAAAGTTAAAATGGAACATATTAAATTATTTTTGAAACCAATCGAAGAAAATTATTCGCTAATATTTAAGTTAGATTCAGTGACAATTTTCACAGTAAATTTAAAATATCGCGTAAAACTATTAAAATACACTCTTAAACTTGAACGTTTAAATAATGAAGAAAAATTTCCCATTTAAGATATTTCTTTAGAATATAGTAATATATTTTATTTGTGAAACGATCAATTAACCGCAACAAAAAGTATTAGTCACGATATTCCAGTTACTTATCCAACTCCTATAAATTCTAATAAACATAGATTTTCTGAATTTCATCAAACTGAGATTGATAAGCAAATTTAGAAAATTCCCAAACAAAGCATAACACATTCCTTTGTTTCTCCTTATTGTAGCACTCTGGTGGTCGTACCTAAAAAATGAACGCATACGGTGAAAAAAAAAAGAATTGTAATGGATTACAGAAATTTGAATAATGTCACAGCAGATGATTCTTTTCCTCTACCGAACATATAATATAATCCAGACCAACTGAGACGCTCGACTTATTTCAGTCAAAATGACGACATACCAAAAATTATTTTTTCTATATCTTATAGTCATTATGAAGTGATATGAATGCCTTTCGTTTTAATTTCCAACATTCCAACCTTTAATGAACACCGTTTTAACTAGACTTCAGGGACTTCAATATTTCGTATACATAGATAATATCGTTATTTAAGTGAGTACAATAAACACACTGAACCATCTACGAACTAATAATTTGCTTCAACAACCTGATAAAAGCGAATTTTTGCAAAAAAGGAAGTAGTTTGTTTAGTTCATGTAATAAGTGATTAAACATAACTCCAAATCCCAAAAAAATTAAAGCAGTCTCTACTCATCCAGCTCCAAAAAATCATATATAATTAAAAAATAATTAGAATTAATAGGATATTAGAGTAAGTGTATTTAAAATTTTTTAGCTCTCGCAAAACCTCCAATGTTATTTTTTTAATTATTTTTTATTTATTATTTTAAAACAGAATGAATCATTTAGTTCAACTTCTAGCACCGAGAGAGCTTTTCAAACTTTTAAAACTATCCTCACAACCAATTTAATCGTATGTTAATTTTAAAGAAAAAATTATCCAATCTACTACTGCGTCTGCGGACTTCCAAGTATAGCATCACAAAACTTAATGGGGCAAGACGAACCAAATGACACACTCCTTCGCCTAGCAAATACAATTATGGCTTCAACTACATCGCATTCTCGTTCATCTAGGACTCCATTTGAAATCCGACCGAGGAAATCCATCAGTAAAAGTCCTTTCTAAATATAGACTCTGATAGACTTTTTGTTTTAGTTATTATTATTTGAAGATATTTCAACTTTGTATGTTTACCCATCTATCATAGATACATGTAATTTATATTTGGTTTTATACTTTAATTCCAGAATCGAACAATGACTGTAATCTTTATTTCGTATGACTTATTTTCAGACTTTGATTTAATGATATTTTAAATTTTGATAAAAAATATTTTCAGTATTCTTAAACGAAGAAGTGTTACATACATTTCGTGATATTTTGGTTATTACATTTATTTTACTATTTCTTTTATTTACCAGAATTAACTAATCTCTATTTGAATTATAAACTTAACATTACCTCTTCTATTTCTTCCTTTTAATCTTTCGTTAATATATATCAGTGTTCCCGACATTTCAATTTAAAATGTATTTGATGAAATTATCTTTATTAAACTCAGTACAATGGTTACCGAGTTTTTAATGGTGAGACAAATTCTTATTTCACACTCCTTAGGTTAAAAGAATATCTTTATAGCTGTGTTGTTAGGAAAGGTATATTTCCTTTTGTCTTCAGTGAAAAATATTCATTCCTAGCGCTCTGTTCATTCAAAGTAGGTTCAATAGGTGACTCTTTCTTTTTGTTCAATAAATTATAAATCATAACTAATTCACGTCACTCGTAATATTACTTGGACTTTGTAATTTGCATTTTTCAACCTTAATAACAAAATAGTTATAACTTTCGGTGCGTAAATTAAACTCGAAACGTTCTCCATCCATCCTGATTACGTTTTACGTGCAGGGAAGCTCGTATAAAATACATCCCCGGTATCAAACATTAGGACCGACATAACAATTCCCTTAATCTTTGGAAATAAGAAGGAAATAAATTTTTATTCCTCAGATATTTATTTACATAAATGAAATAAGAAATGGTTTTACTACTATTATTACATTAGTAGTATAGTTTTGGCTGACTGAAACTTTTTGATGCTACAATATTATATTGAAAATGAATTTACAAATGTCATAGATTATAAAGACATTGAATAACTTGTAGTCTTTTATACAAAGTTTGCCAGAGTATTAAATTACAAAGCATGAAGGTTGTCGATAATTTGGACAAAATTTAGTTCAGTTTTATGCTGCTCTAAAAAAAGCAAAATCATTTAGTACAGTCCATTCTATGTTCTTGAGTCATAAGTATTTCTTGCAACCTATTCACAATTTCTTTTAATTCTTCTTCACATTATCGGCTGCAGTAACTGTTACTTGGTGTTAGGAAAGTTGTGTTCAATATAGGTCGTCCTCTGCGCTTGATGATCTGCAAAATTTGTCTTTTTCCGCCCACGTCTCTTAGGAAGTCAGTGTTAGATATACGATCGGTAAATGGGATTCTTATCATTCTTCTGAAGATCTACATCTCAAACGCTTCCAATCTATTTAACGTGACGATCTTTAGTATAGTATTTCTCTACGTCATAAAATAGCATCAAATAGACGTAGCAATTGTGACAAAGAAATCACACGTCGTCACGAGTTGACATCAGTGGTCTGAACAGTCAAGAATCACGAAACGACATTGCTCTAACTTTTGATGCGCAAAAGTTAATGCGAAGCGAAAATTGCGTAACGCTGCAAGGCAATTGCCGGCAGTAATCATATTCGGCGATATTGTAGCCTAGGCGATGTTACTTGCTGAACTTTTGTTGGGCATCGTGATTACCAGCTTTAAGTATAGTATCTTGTAATGTTGCTTTCTCAACTGATAAGATTGAGCACATACGGTCAAGGACCTCCTTTCCGTCGTCTTTCTCAGCTAATGAAACTGAGCAAGTGCAGCGGGAACTGGTATAAGCAGCTCGCCATCCGTCGAACACTAGTACTCGACTCGGAACACTTCAATCTGGGAATCACGAGCGTAGCTTGGCCCAAACCGAAGAATATTATGCAGAATAGGGAACTGCATCAAATTGAGAGAAATTTATCTCTTTCTCATACTTTTCATATATTCTTTTGTGAATGATTTTCAGAAAGGACTTAAATATCTGGCTCGTAATAGTATTCTGTTTTTTCGGTGTTGGTAAGGATGTTGAGTGGTGTTTTTTTGATATTTGTTTCGACTTTTTTATTGCATTGCAGTTCAAAAAGATTCTCACTAGATATATTAAACTATTACTATATAAATCTTTAGCCTCATTAAGAAGCAATAGAAGTTAAACCTTCTAGTTGATCAGGTTTGTTTGGCATACAATATTGTTATAATCTATATTTTACACTACATCAAGCGAGACTTTATATAGAAAAATTCTGCATAGAAACCTAAAGATAAACCCTCGAATTCGGAGAAGGGACAATGGTTTTCTGAAACTTATCAAAATTTTCCGTTTTCGCCAATAAAATAACAAAAGAATTTTATCAATTTATCCTTATACACACTCTTTATTATCATTTTATATCAGCTATAAATTTAGAACATGTTGAAGAGTTTTAGTATATTTAAATCTCTAAAACCGTTACGATATGTCGTGAATTTTTGAAAGAATCTATGTAAACGAAATGCTCTTAAATTGTCAGGATACCAGTGATATAGAATAAGAAAGTCTTTATTAGTGTGATGATCTGTTTACTAAATAAGTAAACAACGGTTAGCTAAATTTCCCTATTTCACTCGTCACAATTCAAGTTTCAATTTAAGTTTACTATGGCTAAGTCAGTTTAATTTTACATTATTTTTGCAAATACTCACGTTATGGACAAATACCATATCCTTTGATTAGATGCACTTTTGATTGTACCACGAACTCCCACGGTTCAACTTCCTTGTTGGTTTCTTTCCTAGCAGGTTATTTTATCTTCTTGAATTTTGACTACATTCGTACACTACAAATTACTATTTTATGATACATTTGATTATCACTGATGGACCCTTATTTATGTTGTTTTGCTTGGCATTCACTAGACTGTTAGAGGTTGTTTTTTATTTCTATTGATGTTGAAGTCACCTATTTTTTCAGATAAATCTCGTTTCCCTGCTTATCATTCAAGTAGAACTTTTCATTTTATTCCCTTTTTATGGAAGTTTTCTCAGAATTATAATTCCGTTAATTTGGCATTTTTATTTTTTTTTCAGGTTGGGTCATCTATCAATTTCGAATTTGCGTCGACAAGTTATTTTGGGCCGTTTTGAACTTATTATTTCATTCTATTGTGTGGTAAACGTCATGTCTTAATTAGTTTCCTTTATGTTTTAGCTTAATTTTTCCCCCTGCCAGTGCTTGTTTGTGTTACTGTCGATATAAAGTTTCCCAATATACTACCTATCGAGTATTCTTTCCAGTTATTAGGGTTGTATAAATTCCACTTTTGTAACTTACCTTAGGAAAATCTAGTCTGCAGGGTCCACAAACTTTCAGGAAATCAATAATTGTCGCAAGAGACAAATAATTTTCGTTTGAATTAATTAATGAATGGCTTATCTAACAAATATATTTCACCCTACCGTTATTACAAGGAGCTCGCACTCGAACCGATTTTGAGCTATTTTTAATCTTTTGACGTTTGAAAGAAGAAGCGTGGTGCATACGCATGGCTCTTTGATGCAAATAAGGACGAGTTAATATGTCTTGACTTCACTTTTCCTATTTGAATCACCCAAAATGGCTGTACCTTAGGAAAATCTAGTCTGCAGGGTCCACACACTTTCGGGAAATCGATAATTGTCGCAAGAGACAAATAATTTTCGTTTGAATTAATTAATGAATGGCTTATCTAACAAATATATTTCACCCTACCGTTATTACAAGGAGCTCGCACTCGAACCGATTTTGAGCTATTTTTAATCTTTTGACGTTTGAAAGAAGAAGCGTGGTGCATACGCATGGCTCATTGATGCAAATAAGGACGAGTTAATATGTCTTGACTTCACTTTTCCTATTTGAATCACCCAAAATGGCTGTACCTTAGGAAAATCTAGTCTGCAGGGTCCACACACTTTCGGGAAATCGATAATTGTCGCAAGAGACAAATAATTTTCGTTTGAATTAATTAATGAATGGCTTATCTAACAAATATATTTCACCCTACCGTTGTTACAAGGAGCTCGCACTCGAACCGATTTTGAGCTATTTTTAATCTTTTGACGTTTGAAAGAAGAAGCGTGGTGCATACGCATGGCTCATTGATGCAAATAAGGACGAGTTAAAATGTCTTGACTTCACTTTTCCTATTTGAATCACCCAAAATGGCTGTAAGTTTTATATCTCAATTTGCGTTGTCCATAGTTTGGGATTTTGGTTTTAAAAGCTTAAATTATGCCGTTATTTGAGTTTAGTTGATTTCTTGCTTTATCTTTTACCTGTTTGGTGTTTGTGAATGATTTTTATAGGACTTAACCCGGAGACAGGGATTTCGACCGTCTCGCATGTTTCAACAAAGGAATTCTTTTGGCTTCAAATAACAATTTAGGGTAAGATCCATTAATTACAATGTTTTAAAACAATCTTTCACACATTATTGGATTTAAAAAAGTTTGAGCTCAAAATTAATCCTAACCGAATGAGTTTAATATCTATAGTATGGTGTTTTAAGTCTCTTTAATACCTAAACTGGCTGCATTAGTCTATTATTAGGTTTTATATTGGGTTTTAGGGCCATTTGTTTTTATTATATTGATTATTTTTTTTGTTGAATTTTCTTAGTATTGATGGCTCTTATTTTGGTAATGAGTTAAATATTCGTTTTATAATAGTAAGAATTAATTTTGAGAGTAGCCTTGCTATTTGTCGTAAAATTATTTACTATTTTAGTGAAAATTTGCTCTCTGGATGTGTTACTATAGCCCAACTTATCGAAGAATTAATTTATCTGATATATTTTAAAGAATATTTGAATTATATTCAATATGTTGGCCCCATTCTGGGTTTAAAATTGGTGAAAATAAAATTATGTAGCTTCGTAATATATCGGGTGGCTCGATTACTCCAGTACGAATTCCTTTTTTGTATTCGATTATAACGTTTATATATGTAAGACTGATTAAATTGAATTAAAATTAAAGAAATTAACAGCAAAAAGTTTATTTAGTTTTATTTAATTAAAAAGTTAATGGCCAAATATATACTTCTACTTGTGTTATAGTACAAATGATTATATTTTGATTTTTATTTTTGTTTTGTAGCTTAATAAAAATTGCGTCTATCATGGTCAGGTTTAAGATGATTTATTTAATCGTAATTAATGTTAACAAAACTAAGTATTTATAGTAACCAGTGGTCTCAAATCCTAATTATTACATATTTGGTTTTATTAATATTTTGAATTGTGGTGGTTAACTTAGTTGAGTAATTAATTATTTTGTAAAGTAAATCTTTTTCTATCCTATATTAAACTAAATATTGATGACCACCTGGAGTCGGACTGGATTTTTATCGTACGTTAATATATTTTTACGCTTACCTACAGTTCAACAAACTAAGCAGTATATTACTTTAAAATGTTTTTTTTAATTATTACCAATTAATTATTGATTAATTTTTATTTTATTTTTTTTTGATACTTCAACTTCACGATCATCTTCGATGTTTCTTTTAAATATGCAAAACGTTCAAAATTCTGAATTTAAATAAGTTGATAATTGATAAATATTTCTTGTCATCTAGGCGAAGTTAGATTAACAAATTCATTTGTTTTTTGATTTAATTTTTATGGGCGGTCTAAAATGATTTTTTAGCAGGTTTGTTTTACTGCTTTTTACTACTGATTTTCCTACTGGTTCTTCCTCATGGTTTGTCTTTTTTTTCATGTTTTTTTATTAATCTTTTGCATTTACTTTTTTTGTAAGGACATTCAACTGACGTTTCACTAATACCTACATACCATTACGCAGATGAGCAATGCTGCAACCTAATTTATTTTTATTGACATAAGTTTATTCTATCATTTTTTTGCAAGACATTGCGCAATTTTCCAGTCTTTTATCTTATGAACATAGAATGTACAAGTTTCGTACTGTTCTAGCGCCAGTAGGTAATAGAGTTTGATTGTATTAAATTTTATTTTACCTTGTTTTCTATAATATAACAAAAGTTAATTAATTTAATTGAAATTATTTTATCTTTGTCTACTACAATTTATTTTCTTTCCTTTTTTTCATTCCATAGTTCAATAATTATAAAGTTTCACAACTCTAAGCTAATTTAAAATTTCTTTAAAGATGAAAATATTATAATCATTTCAAGTTGGAATCTGTGTAATTATTTAAACTGAAGTTCCTATTTATAGTATATCTAGCTTTATATGACCAACACAGCAGGATTAAGAAGTTTTATTTAACCTACTTGTTTATTTGCGTATATATATATATATATATATATATATATATATATATATATTGGATTCAAATTCACTTTTGAGAGATCTCTACCTTCTAGGGCTTAATCGGCTAGCTCTAAGGCGGATGGAGAATGGTCGGAGTAAATTATTTATCGCCATTTATTTTGGACACCTAATGATTAAGGTAGGGACCGCATTTTAATAAAAGAAACAGGAAACTAACGAATGCAAAAAAGCACCAAAACTAAAGATATAATATCTATACATTAAATTTTATTATATGATACGACGATCAAGGGGTCAATTAAACTATTAGCTTACTCTTGATGGTTCTCTAGTTCAAAAGAACATAACTGTGTCAGTTGTTTAACAAGTTAGTTTAAAATTCTCAAAAAATCATAAGAATTGTTTAATAAACTTAACAAAATTATGTCAATAACATCAAGCAGAAGCTGATGAAATATTTTAGAGTTTAAAAGTGTGCACCTTACAGAAGCCAGAATATAACACTAAATCTGATTGCATATTGCAACAGATTCTCAAAAAGATAAATTCACATGATAATTAATTATGAAATCCAAAAAAAAAACGACAAGTTTTTAAATATACATGTTTTTTCAAGGCACAATACGGTTAATCGTTGGTCTATATTCAGTCCAGTCCAGATAGGTTTTATATTCCTGAGTCACATGGACTGCAGTTCTGGCAGTGGAATAGACTTCGGACGCCCAAACACTAGGATGGAACAGCAAGAAAGCCACCGGGGACCCAAGTTGTCCAAATTAAATCTAACAATAATGCAAAAACGACTGTTCCTATCAATTTATTTTTCTCTTCTTCCCAGAAGGACCTCTCGCAAAATGGCGAGAAAATATATAGGAAGTTTTATTTCAACACTAAAATATGTGCCAAGCCTTCAAAATCAAAAAACTAAAATTACTAAATTATTATATTATTTGAGAAATTATATCAATTATTAAGCGAATTATGATATGTCCAAAAAATTATCCAGATAAAAAAGGGGCTTATTGAGGTAAAAATTTCTTACAAGATAGGGTGAATTGGTTCTAATCGTAAAATTTGTTATTGTTCGGTTATTGTTGATACACGATTTTGCTTTTTTAGTCTGATAACAAGCCTAATAGTCTAAAAACAACTAACATATAAATATATTATTAATATTGTCTCATATTTTAGGTACTAGAGAAAGTCTTACGAGCCAAAAATATTAACAGCAAGGACAGTGGAAAAAATTAAGGGTTCAATATATTGTGATGTTAATCCTAATAAATAGAAAAATATTGCAAACCTTTACCTTTATTTATAAATATTCCCAAAAAAACAAAGTAGACGAAAAAGTGTCAAATTATAAAAATATAAACTTCAATTTAAATTTTTGATAGAGAAAAATAGAACTGTAACACGAACAACAAACCAGTCATAATAAAAAACTGAAAAGAAGTGGTTTTAGGTTTATGCAAACGGTCACAGCTCAAATAAAAATAATTAAAATTGGTTTATATGTTAAGCTCATTGACTGAAAATGTTCACTGAGCGAACAAAACCCACCACAACTCAGACTCGGATTCATTCATAAATTAAATTTCACTGCGTTTGCAAGGACGCTCAAGAAGTATTCTGGTAAATTCCAAAAAGTCATAAGTTCTTTTCATGCTCGACCAGAACGAATTCATATAATGAAAAATTGGCAAAATACATTGTTGAAGTTTATTGATACATATTTAAACATTTGTTTTACTTACTCCATTACTAACTATTAATTTTTAGCTTAAGATCATTTCAAAATTAAAATATTTAAAGGAATTAGAGTTTTGTTGTCTTTATTAAGTAATTTTTAATAAAATTATTTTACCATCGTTAGAGGGTATAATTATTTCTTCATAGCTAACTTGATTTTATATTATAATACGATTATAGAATAGTATATTCTACATTTAACAACGTAATTTTTAACTATTTCATAACTTATAGCAACTTTTTGAAATATATAATATTTTGAGGTAAATATTTCAAAAACGGTTGAAACAAACCGAAGCAACATACATATTTTTGGAAAGAGAATTTTAAGCTATATTTTAATATCTGATAACATACAGTGTGTTCCGTTTAAAAAAAATAAATTTATATAAAAAATACAATATTTATAGGCTTTGTTTTTTTTTTTAAACAGAAAAAAATTCCCGCAACTTAAGTATTTAAAGTTTTTTTCGAACTTCTGTAATAAAATTACCAGAGCTTATCAAATTATAAGGAACAATTCTGTTAAATAAACATATATAAAATTTAAGTAGGGTTGCTCCAAATTAAATTCAGTAAGTCAGTTTTTAGAATAAAAAGATAAAATTTTTAGGTAAGTTTTTCTTGTATAAACATTAATTTACAAGGAATAAATATTTTTTTACACTGCACTATATTTTTAAGAAAAATAGGGTTCAGAAAATAAATAATTTATCAAGCTAAAAAAATATTTATTATTATTGTTAATCGAAAAAGATAATAGTAAATTGGTCTCAAATAATTTATGGCAATAAGAATCTTATAATGATAAGACGTTTAAAAAGTTTTTAAAAACGATTTTCAAAGTATACATTCCTACTTTGTTTTAATATTTAATTTAGATATTTATAACAAAAAATCTGAGCAATATAATTAGTTAACACATCTCAATCCAGAAGTTATAAACCAAGTCTACTGGTATAAAATATTGCAACCAGCTTTAACAGCTCTAATTTGATCGCCGTTTTAATAAATTTCCCGTTTGAAATTCTTCGATGTAAAACGCTCTTTTCAGATTATTCTGATATCATACAATCGATATTAAAGAAGAGAATACTAAATGATCCTGGAAATGAACAAATGACGTATTTTACCTTTCCTTCCTGATTGATATTCTCGACGTAAGTTATTCCGTATTGAAATTTTTTGATAGGAAGTTTCAATAAGTTTTCAAAAGTTCCATTTAGTATGAACCTAAAAAGGTAAATGTTTTATAAAATGTAGAAAAAAATAATTTTATTGAAAGCCTTTGTTTAAACAATTTTATTTATTAACTTTCATTTTGTAAGTAGCTCATATTTTCACTAACAAAGAAGGTACCTGAAGTGTCCGGCTCTGATTTTAATGAAACTTCAATATGTTGTAGAGAGTACAAAAATAAGAGACACGTATTTTTTTATCTATAGAAATTCATTTTAACGGGATGAAAACCGCCCCTTAACTTCATCCCTCAAAAGGTATTTTTGAAATATCTCAGGTTTTAAATGAAACACTTTTACAAAACAAATTGAAAATTACTTGTTATTCGAAATGATGTTAAACTATCATATTTCACCCCCAAGGATATCATCCCTTATTTTTTATTAGGCTAAACCAAATATTTATGCACGTAATTTAATTCTATAAATTACGAAATTTAATGGAATTGTTTGAAAATATTTTTTTCATGAATACCATAAGAAACCTAAGTTGATTAAGGGTTTCGGGGTTTCTAAAAATAAACTAGAAAAAGAGGGTGAGCCACCCCCAAATACGTTTAACTTTCAAGTTCTAATTGACATATCTTTACAAAACAAAATGGAAACTACTTGGTAATTGAAGTGAGGTTATACTATGTTGTTTTAACCCCATGGATATCATCCCTTACTTTTTATGCGGATTAATCTTGTAATGCATTTATATAATTTAATTCTGGACATTACAAAATTAAACCAAATTTGTTGATAATATTTTTTATGAATACAATAAGTAACTTAAGTGGACGTGTTTCGGGGTTTCCAAAAATAAACTAGTAAAATAGAGTGAGCCACCCCCAAATACGCTTTTTTAATATCTCCAGTTTTAATTAACATATCTCTACAAAACAAAATTAAAATTATTTATTATTCGAAATGATGTTAAACTATGGTATTTTCACTCCTAAGGATATTATTCCTAATTTTTTATAAAAGTAAACCGTCATTTCATACATATATTCTTATTCTTAAAATTGTCAAACTTCAATTTTAGTAAACGTCACAGAATTAGAAATCACTATTTGTGATGTTATTATAATAATTTACCGACATGAATGCTTAACCAATTAAAAAGTTTATATTTTCTTATTAATTAAAAGAAAAAATTTCAGTAAGCTTGTAATGTTCATATCAATTGAAATTTAGTAATTTTAAGAATAATTATACATGTATGAAATGACATTCTTTGAATGATATCCTTGAGAGTGAAAATACTATATATTTATTTCATTTCAAATAACAACTAATTTCCAGTTTGTTTCGTAAAGTTATCTCAATTAGAACTTGAGGTTTAAACAAAAGTATGTGGGGGTGGTTCACCCTCTTTTACTAGTTTATTTTTAGAAACCACGAACCACGATAACTTAAGTGACTTATGGTTTTTGGAGTTCCACTAAATTTCGTAATTATTACAATTAAATTACGTGCACAAATATATGGTCTACCCTAATAAAAAATAAAAGATGATATCCTTGGGGTGAAAATATCATAGTCTAATATCATTTCGAACAACAAGTAATTTTCATTTTGTTTTGTAGAGTTATCTTAATTAGAACCTAAGATATTTAAAAAAAAACTTTGGAGGTGACTTACCCTCTTTTACTAGTGTGACGCGTTTTTCGTAGGAAGGAAGCAGCTCGTGCTCTTCGGATCTTCTTTGTTTAGGGCAGCGGAACATCGGTCAGTGGATATTTCTCGTGCAGACTGTCACCGGTCAAATGCTCAGTGCAGGGGTATCGGTTTGACGGTATCTACTTATATTCGGGATATTCCTGCTCTCTGAACTGATCAACGGTTTGACTGCCTGAAGGTCAAAACATCCATTCGGTGGTCGGTTCTCGGACGCCACCCTCGGGATTCATGTGGTCGAGGGCCCACTTATGCACCAGGCAACTTGTTACAATGGAGGAACGGCAAGCCAAGGGTCAATTGTGCGTATTAGTGCTGGCTGATGGCTGCCAATTGTTAAATGTAATGTTAAAAATGGGACTAGGTAATAAAACAAACGGTATAAAACATCCTGTATCCTGTATTCCATTCTTTTATAAAAAGACATGGCCTAAAACTAACTTACAATCTAAGATGGACAATAATGTAAACAAATAAATGGTCTGGAGGGCAAGCGGCGGTATTATTCGAGACGCTATTCACGTTAGCTCGTACTACACGGTTGCGACGCTATTTACGACGACTCGTACGCAAATTATCGCGTTTCGTATCTAAAATCCACGGACGCTGTTCACAGCGCTTTGTACTAAAATTCGACCGACGGCGGAATAAGCGGTATGTAACAATAACCCGGCATCGATTGGCGGCATCTCTACACGCGGCGGCGGCAATAGGCATCGGGACGACAGTTGTTAAGCGTCCTTATCAACGGACATCGGAGTGCACCTGGCGGTAAAACAAATTCCTGGTCAATACGGAAACAAAACTAAACTTACGGCATTCAGTGCGTGTGTGTATAGGTGACGGTAGGAAGGAACAAAAGGAACTGACGCTGCCCGTTCTTATAAGGATCCTCGACAGCGTCAGCAGGATGGATCGACATTGCCCGTTCTTATAAGGGTCCTCGACAATGTCGACCAATAGCGGTAGGAAATTAGGAAAGGAACCGACACTGCCCGTTCTTATAAGGGTCCTCGGCAGTGACGGTAGGATGACACAACATTGCCCGTTCTTACAAGGGTCCTCGGCAATGCTGGCCATTAGTGGAGTAGGACGTAAGGAAAGTAGTGTATGGTGAAACACCATATACACACAAGCCTAGCCTCACCTACATTGCTAGACCAGGAAGGCGCGGTCCGGCAGGCGACCCCGTCCAGTCCTTTTGAACTGTTGACCCGGGTGGAGAACGTGCAGTTCTCAGCGAAATAATGGTCTGCTCGAGCTTAAGTAGTCGGCCCGAGCTCCCACTACGCTGACGTGTGACGGCGTGCAGTGATTGCGCATATAATACTGCTGTATGTGGCGCGCGATTACTATGGTTGGACGCTCTGAAAATCTCGGAAAATTATATTTTCCGGTATAGCGCGGTAAATCTAATTATATACCGGTAATATAGAAACTTTAGGCATTCTTTTCCCGCAAGAATCAGATTTTTCGGATGTAAAATAAATAAATTAAATCTCGGCGAACATACTCATGCCCAAAAATATAGTAACTTCGTTACACTAGTTTGCTTTTGGAAACCCAGAAAGATGTCAAAATGAGTTAATTATGGTTTTCGTGAAAAAATAATTTCAAGCAATTTTATTAAATTTCGTAATTTTTAAAATTAAATTACATGTGCGAATAGATGGTTTACCTTTATAAAAAATAAGGATGATATTCTTGATATTCTTGGGGATGAAAATACCTTAGTTCAACATCATTTCAAATAACAAGTATTTTTCCTTCTCTTTTGTAAAGATATCTCAATTAGAACTTTAGATTTAAGAAAAAAAAGTATTTGGAGGTAGCTCACCCTGAAACCTATCAACTTAAGTTACTTATGGTATTCGTGAATAAAATATTTTCAAACAATTATATTAAATTTCGTAATTTTTAGAATGAAATTACGGGCGCGAATAGATGATTTATCCTTATAAAAAATAAGGGATGATATCTTTGGGGGTAAAAAAACATAGTTTAACATCATTTCGAACAAGTAATTTTCATTTTGTTGTGTAAAGATATCTCACTTAGAACCTGAGATATTTCAAAAATACTGTTTATAGGGGTGAATTTTAGGGGTGAATTTTAAGGGTGAATTTTAGGGGCGATTTTCACCCCTTTAAAATGAATCTCCGCAGATAAAAAAAAACGTGTCTCTTATTTTTGTACCCTCTACAACATATAAAAGTTTCATTAAATTCGGAGCCGGATACTTCAAATACCTTCCTTGTAGGTATTATTCCAGAACGAGGGATTCTGTAGGCCTTGAAAGTGATTTTCACTAATTTTTTAATATTTTTATATATTATATAGAGGATGAAAAAATGCACACGAAAGTGGGCAGTAGATGTAACGATATTACTTATAAAGACAATTAAGCCAGGCTGCTCAGGGAGTAAAAAAAATTCGTTACAGCAAACTGAGGCGGAATATTGTAGGTAATATCATAGCAAAAAAAAAACTATCACCCCTGGGGTGAAATGGAATTGATTTTTAGGGGTATAAAATAGAGTTTTCCGATTTCTGTTTAAACTACGCATCCTATCGTACAAAGTTACAGGTAATAAAAAATCTACTGCCTTTGTAAAACCCATTTTAACCCTAATCGCAAAATTTTCCGAGAGAAACGCAAAAATTCGTGCTTTCGGTTTTTAAATTTTTTCTTTAACAAAAATGATTCGATTAAGCTCACACTTGAAGAGAGTGTACTTTTGGATATGCTAAATAAGCCGAATTTTTTGTTCAAGAATTTTTCTATTTTTCCTTCATTAGTTATGGTATTACCCACAACATTCTACTATCAGTTTGTTGTAACGAATTATTTTTTTTTTCAAACCTCATTTTTACTGATATAAAGAGGCATGCGAAAAAGTAGGAAAAAAGAATGAAAGAAACAAATTAAGTTATACACAAGTTTATACTTGACCGGTTACAGTATCAAGTTCTTTGTGCTATTATTGCACACATTTCTTTCTGACACTTGCTTATGAACTTGACCCCAATTTTTCATAGTAAAATGATCAGACTTACACCTTTCTTATGTCTTAAAAAATTTTAGTTAAAGTCATCGTTTTCCAGTTATCTTAATATTTTCATTATTATGTCGAAAAATATCGTTTAATTCAACTTTGGGGAAATTTAAATCTAATAATTTATTATTAATTTATTTATTCCCAGGATAAATCTATTAATTAAAGGCACACAGTACCAATAATCATATAGATGAAATTATATCTTTTTAGATATTTAAAAAATATTGAGTAGGTACATGAGAGGAAATTAATTGTTCTGAGAAAATTTTAACTAGCTGAGAAGAACGAGACATAAAAGTATTTTAGCCATAGTACAATGTGAAGATACTCGAAAGAATGCAGATTGAGTTAACCTCATCGGAATGTGGAAGAATATTTTGGTTGAAAGATCTGGACAGTAAACAAGATTATTTACTATTTTAAATAACATTTTCAGCTCTCGTTGTTTACGCATTAGTCTATCGAGCACAATTTTAGCGGGAAGCTCAGTATAGCTTGGTTAGATGCTTTTTTTTTTTGTTTTTTGTAAATGCTATACATGAAGAAATTCATGTTATGCATTTTCAATTTTATTCAAGAACACATGGTAAAATGGTGATCAAGATGCATATTTCAAGTGTAATCGCACTAATGTACAATACTAAAGTGAAATAACTTTGATATTTGGAAAGTCAACCGAACATCTCTTGATGATGCTCTGGATCCTTAATTGAGAGTACAGTGCCTATATGATACCCAAATCCTATAGAATCATTATTACAGACCACTAGGTCTCTTATATGAGGAACTTTATTTAACATTATATCTCCTAATATGTAGCCAGAATCCATAGAATTTCTGCTACATGAAAATATCATTATTTGACCATTAGGTGTATTAAGTTTCATGCTATTACGTTGACATTACTCCGTTAGTCTAGCCAAACAGTATGAAAGTTTTGAAATCGCGCACTAAAGTTGTAAGCAACAAACGTGGCAGCGTCATCGTAAATAAGTGGCATACGTTTTACCTTACCAATTTTAATAATTGCAGCCGCATTTGATTATGTATGGTTTAGTGATTCCATCTGTTTTCTGTTTACCATATCGCTGCCATATTATTTGTTTATCATTTTAGTGCGTACTTGGGTTTACACAGTTTTTATATTCGTATTCTTTGTAAAAATTTTAAATCATCAGCAAAAAGTAAACATTTTGAAATTGAAAGCATTCTATCAAGTAATAAAAATACTGAAAAGAAGAGAATCTAGATGTGAGCCCTGAGGATCGGCAGGTAAAACCCAGACTTCACGGGATTTATACTTACTTATACGAACAAATTAACTACGCTTAGAGAGATAACTGAGCAAGGAACCTAATATTCCTGTTCTACTTAGTTTTGAGACTAGTACTCTATGATTAACTCAGTCAATACCTTGGAAAATTCTGAATAGAAGGAATAAACCTCAACATCTTGCTCTAAAGTACAGACAAGAAATTCGAGTATTCCAACAGGTTAATTAAGCCATTCTTTTAGATAAGAAACTGAACTACTATGTAATTATTTCACCTAACAAATGGACGATCAAATGCTAACTGTTTCTGACATATTTTAAATTTTATATCAAAAATGGCGTTTGCAGGCCAACAAAACTATGAATTACTCCATATGAAAGCTTTACTATTTAATTGGGGCTAGTTTCGTTTTAGAAGGAGATCTGCTTGTACTGTGTAGATATTTTGACAGTAAATAAATACGAGGTGATCAGAAGCTAATATTAATTAATAACTTGAAGACATCGTTAAAAGTCACTTTTTTAAAATGTAAACCTTATTTAACATTTAAAATAAGGGTGGCTTTGCATAAGGTTGGCGAAATGCGACGAAAGAAAACAATAGAATACTATATGTCACTATTTCATGCCAGGCATTTGCTGATAGATATCCAGATAAACAAAAACCGCTATGGAACAGTGTTAAACGAATATTGGCAAATTTCAAAAAATTTGGCACCGTCAAGACAAAAATGTATGTAAAAAGAAACCTACGCTCAATGATGAAAATGTTGAAATTGCAATTCTGGGATATTTTGCGGCATATTTTGTGACATCATTGAAACAAATTGCTCTATAAATAAGAAGGTTTTTCTCGATTCTTTGAATAACATAAATTAGACTAATGAAGCATAATTTACGAAAAATAGCCTTTTTAACACACAATTCCCATTTTTGGACTGAGTCAAATTGTGCAGCAGAATTGCGGAATTTTTAAGAAACTTGGTAATTTAACCTATTTTGTGCTGTAAGAAATGATAGAATAATAAAACCATGTTTTTATGAAGAAAACTTAAAATGGTCATTCAATAATAAGACAAAGAAAATTATGTCCCTATTTTAAATTAAGTACTAACTTTTGTTGGAGAAAGATATTTAAATATTCTAGAAAAGTTACAAATAAATATTTAAGCAATTTATCTCTGGTGGAACACAGGCAAATTTTTTACCAACACGATGGCACTCCACCACACAGAACCGTTTCAGTTACCAACTTCTTACAAGCAAGAATTTATGATAAGTGGATTGTTAACAATGGACCTTTTCTGTGGCCTCCCCGTTCTCTGATTTGACTTTCTTAGATTATGTTATACGGGGAACGATAAAAAATTCATTTATTTTAATGCACTTAGTTAACTAACTAACTCAAATATGCGAAAAATATTTGGAGGTTCAGAGTGGAAATTTGGAACATTTATTAAAATAGGTTATTTCCCTCTGTAGGTAAGCCGTTTAGCATTTTTACAATAAAGTAACGTTAAATTATCAATATTTCAAAAACTCTAAATTTTTTTAATAGATAACCTTATACCAACATTTAAAAACCTGACTTTTAACGATTTTTTTAAGTCAATATTTAATGTTGGTTTTTAATCACTCTGTATTTATTTATTATATTAGTTTTGATAGTTATGTTTAGGCCTGACATAAAATTTAACATATGTCAAAAACAGTTAGACTTAGGTAGAGTTGACGAAATATGTTTATAGTTTTGCGTAGATTCAAAAAATGAAATAACATATAGGGTGATCCATTTAAAATCCCCCGTATAACTGGAAGTGCTCCATCTTGAAAATATTTTAGCCAAATTTCCTCTATCAACTTTTGTAAATTGCCAATATTCCGAGAAATATATCGCGGAAGTTACTTTTCGAAACTTAATGGAAAGATTTAATCCTAGTAGTAACTTGAGTTACCCCATGGATAAAGTTAATAATAAAAAAACGGTCAAAGCTTGTACCAACCGCAGAAACCTCTTTGCTGCCTACGTGGATTATAAGAAGGCCTTCGACTCGGTGCCACATGAGTGGCTCAAAACTATATTGAGAATGTACAGGGTCGATAATAATTTTGTTTCCTTTTTAGAACGCATCATGTCAACCTGGAGAACTAGGATCCAACTGCAAGTGCCATCCAGCGACACCATCGAAACTAACACTATTCCGATACGAAGAGGAATATTTCAAGGCGATTCACTTAGCCCATTGTGGTTCTGCCTTGCAATGAACCCACTATCACGCCGTTTGAACTCCACCAGATACGGCTTTAGTGTTAGAAATAACAACGAAGAGGTAGTCAGAGTGAATCATCTTCTATACATGGATGATCTTAAACTGATGGCTGCTACCAGAAACCAGCTGGAACAAATGCTTAAAATTGTAGAGGAGTTCTCCGGGGATATCGGAATGCAATTTGGACTTGATAAGTGCCGTATTTTGAACATCGTTAAAGGGAAGATACAACCGGGGGCTTTTGAAATGCAGAACGGTGAAACTATAGCTGCAATGGAGGCAGACCAAACATACAAATATCTAGGTATGAAACAGGCTAAAAGAATTGACCATGGCACTATGAAAGCTGAATTGACAACCGAATTTGTCAGGAGGGTAAGGCGGGTACTACGAACTAATTTAAATAGTAGAAATTTGTTTAAGGCGCTCAACACGTATGCTTGCTCAGCGCTGAGCTACTCCTTTGGAATTGTAAAATGGAGCAGGACGGACATCCAAAACCTGCAAAGAAAAATAAGGACACTCCTAACAAAAGCACAAAAACATCATCCTCGGAGTGCCATTGAACGTACAATGCTTCCAAGACATCAAGGAGGAAGAGGATTGGTGGATATTGGTAAACAGCTCGATCAACAAATAATAAACTTACGTTCATATTTCCACAGGTTAGCGGACTCTTCCACACTACATCGAGCAATATGCGAGGCAGACGATTCAACGCCGCTACAGTTGAGGGAACAAGATATTACTTCTCACCACCAAACAGACCAAGAGAAGTTACAAACCTGGCTACGGAAGCCACTTCATGGACGGCATCCAAATGAGGTCAATCAGGACAATGTCGACAACTCAGCGTCGAACTACTGGTTGATTTCAGGACAGATGTTTCCAGAAACGGAGGGCTTCTTGTTGGCTATCCAAGACCAGGTTATTCCGACGAAGAACTATCGGAAGTTCATCATTAGAGATCCCTCAATAGAGAATGACCAGTGCAGATATGGCTGTCGAACATCGGAGACAGTCCAGCACATAACTGGAGGATGCCAAGCGTTTGCCGCAACCGAGTATAAGGAAAGACACGACTCAGCAGCTAAGATACTCCACCAAGAGTTAGCAGAAAAATTGAACCTATTACAGGTAGGAAAAGTGCCTTATTACAAATACAATCCAGAGCCTATTCTTGAGAACAACCAGTTCAAGTTATATTGGGACCGAACGGTTCTGACGGATCAAACAGTTGCTCATAATAGACCAGATATTATACTAATAGATAAAATTTCTAGGCGAACTACACTAATCGACATCGCTGTACCTAACAACAACAACCTAAGACCAAAATACAACGACAAGATCGCCAAATACAGAGATCTGGAGGTGCAAATCCGAAGACAATGGGCAATGAACAGCGTCCAAACGATTCCCATAATACTCTCAACAACTGGAGTGATACCAAAGAACCTCCTGCAGAACATCAAGGGACTGGGTCTTAGTGAGCATCTGTATAAACCTATGCAGAAAGCAACTCTCCTAGCAACCGCGCGAACCGTCCGAAAGTTCATGGGAAATACAGCAGACCACGTCACCTAGGACCCGATAACATGGAAAGGGTTCCCACAGAGCTTCATACTTCTGGTACCTTTGTGTACCTGGTATGAGTGAATATTCCCTGGAGGGAGTGCGAAGCCGTCTGGCTTGTAAATCAAAAAAACGGTCAATAAGAATAAGGAGAGACTCATTTTATTATAGATAATAAAATTATCGAGTTAGCAGTCAGTATTTGTTTCCCTGATATCAAACATCATAATTAACTATAAGTCAAACCACAAGAAAATAAAAATATCACCCTCACCACATAGAATATCATCAAGAATTACGTGACACTGATTTTGGAAGACGAAATTTTTCGGCATAATAAATATGCAGCATATAGTGTAGTGTTCTCTAATAATACTATTTCTAGATGAAATTAAGCTATATATCTACACAATATGCATTATTGTGCTGGTGAAAAGTAATATGTAGTTACAAAAAAATGATAAACCCCAATATAACCATCGTCAACTTCGGAAGTTTATGAATCAACTATATCTACGAAATATATGGGAGTAGGGAATTTATTCAAGAGTTTTTTACGGAAATATAAAAAAAAAAACACATTTATATTAATCCACTTATCGCAATAGAAGTTACGTAAAATAGGATCCTAGGTGTATGCATAACAGTAATACAGCGGATATTAGGAAGAGTAAAGGAAGATAAAAAAAATAATATATTTATATTAGAGGAACAATTTTTATTCTCAATCAGCTGGAAAAACCTGAGGTCCTCTGTTTTAACACGGTTGGAGGCAAAGCACTATCTAAGATCTCGTTAACTATTGGTATATAAAAAAAATATATACATTCTACAAGATATATCTAATTGTTATATCCGTAAATATATTGATTTTTAAATAAAAAATATAAAAAAAAAAATTTAATTTTATGCTTTGGTAAGAGGATTAATATTTTATCAGTATATTTAACTCAATTTAACCTAATTGTGATTTTTTATTGTTTGTATAGCACTAGGAAGATGAATACCTTTAAAAGTAGGTATAGGATATGATTATTAAAAATTAAAATTTGTTAATAGTTCAGTTATAGGAAACAATTCGTCGGGTATGTATTTTTTTTTATGTATGCACACTGATTACTTCGGAACGGCTGCACCGATTTGAATGAAATTTTTTACGTTACGTTCAGGAAGTTGCTGTGGTGGTTCCATATTTTCTTAGATAAAAGTGGTGCAGTAAAATCCAAGCTGGCGCTTACAATATGGCGGCCAAAAACATTTATTATGTTCGATTTTCTCCAAAATTGTACCCAATGAATCTGAAATTATTTTTATAAACTTCAAAATGGCGGATCCAATATAGCAGTCAAAAAAAAATATAATTTTGTCCAATTTTCTTCAAAATTGGTGCGGGAGAGTTTTCGGGGTTGCACATGACAAATCCAAAATTATGTTTAAAAAATCAATATGGCGGATCTAATATGGCGGACGAAAAAATTAATTTTGTCCGATTTCCTCCAAAATTGGTATGGGAGAGTTTTTGCGGTCTTACATAACAAAATTTAAATTGTTTTTAAAAATTCAATTTGGCGGATCCAATATGGCGGACAATGGGGAAGTTTTCAAGGTAGCACATAACGAATTCAAAATATTTCTTAAAAATTCAATATGGCGGATTCGATATTGCGGACAAAAAAATCAATTTTGTCCGATATTCTCCAAAATTGGTACGGGGGGTTTTCGGGGTCGCACATGACGAATCTAAAATTATTTTTAAAAAATTCAATATGGCGTATCCAATATGGTGGATAAAAAATTAATTTTGTCCGATTTTTTTCAAAATTGATATGGGGGAGTTTTTGGGATCGCACATTACGAATCTGATATTATTTAAAAAAAAATTAAATATGACGGATATAAGATGACGGATTAAAGATTCTACATCTCCCGATTTTGTCTAAAGTCAGTATTGTGGGATTTTTGTTAGTGTTAATTACGAATTCAAAATAATTTTTGAAAAACTCAATCTGGCGGAATCAATATGGTGTTCTAAAAATTTTACATTTTTCGACTTTCTCCAAAACTGATATAGAGGGTTTTTGAGGATGTAAATTATGAATTTAATAATATTTTTCAGTATTCAATATGGTGAATGCAATATAACGGACGAAAAATTTTATATTTTTCGATGTACGAATATGAAGTTAATTTTTTACAACTATTAGGTTAATAAGATACAATATGAGGGACTAAAAATTTTACATTTTCTGGTTTTATATAAAAATTGATATTGTGGGGTTCTTGGGGCGTATACAGATTCAATATATAATATAAAATATATCGGGCTAAGAAATTTACGTCTCAAATTCTTTAAATATTGATATTGGAAGGTTTTGGGGTCTATTTACCAGTCTAAAATTAATTTGAAATTTAAGATAGTGGATTTACTATGACAGACTCAATATTTGCTTGTCACAGTTTCATGGGTATTTGGAGAACTCTAAGAATCAAAGAATTTTTAGTGGTTCATTTTAGGGTCATTTACAATTCTGGGTAAATTGGGTACTTTTTTGTCACCTTGGAGTCATTGCGAGGTACACTAGTCTCGGTTAGCAGTTAGTTCAAATTTTTTATGAATACCATAATGAATTCAGAGCTAAAAATCGAAAAATAAAATTTTTATAAAAAATTGATCAGACTTCTAAAAGTGCGCTAAAAAGTGAAAAATAACTATAAATTTCTATATGAAATTGAAATTTTTGAAGTCGGCGACAAATTATTTCTAAATGAAATAAATAACTATTAATATATAGAAATTATGTTAAGAAAGCAATTACAAATAAAGTATTTTTAATCTGTTTATGCGAATTACATTTTGTCAGGTATTAGTTTGGCGCGACTTCAAAAATTTCAACTTCATATAAAAATGTATAGTTATTTTTCACTTTTTAGTACACTTTTAGAAGTTGGTTCAATATTTTTATAAAAATTTTAGTTAATTCAAAGATTTTAAGGCTAAACTAGCATCCGCCGTCGCGGCTTTGCCCGCATTGTACCTATATATTAACCAATATTTAGAATCAATAGGAGTCAACTCAGGACCATGAAAGGTTGTCTTCTTAAAGTTATTTTCAATTAAAGTAAATGATTTTTCGAGATAAGATATAGCTTTAAACCTTTCCAGCTATATCAAGAGACATGGATTAAAATTTGATTCTAATTAGTTTAGTAGGTATTTCGGTAATCTTTAACAAATAAAAACTCTCTTCTTTATGTAATAGTATAGATATACAGCAACCCTTATTTGAAATATTTGCTAAAGTACATCTCCATAAAATCTTAGATTTTCTTCATACTTCTTTATTCTCCAAATTAAAGGTGGTGTTTATAAGAAATGAGGTCCTATGAAATGCGATTTTTTCTTTATACTTCATTATCTCAAAAACTCTGAAGTTTAGGACAATCAGTTGTAAAGTAATCGAGTTTTATAATTACATATGGAATTTTAAAAAAATCAATTATAAAGTGCTTCACTTAAAGAAACCTAACTTCATTCTATATTCAGAAATAATTTTAAATTGTGTACATTTCGCAATTGTATATTTATTTCAGTGAATATATAGATATACATATACGCCCTAAACTTACTTCATTCATTCATTGACGCACTCTGAAAGATAACCTTTTTAAGTTTTTTATATCATTAAAAATCTTTATAATTGGAAAAGGTAAATTAATTAAAGGGAAATTAAAATGACCCATTCAACTTTCTACCTTTTTCGTTTTGTTGAAATATCAGTTGGATAAAGTTAAATAAGGTTGTTTGTGAATTTATATATAACTGAAAAATATTATTCATTTTATGTTTTCTTTCCAAGAATACTTTTTCTTAGAATGGCAGTAAGCAGACCTACAAGGATTTCTTTGAATTTAATTTATATAATTTAAAGTGAAACAAAAAATAAACTTAAGATATAAAATATAAGCAGAAAGAAATACACTAATTTTGTAATATATTCGTTCTTTAAGTAGAAAACAACCATGATAAAGTTGAACATTTTTTGTAATATAAAAACCCTACTATTTTTTCCAAATATTTTATTTAAATGAAACTTTAGGCCAGCAGACTTTTGGAGCAAGAAAATTTGAAGATTGGGACACAAAAGTTGCTTATTCACTTTTTTTAAAAGAAATCTCCACATAGTATAAAACAAAGTTCCCAGCTTCATCTGTTTTTTTTATCTGTTTATCTGTGCACGATTTTTCAGCAATAACTAAGCATATTTTATTTTAGGTTTCACTAATGAATAGAGTGCTTCACAAGGAAGGTTTAGGAGTATAATTGGTAGATATTTTATGTGAAATGAAAGCCGAAAACAATCAATTATAGTAGAATTATCTCTGCATGCGCTGGGTAAATGAAAATTTAAACAGTATCATAACACAAAACCAGCGCAGCAAATAGGTAAGAATGAGATCATAAAATATCAAAGTATAATTTCTAGACAACGGTCTTTGTTGAGGGCCGATATCTAATATGAAATAAAAGAAAGCTGACTTTAGAGATAAGAAAGAGAAAAAAAATTGAATTAACGAAAACTATAAGTTCATGGTTGAAAGTAGATTACTATAACACCACTTTACAGTCAATTTGCGACTGTGATGTAAAAAGAGTCTATGTCAGAATATTCCTTTTCCTTGTTTTTATTATATCATGTAGTATGAAAATTCTACTAGAAGATTTGGGTATCTTTTGGTACTGGCGAAAAGAGTATATAAAGGATCCAGATGGTCTTCGTGGAAACTTTAGTTTGAGACACCGTTGATATAACTTGATTTATTTAACAAGTTATCAGATTTTGAAAATAAAAAGATATAAAATCAATTCTGTTTGTGAATAAAGACCAGCCGTCCGAAACAATATTTTAGCCAGATTCACTCGTAAACGGTCATGATTTTTTCATACTTGTAAAGGGTGTTTTTTATAGAGGTATAGAACTTTTAAATGGAATAAAACAAAGATGAATTTTTTAAATTGACATGAAATTTCCTTTATTCGAAAGATAACCTTCTGGCATTATATTTTAAATATTACTTCTGGCATATGACCGCCACGGCTGGCTCGGACGTAGTCTAATCTGGAGGTCCAATTTTCGATGACTTTTTTCAACATTTGTGGCCGTATATCGGCAATAATGCGGCGAATGTTGTCCTCCAAGTGATCAATCGTTTCGAGCTTATCGGCGTAAACTAGGAACTTCACATATCCCCACAGAAAATAGTCTAGCGGCGTTAAGTCGCACGAGCTTGGAGGCCAATTCACGGGTCCGAAACGTGAAACTATGCGGTTACCAAACATTTCCTTCAATAAATCAATTGTGGCACGAGCTGTGTGACATGTTGCGCCGTCTTGTTAAAACTACAGCTCCTGCACCTGATGGTTGTTCAATTGATGAACGAAAAAGTCAGTAATCATGGCTCTATAGCGGTCACCATTGACTGTAACGTTCTGACCAGCATCGTTTTTAAAGAAGTACGGACCAATGATTCCACCAGCCCATAAAACACACCAAACAGTCAGTTTTTCTGGATGTAACGGTGTCTCAACATACACTTGAGGATTATCATCACTCCAAATACGGCAGTTTTGTTTATTGACGTATCCATTCAAACAAAAGTGAGCTTCATCGCTAAACAAAATTCGCTTATGAAAATCGGGATCAACGGCAATCTTGTTTTGGGCCCATTCACGGAATCTACGCCTTGCTAGGTGATCGTGTGGCTTCAATTCTTGCACGAGTTGGATTTTGTAAGCACGCAAACCAAGGTCTTTCCGCAAAATCTTCCATAAAGTGAATGGACACATATCCAATTCCTGTGCACGATGGCGGATAGACTGATTCGGGTCTTCCTCTACGCTACGCTCTACAGCAGCATTGACTTCTTCTGTACGCACTGCACAACGTCTCTGTGGATGCGTATTATCCTTTAGAGTAAACATGGTGCGAAAACGTTCCATAGTTAATCGAATTAATTGCTCTGATGGACGATTATGTTGACCGTAAAATGGACGTAGTGCGCGATACAGAACCATGATTTTCAAAATAAATTTGCACAATTTGGAAGCGTTGTTCAGGCGTCAGTCTATTCATGTTGAAATGCCAAACCAAACTAAACATAAATCACTTGACAGCTGACAAAATAGCCGCCAGTTAAAAAAGTGTTGCCAACTTAAAGTTCTATAACTCTATAAAAAACACCCTTTATTTTGAAAGTTCAGAACTAGGTTGATTTATTATTACATGTCTATTTAAATTGTTTAATATCAACTTTATCAGCTTAAGTAATAGTAATATTAGCATTTTGTAGAAAAATAAAAGAAGCAAGTAACTACCTTTCTTACGTTTTAGCACCGTATTTTACAATTTCCCAGCTAAGCTGGACCCCATTAATGTTATAATATTTATTAAAAAGTCATTTTTTTTTTCTAACGCGTCACATATTTTTAACTTTTGTAGGATGTAGGATTACAAAATTAATCCGTTTTAAATTTTACTTTTAAAGAGACTAACATTTTCTTTTTAAATCAAAATTTCAGTAAGAAATAAATAAATCTTTCTGCCGTATTTAAATAGTTTGTTATATATATGTAATTCTCCTTTCAGGCAGAGAATATGAAAAATATATATACACACAGTTTATTTCCTGCAAATATCGCTCTGGTCCTCTCTCCATACGCGTTTCGGTCACCTCATGATCTCGTCAGTGGAGCTGTATCGGACCGAGAGCAACATTTGCAGGAAATAAACTATTTGTATATATATTTTTCATATTCTCTGCCTGAAAGGACAATTACATATATAACAAACTATTTAAATACGACAGAAAAATTTCTTTATTTCTTACTGAAATTTTAATTTTTTAAAAATTTCACGTTACTCCAGTGATTCATAGATGTCATTCGACTGGCGATATTTTTCAGTCTGACATCGAAGTTGGTAGATGGCAGATGCAATATCCTGCCGACATACCTTGAAATTTATGGTTCATATATCAGTTATTTCCTGCTAATATTGCTCTCGGTCCGATACAGCTCCACTGACGAGATCATGAGGTGATCGTATCGCTTATGGAGAGCGGACCAGAGCGATATATATATATATATATATATATATATATATATATATATATATATATATATATATATATATATATATATATATATATATATATATATATATATATATATATATATTCATATTCGCTGCCTGAAAGGAGAATTACATATATTACATTTTTTTGATATGATATCTGTCAACAAATAAATAAAATCAATTTCATTATTAACAAAATCTATAAGAAACATTTTTTTCACGATTTCTATTGAAAAAATAGAATATCAATTAATTTATTTCAATCAGAATAATGTTATTATCTGGAAACCAAACAGGTAATTTAAAAATATTTTTAACTACAAATATCACTGTGTCTTTGATAAATTAATGAACATTTAGAAATTCCGTGCTTAGAAAAGGACACATGCCCACGGTTTTTAAATAAGCTATTCATAAAATATTGAAACATTTGAATGCCCAATATTTATGGCGAAGTTTTATTTTTACCTTTAAACTTTGTTTAATCTGTTTGACTACTAAGAAGACAAAGAAGGCAGAAGATATATATTCCTCTTGAAACAAGTTATCAAAGGCAGTATCAAAAGCACTTTCCATGAACTGATTTACTAAATTAAAAATAAATTACTAAGCAACAACTTTGCCAAATTCTCATTTTAATATTTTCTTGGATTCAGTTCCTCAAATCACTAATTTTAGTGTTTTTAATTTTTCTATCAACTGGTTACTGGTTGTACAGTTGCAAGGAAAAATTACAATTACAGCTCTTGTTTATTCTAATCGAGTGAACAACAGATACTTTGTTTTTGGCTTGTATATCATAGTCGCATGAGATATCAGGTTGACAAAATTAAAATATATTCGAGATACATCTATTTGTAATTTCTGTAAATATATATTTAAAAACAAATTATATTAAAAAATCGCAATATTTATGGGAAGAACAGTATAAATGGCGCTGTCTGGTAGATGATATTTTTACAAAACTGGCTTTTCAACTTTTCTAAAGCTTGTTTTTATAGAAATATTTTTTGCTGGCAACAACAAAAAAAAATGTAGCAGCTAAATTTACTTCAAGTGTTTTCGAATAATCTTTGGAGGTGTGTTGACCCAAAAAAATAAAATACACCTACACATACAAGAACACGTTTTTATGAAAATAACCTGTTTATGTTATTCGAGAATTTTCCCACTTATGAAAATTCCAAATTTATTTCTTTTACCAATCGGGTGTTTATTATTGTATTTTCTTGAGATTAGATTAGCTAGTTCGTGTACATAGTTAATATATTATATGGTTTGGATCGGTTTCGGCTTCAAAACCTATTATAAATACGTACACAGTAGTAGTAGACTCTTTCGAGGGAGCAGGCAGGATTCTGATCAAGCTATGGGACAAATGACCATCTTCTGACCGTCAGAGTTCGTATCGAGAAATGTATTGGGTATAATAGACCACTGATGCTTGTTTTCGTTGATTTCGAGAAGGCCTTTGATTCAATAAATCAGTGGAAACTTCTAGAGGCATTAAGCGAAAGTCGCAATTATCACAAACATATATGAGAATGCTAAAGCAAATGTCAGAATATCGGCAAATCAATGCACAGATAGATTTAATATGGCTCAAGGGTAAGGCAAAGTGACACACTTTCTCCAAAATTGTTTCTTGAATTGCTAGAGAGTATGTTGAAAAAGATAAATTGGGATTCAACAGGAATCAACATCGATGGCGAATTGATAAATCATCTCTGTTTTGCAGACGATATTGTGTTAATAACAGACAATATACAGGAAGCACAAAATATGTTGGATACGCTAAACGATGCCTCAGAAAAAGATCGGTATTAGGCGAGATAATCAGACCCACTAAGTCCAGCGAAGAATAGGTTTATCGTGGGCGGCATTCTATAGACTCAGATATATATTGAGATCTAATCTTCCTATATGCTTAAAAAGAAAGATCTTTAACCAGTGTGTCTTGCCTATTCTCACGTATCGAGCTGAGACCTTACTTTGACAAAAAAGAACATTAATAGAATACATGTCATGAAACGAAAAATAGAACGACTAATGTTGGGATAGAATACCCAATTACATCATAAGAAACCAAATAGGAGTAAGAAGCGCTGTGAAATATATCTTATATCTTAATGGAATGGGGCGGTGGATAAAGAAACTTGTGGAATGGAGGCCAAGACATGAGGCCTATAGAAGTAAAAGACGTCCTAGTCGGTGAAGTGGCTGGAAATTGGATACAAGTGGCACAAAATAGAAAGAGATGGCTGGAATTAAGAGAGACTTCCGTTCAGCAGTGCACAGGTATTGGAAATTAGCTTTCTTAGTATTGTGGAATTTTTAAGGCCCCAGTGCCTTTTTAAATTTTTGTAGTCAGACTTTTTAAAATTTTCATAGACCTTTAGAGAATGTTTTCCATATATACACAAACACTATATGTCTGCTGTTGATTATTGAAAAGTCTCATTAGCCACCCTCTGGCTACAATTGTTAGTGAATCCAAAACATGCTGGAGCTCGATGTAACTGTTTATCTATAAACGGCTAGCAGCATACACGGTAGATCTGCTGTTAAGAAAGGAGTTCCAATGATTACCTTCTGATACTACCTACTAATTAAACCAAAAAGTACTGAAAATCAATATTATTATTTTTTTGAAAATAGCTCGATATGTCTTTTATGATAAACTCAAAAATATTAAATGTGTTGCGTAGTAGTAGATATCTGTTAGACTTTCGACATCTATACTCTTCTTTTATTTTTTTTGTTGAATGTTACAAGGTTTCAACTTCGCTGAGCTGGTCGGTAGGACTTCCCAGGAAGGCATATCTTGTCGACAAGCACTATATACAGCTACAATAGCTAGTTCCAAACCCGAATAAGGAAAGAGGGAAACACTTACACATATACATTTTACACACTCATACACAAACACCATCACATACGCCTACATTCACACCCACAAACATACACACACATACCTCTCAAACATTACTAATTGAACGAATGAATAAATAAAAAGTGGTGACAACTCACCTTCGACACTTTTGATATCTTGTTGTCCTTTGCTGGCATGACTTCCCAGTTTGGTAATCCAATATTTACACTACTAATCTTTCGTCCGATATGACCATCTGTTACCACTTCGAAGTTATTCTATGTACTTGAAAGTTATAATTTTGGTCTAAAAAACTACATATGGCTAATATAAATCAACGAGTCAAGGGTAAAAAGCCTCTTTTCGGTATTGAACTGATACTATTACCTATGTATTTTCAAACACTTGAAATTCAAATGTATTTTCCTTTATTAAAACTATTAAGCATTTTTTATCTACAATATTTCCCTTATTGTAATTTTTATCAGTTTCTAAAACAGGCATCGTATAATATTTTAATTTATTTCAACAAGGACGGTAACCAATTTTCTATTCAAAATTTGTTTAACATGTTTGCAATATATTAGATGACTGAATTTAATTGTCCTTCAGTACCTTAACAAATAAAGGCAGAGCACGATTTATTAAGTAAATTAAACGTTAATATAAACAATTCTATCTAAGCAGACAAAAGTCTAATTAAAGCCGATTACGTGTATAATAGACATATGCTATTTAGACTGAGAAATATAATTCAATAAATGAATCTACTTCGTCTCCACTTATACACAGAGAGCAATGCCTTGAAGATTGTTCATTATCTCAGTTGCTTAGGATATTTCGGAACTGAAACTGATGGCTACTCATGTGGCTTTGGAAGTTTACGGACTTGTTTTGAAACTCAATTTCCCTTTCGAGATGCTTTTGCTAAACACAGAGGACTGGAAAAAGGAGCAAAATTTTCTGAGATGGTTCGCAGATAGAGCACGAGAAGATGAAAGAGCTGGAGTCAGGATGTTTGGTAGGAGCACGGGAGTCAAAGAGTTTATTTTCTTTATCAGCGTGCAACTGTATTTCAAGCAGAAATTTATAATATTTTTCAACGTGGGCATCTCTTTGAAAGCGGCATAACCAGGAATAAGACAATAAAGTTATGCTCAAACAGTTAAACTGCAATACTGACACTGAAAAATAGTGTTGTAACTTGGAGACTGACGCCTGAATAGTCTGACGGGGGACGATTCGGGTATACACGAGAAAAATAAATCGGATGGCTTGATAAAGATAGGGTCCGTGATTTTACCATAAGGACCCAACCAATTCTACCTATTGCAATTACCGTCAGTCAACGGGAACTAAAATAGCTGCTAGAAAATTAGTTTATTTAATCCTGGAAGGTCACTCTTGGCATGAGTTGTGCCAAAGAACATATAACTGGGCCTAATACACGACTTATTAGGTAGCCCCTCTACTTGGAGAGAGTAAAGAACTGCGAATCATGGTGTTACTACTGATAGAATATTTCTACCTGCGAGGTCAAATTCATAAGATTGCTACCATGAATGACCCGATATGCATAAGGTGTCTAAAGGGGATAGAACTGTTAACCATATCTGCAGAGAGTGCCCAGCACTCAATGGACTGAGACAATGACATTTCGGAGAAACAATATCAATAAACTGCTTGGATACACAGAGATGATCGACCTCGAATGACTTGCAGCTAAATCGAGATGAAAAGGGTCCAGCGAGGTCTAGGCATCGAAGATCCAGTGTCACTACTTTTTATTCGTTTATTAATTAATTATTAAATTAACTTTAACTTCAATTTATGAATACGAAAAAATTAAGTTTTTAAATGCAATGATTTTCCAAAATAGTTCTAGAATAGTAGAGTATTTCATAAAGTTGTTGCAAATATTGAGTAGTTCTGATCAATGACATTTTAATTAAAGTCTCCAATATTATAACAAAGTTATTTCTAGTACTGCCTATGTGAGCATCTATATTTTTATTATGTAGAATATTTCCTTGTAGCCAAGTGGTAAAAACGTCAACCTTCGAGGCGAATCGGTTTGAAGAATGGTAGTTCGAGGCTAGCTGCAGGAGCAAATAATTTTATGAAATATCTCGTCTTTTGGCTGGCACGTTACTGACCCCTTGGTCGCTGAGATAATAAAATAACGACTCTATTCGGAGAATTGGGATCGACTGGGGCAGTAGATCTCTTACTTAATACACAGTGTAAATAATGCCGCTAGGTAGAAAGCAACCGGAAATCACTATGTCGATCACAATTCTCTAATATGGCGGATTAGGAGTTGGGGCCGGCCATATACGTCTCGTATGGATACGACCTAGCGATTAACTGGGAATGAGGTACAAATTTACTTAAACTTGTGGCCGGTTTGTTTGCTTCTTCAAACGATTCTATTTAACATACAGAGATCTTCAATCTTCCAACAATGGGAACAATATTCCTGATTTATAACCGATAGAACTGTAGAGTTTTTTATATTTATTTTTATATAATATAAACACTTCCGCCACAGCCATCAGTATAACAGGACGAAGAACAGCATTATAATTTTTCAAAGCCTTTATTATTTTTCATCAAGTGATACTTTGTAGAGTCTGAGGTAAGCAGTAAAGTTGTTAACTCAAAAATGATTTTTAAACTTTTCTCTCACAGTGACATTTTGTATGTCAGAACATCTTGTGTACTTTCCTCTACCCTAAAGACATAAAATGAGTTTTTTCCCGTTTCCTATTATCCACTTTCTTTTTTACTGTTTGGCCTTTTAAAAATTTAAGTTAGTAACTAATAATTGCAATTTATGACTTAAAAAGTATTAAAGGTTTTTCATAACTTGAAAGAAAGAAGTAATTATTTCAATCTCTTTACAGATGTTAAATCATAAATTATTGTGGGTGGTCTGGATGGTAAGGATATGCGGATTATAGAGAATCTATATTGGCGTCAGAGAGCAGTGTTTCGAGTTAATGGCGAGCTTGCCAAAGAATGACAAATTCAACGAGGCGTTAGACAGAAATATATTCTCTCTGCGCAGCTGTTTAATTTATATTCGAAAAAGGTTTTTAAGGAAGCCCAATATAACAAAGTATTTGTGATTAAAATCAACGGTGAGCTAATAAACACGATTCGTTTTGCCGATGATACGGCCGTCATAAGTGATAGCCTTCAGGGTCTACAACTCTTAGATTCTGTCAGTAGGGTTGAGTAAGAAATGGGACTCAACATAAATGTTGCTAAAACTAAATTTATGGTTTTCAGTCGTCTACCATATCCAGACGCTTGGCTACTGATAAATGGACAAATTATTCAAAGAGTCTCCCAGTTCAAGTACATTTTATGTTATATTACTGAACACCTTAACCCAGATAAAGAAGTTAAATGCAGAATCGAATCAGCCCCCATAAATTTTCTAAAAATGAGATCGCTCGTCTGGAATTACAATCAAAATTTAAAAGTTTGCCAAAGGATGGTTGAATCTTGTCTCTGGTCAGAATTGTTGTATGGAGTGGAGGTGTGGATATTGAAGGCTGCCACGATCAACCGTTTGGAGGCATTGGAGATGTTGTTTCATAAGCGAATGCTTCAAATACCTTGTGTAGTGATGCACACTAAAATGGCGATTTTTGATCAGGAAGATGTCACTTGTGAATTTCTGACAACCATAAAATGCAGAAAACTAGCATACCTTGGTCATGATCTCAGAGGAGATCGGTACAGAATTCTGCAACTGAGAATGAAGGGTAAGATCGAGGGCCGTAGAAGTGCTGGAAGGAAGCAGGTCTCTTGGCTTAGAAACATCCGAGAGTGGACAAGAATAGACAGTGCTGAACAGCTATTTAAAATAGCAGAGAACTGTGATCAATTAGCCATTGTAATTGCTAACATAAGGAGGACTTAACATGTCACAGATATTCACAGAAAATGTTTAAATTAAAATTAATTAACTAGAATAGTTATTAGCCTATTAAAAATAAAATTTGTCTTTTTTACCGATGGCTTACTCATATTAAAAGAAAACTCTTTTTAGTTATATATATATATATATATATATATATATATATATATATTTAAAGTTCTTAACTTGGTTAATTTTTTGTTATATGTGTCTATTTAATCCGTCTGTTTTTAACTTAGATCAAGTTTAAAGTTAGATCAAGTTAGTGAATTGTGAAGTTTATTTCCTAGAAAAAACACTTGAACAGTACGAAAGCAGCTTATCGTCCAACTCAACTATCAGATTGACACGTTATGTATTTAGGGTAGTTAAATGCTCAAAACAAAGTTAGATCGTGCAAATATTTTTGCCGTGCTCCGAGTCCCCAATTCAAGTAAAATATCGCGATAAACGATCTAATGTGAAAATATGAAGCAGTTCGTGACTGCACAGAAAACACATATGGACATAAAAATCAATAAGCATTAATAAAATTAATCATATATTGGAGTTTTGAAAATTTATCAGTGTCAAATTTCAGGTGCAAATCTCCACTTCTAGTAAGCTGTAGTCCTTTTTTTGGAACGTAAATTTGCGATCGCACTGAATTCATGCTCAGCCAGATATAATGAGGGGAATGTAATTAAAAATTTTTAAACTATATCTCACAATCCTGGGTCCAGTTATTGATTTTTGGAGCCAGAACTTTTAGTATCCGTTTGTAAATTTTACTTTCAGTTCCTCATCAGTTTTAAGTTCTACCAGTTATTTTAAATTTGATGATTCTGCTGTATCTACATTTGGGAAAGAATCTAAACCCAAACTTGTCTATAAATATTCAGATTATTCTGGAACTTCTCCGTGAAATTAGAATAATGGGTTGAACTTTAAAAATATATAAATAAAAAGAGTTTTTTATAATTCGAGTTTCCAACTGGTAAAAACGAAAATTTTGGGATTGAAGTAATTACTATGTTCATTACTATAAATATTTAAAACTTTTTAAATAATAAATTGCAATTTTCAGCTTATAACTTAAATTTTTAAAAAATGAAAATAGATAGTAGAAAACGAGGAATAACTTCTTTTATGTTTTTGTGTTAGAGGTAAGTTCATATATTGATCTGACATATACAAAATATCATTGTCAGACAAAAGTTTAAAAATCAATTTTGAGTTAACAACTTTATTGTCTACCTCCGACTACAACTATCACTTCATAAAATCTAACACTGGTTTGGAAAAATTATAATACTATTGTTCGTCCTGTTATGCTGAATATGTTTATAATTAAAATAATTTTTTTCCGTTAAAAGACAAAATGTAAAAACTTTACAGTTGTTAAATCACAAATATCATCTGAGTGAACCTAGGCGATCCCTTCAGTATCAATTCTTACAAAAATGTAATGTTATCTAATCTTAGTGATATTTAGGCTTAAAATTTTGTAACATTTATAAGAGTTTTTCATAGAATGTCATTTTTTTCTATCGGTTATAAATCAGGAATATTGTTACCCTTGTTGAAACATTCTTGTATGTTAAATTAAGTCTTCTATAGAACTAAACAAAGAGGCCACCAGTTTAAGTAAATTTCTACTCCATTCTCAGTTAATTGCGCCGGCGTATCAGAAAAATGAATAAATTCCTAACATTTCATTCCATTTAATCCTAAGTTATTTCAGGAGACTTTTCCTTCTCGTTCCATACCGAATTCCGGTGTTGGCTACGAATAAGGTTTTACGTGCTGACGACTTGTCTCATACGAAAGTATATGGTCTGCACCAACTCCTAATCAGCCCTATTAGGGATTGTGTTCAACATAGTGGTTTTTGGTTGCTTGCTAAGTAAGACTATAGTATGTATTAAATAAGAGATATTGTTACTCTTCTTAGTCGATCCCATTGATCCGAAGAGAGTCGTTATTTTATTATATCAGCAACTTAAGATATCTTCGATCAGTAAAGTGCTAGCCAGAAGACAAGATCTTTCATAAAAACATTTTCGACGACAGCTAGTCTAGAGTCATCAACTATCAATCCGATTTGACTCGAAGGCTGACGTTCTAAACACTGGTAAGGAATAAAGAAATCTATTTGCTGTATTTAAATAGCTGTTATATATGTATTCTCCTTTCAGGCAGAATAAAAGGAAAGAACACAAAAATACCAACAGTTTATTTCCTGCAAATACTACTCTGGTCCTCCCCCATAAGCGCTTCGATCACCTTATGGTCTCGTCAGTGGATCTATATCGGATCGAGAGCAACATCCGCAGGAGATAACTGATATATGTATGTCGGTAGGATATTGCAAACCTACCACCTACCGACCTCGATGTTAGACTGAAAAATATCGCCAGTCGAACGACATCTATGAATCACTGGAGTAGTGAAACTTTTTTTAAAAAACCAAAATTTCAGTAAGAAATAAAGAAATCTATTTGCCGTATTTATGCAATATCTTACCGACATACTTGGGAATTTATATTTCATATATCAATTATTTCCAGCGAATGTTGCTCTCGGTTCGATACAGCTCCACTGACGAGACTATAAGGTGGTCGAAACGCGTATGGAGAGAGGACCAGAATACTATTTGCAGGAAATAAACTGTTTGCATATTATATTCTTTTCTTTTCTCTGTCTGAAAAAAGAATATATATATATATATATATATATATATATATATATATATATAACAGCTATTTAAATATGGCAGATAGATTCCTTTATTTCTTACTGAAATTTAGATTTTTTTTTTAAATATTTTTCACTACTCCGGTGATATATAAATGTCGTTCCATTGGCGATATTTTTCATTCTGACATCGAGGTCCTGCGAATGATGCTCTCGGTCCGATACAGCTCCACTGACAAGACCATAAGACGGTCGAAACGCATATGGAGAGAGAACCAGAGTAGTATCTGCAGGAAATAAACGGTTTCTATATTATATTGTTTCCTTTTTTCTGCCTGAAAGTAGAATACATATATAACATAAGTTTATGTCCGTATCATTTTTAGAACTAAAATAGGGAATTTTAGTCTTGTAGAAACGGATTGTCAGTAAACATTACTCTCATATAAAAAAGTTCAGAAAGCTCCAGAATTATGGAATATCTTCATATCCGATAAATGCCGACAGCACTGTTTCGTCCTCGTTGGGACTCATCAGGACATTTTATCTGGTAAAATTCATCATTCGGCAGTCGTACCGTACTTACTCTTTTCAAGCCGAGAAAACAGTGTCGAAAAAGACGACCTCTATCCTTTTCTGAAGCATGTTTCGTATATTGATGTTGATAGATTTCTATTTTTATTTTACCACGGTACAACATTGTTTAGTGTGTGTTATTCTGATGTTATTGAATAATCCGTCGAGATGTCTCTGCCATGCCTTATCGGATCTTTTCTGGACTTGAAAATAGTAGATAAGATCTGACCGCTGAATGATGGATGGTATCAGATTGAATGGCCTGATTGGTGTCAACGAAGGCAAAACAATGCTGTCGTAAAGCTTCTCCAAATTTTAGAGTTCTTCGCATTTTTTAATACGCGAGTAGTGTTTATAGGCAATCTGTGTACGCAAAACTGAAATTTCCTATTTTTGTTGCCAAATCAAACCTATAAATAATTATCTGTTCATGGAAGAATACGTAAATGTTCTACACCGCACTGCCTCATTTCTTCTTATATTCAGGCATGATGAAAATCATATGTTTCTGTGGTTTCGACAGACTTCCTTACTAGTTGTTATTATTACTATTTATTATGATTAATTACTTACATCATGTGTCATTCGTACATAAGAATTATTGGCAAAATACACAGTAAGTAGTAAGATCAATTTCTAGGTTCCTACTTTTTGTAGGTTTGAATCGTGGACGCATCAACTTACATGCTTTGGTTTGTTCGCCATGTCGGTGCACACAAATAAGTTATTATAAGCTTCCTTTTGTCTTGTCATAATATGCTAGGTAGCTAGATTGAGTAAATCGCATATTAGTTGTAATTTCTTGCAATCTTACGAAAACTTGATACGAATAAAACTAAAACGAATTAAAATGCTAAATTTTATTTTTAAAAACTTGTGCGACAACAATAAAATGAAAAATCATGTATCCTTAATTTCTTTAAGACGCCGCCACCATCTTGACCACTTTAACTCCCCCAGTCGCTGAAAAATCTGCTAATATAGCCCTGAAAGGTTTTAGCGCCTACTCTGAGGCGTTGCCTTTCCAGTTGTGATACTATGCGAGTTCGCAGAGACCGTATACCATTATCAAACGCTATCAAATTCGTCAAATATATATTCTCTGGATTTCTTTTTAAAGTCAGAGATTATTCAAATATTTGTCGTATTTTATTTCGACATTTTCCTTACTTAATCGTACTATAAGGCTTTAGAATATCATTATGCCTTTTTAAGGCTTTTAAAAAGTTTTGGGACTTTTTAATAAAAACATGTCTCGGATAATACAAATGGGGTATCCTTAACCGTATAAAAAAATTAATATACCCTCTTATCCTTTTACTAATTGGGTTTCATGGAAAATTGGGCAGTTTCAGTACAAAGTTTAATACAGGGTCCTATTAACTACTTAAAATTTGAAAAAAAAAAATAAATGAAAAGTTATATCCATATTTAAATATAGATCTTGATGAATAAACGGAATTTCGATATAGAAAGCAAAATATATGGTAAAATAAATGTTGAAGAGCGGTTTATTTAAAATTCTGAAGCTTTTTGAAAATATGCTCATCAAAATCAACACCGAAATATAAAAAGTCATTTTTTTTGAATGACTCTATTTTAAATATATTGTATGACCATTCTAAAATAATAAAACATGACAATATTTTCATGTCCCTAAGAAGTAAAGAGAAGGTTTGGAATGATTTACTGGGTATATTAAAAGTTAATATATCCTATAATTTATCCCATCTATGTATACTATTAGAGTGATACTTAGTAAATAATTTGTTCAAAGAATGATATACTAGTGGAAAATTCTACCAAAATTATTTTGTAATGTACCAAACAGATGCCAAAAACCTGACAAGGTAAAGCAGGTCACTTTTAAGTCACCAAATGAACACCTTTTCACATATCTTAACAAGATTACTCTCATCTAGTCCGCGTAGCTTGAAATTTATTATTTTCATAATATTTTTAAAATACCCTTTGCGTTCCAGGCCACATAAAACATTCAACTACAATATTTATTAATGCAATTTTTTAATCAGTTAGCAAAAGTAATAACTAAGCAGGAATTGACCGCACAAAGTGGCAAAGCAGGGGTTGGTGATCAAAATCGTATTAGAAAAAATTGGCCCAATAGGCTGGCGGAGTTAGCCTTATATGAAGTGATTTTGAAATTTATTGTTAGTAGACTTCTGACTACGAAGAAATCTTCAGAATAATAATAGTAATTATGTAGTATCTGATGTCTTTTTATCTAACAATTAAGATGTGAAAAAAACAGTTTTTTCGAGTTCTAGCTAAAGCCATTGTTTTTCAATAAAAAAGCGTCAAAGTTGTGGGCGTTGAAAATACCTTCAAAATGAACTAAAGCCCATCTGAATCGGATAATTTGTTCGTTAGTTATTGCAAAAAAAAACTGCTGAAATGGCTGTTTTTTCAATTGTTTATACACAATAGAAAAATATATTGCATTAGCTTTGTACTGCAACTAAAGAAGCCTCTTGCTGTATATAACAAATATCCAAAATTTCAAGTAAAAATATTCAATAGCTTTTTGCACAGTGAATTTGCTTTTAACTTTTTATGTTTTTTTATTGTTTATTCTTAGCGATCTAGAGGTCGTACAGAGGTCTGCAGGTATGCAAATGAAAGTTGTAGACTTCAATTTACAATAACAAAAAGGAACGAAATGAATTGTGGATCTTAATTTGTTGAAACAGATAAACGAAATGGGGGTTCGATTTTTCGTTATAAACAAATAGAATAACTGTGCGACAATTATTGATATCGAAATGCCGATAGGCAGACGCGATAGCTGAGATTTTGACGCACATTTTGAGAAAAAAAACTGTGTATAACCACTAGAAACTGAGATAGAGTTTTTTTTTCAAAAAATTGCTGCGAAGTTGTTTATTAACCTTAAGAAATTATTTAAGTAGGAACTGATATAGAGATGGTTAAATTATTGTATGCAGCAGTTTTCAACTCAATTATTTCAAAATTATTGATAAGGCAATAATTTAAAGTTGCACCTACTCCGAGAGTCAGAAACTGAGCAGTGGATAGGGGCATTCTTTCAGCCTACGGTGCGCGGAAAGAGACTTGACTTGGACGCTTCAAATTCGAACAATCGATGATATGTTTTTGTAATCAAATTATTGTTAAACATAGCAAAGAACAAATTGTTGCAGTTTTATACATTTTATGCATAATTATTATTTTACCATACTTACGTGCTTTTCAAGTTGTGAAAAAATTGTGACAGTGGTCAACAGTATACTATTAATTAGGAATATTAAAAATTAGAATGTTATTTAATGTACCATTAATATTTATCGATATATACCATGAAATAAATAGCAAGATTTGTTGATAGCATTATTATTTTTCGAGATGCAGAATAAACAACATTTGACGATTATATTTTAAGCGATTATCCAATCGAGAATTATTGTAATATTACTTTGAAAGATGATGAATGTAATAGCGGGGAAAATAATTATGATTATGATAATAATGATGATGCTAATGATGATGTTGATTGTGTCAATAATGAAAGTGATGATGATGATAAGAGTCATAATGATGATGACGATGAGACTGATAATCAAAATAATTTTATTTCAATTTTTTTTTCCTGTATAATACGTTTTCGTGTCTTATATGGTTGTGTGGACTCAAGAATTGTGAGCGTAAACACTAGAATAATGCTAAGCATCACTTTACTTTTATTTTATTTAAAAACTGCATTTATATTATAAGGTTGTAATAAATTTGGCTAAGATTTTTCACGTTTTGTTTGTCATTAATTGTGTTTTTCTATTTTTGAATGTGATAGTTTCCATACATATTTAAAATTTTCATATTTTTAAAATAAAATTGCTCTTTTATTTGTTTGTGTTTATGTAAAGCTGTTGACGCGTTTTTGGTATATTTGTGTCCATTTATTTTGCTCTCCAAATATTGTGTGGTCATGTCTATGTATTTTTTGGGCAATTTAGGAATATATTATATTGGATTTCTTCTTTGCTGGAACTTTGCTTTTTAGAGGTGTAAATAAAAATTTTGGTAGATTGTGTCATTTATGACATACCACTATGTTGAATTGCAGTATATGTTTTTTAATCTGTGTTATTTGTAACTACATTTTTACGTTTATTTGCTTTATTACAATATAAATAGGTCCGTTGGTTTATTAGATTTACAGGGTTATGATCGGATATAAGAGTATTTCAATTTCAAAGGGCTTCAGTTCCGGACATGTTAGTGCTATTGTTCTGTCTGCTAATCCGATTATTACACTATTTTTTTGGTTGTTAATGTGATGAGAATTAAAATTTAATTATCGGCCTGACCATGTGTTTTTGATATACCACTTGGTTTTAATAGTGTTGTTGCTTAAGTTTCGAATTAGTGTTAGATTTAGAAAATTTATTTTTCCATTGTTTTCAATTTCAGATGTAAATTGTAGTTTTTTATAGAAGCTATTTAAAGTGTGTAGTAAATTTTTTAATTTATTTTCTGGTCTATCACTAGGCAGTCATCTACATATCTCTTAAAAAATGTTATGTCAAAATTTATATTTTCAAGAAATTTTCCTTCAAATTCCATTACCAACTGCGCGATTGTTGAGAAGATTGGACACAAATATACCAAAAACGCGTCAATAGCCTTACATAAACACGAACAAATTTAAATATGGATGGAAACTATCATAAACTGGGCATTAAAGAAATGATTCACATGAAAAAAGAGAAAAACACAGTTAATGAAAACAAGACGTGAAAAATCTTAGCCCAATTTATTACAACCTTATAATATAAATGCAGTTTTTAAATAAAATAAAAGTAAAGCAAAGCTTGGCATTATTCTAGTGTTTACGCTCACAATTTTTAATTCCACACAACCATATTCGACACACCAATGTTTATTGGTTTGGTGTGGTATTATTAAAATAAAATTCTTCTGATATGAGTATTTCAACAAAAACAAAAAAAAATAATATGCTTATCTATGATGCATTCAGTACAAACCCATATTAACAACAATATAACTTTTACAAGAAACAAGTAATTAATTTCGAGATGCGCACTGTACTTTTTGATACATATTTTTATTTTAGCATAATTTAGATTCTGGAAATATTTTAATTTTACATTTTAGTCTTTTAACTATTGTATGTTATGTGTGTCATTACATCCGTTATATATATTAAGATATGTTGTTCGTGTATATTTTATAAATTGTAGATTAATATGAGATAATATAAAAAATATACATCTTTTCTGGGGAAACTCAGTATAATGGGCGAAACGTTAAGAAAATAAAAATCTTGAAGTACTACCAAAACCTATACCCCAAGAAAATAAAAATAAGTATTATAATAGAATGGTTTAAGAAAAACAAAATATATATATATATATATATATATATATATATATATATATATATATATATGAAGTAAAAAGCGAAGAGTACCGACATGCACCTGTTTGTGCAAAGGACAGAACAGAAGCAAGCATGCAACACTGAACGCGGCTTCGCCGACTTCCGGTGCGACTTTTTATATATCCCTGTGGCTTTATTTTCTTCTTGATTTCTTTCCTTTATTAGTCTAGTTCACCAGATCTATTGTTTACAAATTGTTATAAACAAATGCGTTGTTTAAAGAATTTTTAAAACATTTTTTTGGGGAATCTTATCCTTGATGAAAATCATGATTTTTTAAAAAATCGTTTTTAAAAAGAAAATTATTACTATAAAACGCATTTATTAATTAACAATTTCTTTTATCCACTAGATATTAATATTAAGAAACCGTTTTTTTCAAATAATTATTTGCAGAGTTTCTTTTATATTAGTAGGAACTATTAATTTTTTATTTGTTTATTTAATTAATAATATGTCATAAACAAATGAATTCTTGCGGTATATTACTTTTTCTGATACTAAAAAAATATTAAAAACAACCACATATCATTTTTTAAAGAAACAATTTTTTTTCTGTTTTTTTTTTTCATAATTTTAAATAATTTCGTGTAATTACACTTGTCGTTTTCTTTTTGTTTTCCTTCATTGTTATTAAAATAACTTATCAACTATTGAAGATACGACTAGAATACAAGTTCTTTTTTATTCTCCAGTAATCAGTGAACAATTTGAGCAAATTCAAAACTTTAACTCAATTGTTTATTTGTACTTTTTTACTACTATTTATAAAAAATTTTTCTTCTGACTTTTAAATTTAAATATCTCTCACTTGCGCTCAGAATAAAAAGACAAGAACAGTATTAGTCAAGTAAGGAATACTGATATTATTGAATTGAAAGCCTAGATGGGCATTCAATTCAAATAAAAAATAAACACAAATTTTCCTATTGACGGAACTGGAATAAATACAGATTTGGGTAGATGTTCAAGAACGGCTTAATTAAACGCGAGCGGAAAGTAATAGCAGATCTTAGTTTTCTTTACTATAATTCTTCTATTTGATTGGGCATTGCATATATTGCCACATACAATTATTTTTTTAATGGAACATCCTGTATATTATCAGTTATTTTATATTTCCAACTAATTTAGACTATTTTCTCTATAGCATACCCTATGGGTAAATTCAACTGTTTCCAAAATATTAACAATTTAATTTGAAGAATTTGTAGTGCATTTTATCCTTATCCTACCACTGTATATTCCTCTCAAATAAAAATTTTCCATGATGAATAAGCATTTACCTAAATAACCTTTAATAGTATATCTGCCTTTTCCGTGATATTAGTTTCTAATCAGTGGTAGAAATTTTTTATTATGGCGTAAACTATAACTTGTCGAAACAAAATATTATAGTTCAGCTAAGAGAACACGAACGTATTACTCTGCTTATGACGATTGGATGCAATGATAGCCGTAGATCATTTCAACAAGCAACCTTTCCAATCTACTGCCAATAACATATTCCATAATTTTTAACATATCGGTAATGTAAAAACTTACCAATTATGTCCGAAAACATCTAGGAAACCGACTTTTGTATCCGTGTAGAGAAAATAAAATGCATTCGTATAAAGTAAAATTCCTTCAGAAGGTTTTCCTAATACAAATATGCAATTTTGCCAAGAAATAATAGCTAAAATAAACCTATAACTTGATTTTATAACACATCTTATTTTCTGATGAGGCCAATTTTGTCTCAATGACTTCGTCAACGGGTACAGTAGCTGGTATTGGTCTGACTATAGTCCTAGTTGTATAATGAAACACCATACGAAACATCCTCGCAAATTAAATTTTTGGATAAGCATTATTTTAGGCTACATTATAGGACCTTTCTTCCTTCACAAATATTTGACGGCCAATTTCTACCTATATAGAATTTATTTCAGAGACCTGATATTAAGAAATGCCATTTGTTTTCACAAGGTGGAGCGTTAGGACATTTTGAAAGCCATGTCAGAGACTACCTAGATAAAACTTTTCATTGAAGATGGATAGATAGAAGAGGGCCCATTAAATGGCCTTTTAGATTATCCTATCTAACTCCTTAAAGTTTCTGTATCCTATCTAACTCCTTAAGTTTCTGTCCTTAGGGTCATTTAAAGACTTATTAATAACTTACTTATAGACTGTAGCTTATAGTAAAAAGTCTAACTCTTTAGAGGACCTTAAAAACCGAATTCTAAATGCAGTGTATTATATCCCTGATTAACATCGATGGAAGGTGCTTTTCCAGTTTTTAGAAAGGCTTAGACACTGTTACGTAGAACACAATTCGAACATTTATATTATTTTTTTTATTAAATTAAATAAAAATAAAAAATTAAATTCTTATACGTTTAATTGATAATATTTTTGAAATATTTGAATTTGCATATAGGGTACACTATATAAAAAATTAACATTAAGATTGGAACCTGGAACGTCAAAACAATGTATGAAGCTGGCAAAATCCATAACGCTATAAAAGAAATGGAAAGACTATCAATAGGAATAATGGGGGTAAGCGAGATGCGGTGGATAGACTCTGGTCAGTGTGCTATCAATAACCATCAAATATATTATTCAGGAAATTCCAACGGAGAACATATGAATGGAGTGGGCATGATTTTAAATAAACAAACTGCTGAATGCGTTACAAACTTTATCCCAATATCAGAGAGACTGTTACTCATTCAGCTTAATACTATTCCCATAAAGTCTAACATCATACAGATATATGCCCCCACAGCCGACAAAGCGGACGAAATAATCGAAGCATTCTACAACGATTTAACGAACACCTTAAGAAGACTCCCCAAAAACGAGATAACAATAATTATGGGAGATTTTAACGCCAAAGTTGGCAACGGCCAAATTGAAGATCTCGTAGGATCTTTCGGACTCGGAGAGCGTAATGAGCGTGGAGACCGGCTTATTGATTTCGTGATGGAGGAACAGTTTGTGGTCACCAACACTTTTTTCAAACTTCCCCCCAGGAGACTGTATACCTGGAAATCACCTCAGGACACCTCAGATCACATAGTGAGAAACCAGATTGATTACATTATGATCAACAAAAGATTCCGGAACTCGATAACATCAGTCAAGACACATCCAGGAGCCGACATCAAGTCTGATCACAATTTACTCCTAGGCATAATAAAACTTAAGTTAAAGAAAATGCAACGAACAAAGACCAACAAACACGACATCAGACAACTAAAAAATGAACACATAAAACAGAGCGCACAACAGTATATGAAGGAACAGCTAAATACTGAGGAAGACACTAGTAATACAGAAGAAGAACTCGGAAAACTACACACAACAACTCAGAACATACTTGACAAGCACCTAAAACCAACAAGAGTAAAGAAAAAGGGGTGGATGACGGAAGAAATTCTGGATCTGATGGAAGATAGACGAAAGGTTAAGAACAGTGACATAGCAACATATAAAAGAGTAGACAAAGAAATAAAAAATGCCATTAGAAATGCAAAAAATGAATGGTTAACGAAAAAATGCACCGAAATACAATTACTACAACAAAAGCATGACTCGTTTAACCTCCACAAAAAAGTCAAAGAAGCGGCAGGCCTATATAAGCCTAAACAAGTTGGACGCCTAACTGACACTCAAGGAAACTTAATAATAGAAGCAGAGCGGAGAAGAAACACTTGGATGAGATATGTAGAGGAAACCTTTAGAGATGAACGACACAATGACACAAAAAACACAGATTGTATAACTGGGCCTCCATTTACAATCGAGGAAGTAAGAACTGCTATAAGAGGAACCAAGGATGGCAAAACTACAGGACCTGACAACTTTTATTCAGAATTTTTAAAGTTAATGGATGACAACGGGACAATATGGCTCACAAAAGTGTTTAATAATATTTATAATACTGGAAAAGTTCCCCAGAGTTGGTTGAAATCAACATTTGCGACCTTACCAAAAAAATGAAATGCAAAAAGGTGCGATGATTATAGAATTATAAGCCTTATGAGCCACCTACTTAAGACTTTCCTAAAAATCATCCACAAGAGATTATACAAAAAATGCGAAGAACAACTAACACGCACACAATTTGGGTTTCGCGATGCTCTGGGTACACGGGAGGCACTTTTTGCTGTCCAGGTCTTGTTCCAAAGATGCAGAGATTTCAACTGCGATATATATGCATGCTTTGTGGATTACCAGAATGCATTCGATAGGGTAAAACACGACGAGCTTATATCAATACTTGAAGAGATCAGCATAGATGATAAAGATCTGAGAATAATCAAAAATATTTACTACAACCAAACTGCTAACATAAGAGTAGACAACCAGTTGACAGAAGCAATCTCAATAGAACGCGGAGTACGGCAAGGATGTATACTGTCCCCGATGCTATTTAATGTTTATTTTGAGCATATCTTCAAACTAGCCTTGGAAGAATGTGATGAGGGAATACTAATCAACGGTGAACGTCTGAACAACATCAGATACGCAGACGACACAGTGGTATTCGCAGACAGTCTCGAGGGATTGCAGATGTTGATGACAAGCATAACTGAAGTAAGTAAGCACTATGGGTTAGATTTAAATACAAAGAAGACAAAATATATGGTCATCAGCAAACGCCCAATCCTAAACACACAACTGACCATCAACCAACAAACAATTGAAAGGGTTGAAAGCTATACATACATTGGCACCAATGTAAACAGTCAATGGGATCACTCATTGGAAATAAAACAACGTATAGCAAAAGCCAAAGCAGCGTTTACAAAAATGAGCACCGTCTTCAAGGGCCGTGATCTGCCGCTGAAAACCAAGGTCTTCATACTACAGTGCTATGTTTTTCCAGTTCTGCTCTACGGAACAGAGGCTTGGACACTCTCTGAAGCGTCCATTAAAAAACTTGAAGCGTTCGAGATGTGGTGCTATAGGCGCATCTTAAGAATCTCCTGGGTCGACCGAGTCAATGTGAGTCAAGTGATCAAAACAATTAAAAAACGCAAATTGGAATACTTAGGACATATTATGAGAAATGAACAGCGATATAACCTCCTCCAATTAATTCTGCAAGGGAAGGTGTACGGCAAGAGGGGGCCAGGACGAAGACGAATCTCTTGGCTCCAAAACTTAAGAAAATGATTCAACATGAGCACGACTGGACTGTTCCGCGCAGCTGCCAACAAAGTAAGAATAGCCATGTTAGTCGCCAACATTCGGAACGAATAGGCACCGCAAGAAGAAGAAAAATATAAAAAATATTCTAAATTTGTTGGAGATTTAAAATAACTGATTATATGTAGGTTATGCCGTTTAAAAATTTTATAAGGTAGATAGATCGTCATTTGACAGCTGTTAGCTTACTGGAATACGGAATGCACATAAAAATAGAAGTCCGGAAGATTAAAGAAAACCCATATCCGCTATAACTTTCCGTTCACCCTAATTAAGCTGTTGAGAAACATACTCCTAACCCTGTATATTTAGGAAGGTAATGAGCCAAAAATAATTGTCAATTCTCTTGTATGCTCTACACTTTCATTCTCGTAAATAAAAATGGGACGTAGAAAGTACGAACAGCAATTCTCCAAATTCATTGAAAACCGACAAAATTTGTATGGAATCGGAGACTCGACAATCACTGACGAAATGCTTGTTAGTTTTACGGGACGAACGAATTTCAAAATATACATGCTTAATGAAACATATTAATACAGCATAAATATTATTTTCCTATTTCACTGACATGACGTATGATCTAAGCTAATAATAAAGGGCTTAAATTGTATTAGTGCAACAATGAGATAATCAGGTTTAAAATCTGAAAAATGTTACAATAAAATTTTGTAGATTTTTTTACCGTTTTTAAAACTTTTTTCTAGGTTTATATCCCTAATTTTTCTATATAAAGGTTTTTCTCATTGTATATATGATTCTAATTATAACAATATCATATGCAGAAGAAAACTAGTTAACTAAAAAATCTCACTTACACTTGACAGTGTTATAGGTCTGGGTTGAGTGAAGAACAGCTAAATTAGTCTGTACCAACTTCATCAGTAAATAATATTTAAATTTTTGTTGTTAAGCTAACTATTCCCTGATTTTTGTTTTAATAGGTTAATATAAAAGTAGTTTTTTCATATTAACGCATTTAGATTTTCTAAAATGACTGTTATTATTTCCCGAAAGAATAGTATGGAAGACATCATATGACTTTAAAAATAAATCTCATATTGTCAGTTAAGGGTGGATGACAGTTATTGTCTTAAAACAACTTTGTTAGAAATTGCACAAAGTAACACTCAATTATAACAGAAGTTTATTGTTTTTCCAGGTATTCACAAAAGACCATATTTTTATTATTTGCGCCTTTATTGAGTCCATTTTAATAAGTATTGTGAAATTAAACGCACATTATAAATAAACCTTTTTAAATTCAAGGATTAATAAATATGTTATTATACGTTTCATCTCCCAAATTTAATCGTATCAAAAAAAAAATTGAAATATAAGTGTGTGTTCCTATTACATCTCGAAAAAGTTGTTGATTAAAGATGTCACGGATAATATAAATAGAGTTTAATTAACCTTATTAACAGAAATGAGCATTCTTACTAATTGAGTTTTATGAAGAATTTAGCATGACTTAAATATTAATATATCCTATAAACCCTTTTATACAGAAAAAATAATTAAAATCGACCAGGTACACAATGGGTAAATACTATTGAAAGCAAAGAGTAGTATTCAGTGAAATTTATTTCCAACGAAACTTCAGAAAACAATTAAATTTTGAAAGTGTTGTAACGAAGGTACTAAATTTTTGGGCAAGTGTATGTTCGCCGGGATTTAATTTATTTATTTAACATCCAAAAAATCTGATTCTTGCGGGAAAAGATTGTCTAAAGTTTCAAGATTACCGACATATAATTAGATTTACCGCGCTATGCCGGGAAACATAATTTTCCGAGATTATCAGATCGTCCGACCATAGTCATCGCGCGCCGCATACAGCAGTATTGTATGCGCGATCACCGCATGCCGTCACACGTCAGCGTAGTGGGAGCTCGAGCGGTCTATTTAAGTCCGAGCAGACCATTATTTCGCTGAGAACTACACGTTCTCCACCCGGGTCAACAGTCCAAACGGACTGGACTGAGTCGCCTGCTGGGCCGCGCCTTCCTGGTCTAGTAATGTAGGTGAGGCTAGGCTTGTGTGTTAATGGTGTTTAGCATACACTTCCTTCCTTACGTCCTACCCCTCTAATGGCCAGCATTGCCGAGGACCCTTATAAGAACGGGTAATGTTGTGTCATCCTACCGTCACTGCCGAGGACCCTTATAAGAACGGGCAGTGTCGGTTCCTTTCCTAATTTCCTACCGCTATTGGTCGCCATTGTCGAGGATCCTTATAAGAACGGGCAATGTCGTTCCATCCTGCTGACGCTGTCGAGGACCCTTATAAGAACGGGCTGCGTCAGTTCCTTTCTTTCCTTCCTACCGTCACCTATACACACACGAACTGATGCCGTAAGTTTGTTATTTTTTCTATAATGACCAGGAATGTGTTTTACCGCCAGGTGCCCTCCGATGTCCGTTGACAAGGGCGCTAAACAACTGCCGCCCCGACGCTTATCGCCGCCGCCGCGTGTAAAGACCGTCGCCGTGTAGGGACGCCGCCTATCGCCGATCAATGCCGTGTTATTGTTACATACCGCGTATACCTCCGTCAGTCGAATTTTAATACGAAGCGCCGTGAACCGTGAACGCGGATTTTAGATACGAGGCGCGATAATTTGCGTACAAGCCGTCGTTAATAGCGTCGCAAAAATATAGTACGAGGTACGTGAATAGCGTCGTGAATGATACCGCCGGGTTACCGTCTTTAGCGCAACCGACCAGTATGAGCTACCGTAATCAGCTCTCAAAACATACTCTTGCCCTCCAGACCGTTTATTTGTTTATATTATTGTCCATCTTAGATTGTAAGTTAGTTTTAGGCCATGTCTTTGTATAAAAGAATGGAATACAGGATACAGGATGTTTTATAACCGTTTGTTTTATTACCTAGTCCCATTTTTACCATTACATGTAACAATTGGCAGCCGGCAGCCAGCACTAATACACGCAATTGACCCCTGGCTTGCCGTTTCTCCACTGTAACAAGCTGCTCAGTGCATAAAGTGGGCCCTCGACCACATTAAATCCCGAGGGTGGCGCCCGAGAACCGACCACCGAGTGGATGTTTCGACCTTCAGGCAGTCAAACCGTTGATCAGCTGAGAGAGCAGGGATATCCCGAAGATACGTAGATACCGCCGACCCGATACCCCTGCGCTGAGCATTTGACACGAGAAATATCCACTGACCGATGTTCCGCTGCCGTGAACGAAGAAGAGTCGTAGAGCACAACCTGCTCCTATTGCTCCCCGCCTACGTAAAAACGCGTCACAGTGTTTTTTCTAGAATTTTGAGCAAATTTTAAAATGTAGAGTATTTTATAAAGCAAACATGTTTTTGCATTTATTGCTTCTAATCGATGATATTTTAATTGATGTCTCAAATATTCTGAGAAAATTCGCTAATACCACGGATTTGAGTACAAATTCTGGATGGGTATTATTTCATATTGCATATAATTTCGATTCTTTATCGGGGCATTTTATCTTTTTGTCCCATTTTTATTAATTTTTTAGTTTACTAAAACAACCTACGATGAAATTACAAAATATAGTAGGAGGTTCATATATTTTTAGAGTTATTCAGAAAACAATACGTTTTCAATCTTTACGCCCTTCTAAAGATTTTATAAGATAGAACGTATATTCTAGAGAAATCTCGGTAAGGTTAAAGGTCATTTAGTTATTATTTTATTTTGTTTCAACATCTTCCATATCTAATACGTGTATTAAGGTTGTAATATATAAATACGCTGTTTTATTACATTTTTACGATCTTTTAGAATTTTTTATAAAGATATATCTCAGTTGATATAAATAGGGCACCATTAACCCTAAAAATAAAAATTGAAATACCCCACTTATTTTATACTAATGGAATCTTTATAGAAAACCCAAAATTTCCTGTTCGATCAGGCTAGTATTAAAAGCCAAAAATAATTTTCAAAAAATGAAATAAATAGATAAATCTATATTTATAACTTGATGATCAAATCTAGAAAAGACTAAGCAGTAATATAAAGAGTGAGGTATCTGTGTACCTACTATTACACAACTACACGTACCCATCTTACAATTCAAAAGATACTCAATGTGAAATCGAATTTGTGATAGTTTGTATGCGCATTCCCATATATTGTAGAAATTTCATAAATTTCTTTAGTCTTTTTTAGTATGAAAGGCACTAAAAAATGTTCTTCCTAACAATAAAACAAAAACGTGAATCATTTAACTTGCAGGTGAAAATTGATAGGGGAAATTCTTAGTAGTAATTGATAATTTTTGGATATTTGAACTGACCATAAGCTGCAGAAAATTTATTTAAAATTTTTCCATTAAGGCAGGTAACTTCAAATTCAACAGCTGAAGCAATTGGTCATGATAATAGCTATTTAAAATTATTTGAGTAAGAACAATTTTTTGAAAATGGTTTAACACAAGAAGAGAATACGCAAAAACTTGCTTATAGTGCACTTTCTACAAATAAATTACCTGAGAAAGGCTACTAAACAATAACCTAATAACAAACACTGGCCTAACAAGAAGTCCCGATTTAGATGTACATTAACTGATCATAACCGATAATAATATGATTTTACCATTGAGTACTTTTTGTTTAAAATCTTATTAATTGGTAATACATTTATATTTAATTAACTAATTATTATTTTAAGAATATAAGACAAACATTTTTAATTTTGGTTCAAGGGGTAGGAAAATTTGTACCATAAACATCAAGATAGTGAGAAGCTATAATTGATTGCCGTTTAATGTCCGCTTCCAATAGTTTGAAAAATGACAAGAAACCGGAGAAACGTCGAGCTGTGTTGCCATCGTTAGTGCTTCCTAATTCTTACTTTGGCATGTCAACAAAAAGTCTTAATCTCTCTCTTTAAAGGCCTGTTGGATGGTAGTCTTTGTCTATGCTTTCACCTCTTTGTCTTTCTGCTTACAGGCTTGCCACTTTTGTGTGTCACGTTGATACGACAAGTACAAGCAGCATTCGAAGAATCGAATACATGCGTGTAGAGTTAACAGTCGTAGCTTGAAATATCCTGTATAACTCTTTTATATGGTGCAAATTGTTTCGTTTGAGTTCATAATTTTCTGTTTTCTTTAAAGACTTTTGTATTTTTTTTTAAAGACTTTGTTCCTTAATAAATTCAAATTTCAGAGGCGCGCAATTTATAGTAGAAGAGGGTTTGGAATTGTACAACAGAATCTGTTCTTGTTGAGTTTTCGTGTTAACACCTGCTAATTGAAGTGGAATAAGAGAGGTGAGGAATAAGTTTGTATCAGAAATATTCGGATCAGTGAATTTCATTTTGTACTGGCTCTGACCTGACGTTCCATCGAAGCCCCATTTGCAAATGAAACCAATATTTACAAATCTAATTTATCTATTTGTTCGAGGGTGTATAATTGAAGCAATATAATTCGATCCACTGTGTGATCCAGGAAGCCTTGGAATTTAACCTCTGCTTTTGATTTAGTGGAGGTTAAATAATCGTCATGTAGATAACATGTTTTTTTTTTGTATTTTACGCACCAGAGTACGACGAAAATTTATTACTGCTTTTTTATCCCAATTTCGTAATCGTTGATATTTGTCTCACAAAAATCCAAACAGAAGAGCGGCGCCAAATGTAACTAGATGCGACGCACCCACAAGCCTGGTGCTTTTGACCTGAGACGAAACTTTAGAAAGAAAAGACTGACCGTTCATATTACAGAGATTTAATAGAAACGATTGTTTCAAATGCATCAAATAGTGGAAATACAAAAAAAAATTATTGGCCATTGAGCGTAGAGAAAATTGATATTTCTGTTACAAAATTAACATTTATTCTAATAAAAATATTAGTGAAACGCAACGGTAATTTCTAAGTAAATAAGTTAATAGACCACTTTAAAATTAAAAATCATTCTCAAAAATAAACTTTGATTCTGATAACAAATAAAAGTAACACATTCGATAATTGTAAATACCCCACTTAATTGTAAATAAATAAACAAAAATTTAAACTCAATTTAAATCAACGAAAACACCTAAAAGTCTACAAAAGGTGTTCAAGCAGGCCTCCGATTTGAGCGAGACAATAACCCAGTCTATTATAAAAAACAGTTCGCGTATTTGCCAAAACTTCAGGGGTTATATCCCTACTAGCCCTTTCCTTCATCTCCTCAGCAAACATCATACGTTTTTCCTGGTCTTCCGGAAAAATTTCTTGAGTTGTTCGCAATTTATAACGGCGATATTTGTTCCGCTTTAAAATATTTCGAACTGTTCGAGTGTTCATATCAAGTTCTTCGGCAATTGCGGTACTATTGCAAGGAAAATTTCTGCTAAACTACAAACCTCAGTCTCCCCGATTTGCTCGTTCTTCAGTAATTTGAGGAACCTCGGTACTTCCGCTTCAACGGCCTGAATAAAAGCAAATAACTTGGAATCCTCTTGTGGTGCTAGGGCGTGGCGTATGCTGCCGCCCGCTCTCACCGCTACAGCATTTTATTACCCCTCACCCTAGGGTCAAACTGGTAACACGTGTGTCGATGTTTACGATTCTTATCTGCTAATTAATAATATCGTATTTTCTTTATCTCACTTAAGAAATGTCCAGATTCCGGTTTGAATTTTCCACACCTGTATATATATATATATATATATATATATATATATATATATATATATATATATATATATATTATTGTGAATACACGCTTATTTTAACAAAATATTAAATTTCAGATTTAATATTGCCCCAAAACTCCCTAAAAAAAATTAGTTAAATAGTATGGCATACAGTGTTAAAACTACAATTCTTCGATTACGGGGAAACCCAGACAATAAACGGCACGGTGGCGGCAGTTTGATTCGGTTCTTCCCCGAATGCAGAATGCTACGTCACCACTACTAAAAAGCGAAAAGACAGCGGTATAATTAAGGACATTACGGATTGCTGTCTTAGAGACAACTTGTCCTTTTTTCTATTGAGTTTAGCTTTCGGGGGTAACGAGATTGTTTCCTTATTAGGACAAATCGTGGCACTTAAAGTAGGTTGTCTTGGACAACATAAATTCTTCTGACAATAAAAAACGTGCACGTGTCTTACATTACTAAAATAAAAATTAAAAAACACCGTCGATAAAAAGACCAAGTCAGTGGCGCGTACGAATTCTTACATTCACGGGGGAGGTAAATAATTCGGGATTGGGAGACTAAATCTTGTTTAGTAAGGGTCTTGCCAATAAGTCAAAGCGATCGTACGTTTGGTTTAGGAAGAGCTACGAGTCGCGTGTAATGCTCGGCAGAGCTAAACAACAAAAGATTTCTTGCCAGTCCTGAAGAGTTTAGTAATCCCGAAAAACGTATCTTGACTTCAAACATAATCACCGAACGTGACCAAGTGGAGATAAGCTGATATTGACATTGCGACTCATAGTTAACTTCGTGTTGGCTATAAAGTTATGACGAATATGACAGTGGAGAGTAAAACAATCGCAAACTTGACTTGCAGAAAACAGTACTGAATCAAAAAAAATGAACAAATTTTAACTATGAGTCAAGGACGGGTATTACTTGATAACCTCTTCCTAATTGGTTCATTTCTTAGAAGTGTTCCTTTGATAAAATAAAATTTAATTAATCTTCGTTAATTCTGAGCTTCCCTTATTCCCCTTCTATCCCGGTGAGTGAGAAGAAAGGTGAGGCGGCTAGAGTTTTCATTTTAGTCGAGAGGTTTGGCAGGACTTCACCAACAACCCCTGATTTGTGTTAAAACTTCGGTTTTACACAAATAGTTGATAATGCAGAAATTCTTAAAATAAATTAATCCCGACGTTAACGAACTTCCACGATTCCTGAAGGATAAAAATAATCCAATAAACTCGGCAAATGCGTAAATGGGTCCATATTCTCGGAGATGGGTACAAAAATACCGAATTATAGCGAAATGCATTGACGTCTCGTTAGAATCGAAAAATAATTAAAATTGCGGAAGGTACTTGAAAGAGACCCTTAGAAAAAATTAACAAAAATTCGGTAAGTTTGGAACATATTTGGCTGGACTCCAATTTTCTTGAAAGGAATAAAATATATAAGCTGTTAGTATAATCTGTCTATTCATACATGCTTACCAATATCAGTGTTATAATTGCAATATATTCTTTTAGGTTTAATTTTCAATATTTACGCTCTTCCAGAGTACAACAAATTAGCTTTACTTTCAACTCAAAAATTGAATGTGAAAATTAACAAGTTCCAAAATGCAGAATATTTATTTCTTTCGCACCTAGCAACGTTGACAACAACAATACTTTATTTTTGGTGCCGATAATAGAAAACGCAAAATTTTTAGCGAATCTAGGTTGAATTACAATTTGCAGAATTAGACGTTTTTAACTATAGAGATATATGAGTGAAAGTTGAACATTTAATAGGAATTTACCTTCTTCTTCTTCTTCTTCTTTTTCTACTTTTTTCTAACACAGTTAACTATGCTAGTAGGCTATTGCCTGTTCATTGCCATCACGTCTTCCCTGGAAGAGGAGGTCCAGCATTCTCGCCATCATTTTGATGGTCTTCCCCGTGATCTTTTTCCTACTGGGTTATTCATTTTTTCGCTTTTAACGAGTGCGACATCCTCCATTCTCCCTATATGTTTGTTCCGGAATCTTCGCTTTTGTCTAACCCATCTTCCTATGTCCTGTACCCTGCATTGTTTTCTAATATCTTTATTCCGTATTCTGTCGTGTAGAGTTTTGCCGTGTATACTTCTTAATGTTTTCATTTCGACCGTTCTCATCATTTGTAGAGTTCTGCCTGTATCTGGTCTTGTTTCTGCCGCGTATGTTATGACAGGTCCTAGAGCCGTTTTATATATCTTAGTTTTGCTTTCGGTATTAAGGTATTTGTTCTTCCAGACAACTTTTTTTAGGCATCCCGACATTCTAGCCGCTTTCATTGTTTGCTCTCTTACTTCGTTAAAAAGGTTTCCGTGGCTCGTTATTTCTGCTTTCAGATATTTGAAGTGACCTATTCGACAATTTTGGAGTTGATTTCCAACTTGCACCGTATTGGTTCTTTGGATGTTACTAAGCATTTGGTCTTCTCGGTGTTGATGAGCATATTTAATTCTTTCTCTTTGGTATTAAAAGAGTGCAGTAGTCTTTGAAGATTATCTTTAGAGTCTGCAATAAGAACAGCATCGTCCGCATAGCAGACGGTATGGAAGGATGTGTCTCCCATTTTGTATCCAGCTGTTTTGGGGAGATTTTATATTATTTTATCCATTATTAGAATAAGTATGAAGGGACTGAGCTGCACTGGATGTTAATATCATATATTAGGTAAATTAGCCTATGGTTTAGACCTTTTTTTATCATTATTTCTAAGATATCCTTTAAGCGTACTCTGTCAAAAGCCTTGGTCACCTCGACAAAGCACATGTACACAGGTTTATTGAATTCCAGGGATTTTTCAGTTATTTGTTTGACAATGAATATTGCGTCAATGGTGGATCTGTTCATTCTGAAACCTTGTTGTTCTCGTATACTTAAGATTTTGGTGATTTCTTCCAATATAGTTTTTCTGATTGCTTTGAGAATGCTATCAAGCAGTGTTATATAGGAATATACCAAAATACGTTAAATACATAATGTAAATAAAATGACAATTTTTCGAAAACGGTTAGGATTAGCGACATGAATGAAGAGTACTTAATTTTTAATCAGTAGTTAAAGATATGTACAAAATGTTGTCCGAATTTCTTATCATACAGTACGTAAAAAAAATGGGGTCATGTGTGTCAAAGGTAGTTCGTCCCTGCAGCTGTTAGTAACTCGTAACACTTTCTTGGATAATAATTTGATGGGTCTTACCTGGTATATATCATATTAAAAAAATATACCTGGTTGTTCAATAATTATATATAAAAAATTTGATTCGATAGCAGCTCTTTGGGAGCCCATATCTCCGAAGAGGAGGCTTATACTCAATGGTTCTTATCAGGACAGAACAGGCAACCATAAGAAAAGTGATAAATTCTTCACAGTTTTATATATCAAGATCGTGGTCCCATCTAAAAATAAAGGCATATTTTATTAATAGGTTTATTTTGCTAATGTGTTACAGTAGGTTAATGTTGTAGTGCCCTTCAATATGTGTTCATCAAGAATAATTTCTTTCTGGTCCCAAAAGGTGATAGCCATGACTTTCCCCAATTTTAGAGGCGGAGAACCCTTATGGACTCATTGTAAAATTTGATTTCCGAAACTTCATGATGTACCCAAGTCTCAGCTGCTGCCTAAGCTTTTTATATTCGAGGCACAACAAAGCATAACACATGCTTCAGATATATTTAAAGTTTTAACGATAGTAGACAACTTTAAAGGATGATCACCGGAAATATTTTTCCCACCTTCCTACAAACACTAGAATTAATTGCGTTAAAAGTCATCCACTTCCTGGGACCTTTCAATGTTTTTCTTTAAAAGATGAAGATGTCTTGCTTCTATGTACGGCAATTATTTGCTGGTGAATATTTTTGGGAGAATTATCGTGTTTTGTTAAAAATCGTGACAATGTTATATTGCAATTCTTCAGAACTGATTTTTTTGTTGCAAGACACTTCATTAAGGTCAAACCCACGAATGAACTGAAATCACAATATTAATGAATGTCAGTTGTTTTTAACATATCTAGCAACATATTTTTTTCTAGATTCCCTAGTATTTTTATTCTACCTCGGTGACATTATATCATACGTTCTAGTATAATGTAGCACATATATTAAAATTTCATTAATTAAAACGAATAAAAGGCCTACATTTCATGGTTTTAAAAACAACGTTTGGGTATGTGTACATTTCCGACTTGAATTATTGCACGTAGATTCATAATTTTAACGATCATGGGTGCTAAAAATTTTAGCCATGACGCAACAGATTTTGGTTTTTCGTTAGGTTTGCATATTTAGTTAAGCACTTCGTTAATTTATTTCAGTGATTTCGTAAAACAAATTAGATTAAATTTGATTGAATGGTTTTCTTTGGAAGTAGAGTAAGAGAGTACTTATAACTAATTTAGTGAAAAATAAACTTACTTAATTGAAAATGGTGTATTTGTCGTTTAAAAATTATTTGTTAAAATAAAATATTTAGTTAAAAAAATAGTTTCTTCTAAAAAGAAAATACTTAAGTTGACATTTAATGTTTACGCTTTGTGTAAAATATTTATTGTATAAAAAATTGTAACAATTGCAGAAATAGGGGCCCTATTTTTCAACTCTGGCGTAACATAGATAAATATTTGTAGCTTCATGAACAAATATTTTAAATCGTCTTTAAATATAATTTGATAAAGTGAACACATTATATACAATATAATTTATTATATACTCCATCAAAACTTCCTCGGCACTATGTTTGAACTCGAAAGCAGTTTGCCATAAGGAAATGACATTTTTCGAATATACAAACATACATTCTCTCTTTGTAAAATAGTGAAATAGAACTAGCTAAATGTACATTGTTGGAAGCAAAAATTCACTAGTTTGTATTATTCGTAATTATTCGTGGGATATAAGGTTAGGGTCGTCAGAAGCTCACCGTAAAAGATTTCACTTGAGTCAGTCGAGCCTTTTCCTCTTTCACAATCTTATATAAATGTAACTCGATTCCAGTCTTTCTACCAACATTATCTCTCACCGACATCGGCATTTTTCACATATTATTATAATCCAACCAATACCTGGATTATCAATTATCGACTTAAACCGTAAGAGGTACGTACTGCCAGACAGTATACTTTAGATCTAACTGTGAAAAAGTTGTTACGTTTGGCGTCTCAATCGCAGGTTGGAATGGTATTTCTAAGACCTGCGCGGAGGATAGAGTAGGAGAGATATGGACCCCCATGTAAATGAGCTGTCTATTTATTTTTAGTATTAATATTAGTTTAGTCATCTAAACTAGTGACATAATTTTTTCACCAAGAAGCGTTTGACATAAAGAATAGCAATTTTTCTATAGTCTTCTTTATCTACATTACTGCTATGTGCTTTTCAAATGTGCGGGAAACAGAAGGAGAGAAAAAAGCTATTCCGATCTACTTACGATCACTGGTGTGACACGCCCCAGTATATCCGCCACCTAGCGGTAAGGAAAATTTGTATACTTAACGTAAACCATATTTTTGGAATAGTTGAAAATACACTTTGTCCCAAGGAAGCCTGCAGGAAATGTTCTTCTGTTATTGAATGGTCATTTGACTCACTGCAATTCTATTAAAATGTTGGAACACGTAAACAAAATTATATAATTTTGCTTTCAATGCCAAGTCACACATCTAGCATCTTGCAAACGTTGGATCGTATGGTGTTCAAGTCTGTGAAAACCTATTTCTACGAACGATATCCATTGTGATAAAATCCTGGACGTCGTATTTCAAGACTGTCGTTCGGAACATTGCTTAACAAGGCCTAAGATAAAATAGCTTTTGCAGGATTCAAAACTACAGGTGTCAGTCCTTTTAATCCAAGCGCAATCCCAGATTATGCTTTTATGCAAGAAATGAGGAACTCACATCAACCTCTCAAAAAGACGCCCCAGCCATATTCACTGTTAAAGAGCAAGCTGCTAGCAGTGTCATCGTCAGCAAATCTGAAACGAGTTCCAAGAACTTCAGGAAAGTCAGTAAGTGAGTCTGTCAGAGTATCTGAGCAAACCTTTTGGTCTGAGGAACACCGAATCTCAAACACAAACCATGAAATGGTTCCGAAGAAAAGACCTAGTAAAAACATAACTAGCAGTAGTTCTCATGTTCCACAAAAAGTTATCCAAAGAGGCATACAGACTAAGTAAGTCCGCACATTCTTAATAATAGAACACATTTAAATGAGGAAATGCAAAGAATGTATGAGAAATGTCAAAATACTAAAAAGAATTGGCAAGAAGAACGTATAAAATGGAAACAAGAGTCAGAAAAAAACAAGGTTCAGAAAAAGGAAATACGAATAAGGAAACCAAAAAAAAACAGTGAGAAGAATCCCACGAAAGAGAAACTCCTTGAGAATCATATCAGACAGTAGCGATAACGAAGGACAGCCAGTTTTATGCGATACATTAGATGAAGAGGGTGGAAAGGAGAGAAGAGGAAAAATGTGTGGGCTATGAAGAGAACTATGACATGTGTTCAAAATGTGGACAAAGAAAAAAAAGAACTGAAACTCAAAAACAGCAGGGCGGGATTTTAAAATTTTATGATTTTTAAGACTGATTTTATTAGAAATTGTAAGATGTTTGTTAATTAACCTATAGTATACCATCCAAAGATTAAATAACATTTATTTTCTACATAAATGTAGTTTTGTTTTACCTGAGTCTTGAAGAAACTATGGCCAACTACCTCCTGACTTATCCTAACAGTTTATCAGTTGACCTTTCAATTTCATGGTACTATTATATTATATTCGAAATAACAAGAGGCTATTTTCATAAAAAATTATTCATAAAATCGATACGCTTTCTATGACCTCGACTGACTTTATCAAATATTCATTTCAACGAGATTCCCAATTACACCCTACGCATGTATACTTTGCTAGACCTTGTTGTAAAATATTAACATAACAATGGAACTATCTTTATTTATATTCGAAATAACAAGAGGATATTTTCATAAAAAATTATTCATAAAATCGATACGCTTTCTATGACCTCGACCGACTTTATCAAATATTCATTTCAACGAGATTCCCAATTAGACCCTACGCATGAATACTTTGCTAGACCTTGTTGTGAAATATTAACATAACCATGGAACCTTTATTTATTTTAAAAACAATATTTACATGTTGGTTTTGGCAATTATATTATTATTATATCTCTCCAATATTAAGCATTTTTTCGGAAGAGATGTAGGTCGGGCCGTAGGTTGGAAAATAAAAATTTGGCCCATTTTTTTTAGTCATATATTTATAAACCTCATGAATCGAAATGGCCATTTAGAAACAAATGAAATTAAATTTGAATAAAATAGCGATAAAACGAGACTTGCCAACAAACAAAAGAACATCAAGTTTTTGCTTTAGAATTCAAAACAAAAAACCAATAAAAATCAATGTTATTTACTAAAATTTGTAATATTTCCAAAGTGAAAGAAATGTGAATTTTATGATTTTAGCAAAAAATAGAAGGAAAAAGGGAAAGTGGTAAATAAAGCATTAACCTATTTTGTATCCAAATCTGAAAGGTAAATCGATCCATACAACACAGAACTATATTCGAGCTAAAATTAGGGCTAGACCTTTTGGAGGTAACCGAAATCAACTCCTGATGCAAAAAGACTGGCGCGAAAGGACAATTTGATTTAGTTTTACTCTCATAGTATCATACACAAGATTGAACAAATCTCATTCTCACTAATGGAATCTGCAAAATGGTACAAGTACAAGCGAAGGCTAGATTAAAACTAAGTTACACAGACTATTGTATTCAAAAATATTTATGAAAAATATAGATTTATATAAAATATTTCAATAAATCAAAATAAAAAGGACATTATACATTTCTCTATTATTCACTACTTTTATAAAAAAAAAAGGTATTTTATTCTTTATTATAATACCAACTGTAAATATGTATTTATAGTAAAGAGTATAAATGTGTTCGCAAAATACAGTAAAAAGTAATAAAGGACTAAATTTCAGAAACCAAAGTTTTCAATTTTTTCTCAACCGCCTAGTATCATGCACTAAATTGCTCAACTTCACTCTTGCTTTTCGCTGGGTTTTACGCCGATTACGAGATCCTTATAGAAACCTTCAAACTTGCTCCACCCTGAACTTGAAGATGATATTCAAAATATCGTTTTTGTCCCCTGATTTTGCAAGCTACTGTACACAGCCACTATCATCAGTACAATATATATATACGTATATATATATATATATATATATATATATATATATATATATATATATATATATAATCACTATATAAGGACAAATACTTCTTTGTTAGGAAAAAAATTAACGCCAAAAAAGCACGAAAAACCGGAATTTGAACCAAAACCTCGGTAATGGGAAACAAATCGCATGACTACTAATGACCATCATGTTACTCTTGGATTTAAAGAGAAAAAAAATTCTTCTTTCTCTTATTGCTCCGTCTTCATAGGAAGGTTGGCAATCCACATGGTAACCATGGTTTTTGACATCACTGATCGAAATATCTCGGTAGATGAGTATCTAAACTATCAACGTAAGTCCTTCAATTATCACTTCTGACGTCTTTCTTCAATGTTTCTTCTAATTATCAGACTGGGGATTTCATATTGTTGTCTCCTCATAACATTCTCCAAATATTTAACTTTTCTTTCTTTTCTGGCTTAAATTAGGTCTTTCTGATTTTCTATACGATTTGAAATCTCGATATTGTTTATTCTTTGTACCCAAGAGATGCGTAGGATGCGGCAATAGAGGTACATTTCAAAACCATCAATATGCTTTTGTATAATATGTTCGTAGCATTATATGTGAGTTCTTAGAACTAAACTTAGCTCTGTTCATATAAGAAACTTATTCTTATCCATGAAAGTTTTCGAAGTTGTTCAATTCTTCTTACATTTGACTGTTAACTGTAGTGTCCAAATATACAAAAAAACTTGTTCGAAACCACGTCACTAGCAGTTTTTGAGAATAGCATTACTTTCGTTTTAGAGACATTCATAAACAGACCAAATCTTTCACTGGATTGAAAACTCGATCCATCATTCATTTATGCAACTTGCAATAAACACGGAGTCATAAGCGTCTCGCATGTTGTTTATGAACTTTCTAATAATTTTAATTCCGCCTATGTTTCATCAAGCATTTTTTTTAATATTGTTTGTGAACAGATGTTAAAAATAAGTAGTGGCATTATACATCCTTGCCGCACTCTTTTTATTGAATTCCTTATGTTAATGTTAAAATTTTCGACTCAGTCAAAAGTGCATTATACTCTCCAAGTCCTCTGCATTTATGTAATAATAACGATAAATTGAAAATTTAATAAATATTCTTTTATGGTTTAAAAAATTTTTATAAAAAAATTGAACCGACTTCTAAAAGTGCTCTAAAAAGTGAAAAATAACCATAAATTTTTATATGAAATTGAACTTTTTGAAGTCGGCGCCAAAGTAATACTTGACAAAATGTGATTTGCATAAACAGATTTAAAATACTTTTTTTGTAATTGCTTTCTCACCATAATTTGTATATATTAGTAGTTGTTTATTTTATTTACAAATAATTTGGCGCCGACTTCAAAAAGTTCAATTTCATATAAAAATGTATGGTTATTTTTCACTTTTTAGCGCACTTTTAGAAGTCGGTTCAATTTTTTTATAAAAATTTTATTTTTCTATTTTTAGTTTTAGAATTCATTATGATATTCATAAATTATTTGAACTAAAAACTAATCGAAATTACTGTACTTCGCAATGACTCCAAAGTGGCAAAAAAGTACAAATTTTATCCAAAGTTGTAAATCACCCTAAAATGAACCACTAAGATTATTTAGTTCTTAGAGTTTTCCAAATACCAATCAAATTGGGTCAAATGAATATTTAGTCTGTCATAGAAAATCCACTATCTTAAATTTCAAATTAATTTTAGATTGGTAATATAGGCCCCAACACCTTCCAATATGGATATTTAAAGAAAATAAATTAATTTTTTATCCACCATATTAGATACGCCATTTTTAAATAATTTTAGATTCGTCATGTGTGACCCCGAAAACTCTCCCGTACCAATTTTGGTGAAAATCAGACAAAATTGATTTTTTTGTTCGCCATATTGAATCCGCCATATTGAATTTTTTAAAAATAATTTCTGATTCTTTATGTGAGGCCCCGAAAACTTCCCCATACCAATTTTGGAGAAAATCGGACAAAATTGATTTTTTCGTCCGCCATATTAGATCCGCTATATTGAATTTTTTAAAAATTATTTTAGATTTGTCAAATGCGACTCCGAAAACTCCCCTGTACCAATTTTGGGGAAAATCGGCCAAAAAATTTTTTTATGGCGGTCATATTGGATCCGCCAAATTGAATTTTTTCAAAATTATTTTAGATTCGTCATATGCGACCCCCAAAAATCCCTCATACCAATTTTGGAGAAAATCGGACAAAATTAATTTTTTTTGTCGGCCATATTAGATCCGCCATATTGAATTTTTTAAAAATTATTTTAGATTCATCATATGCGACCCCGAAAACTCCCCTGTACCAATTTTGGAGAAAATCGAACAAAATTGATTTTTTCGTCCGCCATATTGGATCCGCCATATTGAATTTTTTAAAAATAATATTAAATTCGTTATGTGGCACCTCGAAAACTCCCCCATACCAATTTTGGAGAAAATCGGACTAAATTAAATTTTTTTGTCCGCCATATTGGATCCGCCATTTTGAATTTTTGAAAAATAATTTCAGATTCGTTGGGTACAACCCCGAAAATTCCTCCATACCAATTTTGAAGAAAATCGGACAAAATTAATTTTTTTGGCCGCCATATTGTAAGCGCCATCTTGGATTTTACTGCACCAATTTCATCTAAAAAAATATGGGACCACCGCAGCAACTTCCTTTACATAACGTAAAAAATTTCATTCAAATCGGTGTAATCGGTGTACATAAATAAAAAAAAAAAAAAATACATAGTCGACGAATTGAGAACCTCCTTCTTTTAGAAGTCGGTTAAAAATGGGTTATTATTTTTTTTTCATAAACAGAGTCACAGCATCTCCCGTCGGTCGTACGGTTTTCTGAGTTAAATATGTCGAAATCTGATTTCGCTATAAAGATTTTTAAAGAAAAATAGTATTTTGTGACCAGTAAGAGCTTAGTTAGGATTTTTTTTTTCAGAAAATTACAGCCACTTTATTTATAATAATCATCACTGGATGGCATAAGCCTTATTTTTCGATGTATTTTTTTTCTCAAGAGGTTGCCCCTGGAAATACAAAATCATTCAATACAATATTCATTAAGAGATTTTAAGACATTAATCCGATCTAGCTGCCATGAGTCAGGACTTCAAGTTGGCCACTTGTATTTTTCTTATGATATAGTTATAAATTATATTACACATATCAACAAATAAACGCTGTATAGAGATATTAAGTTAAAAATCGAGAGATAAAGTCATGAAATCGGTAAGAGGAATAATTGTCTTCCGAACACAAAATTTTCCATTTTTGCCGTTTTGGTAATAAAAGAAAATGATTTTTTATTCAAAACTTGCTCGACTTATTGCTGCACTTCTCAACAATCTACTCACAACTCAAATTGGTTTTAAAGTTCAACTATGTAGTTAATAGGGGGCGTTGAGTCACATACATAGAATATAATAGACTGAGCATCTCCAATGCCTGCCATTTCCAGCGAGCAACAGAGAAAAAGAGAAAAAATCGTATTTTTCTTTTTTTTTTCTAGTTAGGACACTCTAATTTCTGACTACATTTTTATATCAACGGAAAGTTTTTTATTAAAGAAAAACAAATTTTAGGTAAAAATATAGACTTTTCACTAATTAATGTTGTTGAATCGTTTCTTGATTATTATAAACGAACCGGTTGCGATTTTTTTGAAAAATAAATCCTAATCTAGCTTCTACTGGTTACAGGGAAATATTTTTTCTTTAAAAATCTTTGTAATGAAATCAGTTTTTGAACCAATGAACTCAGAAACCCTTACGATCGATGGATGAAGCTGTTGCTCTATTTACATAAAAAAAAATACTCCATTTCTTAAAGCTATTAATAAGGCTTGTTTGTTGAGGAGATTGCAATTTTGATTGTGCCGAAAATTTGATTAACAATAACACGTGTAAATTTGCAATGAGCGTCTCGAGAGAAACTAATTAAAATAACTCATCAACTCTAAAGATTAAAAGAGAGTTTATAGAGAATTTTCAGGGCTTTTTTCCAAACAACAAAAAATGAGAACATAGCTTTGCAAAAATTATTTGATATACCACAAAAGGGCAATTTTCGATATTTTTATCCTTTCTGTAATAACTAATAAATGAAATTTACCCTTTGTAGGCTCAAATTAAAGATATTTCTATTATTTATAGCTTTGATCTGAAATATTTCTGTCTAAAATTATTATTTTAGCTTCAAGATTCAAAAACTATGTTCCGACACACAGCTCAATTCCTGTATTCAAATTGTCCCGGCAGGACTGTTCAATATGAGGGGGTAGTTAAATACCTGAGATTTATTCTGGACTCACGACTGAGCTGAAATGCTCATATTGAGGCTCGAACCAAGAAGTCCATATGGGCTTGCAGGGCTTGTAAATGAGCCTTTTGGTGCACATGGGGGCTGATACCTAGAGTGCTATTTTGCATGTACACTATACTGATCCGCACCATGATAACATACGCCGCTATTGTATAGTGGGGTAGTACAATAAAGTGTAAACACATTCTTCAACTTCAACAAAGTTTAGTGAATGGCTTGTGTGGGAATATTGAATGTGATGAGGACTGCTCCTATTAGGGCTCTTGAAGTCCTGATGAACCCACCTCCTCTTCACTTATTAATAGAGAACGAGACCCTGAAGGCTATTTATCATCATAATTGTCCCGGGCATTTCAAAATTGGAACGGGCGGCTACTCAGGTGTCTGAGAAAGCGCGGTGGAGAGGTGCTCAATATCTGAAGATATTTTTGCCGAGTAGAGAGGATTGAGAGGGACAGCAAAATCTTCCGAGAAATGAATTCTCGAGGTATACAGATGGATCTCGAGAAGATGAAAGGGCTGAAATCAAAGTGATCGATAGAAGCCAGAGAGTACTACCCTCTCGGCTAACATGAGACGATCTTCACATAGGAAATTTATGCTAGTCTGCAGTGTGGCCATCTACGTGAGAGGGATATAAACAGGAAAGTCGTAACTTCGCGACTGGTGTTTGAGTGCAAGGACGCACTGAATAATATGACAAGGAACGGTTGCACAATTAGACTTATGGGGACTCGGGCTACTCGGGCATAAGCGGATATGAGGAAGCAGACCATCTGGTAAAGTTTGGTTCCGCAACTGAACCATATGGAGCCCAACGAATTCTGCTTGTCCCATTTCCCGTTGGTAAAAAGGAATTGAAATCGTTGCTATAAAACAAATTTATGGAATCGGAACTGGACGGCGTACTAAGGAGCTTCTCTCCTTAGTATGAAAAGAGCTGAGAATTGTGGTGGGATTGTTGACAGGATATTGTCACCTGAGGGGGCCGTCTTTATAAAATCGTTATAGAAGACGGCCCGAGGTGCAGATGGTGTTTGGAGGATGACGAAACTGTTGACCATATCCTCAGAGAGTGCCCTGTACTCAACGGACTAAGACTGAGGTATTTCGGAGATATAATTTTGTTAACAGAAGCAGTTAGGCAAGTTCGACTAATGAGGCTACTTGGATTCATAAAGGCGCTCGGCCTCGAATGACCTGCAGCTATGGTGGGTTGTAAAAGGTTCAATAGAGGCCTAAGTATCGATGATTTAATGTCACCTTTGTTTCATTTATTCATTCATTGTCCCGGCAGACATATAGAATAATTGTTATTTAACCTCCGTTATATTATATAGTATGTCTTATCGCTTCCTGAATTAACATCAAAAAAAGGCATTTTCTATATCTACTAATTGAAGCATATTATCTACAATTCGATTATTCTTCCATTTCTTTGATTTAGTTTGGTCTCCTGTTAGAACTTAGTTTTTAAATGTTTTAAACAAGGAACACCTAATGTTGAGAGAAAATTCATAGGACATTTTTTAATTTTTGTAGAAATACTTATATCAGAAGGAAGGCTGTGGTAAAATAAAGTCTAACTTAAATTAAAAAAGTTTGTTCTCTTTTTATTTGCGATACTCATACGAATAATATCAAGTAAAGCTGCCGAAAATAAAGAGCAGTATCCTTTGATATGGGACAAAAGAGTATTATTTCGTATAATATAGTCGCAATTCTTATTCAAAAGACTCTTTACGTAAAAGGGGAACTCCGAGTGGCACAAAATATATCCAGTCCTAAATATTTTTCTTCATTTACGACAGTTTTTACTTAAAACCCCCTTTTTTTCTCGAATATACGAATGAAAACTGTTATTGACAAAAAATGAAAATGTGGATATCTAAGCACTGACGAACAATGTTATAAAAGTAATATAATATGTTATGTCGATTTATAAACCTAAGGATTTGAAACACATAAAGTAAGCATACTACAAATAAAATTCGAGTTGGTTAACGTTGACTGAAATGATTTACAACTAAAACATTAAAAGTGAAGTGATGCTTGATCGACATACTTATTATAATCTATGGTAAAAGGTGAATCGTCGAACAAATCGAATATGCAATTTTTTTAAACGTTTCAAACATACATCACTAATAAGTCTTCGTAAAAGTTGGAATGGTTCTGTTGCCTCATCAAAAAATAACATGATTTTTAGAGATGTCGGGTTTTCATTCTTTTTTTTTCGGTTTATTAAAATAGGTCAGAATTCCATTCTAGGCGAGAAATCATTTTCCAACTAATTTTGTACAGGAGTAAAATTGGTAAAAGTACAATTTTTCTACTTAAATAATCCATGACACTGCTGATTTACTTATTATACTAGCAGCTTCCAACTTTATACAATAAAATAACGACACCTTGTAAACTGTAACAAGTTTGGCGTTACATTATTTTGTTTGGAGTCTGGAATTTGTAGTATCGAAACATACGTAATTTCGCAGATAAGAAAAAATTCCAGTGAGTGTAACTAGCGCCTCTTAGAGGACAATTTAATATGTTTTAATTATTATTTGTTACATACAACACCTAAAAATGTCGATTTTAAATACCATATCTTAGAGCATTTTCACAATATAACTTTTTTACAAAAAAAACTCTTCTCTTTAAAGACCTTGTATCTCTTTAAGGAGTAATATTATGTTTATCTTCAGTTACCATAACGAAAGAAAATATATACCAATTAATAGGCTATAGCCCATTAGTTATTGTACACTTTCTATACTGACCGGCAGAAATTTTGCAATTTAGGAAAAAGAATAGAAACTCTATAAAAAAAAATCATATTATAGTAAATAATCTATACTAGTCGGATGGCAAAACACATCTAAAAATCTATTTGAAAATCTCATACAAAAAAATACTACTAGGAAAATTTGTTTGAAGTATCTCTTCAATAGAATTCCAATGTTATATTCACATATAAATGTAATTTTTAGTTAAAAAAATCGTTATAGGCGTAATTTATAATTTTGGAAAAAATGTAGGGGAAAGCTTCCGCCACTTTGAATATTTCTTGAAAAACAAATTAAAGCTAACATTTTTTTCTTTTCCTGTGCGTGCACAACTGAAGTAATGGCAACTTGCCCAACAGTCACCATGGAAGTAATCCTAAACCTTACATCTCTGCATATACTTGTGGAGAGTATGGCGAAGAAGACAACACATAGAATGATGAGAGACGAAATTAATAAAACTAAGGCCCAATCTCTTATCCTGAAATCAACAAATATGGGACATGTCATAGGATAAAAAGAAAAATCGCTTCAATTTTGTGAAAACTTCAACAAAAAATTGAGTCGTAACAGTGAATGGGAGAGAAACACCATGAAAACTTAACAAAAACTCTACTAACTGGTATACAGATGGCTTCAATACAGCGGAGGGAACTGGAGAGGAGTGTATGAACCCAGAATCAGATACAATGAAAGCTTCAGTAAATCACCAAGCATCTTCCAGGCGGAAATGCACGCCATCAAGTAATATATTCAATTCAGCAAAGAGAAAAGCTGTCTCAGACCAAAGATTATTATCAGGTCGGATAGTCAAGCGGCCATTAGTGCGCTGAGTTCTCAAGTAATCAGCTTCAAGATGGTCTGGGAATACCTCGAGAAACTAAACGAATTAGGTAAGAATAATAAGGTCAACCTCCTGTGGGTACCGTGACACACCAGGGTAAACGGTAATGAAATAGTAGACTAGCTGGCGAGAAAAGATGCTGAGACACCATTTGTGAGGCCGGAGCTTTTTTGTAGAATCAATGGTAGTATAATCCAGGAAGAACTAAGAAGAGAGAAAGAGAGCGGGAGATTCAGTTACTCGATGGATCTGCAAGAGATGAGACCAGCGAAGATACTTCTTAGGAACCACCACTAGAGGAGATTCAAGGAATGCATAAGCCTAAGCAAAAATCAACTTAAAATTAGGACATTCTGACAGGAATTTTTGACGGGGCATTGCCACCTGAAGAGACAGCTCAAGGAACTCGGGTTGGCAAAAAGCGGAAAGTTCATATTCTGCGAGGAAGAGGACGAAACTTCTATTCACATTCTTTCGGAATGCAGCGCTTTAGAAAACCCTAAAAGACGGTTCTTGAGAGCACACCAAATAGAAGACTTGGCAGTAGAAGTGGAATTCAATACATCTATTAGGTCTCAGTGTACTGGTCTCCAATTTCACACACATACATACATATATACAACATTTTTTCTTAAGAACCTAAGAAAGTGGCTATATATATATATATATATATATATATATATATATATATATATATATATATATATATATATATATATATATATATATATATATATATATAGGTGTGGAAAATCTAAAACAGAAACTCTAAATAATGGGAATGTAACAGAAAGAGACTGATAACCCGTTTAGCTCTGTTTAAGAAGCGAAATAGAGCATTCTGTTGTATCGTAGCTTGCTTCCTGGTTTCCAGCAAAGATAGTTTGGTGTCGTCAAAACCCAGTGGGTTTTTTAAAAATAAAAATCGGATTCAACATATCAGACTGAATATTTATAATCATGAAAATAAATTTGAAAAACGTCTTATATGGTTCAATAGCTGTTAAATATGCAATTTATAAACAAAATAAAAAGAACAATTGTATTTCCATCAATAAAATATTGGGCTTGAGTTCAACGTGCATTTTAAAAATAATGCTATAATAATAAATACATGGATATCGATTATCGTTAAAAAGGCGAAAGTACTTTTTCCTCTATGCTTAGGATTTCTTAACGAATACTAATATAAATAATTTTTAAGTAATATAATATTTACTGATTCACATAAATGAATAAATAATACGATTGCAATAAAAATAACTTTTTAATCATTGCCTTTTTTGTTAACAGTCCTTTTCTCATTCTCCAGTACGTACGAATTCTTGTCCGAATCCTTACGATGTTAAAAAACAGTGTAAGGATCCATCGACGCCAAAAGTTTTAGAACACATCCTCCATATTTTTTCTACGAGAAGATTTTCGGGCAAAGTCTAAGCGATAGTTTTTTATATCAACTTGGCCGTTGATTTTTGTGAATCGTTCGACAGTTTACCTATCGGTAATACTGCAAATACTATGATATCTAGTCAATGGAGTAAGTAATTTGTGGATTCCTGTTGGCATGTTGTACCAAGAATATCCTTTGATGAACAGTCTTGCTGTTTGAAGTGGGTATTCCCAAATCTTTTTTATTGCAGTTTAATGTCCGCTTCCAATGGTTTTCAAAATGACGGGAAACCAAAGGATCAGTTTTCGCTTTACTCTTGTTATAATAGCTGACTCATCACTGTTCTCGAAGAAACGTCGAGCTGTGTTGCCATCGTTAGTGTTTCCTAACCCTTTCTTTGACATGTCAACAAGTAGTCCTAATCTCTCTCCTTAGAGGCCTGTTGGATGGTAGCCTTTGTCTGTGCTCTCACCTCTTTGTCTTTCTGCTTACGGGCTTGCCACTGCTGTGTGTCACGTTGATACAACAAATACAATCAGCATTCGAAAAATCGAATACATGCGTGTAGAGTTAATAATTGTAGCTTGAATACTCTGTATTTACTGGGCACAGTATCAATGTTTTTGAACTGAGATGTTGTTTGGCAGAGGTAACAACGTTGTTCTAGCCAAAGCGTTCACTTAGTCGTCTATCATAATCATAGATAAGTTTCATTGTCTAGATAAGTTTACTGTACTGAAGCTGGGGTTGCAAAGAGAACTCTTTTATATAATGCAAGATGTCTAGTTCGAGTTGATAATTTTCTATTTTTTTTAAAGACTTTTGTTCGGTTTCCTTAATAAATTCAAATTTCAGAGGCCCGCAATTCATAGTAGAGGAGAGTTTGGAATTGTACAACAGAATCTGTTCTTGTTCAGTTTGCCAATTGAAGTGGAACAAGAGAGGTGAGGAATAAGTTTGTATCAGAAATATTCGGATCAGTAAATCTCAATTTGTACTGGCTCTGACATGACGTTCCATCGAAGCCCCATTTGCAAATAAAACTCATATTTACAAGTCAATTTATCGATTTGTTCAAGGGCGTTTAATTTAAACAATATAATTTGATCCACTGTATGATCCAGTAAGTCTTGGAATTTAACCTCGGCTTTTAATTTAGTAGAGGTTCGATAATCATCATGTGAATAGCTTGTTTTTTTGTGTTTTACACACCAGAGTAATTCAAAAATATATTACTGCCTTTCTGTTTAGCTCAATTTCGTAATCGTTGATATTTGTCTCTCCACAATCCAATGTCAAATAGAAGAGCGGTGCATAAATGTAACTGGGCGCGACACAACCACAAGACTGTTGCTTTTGACCTGAGATGAAGCTTTAGAAAGAAAAGACTGGCCGTTCATATTACCGAGATTTAATAGAAACGTTACTATAGCTAACCTTCTGGTTTAAATTGCTTAACTAGAAATTATTTCCGCCCGTTTTCTCAAATTCTGACCCAGTAAGCCCCTCTCGGGACAGAAGATCGTAGGGAACGTCTACGCGTCATATTACCCCCGCTAACTTCCATGCGACACGAAGACGAGCAGTACGTTGAAATGAATGAGAGGGTATGTATTTACTTTTCGTCTAAATTTATAACGTAATCGACGGAATTTCGCATCAAATAGTCGAAATACAAAAAATTATTTTTTGTTGACCATTGAGTGTAAATAAAATTGATATTTCTATTACGAAATAAACATTTATTCTAATAAAAATACTAGTGAAATGCAACGGTAATTTTTAAGTAAATAAGTTAATATACCACTTTAAAATTAAAAATCATTCTCAAAAATAAAATTTTATTCTGGAAAAAAAATAAAAGTAACATGTTCAGTAATTATAAATAAATAAATAAATAATTAAATTCAATTTAAATCAACAAAAATCCCAAAAAATCTGCAAGACGTGTTCAAACAGGCCTCCACTTTGAACCAGACAATAACTCACTGTTGTAAAATACGGTTCGCGTATTTGCCAAAACTTCAGGGGTTATATCCCTATTAGCCCGTTCCGTCATGTCCTCACAAAATACCATACTTATTTCCTGGTCTTCTGGAAAAATTTCTTGAGTTATTCGCAATTTGTAACAACCATATTTGTTCCACTTTAAAAAATATTCCTCATTATTAACAGTGCATTTTTTAGAAATTTTAGACAACCGGTTGTCTCAAATTTTTTAATAATTTCCGAAATTCTAGATTTTAAAGAAACAAGATGATTTCCGCACGTAAATGCAAATCTGCCGATTATCTCATCCATACCTTTATCAGAATAGTACCACTTATTAATCTGCACTTTTTGTTCCTCGGAATAAACTACCATTTTAAATTTTTAAAAAATTTGGCGCGAAACACGGAAATACCAATACTCGGTACTTACGCTTCGACGGCCCGAATAAAAGCAAATAACTCTTGTTGTGCTAGTGCGTGGAGTATGCTGCCGCCCACTTTCACCGCGCCAGCATTTTATTACCCCTCACCCTAGAGCAAAACTGGTAATTTACTAAATTTAAGCACGTATGTCGATCTTTACGATGCTTATATTCTGTCTCATTTTGATTTGATTAACAATATAGTATTTTCTTTATTTTACTTAAGAAAAGTCCAGGTACCGGTTTGGATTTTCCACACCTGTATATATATATATATATATATATATATATATATATATATATATATATATATATATATATATACATTGCTAAATAATTAAAAAATGCACTTTTCAGTTTCATTCATATCCCACTGTCTTTGGGAACAGTTTAGAAATTCAATTGTTTAGCTATTTTATATGTTTTTCTAAAGGATGTATTTTATGTACGAATAGCACATCAAAATTCTATTTATAAATTTTTTAAACTATTATCCTAGTCCTGCCTAGAGACTCGCTGAATTGTCAGCGTGTGTCAATTTTCTGTTTTGTTATAGGTAACAACATTTAATATTTAAGCATAGAAACAAATTTCAAACATGTGTTTTTGGTGTTTGTTTTTAAAAATAGGCTTACTTCAGTTCTAAACAAATATTAAATAAATGCCAAGTTTTTGCCCCTCCCTCTATTCGATAGGATACGTATATTTTAATTTCACGATGTGCAACGAATACCTGCTAAATTTAATTTGTGTAAAAAGCGGTAAAAAGTTTTTTCATATAGTGCCACATTTCAGCCAGTGTCTCTGTGTATATATTATGTAAATTCACAGGTTTCACTATAATATGTTAGGTAGAAGAGCACAGGAGAAAGGAATAATTTTTACTAAGTTCATATACCATTTTTTTGTTAATCCTAAGCACTGGATATATAAAGCCTTGAGGCCTCACGTAAAATTTTAAGAGTGTTTTTTTCATGACATTAAAGCCCATCAAAGAGAAAGTTTCTGAAAGCCATCTAGAAAGGGTAAAAAAATAAAATAGATTTTCAGAGAACATTTAATATTAGGTAGAAGGGAACTTTGTGGTTCATCTTTAACGTCAAATTTAATCGTTTATTTATTGAAATTAGCTGAAGCCTGAAAGTTTAAAAAAGTTATTAAACATATAACTTTCAAATGTAAATCTTACTATTATATTCAATTTCCTAGCTCATTTTCTTGCTTTTGCGATTTTTAACTTATGCTTGATAAGAGTCTAGGAGTTAAGACTGTGCTTTGATCTAAAATTTAAAAGTTTACCTATTTCCGAAAGTTTTCAGAAACTTTAATGGAATTAAATAAATATCAAAATATTTTTTGATATTAAGAAATTTGCAATTACTTTCAGTTGCTCTTGATGTTAACAAAAATAACACACTTTAATAATTACGTGGGCGTATTTTTGAAATTCTTGTTCAACTTCATTTGCAGTACCAAATGTGACAAATTTATAATTATATTTTGACTTGAAATTAAGTGATTAATAAAAATTTGATTTATATATTAATTAGTAAAATTTAAATACCACAGATGCGCCATTTTTTGTAATGAAATTATATAAGTATAATAATATATTCTATAGATACCATAAGAGCATCTGAATACTTGTATTGAAAATTATCACTTAGTTCAAAGCATTATAATAAAAATATTTAGTTATATCTGCTGAATACGTACAATTATGCGTTCTTAATTTTATTCTACTGTGTCTCAAAATTAAATTTCATCTCTATACAGAACTTCACATAATCTGAAGTTCAGTAACTGACAAAACACTCGTAAAAGATAAAATAGCAAAATAACTAAATATCAAAAACTTGTATTAGAAAAAGCAGGAATATCGTAGTAATATGATTTAAATAATATCAACGGTTACAAAAAAATAAATTTTATAAGCTTTTACATTTATAACGAAAGGTTGTTATAGTTTTTACCTCAGATGATGGGAACTACAAGCAGGAAAAGATGTGTCCATGTAAGAGCTCTTACAAGTTAATTTGGTACGTCCTTTGAAGTAAAGATCAAGGTAAAATACGGTATTTTGTATTTAGGTGGCTGGTGGAAAGGGATTAATATGAAAAAGAACACGTACCTGGATATATATATTATATATATATATATATATATATATATATATATATATATATATATATATGTATATATATATATATATATATATATATATATATATATATATATATATATATATATATATATATTGATTTTCCGAAGTTAATCATTTTCTGAAAAGAAAAGCAACTACCATGGTTAATCTTGGGAAGCACAAGGGAGGCACCGAAAGAGCTATATTGGACGTATAGATGTGGGTTTATAACGTTCTGTGGTATCGTCCTATTTCTAACTGCCAATGGGCCTTGTACCTCCATAGATCTTCTGAGAGATTAGTTACTTCGTCTTATTGTCTATCCCCCTCTCTATGACTTTTCGATAGTTCAATTTTTTTTTCTTGTCGCTATGGTCTACTATAACTAAGTGCAAATATCGTATTTAACTTGACAAAGGTCAAGGAAGGGCTTATGTAGAGGTGTGTGCAATGATGCCTGTTTCTACTAGGGCAGAGAAGTTCTAAAAAATCTTGTTCTTCTATACTTCTTTATAGACTATGAGGCAATGGAGACTCCCTGTCATTTTGTGACTGAGCTTCCAAAAACGAAGACTGGCGGTTGCTCATGTAGTTGAAAGAAAATAGTCGAAAAGTAACAGTCACTATTCATACGTAGCAAGGTCGAAACTTTAAAACTTTACAACATTCTCAAGGTATTTTACCAAAAAGAGAAGATCCCCAGAAAAAGCAAAGTCTTCCGATAAATCAATCTTGTTGCCTGACAAAGTGCTTTTGACAGGGAAAAAAATCTGAAGGTTAAGTGTACACAGTAGCTACAGAGTCCGAGTATAGGAAAATATGTGGACGACAAACTTTTAATGATGCTATTCTGCAGAGAGATCTCTGTTGGAAAAACATAAATAGAAATATTTAATTATGGATAGATAAATTAATTTCATATAATAAGGGTAAGAAACTAAATGAATTATACAAAACGAATCAACTAACCAAACTTACTAACCGTACACTTCAGAAGAAGTTTCCATATTCTCATACGCCGAATGCTTCAACAAAAACTCGTTCGTTTATTTTTAAATCTAATAAAGTTTAAACCCTTAAATATAACAGGCAACATATTGTACAAATGAGCAATCAGTATATATTTTCTAGGTGCCTCTAATCTATTCCTGGAAGGATTAATTAAATTAGCTGATATAGTGCTATAAGAATGAAAATAGGAATTTTAGTGGAATTACTCATGATTTTACGTCTTTTTGGTAATTGATAGAAGCTAAATAAAGTGAAATTTCCAGTGGTCCTTTTTACCAATATCAGTAACCAATCGAATAGCCTTCTTCTGCGTTCTAAAAATCTGTACCGCACCAAAACAGCAATCCCAAAGGTAGACATCGTGTGAAATATAAGAATGTAATAACAAATAATAAAGAAAAGTGCCTCACAATGAAGAGTTCCACGCAGTTTTCTAAGATCAAAAATAGTGAATGGCTATTCAATAAAATAATATGTAAACTCCAGTTCAAACTATTGTCCAAAGTAATACTTAACAATTAATCTGAGAAAATTCAGTGTTACGTTTTTTCCTTCTTGAATTTAATGGAAAGGAAACAGCACCTGGCACACGCTCCGTAAATAGGCGGTTTTCCTTTGGTCAAAGCTTCCGGGTCTCTTTTATACACACACACAGGTATATATATATATATATATATATATATATATATATATATATATATATATATATATATATATATACCTGTTACACGACGCTCATTTTAAAAGACCCAGAAGCTTTGACGAAAGAAAAAATGCCTAATAAGGGAGCGCATGCGGGGTGCTGTTTTTTTTTCCTTAAATTAAAGAAGGAAAAAACGTAAAACTGAATTTTCTCAGAAAAATGTGAAATGGTTGGTGGTTCTTCGATAACATTGTTACGTATCACTTTGAACGATAGTTTGAACTGGAGTTCTCATATTATTTTATTGAATAACCATTCTCTATTTTTATTCTTAGAGAACTGCGCGGAACTCTTCACTGTGAGGCACTTTTCTTTATTATTTGTTATTACATTCTTATATTTCGCACAATGTCTACATTGGGGATTGCTGTTCCGGTGCGGTACTGATTTTTAGAATACAGAAGAAGCCTATTCGACCTGTTACTGATATTGGTAAAAAGGACCACTGCAAACTTCACTTTATTTAGCTTCTACCAATTACTAAAAAGACATAAAAATCGTGAATAATTCTTCCAAAATTCCCACTTTCATTCTTATAGCGATATATCAGCTAATTTAATTAATCTTTAGAAGATATATACTGATTATTCGTTTGCACAATATGTTGCCTCTTATATTTAAGGGTTTAAACTTTATTAGATTTAAAAATAAACGAAACGAGTTTTTGTTGAAGCATGGATTCTGTTCGGCGTATGAGAAGAATTTGATGCTTGACTGTTATCTTAAACAGTGAAAATGGGGCAAGTTCTGCGGGTAATATCCTGCCGATATTTTACGATATGGAGATTTTAAGTAGAGAGTTGCTTTCTGTGAATTTTGCTCTCGGTTCATTACAACTCCACTGATTAGACCATTATGTGGTCGAAACTATGATGGAGAGAGAATCAGAGTGGAATTAACAGAGAATATACTGTCTCTCCCTTTCTTAACGATCGTAAGGAGAATAAAATAACTTTTCCATGTATATATATATATATATATATATATATATATATATATATATATATATATATATATGTATCACAGAATGATGAGAACAAATCGAATACATAGATAACCATGTTGCAACTAAGGCGTATATTGTAACTTTATTATTAGTTTCTGGTTGAAAGTATATATTTAACCATTTGACAAACAAATAGTAAGACTCGGCCGATACCGAGCTTATCAGGTATCAATAGAAACGAGGATGCCAATTATTTGGTAAAGTTGGGGTGTGTGGTTATACCAAATTGATGCAAAATAATTGTGCCTATTGTATATACCTCGGATATCCTTTTTGTGTTAGAGGTTGCACAGTTGGAATAAATTGTAATAAAACACAATTCATCCTATTCCACCACCATCGAGATGATGGCCTACCTGTACCACCATACCGAGAAGAAAGTCAAAGCTTAGCCTCCTCGCCACGGTGATACGGCATAGATACATGTTTCGTCTCTCACTAGATTCATCAGGGTACCGATATGCACCTGACTGTGCAAAGGACAGATCGGAAGGAAGCATGCAACACTGAACGCGGCTTCGCCGACCTCTGTGTTAGAGGTTGAGGAAATGATGAAAACAAACCGAATATATAGCAACAGGGCTGTAATATTACCACTAAAGTTTTATGTTGTAACTTTGTTACTAGTTTCTGACTGCAAGTATATCTTTAACAGTTTGACAAAGAAATAATCAAGCTCGTCTGATTCCGAGATTATTGGGTATCCATGGAAACGTGGAGGCAAATTATTTGGCAAAGTTGGGTATGCGATTATACCAAATAATGCCAACCAATTGTAGTTATTATATGCGATGTGATAAAAGATGGAATTTGGACTATGGCTTGAAATCTTAGTAAATAATGGAGATAAGTGTCGAAAATAAGGTTTATTAAGGAAAACACGGTCTTAAGTAATATACTACCTACGAGAGAGCAGAATTACATGCGGGGCCACCTTCATAACAGTGTAGAGGTATAGTAAGTAGATGGTTTTAAGAGTAAATACTAATCATGTTGTCAGAGTGTCTAACATTCAACAAGAAGATATTTCGTATAATATATCATCTAAAGCAGTCAGATAAGTTTAGGTGACCAGCATCCAATGACTTACGATCATGATGGGAATTAAAGGGCCTAACAGTGCCTAGGTGTTAAAGCAGCATTCATTTATTGATTCAAAAAGCACAACAAATTTAAGTTCATTGATACGTAAGATAATCAATGGGACCATTAGAAAATCATTGTTCTTTCACCGACTTTTGTTCCGTACTTTTAGAATACATATTATTAAGAAAAAAAAATTGGAATTGTTTGAACTTTGAAAACTTCATTGGCTAAAAGTGTGCGTCAAAATAAATCATGGATAATTTTTTTTGCGAATGACTAGTCTTAAGTATACAAAATACAACAGTAACTTGCTCATATTTCGCCCGCCATAATTATATATTCAATAATATATATATATATATATATATATATATATATATATATATATATATATATATATATATATATATATATATATATATATATATTCAAAAATCGATCACGAAACTTAAGGGGGTGATTCTACTTGACAAAATAAGGGTAGAGCTTCATATAATTTTTTTTCAAAATGTCATTCGTTTTCGAGTTACAAGCCGTCCAAGTTCAAGTTTTTATTTTTTGTTTTTTGAATTACTCGCTTACAGGAAAACCGATTTGACTAATATTTGAAAGATAGGCTAAGTCTTCTGCGCCTCATCATTTTAGTAACAATTCACATTGATTGTTTGCCGCTAGAGGGCACTTTACCTACATTGAAAATTGTTTTTTTGTCATAATTTTTTAGTGTTGACAGCTACAGTAGTTTTTGGTATAATTTCTGAAAGACTGATGCCAGGCCTTTAAAAAAGGTGCTCTTTATTTACATCGCTAAACCCAACGGTTTAGACGTAAATCACCCTTAAAAATTAAGTGGTAAATTTACTTTTCTCATTTCATTACCACCAGCTACCAGGTAAATAGCTATCAAAGTATACTAGAGCTGTCAGTTTAACATCAAATAAATTCGCTTTTTAAACTATTTAATTTATAATCTTAAAATAACTAATAATGGCTAATCAGTAAATATTCATATTATGGATTATTGCGATATACATTTAATTGATAAAAATTAATGAAACAGTACTAAACAAACTAAAAAAGATTCTCAAAATGTCCCCCATTTTCTTCTATACATTTCCTAACACTCTTCAAAAAATGTCGCCTAACTCGATGAAAAATTTCTGGTGTTTCTTTAATATTGGCACTTTTCGATTATCCTGAAGCGAAGATCCTCGACGTTGATTACTGGAATATCGTACACCAATTGTTTCAAATGACCCCAAAAGAAAAAATCCATAGGATTAAGGTCTGGTGACCTCGCTGCCCATGCCAATGGTCCACTTCGTCCTATCCATCGCTCAGGATACGTTGCATTCAAATACTGTCGGACACGTATACTAAAGTGGGGCGGAGCTCCGTCTTGGAGGATCCACATGTTGGCCCTTACTTCCAATGGCACATCTTCCAGATACAATGGGAGACGATTTTGGATAAAATCTAAGTATACGTCACCAGTTAATGGGCCATCAAAGAAATGAGGACCAATAAGGTAATCTCCTATTATCCCTGCCCACACATTTAGTGAAAATCTACGCTGATGTTTCGTTTCTACCACATTGTTTGGGTTCTCGTAAGCATATGTGTGGATGTTGTGTAGATTTGTTATGCCATCACGAGTGAAACCAGCTTCGTCAGTGAATAATATGACGCCAATTAATCGATTATCGTGTTCATACTTAGCTAGGATCTGATTGCACATTTCCAACCGTCTCGGCCGATCATCGTCATAAAGAGCCTGCACCTTTTTTGAATGAAACGGGTAGAGTTGTTCTTCTCTTAGTATCCTCCATGAACTAGCCTGACAGAGCCGCACTTCATTCCCAATTTTTCTAGTACTAATACCTGGATTATCTTCAATAATTTCAAGCACTCTTTCTTCTTGTTGCACGTTTCTAGCAGTTCTAGGTCTTCCCCTATTTCCATTATAACTTTTAAAGGAACCACATTCCGCAAGCCTCCTGTGCACACTGGAAAATGTTTGAGCATGAGGGATATTTCTTTCCGGATAACTCTCCATATAATATCTTCTTGCCAACTCTGCATTACCATTTGCTTTTCCATAACAAAAATGGATATCACAATATTCGATATTTGAATATTGGTGATTAGCCATTATTAGTTATTTTAAGATTATAAATTAAATAGTTTAAAAAGCGAATTTATTTGATGTTAAACTGACAGCTCTAGTATACTTTGATAGCTATTTACCTGGTAGCTGGTGGTAATGAAATGAGAAAAGTAAATTTACCACTTAATTTTTAAGGGTGATTTACGTCTAAACCGTTGGGTTTAGCGATGTAAATAAAGAGCACCTTTTTTAAAGGCCTGGCATCAGTCTTTCAGAAATTATGCCAAAAACTACTGTAGCTGTCAACACTAAAAAATTATGACAAAAAAACAATTTTCAATGTAGGTAAAGTGCCCTCTAGCGGCAAACAATCAATGTGAATTGTTACTAAAATGATGAGGCGCAGAAGACTTAGCCTATCTTTCAAATATTAGTCAAATCGGTTTTCCTGTAAGCGAGTAATTCAAAAAACAAAAAATAAAAACTTGAACTTGGACGGCTTGTAACTCGAAAACGAATGACATTTTGAAAAAAAATTATATGAAGCTCTACCCTTATTTTGTCAAGTAGAATCACCCCCTTAAGTTTCGTGATCGATTTTTGAATCACCCTGTATATATATATATATATATATAAATATATATATATATATATATATATATATATATATATATATATATACATATATACATATGCAGGCGCGGATCCAGGGGGGGGGGGCGATCGCCCCTCCCAAGAGCTTTGAGTACAGGAAAACAGTCCTGATTTTGCCTCTTATACTATAGTTTATTCAAGAACTAGAGAGAGAAATAAATCGTTTTTTACCCTTTTTTTCGCAAACTACCTGTGTTCTTTAGTCCGGTGTCTTTGGCAAAATCTATTAGATACATATATTTTTCATAGCAATGGGTTAGAAATTTTATAATCAAAAATACCGGTCTATTATAATGGACTATTTAGGTTAGATAACAATAGATATTTCGATGTTTGAAGTGTTAAAAAGGCTGTTAATTCTTGTCATAAGCGTCAGAAGGAGGTTTATTATCACTAAGTATTTTTGGGCTAGAATATTTTTTCGGTAATAAACTAAAAATAAAAAGTTTTTATAATATTATTTTATTTCTTAATAATTCACATACACTAGAAAATACAAATAATTTTGACATATTTAACATAAATTACAACTGTATTTTTATTATTTTTAATTTTGGCATAGGAACCATTTTAGGCACATTCAGACTAAAACGGAGCCTTTTTAACCGACTTCTAAAAGAAGGAGGTACACAATTCGTCGACTATGTATTTTTCTCTCAAAAAATTCTAAGTTATAATTTAAATATTTACAAAATACACATATATAAAAAAATAAATTCGTCCATATAATATTAAATTTCTTTTGGGGCTATCGGTCATTTTATTATTATTAATTAAAAACATTTTTAGGACATTTGACGTTTCAGTTTATTTATTTCTTAAACCATCTGCAGAGTTACAATTAAACACAAAAAGGGACTTGAAATGTAATTAATTTTTATATATTACAGAAAATTTAAATAATAAATTGTGTTTACGCTGGTAAATATTTCGTGTCTAATTCGCAATCAAACTCAGTGAAGCTATTTTAGCTCAAATTAATTATAATTGGTTCCTCTATCTCATCAATCATGAGATAGAGTTTCCACATTTTCTTTTATTATATGGATTTTTCCCAATTTTCTGCAGTAACTTTATTTAAAAAAATCTTTCAAAACTTCAGTTAAATTACTAATTTTGTAAGTTAAATTATTTCTAGCAACTCTACCTTTTACTTGAGAGAGATATTTCCTTCTCCAACGAACATTTTCCTAACGATCTCTAAGAACAGATTTCTTATCTGGTTTTTCCCAGCAAAATTTCGTTCTCTGAACAATTTCTAGAGCTCAGCTCTTTTAATTTCAGGTAAATCCCGATCTTCATTGATTTTTGTTAGAATTTTGTCGACAGTTGGGATCTGCTTCCCATTATAAAATGTATGTACAACTCCTTTTATTGCAGTTTTCATCTCTTCTTCCAACGAGGTTTTTCGTCTGCTTGTGGTCGAGTGTGGCTTGGGAGTACTGACAATTCCAGTTGTTTTCTTCTCCCTCAGTAGATTTTCCAACTTCTGTCATATTGGAACATATCTCACCAGAGCTTTTGACATTATTATCTAGATATTGATATCTTAAGGCATGATAAACATTCATCGTAATAAGTTTTTCGCTGAGGAGAAAATGCCCTGGTTTAACGATTTTGGAATAAATATCGATGTGAAAGCCATATATTTTGGGTATCTCACTAATCTCAAATACTATTAAAAAACAAGCATAAACAAGGTAAATCACTAAGGACACACTGTAAGGTCTTCTTTGCTCACTGACAAAAATCAATTTGAACTATCAGAAATTTGATTGTTGCAGTAAATTTATAACTAAATATAATATTTAAATATAATTAAATTTACGACAGTCCTCAGTTACCTGCGGCACTGAAGCAGGTACGTTGGAAGTTTCGATAACAATCTTATTACTCTCTCTAGTTCTTGAATAGAATATAGGAATGTATGTGCTTGCGATTGCCCCTCCCACGAGCTTTGAGTACAGAGTAAAATAGAACCGATTCTGCCTTTTATATTAGGAATGTGTCTGCTGCTGGCACTCCCCCCGTTGACAATTTATTTTTCTTGCGATAGCCCATCCCCCAAAAGCTATGAGTCCAGGAAAATAAACCCGATTCTGTCTCTTATACTAGGAATGTGTATGCTGCTCGCATCTTCCCCCCCTATCGGCAACTTGTTTTTTCTTGTGATCGCCCCACACCTCTCCAAGAGCTTCAAATTCAGGAAAATAGGCCCGACCCTGCCTTTTAAACTAGAAATGGGAATGTTGCTGGTATCCCCCCCCACCGACAACTTGCTTCGCTTGCCATACTGTACTTTTGTGATATCACCTCCCCCCCCCCCAAAGAGAGAGGCTGGATCCGCCTCTGTATATATATTTATATATATATATATATATATATATATATATATATATATATATATATATATATATATACATATATATACATATATATATATATACATATATATATATATATATATATATATATATATATATATATATATATATATATATATATATATATAGCATTCTATTTAAATTTTTCCAACTTCACTGTGAAACTTTTTCGGAACTGCTGTGTATACTTCACAATAATTTTAAAACAGGATCTTAATAGCTCTACATACCCTTATTAAAATTATTCTGAAAATATCTTATTGTTCTGTGTATATCAGCCGTAGTAAATATGATGCGATACCTTGAATATTTCTCAGTTATGCGCGAGTATTTTGAAATGTCAATACTTTAATATTGAAAAAAAAGACAAGAATCATATAAATTGTATACACGTGTACGAAGGCTAAGAAAAATTCTTTATTGTTAATATTTTTTTAGTCTATATATTTGTAGTTAGAAAATTTGCGGCAAAATCTTTAATAATTTTTAACTTAATTTGTTATTTGCTAATCTCTGCTAACGATACATTTTCTTGTTTTGTGCTGAAAGTTTAAAATTATTCAACAGAAAAAATTTAAATTTGAGCCCAAAACACCAGCTGTAAGTAATTGAATTAATATTAACTTACCCTTAAGTTATTTCTTAATTATTGAATTTGTAATTTAGTAAAGACGTAGATTGATTTAAAATAAACTTAATTTAAAGTTTAATTAACCTGATTGGCTTAATTGTATTAAGGATTATACAAAAAATATCATAATTTTTTGTACAAGTCAAAGAATTTAATGTTTTTTTTTTCGTAATTGAATAGCTCGAGATGCACTGACGGGTGAACGGTGAGCAAAAATATGGATTATTGGATAGAAATTTGTCTAGAAGTCAAATTTGAACCAACTGAAGTCATTTCAGGCTTAAGACACTCCTAGTTGGCCGTACTTCGTCGCAATATTGTCTGAATTACCGGTCCGAATTTACTAATCCTCAAACAATGTAGATAAAATAAACAAAAGAGATAAAAATGAGAATTTAGGAAAGAATCATTACCCGCAAGTCAAAACGTGACCAGTTTGAATAATTTAAAACTTGTGACACACTTTACTTCGTCGTTATGCTGCATAATCTCGAGCCAGAATTTTTAATCTTCCCAAATATAGACAGAATCGACAAATATGAGATCTTTGGTAAAAATCTATACCTGCTAGACAAATCTTAACCTATTTGCCTATATGTATTCTCTTTTCAATGAAATGAGAAGAAAATACTATATACAAACAGTTTGTTTCCTGCAAAAATAATTCTGGTTCTCTATCCATGCACGTTTCGATCAACTAATGGTCTCATTAGTGGAGCTGAATCAAACCAAGAGCAATATTCGCAGGAAACAATTGTTTACATAAAATATAAATGCTGAGACATGACGGCGGGATATTTAACCTGCCGACTTTTCGATGTCAGACTGAAAAATGTAGCTAATAAAGTGGTCCGAACGCGTGTGGTGAGAGAAAAAAGTTGTATTTGCAGAAAATAAACTGTTTGTATATATTCTCTTCTATATCTGCTTGAAAAGAGGATACATATAGGCAAGTATTTAAACATGGTAGAAAATACTAATAGTCAATTATTTTATCTCAATACTGTCGATTTAACTATTCCAAAATTTCATAGCTTCAAGAAAATCAGATAAAAACGAAAGAATTTCAGTGTTTAATTTACTGAGTCTAACTACATTTTCTAAGTAATTTTTAAATCATGCTAATGGTAATACGTCGAGTCGAGAAATAATAGCAAAATTTTTAATCTCCCCAATTCTTACCTCTTGTAATTTAAGAAAAAACTATAACTTGTAATCAGGCGAGGATCCAAGGGGTAAGCGGTGGGGGCCATAGGTGTCGGAAGGAGGTTTATTTTATCACTAAATATTTATGACATAGAATATTATTTCGGTAATAAATTTAAATAAAAAGTTTTTATAATATCATTTTATTTCTTATGATTTCCTAATAACTCACACATATTAGAAACATATTTAACACAAATCAAAACTGTATTTCTATTATTTTTAATTTTGGCGTAGAAACGGTTTTAGGCATATTAAGACTAAAACGTAGCCTTTTCTTGGATTGGATGTTGAATTTTTGAAAAATAATTTTGGAGAAAATCAGACAAAATTGATTTTTTTGTACGCCATATTGGATCCGCCATACTGAATTTGTAAAAAATATTTGGGATTTATTACGTGCAATCATAAAAACTCCCCCAAACCAATTTTGAAGAAAATCGGACAGAACTAAATGTTCTTGTCCGCCATATTGGATCCGCCATATTGAATTTTTAAAAAGTTATTTCAGATTCGTTGTGTTCGACCTCAAAAATTCCTCCATACCAATTTTGAAGAAAATTGGACAAAATTAATTTTTTTGGCCGCCATATTGTCAGCGTCATCTTGGATTTTCCTGTAAGAATTTCATACAAGAAAATATGGGACCACTGCAGCAACTTCCTGAATATAACGTAAAAAATTTCATTCAAATCGGTGCTGCCGTTCCGGAGTAATCGGTGCACATTCATAAAAAAACATACATACGCGGCGAATGGAGAACTTCCTTCTTTTAGAAGTCGGTTAAAAAGTGAAAGATATTAACTTTTCTAAGTTCTAGTCTTTAATAATCTTTTATGGATAAACATAATTATTGAAACTTAAAGGAAACAGGAACTGGTGGTAAATAAATAGATTTTAAGAACAGTTTTATACATATAAAACTTTTAGAATTAAGTTTGGTTAGTTTTAATCGATAAGCAGATATACTTGATATGAAAAATGACTAGAAAATTTTTTGAAGATCGGGAACCCCAATTTAATTTTACATAAATATTGGAAATAAAATATAACCATAATTTACTTCGAAACCGACCAATTTGCATAATCGTGATTTCTGGTTTAACCGTTAGTTTGATCGTCTCTTCAAAGCTATTGTATCGACCCGGTGCCAGCGAATAGTGATTAAATAATAACACTGAAATTAATTTCAGTATCAGAATGATTCTAAGCGTGACCTAAAATGATAAGTTGAAATATAGACTATATATCATAGCTATTTTGATAATATGTCAAAATTTCCTCACATTATGTAAAATATTTAATTTGGATTTACCATATTAAATTTATAAAGATGCTTAACATTAAGTAGTTATTATGCTCAAAAATAACAAAACCAACAGGATCTTCTTCTCAGTAAGAGATCTGGTAAATATGAATGAGGGAGTGAATGAGAACGATATTAGGTTTTTCGGAGCGATCTTGGACCAAAAACTACTTTGGAAACCTCACATCGAGCTATTATGCAAAAAATTAAATTTATAAAGATGCTTAACATTAAGTAGTTATTATGCTCAAAAATAACAAAACCAACAGGATCTTCTTCTCAGTAAGAGATCTGGTAAATATGAATGAGGGAGTGAATGAGAACGATATTAGGTTTTTGGGAGCGATCTTGGACCAAAAACTACTTTGGAAACCTCACATCGAGCTATTATGCAAAAAATTAAATAACTATCTCTTCTTTCTGCGAAATATCTCTAACAGTGTGTCTCGGAAGACATTAAGGCTTGCGTATTTCTCTCTATTCCACTCTCACCATATTCTATTTTGGCATGGGGACACGCGGCAGATACCAAGCGAGTCTTTGCCGTTCAACTTAAGGCAGTGAGAGTATTAATAGCTCTTGAGTTTAGAGATGACTGTCGTGAGGCATTTAAAAATCTTAATATCTTGAGAGTTCCAGCACAGTATATTTTTGAAAACCTCCGTTGTTTAAAAAAAATATTATAACTTATAAAACTCACCATGACATTCACACATTTGAGACTAGACACAAACAAAACATTGTTTCTACCTACTGGAAGTTAAAGAGGTGCCAAACCGGAACAGGATACTGGACAATAAAATGTTTCAATGTATTACCGGAAGAAATTAAATATATGGATGAATGTGACTTTGAAAAAAACATAAAGAATATTTTGGTTCAAAATGCGTTTTATAGCACAGAAGAATTTTTGAATTACCACTTTGTCTAAACTACTTTCAATCCATGATTTTTATTCAGTCTTAATGTATCTCTTTGTTTTTATTTTTCTTTTTATATAAATTCTATTGTACTTTCTTACGCTACTTTTGACGTATGATACACTTGTTGCGACTAACATGAATAAACTATTCTAATTTTTGAAATAAGATGACTAAAACAGTTAGTTGATTTTCAAAATCTAGGAGGATACACAAATGTATATTCGTATAGCTTATGCATGTATATGTAGACAATATAATTTTGCAACTATAAAACTTATACAAAAATTATTTTAAGGGGTTTTTAAATGTATTTTCCATATTACTGAGCAAAAATTATAATATTAATCGTACAAGTTTCCTAAATATCTTTTTGTATAAGTTCATGTAGAACTTAATTTTAAATAGGCATGAATCAATATGAAATTATTCTATAAAAGTTTAACTGAAATATCTGTTATTGGGGATTAATTTGTCACTTCATCTATTCGACTTTTTGTTCTGAACTCCTATCCAGAAGATATATATTTACGCCATCTCATTTCTATATTAATTTATCTATAAGTTCAAATTTAGAATTGGGTAGAATTCAAATTTAGAATAGGGCATTTGTTTCCAATGTTACACTCATCTTTAAATATACAAGGAAACATTTGCTTTCATATAGAATGTGGCAAAATTACCGTATGGAACTGGATTATCCTATAAATTTCAAAAAACCGAAAAAGAATGATAAAAACCAGAATTTTTTAAGTAAACGATTGATTTTATTTGGACAGAAAGTTCTCGAAGGTGCTAAAGTATATTTTTCTCATATTTGACATTTAACTTGTTAAATAAGAATTTGTTGTTCGTTCAGCCTATCAGCTTTTAGTAAATATCCTTTAATCTCCAAGTAAGATAGAAAATATGGAACTGAGTATATTTTTTTTTATGTATTTTAGCTTGTTGAACTGGAACTTGTTGTTGTTCAGTTATATTATCTACGAGTTTCAAGTAAATAGATGTTAATTAGGAAGTGGCTGAAAATATGGCTAACTTAGTACTTCTGTTGATATCATCGAAAGCAGGGGGTTTCCTGTAGACATAATAATGAGTTCACAATGAAATATGACTGAATTGATATTAGCCATATTGTATGAATTTTTGCCTCCTACCCTAACGAAAATAGTTCTAAGGGTTGAAATGGGGCAATGGAGCGTCAATATTGGTGATGAAACTTCAAAATTCAAATATTGTCGTTTTCTCCAATGAAAGGATGACATCGTTCGGTTTACAAAAGAGACTAACTATTATATCCAGATCCATAGGGAAAGGGAAATTCCAGATGAGGATAACATCAGCAGAAACAATAATGTATCCATATGTTTACCAATTTTCAGTCATGCATTGGGATTTACTCAAAATTGGTAGGTGATAAAAACTAATAACAGACTATTGTTCAACTAGCCAAGATATATAAGAAAAATTTATTTCAGATCATTAACTTAGCTACATTTTCAGCCATACAAGGCGACTAATAGCTGTTTACGCAAAAATTTTATGTGATAAGTATGAACTAACAACATATTCTTGTTTAGCATGTCAAAATACATAAAAATACATATTCAGACCTTCTATCTGGATAAAATCAATCGTATTACTGGAAAAATTAGGGTTTTCATAGTTTTTTCTTGTTTTTTTTTTAATTTTGCCAAAGGAAATCGAAAGCCGATATTTTCATATATATTTTAAGATTTTTTTGAAAATTGAGCAGCACTGGTGTAACGTTGGGAAAGAATGCCCCATGAATCCATATCGGGCTTCATCACCATAAGAGCAAAAATATTGTTGCAAATTTTAATGTAAGTCACTTAATGATCTCTAATAAGGAGATTCAGTAGTAAAGCTTACAATGTATTTTTATGATATCGTTTTCTTTCATGTGAGGCCATTTTTTATTAGGTAAGTGACGCATTGTGAAAGTGTGACTATAAGAAATTTTCATTCATAATTTCCGCCAGAACCAATAAATGCCAGATCCTCAAATGTTTTATGAATATGAAGTTTTTGTGTATAGTATATTGATAATTTTAAATAGAAATTTTTGAAGCTTTATTTCCAATTACTCGCAAGTTTCACGAGATATTTCCCGAACCCATATAAAGTGTAGAAGCTCCCGTGGGTCGATTTAAAAGCTCAAAACTTTAGCTGGCCAAATAATCACTAAAGATCTTTATTGTAACACAAATATATATGTTTTGATATTGTCGCTGAAAAATTTTTAAAAATGTATAAAAACCATATGTGGCCAAGTCTTAATTATTCACAACTTAATTAATATTGTACAAAAATTGTAATTGATACACTTTAGAGCAAAACACCTAGAATATCAAACTTTTTCATATTTGAAAGCAAGAACACATAAAAAAAATAAATAAGAACGAAATTAAATGAGAAAGAAATTCATTATAAGCTTAATTTAACAATCTAAATTAGAGTGTTTTTTGAGCTATGTATAGTTTAATTTACTGCTGTTTTCTTATTTAATTGTTTCTCGTTCTTTGAATCCTAGTTATTTTAATTACATTGTCAAAATACCTTAAATTATTTTTTAAATCTAAGTAATTAATTACTTGTCCTATCAAAAAAGTTATTTTTCAAGAAGAATACAAGATGTCTAAATAATAAGTGGACTACTACATTAAATTTTATTAACAATTTCTTTAGGGGGTTACATTTTCAAAAAATCGATTTTATTTACGGCTGCATAAATTGTTTATGGTCAACTCTTAACCATTTCAAAACTCAAATTATTTCCAAATTTAAAACAATTACAGATAAACGTAGCTCGATAATTCAGGTAGCAAGCGGACCGTTCAGAGCCTTGACAAAGAATACTGTTAAAGATTATTTTATATTAAAGATTCTGAGTTAGTCCTTTATAACATGAATTATCATTTGGTCTAAAACTCCAAAAGTGCATACAGTGGCGCGAAAATTATTTATATTGTATGTTGTACTACAGCTGGTATATTTAATGATCGATATACTAGTGTATTACAAATGATGCAATTACTAAACCTTACAACTGACCCAAGCGCGCAACGATTATCCGATAAATTGGAGTCTAGGCGAGTATCTATAGCCCATGATAGCCCAATAAGAGACTAAAGAGCTCAGGAAGGTGAAAACAGTTACTCGAAAGGAGTTGAAGGATGTCACTGCATCCATGAAAGTCCCTATTTGTGGTCCAGAAATCGCAAAGTCAAGGAAATTTTTTAAAATATTTGGTTTTAAGACGCTGAATCGTTCGTTTTTTGAACTTGTGGAGAAGATAAATCAAAGTCTGCTTAACCAATCTTTATAAAATTTAAACCTCATATTTTTTATAATATTATCCAAGATGTAGAATGGGATTTTTAAAAATTTTCTGAACTTTTAAACTCGTAATTCCGATAAAAATTATATTTCTTTTAGCAAACATTGGAAGATTATTCAGGGGATTATAAATATAAGTATTTATATTGTAAACAGTAAATATTTCGCCCAGATTGGAGAAATATCTTTACTATTTAATACAATATTTTAAGAAATACCAAAATTAAATTTGTCAGCCTTTAACGCCATCACTAATTCTGGTACACCCTTATTGTCAACTATTGTAAAACAGCTGGATCATTATAAAACAGCTTTACTCTTTTTTTTGAAATCGGGAATCATCATAATACAAATAAAACACATTTAGCCTTTATAATTTTATATTATAAATTATGCACGCATATATACGAAATGACGTGACTTTTTGCTGCTGAAATGTTATTTTACCGACTTAGCAAAGTATAGGGTTGTCAATTCGACCACTGGAGAGGGTATTTCATAATTAAGTGTGTGAGTGTATTGACGATTTTAAGAAAAAAATTTACACTAATTGTTGGTTTGCAACTGTTTTTTATTTATAGAGGATGTTATTTATTTTTGCAATTCCAATTTTTCTGAATATGTTTGATAAAGAGAACTCAGAATGTGGAACGACTTCAGATTCGATAGATCTCACTTTTTTATTCAACACGCTCTCAGGTTTTGCATCTCAAGTTTGCGCAAAGCGACGCATTCTAAAAGAATATTGATAAAGGTTTCGCCTTATTCCTCATAAAATCTGCATGCTCCTCTCTCTGCTGCCCCCTTAGATTCGTTTTTACTTAGGTTAATACATTCCTTGAATTTCTTTTGATCATAGTTCCCATCTCCTATTCTTTTCCTCTCTTTTTAATGCTTCCAGTATTGCACTGTTGCTAATTCCACAAAAGGGTTGTCTTCTATTTCATTTCCTTCTTCCCAGTGTGCGTCAACACTCACAGAATGAAAATTGTGTTGTTCTTATCCAGTTGTTATATTTCTTCTAAACATTTTCGGATTATCTTAGAACTTTTACGTTTTTGAAAAATCAACGCATAGGTAACTGCTTGATTATTCGATATCATCTTTTGTCTGATTTATGTAAATCAGTTTTTTTCTGAAAATATCTGGTTACAAGCATTTATTTGCATCCTATTAATCCAACATTTTGCCCCACAATAAGCAGTAATATCGGATTATATAGGAATCTTAGATCTTATTAAAAATATTGGTTAGACGCGTGCACATAAATGCATTTAATTCTTTTAATCGAAAATCTTCCTTTCCTTTCTTCCTTGATTAAGTTTTAAACTACCCTGAACAAATAGTACACGTTTTTATTCCGACAAACAAATACCCCATACAGGATGTTCAATTTTGGTATATTTTCCAATGTTAAATCCAATATCCCAATACATATGAAGATACGGTTTGCGGTATACCGTCCTATTTTTAACCGACTTCTAAAAAAAGGAGGTTCTCAATTCGTGGACTATGTACTTTTTTTCTTTTTTTTTTATGTATGTAAACCGATTGCTTCGGAACGGCTGCACCGATTTAAATGAAATTTTTTACGTTATGTTCAGGAAATTGCTGCGGTGGTCCCATATTTTTCTGGATGAAATTAGTGCAGTAAAATCAAAGATGGAGCTGATAATATGGCGATCAAAAAAATTGATTTTGTCGGATTTTTTCCAAAATTGGTGTGGGGGAATTTTCCTGGTCATCCGACATTATTTAAAAAAAATTCAATATAGCGGATCCAATGTGGCAGACAAAAAAATTTAATTTTGTCCGATTTTCTTCAAAATTAGTGTGGAGGAGTTTTTGGGATCGCACATAACGAATCCAAAATAGTTTTTAAAAATTCAATATGGCGAATCCAATATGGCGGACAAAAAATCAATTTTGTCCGATTTTCTCCAAAATTAGCACAGGGGAGTTTTCGGGATCGCCCATAACGATTCTAAAATTATTTTTAAAAAATTCAATATGGCAGATCGAATATGGCGGACGAAAAAATCAATTTTATTCGATTTTGTCCAAAATTGGTATGGGAGAGTTTTCAGGGTTGCACATAACGAATCCGAAATTATTTTAAAAAAATTCAATATGGTGTATCCAATATGGCTTATAAAAATTAATTTTGTCCCATTTTTTTCAAAATTGATATGAGAAAATTTTTGGAATCGCACATTATGAATCTGAAATTATTAAAAAAAAAATATGGCGTATCGAAGATGGCGGATTAAAGAATCTACATCTCTCGATTTTTTCGAAAATCAGTACTGGATGATTTTTGTTAGTGTTAATTACGAATTTAAAATATTTTTTGAAAAACTCAATCTGGCGGATTCAATATGGAGTGCTAAAAATGTAACATTTCTCGATTGTTTCCAGAACTGATATAGGGGATTTTTTTAGGGTGTAAATTGTGAATTTAAAATTTTTTTTTCAGGATTCAATATGGCGAATCCAATATAGCGGGCAAAAATTTTACATTCTTCGATTTCGTTCAAAGGTGTACCATCGTTTTTGAAGATGTAAATAGAGAATATAAAATAATTTTAAGAAAATTTAATATATCAAATGTAATATGACTGTCTAGAAATTTTAACTTTCCGGATTTCATCCAAAATTGGTACTAGGGCGCTTTGAAGGGTTTAGATTTAGATTAGGTAAGTACGTTAAAATTATATTTTTGAAATTCAATATGGCGGATCCAATATAGTGGGTTGAAAATTTTACCTTTGTCGCATTTATTAGGTTAATAAGATACAATATGAGGGACTGAAAATTTTATATTTTCTGATTTTGTCTAAAATTGACATTGCTGTGTTCTTGAGGCGTTTCTAAACTCAATATGCAGTATAAAATATATCGGACTAAAAAATTTACATCTCAAGATCTTAAATGTCGATATTGGAAGGTTTTGAAGGCCTATATTACCAATCTAAAATTAAATTGAAATTTAAGGTAGTGGATTTACTACGATAGACTAAATATTCGTTGGCCACAATTTCTCTGGTATTTGGAGAACTCTAAGAATCAAAAAATTTTTAATGATTTATTATAGGGTGATTTAGAACTTTCGATAAAATGGGTACTTTTTGCGACCTTGAAGTTATTGCGAAGTACACTAATCTCAATTAGTACTTAGTTAAAATAATTTTTGGATATCATAATGAATTCAAAATTAAAAATCGAAAAATAAAATTTATACAAAAAAAATTGAACCGACTTCTAAAAGTGCGCTGGAAAGTGAAAAATAACTATACATTTTTATATGAAATTGAAATTTTTGAAGTCGGCGCCAAATTATTTCTAAAGGAATTAAATAACTACTAATATATATAAATTATAGTAAGAAAGCAATTACACATAAAGTATTTTCAATCTATTTATGCGAATCACATTTTGTCAGCTATTAGTTTAGCGCCGACTTCCAAAATTTCAATTTCATATAAAAATGTATAGTTATTTTTCACTTTTTAGCCCACTTTTAGAAGTCGCTTGAATTTTTTTTATAAAAATTTTATTTTGTAAAATCTTCATTGTATTAGTTTTTAATATACAGAGCCAAATTGGAAATATGCCTTTTTTAACTCTTCCCAGTATTTAGATTATTTGGTATCATGTCAAAAAGGTAAACATCGATGCTAATTGTTTATGAAGAATTTAATGATGTACTAAATTTTTTTCCAAGAACTACGGATTCTTACATGTTGGCCAAAATTAGATATTTTGAATAAAACACCCTCTATATCATTTTCCTTTCTTATTCGTCCCTTCAAAAGCTTTTAAAAAATATTTATAATGCTCTAGTGTTATATTTTGGAGAGAGTTTTGATATATTTCGGTCAAATACGCTCTTTATTTCAGTAAGGTCTATTCATTAATATAAGAACAAAATTAATCATTTTTATTACGTATCAATGTATAATAGCTTTTAGTTTACGCATAATTCCATGTTGGGCGCAAACGACTGGGCACGTGAAATTGATATGATCATTTTAAATATTAAAATTATGTAGATATGATTTACAATAACATGTTTCTTAAACGGTACCGTATTAAAAATTCACTAACATGGTTTTAGCCTTACAACCGTTCTAAATTGACAGCAGAGTATTTAAACTTACAGAAGCAGTAATAAGTCAAACAAATTTTAAATTCTAAGAACACAAGCATCAAAACATCATTTTCCTTTATTACTGAACCGGCAAAAATGGAGAATTTCATGTCTTTTCGAAACATAACAATTTCTCTTACCTATTTTAAAGCATTATCGCAAGGTTCTTATCATTAATATCCCTATATAAGCATTTCTTTATTGATAAATATAGTATAAATTATGACAATATTAAAAGCAAAACAAAACTGGCATAATAAAGGATCTATTTTTTATGGCAAAGTTTTAAACTTAAGTATTATTGAAAAATCCTTAAAGAGATGTGTAAAATACAAAAATAATATAAGGGACAACCTGTACACCACTTACTCCGAAAGGGCTATAGTGGTTGGAATTAGGTTATTGCATTATATTCAAGAAGTTGCCATGATGTATGACATTTTTGGTGAAATCGATTCAGTAAAATTCAAGGTTGTGCTTAAAATATGACGAATAAAACAATTGATATTTTTCGATATCCGAGTTGGCGGATTTTCGTAAATTACGAATATAAAATCGCTGATCCATTTGCCGATTTCTTCAGAAAATGGTATTGGGAGATTTAGTGACCTAAATTACAAGTTTAGAATTATTTTCGTATACTTGGCGGGTTGGATATTTTACATTTTTCTATATTATTGAAAACTGCCAGTGAGGTTTTTTGAGTCATAAAATAAAAATTGGAAATTAAATTTTGAATTTCCTGATTTCATTAGGAAGTTAAAGTTAATTTCTTAAATATAATTAGTATTAGGGGAGTTTTTGAGATCAAAAACTTATATATATATATATATATATATATATATGCGAAACGCCTGCAAACTTCTACAGGAAACCAAACCAATGAACGGGCGTATTCCCGGATTAAGACTGAATCATACATATATATATATATAAATATATATATATATATATATATATATATATATATATATATATATATATATATATATATATATATATTATGCTGTTGTAGTGCTGAAATCACATTCAGCAAAGTTTAAGTTATATGCAACTCTATGTATGAAGTGAAATTCGAAAAGTAAGTGCAAACGTCGTTCAAAGATATTTTTTCCGTGTAAGCGGTTGCACTGGTTAAAAAATTGCGATAAAACATAATTTATCCTATTCCACCACTATCTACATGATGCTCTACCTGTACCATCATGTCGAGAAGAAATCAGAACTCACCCTCCCCGCTACAGTGATCGGCAGGCATACGTTTCATTTGTTGCTCATCAAGGTCATGACGTGCCACAATTTGCGCAAAAACAGATCGGAACGAAGCATGAAACACTGAACGCAGTGTCGCCGACATCCCGCCCGATGCCGTATATATGTTTATGCGACTCTTAAGGATCCCTCTGTGTGAGATCCAGTAGCAGTGATTATATCTACATTATGCCGTTGTAGTGCTGAAATCATTTCATTCACATACGAAATTACCTATAGTTATGAGTTTTTGATTTCAACACTACAACAGCATAATGTGGATATAACCACTGCTATTGCATCTCACATGGAGACATCCGTGAAAGTAGCATAAATATATGAGGCTGGATATCGGCGAAGTTGCGTTCAGTATTACATGAGTCTAGTAAGAGACGAAACTTTTACCTCTGACGCTCATTGTAGCGGGAAATATGAGGCCTGACTTCCTTCTCCGTAGGATTGTATAGGTAGGCCGTCATCTCGATGGTGGTGTTATGTTTCATCGCAAATTATTTAACCTGTGCAATCGTTCACACGGAAAAGGTATGATGGAACGAAGTTTGTATTTACTGTTCACATTTCATTTCATTCATACAAGGAGTTGGATATAGTTGTACGTTTGCTGAATGTGATTTCAGCAGTTTAGCAGCTTAATGTGGATGTATATATATATATATATATATATATATATATATATATATATATATATATATATATATATATATACATATATATATATATACATTCAAACTGAAACTATATCAAATATTATAAAAGGAAAGATTGGAATGTACTTAATTACAAGAAAAAATACTCGATACCATGACCGGAGTATGAGTAAAAAATCGAACTCATATCTGGGTGAACAATTTTTATCATACAGAATGGAATTAGCGGTTTTTGATAGCATAGTGCTATAAATTCTGAATTTCCCTTATCAATAGTCATTTTTGTTCCCTTTTAGATTCCGCTCAACTACAATTACCTTTTATTTCTATTACTTACATCTACCTAACGCGACGTAATTTTATTCGCAATCGTAAAACTTTCCAATAGGTTAATAAATTGATTCTGAAATTAGCTTATTCGTCTTCTAAATTACTATTCAGCTAAGCGCACTCAGATCTTCCATTCCCTAATAGATTTTTATTTGGAATTTTATTCAGTATATACTGAACGGTATTCTTGTCCACTAAAATTTGGAAGTCAGCTAACATTCATAGGTACTGATAATCGTATGTTTGTTAATCACATGGGTGTACTTGTGCAGTAATTGCGAGTATGGTGTGAATGTGTCTTTTGGAAATATAATTATATTTGTCAATTAAGAAGAATTGAGAATTGTTAAAGTCTGACTATATCGGTCTGTAAATAATACTCAAAAAACACGAAACTTGTAGTATTTAGGATACTGTCCAATAAAATAAAAATATATATATTTTTTTCAATGATGGCCTAGTTTTTAGACATAAAATTAAAAACCTGAATATCAAAAATGAACTTTTATCTTTTAATATTAATCTGGAATATATATAGTGTAATAAATCTATTCAGTATTTCCTTATTTTTTAGTCGCTTTGGGTTTTTTTTAGTGTTTAATATGTGTTTTTGACTTTGTGGTTTTGTTTTTTTCCTGTGCACTGTTTTTCACTTTAGAGAGTATATTCGACGTTGATAGATGGATCTGTATGTCATTCGATTAAAATACGAATCGAAGAGGGAGCAAAATAAGACCTGTATCAAAAAAAATTGTTTTTTTCTCCTTCAGATCATCCAAGAAAGGTAGACAGTTTAATTTCCCCCAATTCGTCACTGAATTTTTCTCGATATGTATTTCAATTACCCTATAGTCTTATTAGTATACCTACGTCGAGCGAAGAGTTAAATTCCTCATCATTATCAGTCCACTTCTGTCCATTGCTGAACATAGGCCTCCACAAGAGATTTTCATCCTCCTCTATTCTGAGCTACTGCGATCCAGTTTGTTGTTATTCTTTTGAGGTCGTCTGTCCACCTGGTCGGTGGTCGTCCCTGATTGCATTTCTCCGCTCTTGGTCGCCATTTGAAAACTCTTTTCGTCCATCTGTTATTCCTTATTCTAGCCACATGTCCAGCCCATCTCCAGTTTAACGTTTCAATGCGCACAATGACTTCATCTACCCCGTTTTCCTCCTAACTTCCTCGTTTCGGACCCGATCTCTCAGGGACACCCCCAGCATGAAGCTCTTCATTCTGCATCGGGTTATTTGCAGTTTCTTAATAGTTGTTTTCTTCAATGTTAGTGTCTCCGCTCCATATGTTAAGACTGGGAGAACACATTGGTTAAAGGCTTTCCGTTTCAGGTTTATGGGTATACCTGTCTTGAATGTATCCCTGAGTTTTCCATATGCAGCCCATCCCTAAGCTATTCGTCTGGATACCTCATACGTCTAATTGTCCCTGCCAATCCGAACTTGGTGACCAAGGTAGTTATATTTCTCGGTAATTTCGATGATTTGATTTTCTATTTTTATAGGCTCACTTGATACTAAATTTGTCATCATTTTTGTTTTGTTATAATTTATCTTCAGACCTGCTCTTTGTGTTGCCTGTTGTAGTTCTTCTAGCATTTTTCTGACTTCTTGTATATCGTCTGATATTAGGACTATGTCGTCAGCGAACCTAAGATGACTTAATCTTTCCCCATCTATAATAATGCCTTTCTCTTCCCAATCCAAAGCTTTAAATGCATGTTCCAGCACTGTCGTAAACGGTTTTAGGGATATTGTATCTCCTCGTCGAATTCCTCTTCTTATTTTTATTTTCTTCGTCATGGTGTGTAAGTTAATTGTTGTTGTTGTGTTTTTATAAATATTGTAGATGATGTTGGAATATCTTTGGTCTACCCTGCATTTTTTTAATGCTCTTAAAATTGACACCAATTTCACGGTATCGAAAGCCTTATGAAAGTTGACAAAGACAAGATTTAGTGGTCGGTTTTATTCTACAGTTTTTTCAATAAGTGTTTTGATACATTGCAAATGATCATTGGTCCCGTAGCCCGAGCGTAACCCAGCTTGTTCTCTAGCCTGGTAAAGATCCAGTTTATTCTCTAGTCTATTGGTGATTATACGAGTGTAAAGTTTATATAGGTGGCTCAGGAGGCTGACGGGTCTATAGTTCTCAAGGCTTGTTTCGTCGCCCTTTTTGTGAATGAGAATCGTAATAGAATAATCTTTTAATTTTCTCAATAAGAGCAGGACCCCACATTTTATGGACTCTATTACTATTCCGTCTTCTCCCGGTGATCTGTTGTTTTTAATTCTCTTGAAGACGTAGTTAATTTCTTCAATTGAGATTTCGGGCATATCTTCGGAGCCCTGATTTGTGATTCTGAGTGTTTCGTGTTCGTTATATTCAAGTATTAATTGGTTTTTTACAATGTCTCGTAGAATTCTTTAAGGATGTTTAACATTTCTTCTCTGTTAGATTTTTTTGCCCAAAAAAAATGGGCAAATAAAAAATATATATACAGATATATATATATATATATATATATATATATATATATATATATATATATATATATATATATATATATATATATATATGTATATATATATATATATATATATATATATATATATATATATATACAGGGTGTCCAAGATAAGGATCCTAAGCATGGGGATCTCGGAAACAGTTGGAGATACGAGGTCGGTTAAATTAAAGAAAAGTTGCGCAATTTAGTGCTAAATTAAACGCAGTTAAAAAAATTTAAAAATTTCAAACACTTCCGGAGATTTCCGGAAAAAAACGAAATTTGGCAAAATCGTTTTTAATTTTTGCAGGCTTTATTTAAAGAGATATCCGAAAATAAAAGGTAGATTCTCATTGCCACTTTTTATTTTTTATAATTTGGTCTAAACAAAATTTAAATCCGACGTTTCGTTTCTGAGATACCATCATGAACTTTCATTTTTTATATGGAACAAAAAAAAGTATCCCATGTATTTGATAGCATTTTTTATTACAAATTCAACGGTGTATCACACTTGCATATCAAGTGTGTAGTTCATTGGCTTTTATAAAACTGATATACCTTTCTTTCTCGCTCTCACGGAGCTCTTATGGAAAGTACTTGAACTACGTATTCGATATGCAAGGGTGATACACCGTTGAATTTGTAATAAAAAATGCTATCAAATACATGGAATACTTTTTTTTGTTCCATATAAAAAATGAAAGTTCATGATGGTATCTCAGAAATGAAACGTCGGATTTAAATTTTGTTTAGACCAAATTATAAAAAATAGAAAGTGGCAATGAGAATCTACCTTTTATTTTCTGATATCTCTTTAAATAAAGCCTGCAAAAATTAAAAACGATTTTGCCAAATTTCGTTTTTTTCCGGAAATCTCCGGAACTGTTTGAAATTTTTTGAATTTTTTTAACTGCGTTTAATTTAGCACTAAATTGCGCAACTTTTCTCTAATTTAACCGACCTCGTATCTCCAACTGTTTCCGAGATCCCCATGCTTAGGATCCTTATCTTGGACACCCTGTATATATATATATATATATATATATATATATATATACGGGATAATATCTATTTATCACAGCACCAGCAATACTGTAAAACTCATTTATATATTTTGCATGCCGCACATTGAACGTATTCCGAAAAAACTTAACCACAGATCGAATGTGGCCATTTCTACTCTCCACTATCCACTTAAGTTTTGTTATACTCCGTGATTCTTCGGTGGATAGTTGTCTTTGACCAGGTGGAAGTAATGCAGGAATTTCATGATTAATTCTTTACTGTGGTAGGGATAAAATCTCGGTATCCTCAATCGACTGAAACAATAGTACCATTTTGATACCAAGAATCTTCTTCGCTTTGAAATTAATGTTGTAGAGTTTAAGCATCATTATTTGCAGCATCGGAAAAAATGGATCAAATATTACCTAAATAATAAATCCATTAGGGTTTACAACTAAAATAAGTTACAAAAGATGAACGGAAGAGAAGTGTAATACACGAAATAAAGAGTTGTTACGTACTATCAACGATAGCATTAGCTATTGTTTCATTTGGTTGAGGAATATATAAAACATTAGAGAATTGAGTGTCATGTCAAGTTATGTAATCTTGCCTGGTGATCGATGCCGGTCAAATATTTTCTTTAAAAAAATCTTCCTGATAATGATATTCTGACACAACTAATAATAAAGCTTACAGTCTGTCTTGAACTGTAATCAATTACTTACTCTTCTTGCACAAAAGAGTGAGCAAATCTTTTCAACTTATGAAGGTAAGTTTTCCGTACAACATCATTGGTTCGCAATATATAAAAAGTTTTTCAAACTGCTCCTTCGTTATAGGTGGAAAGTTCATTTAAAAAACCTCACAATTCTATAGAACATAGTAAAGAAGTCCAATTAAATGTGTGCCTAGATGATATGGAACATGGTCAAACTAGAATTAGACATGTTTCTTGCACTTGTGACGTACAAAGAAAGAGTTTAAGGATGATTTTGCACAAAAAGAAATTTAAACTTTATTAACCGAAATTTATAAATACTTTTAAAGAACAAGATTTTTTACATACGTTTGGGATTCTCTTTTTGGTACCAGGGAAAAAAAAGAAGCAGACGTGTCCTTTCCCTTTCACGTTCTATGGACCGAGGAGGCCACTTTCACTTCAAACGGCGTTGTTAGCTCTCAAAATTGTAGATGGTGGACTCAAGAAAATCCAAATTTTATAATAGAATGCAGAGACCAGTATTCGTTTAAAACAAATATGTGGTTGCGGTATTTTAAACGATCAAGTTGTTGGTTCTCATTTTTTTAGAGGTAATTTAAATTCTGAAGAATACCTACGCTTCCTTAATACCAGGATCCTTGAAGTTTTGGACAATATACCTGTTGAAATGAGGCATAATCTGTGGTACCAGTGTGACGGTGCTCCCATCCATAATACAAGACAGGTTCAAGAACGCCTCTTGGAAATATTTAGGGGCAAAGTAATTTGGCATAATATGAAGCAGTACTGGCTGGCTAGATCTCTGGATTTAGCCCCACTTGAGTTTTTCTTGTGGAGTTACCTAAATAAAAAGTTTACAAACAAAAACCTTTCCGTAATGTCGATCATTTGGAAACAATGATCCGAAACTATATTCTAGAAATAAGACCCCTTAGTATTAGAAACTCCATGTGTCAAGAAGAACAATTTTCCTTATTGAGCGCAATGGAAAGCACACAGAAATATAATCTTAAGTTTTAAGTTTTTGAATTGTTTTTAATTTAATATTCAAATACAAAAAATAGTTTGTTATCATTTAAAAAGGTGGAATTTTAAATGCGTTTAATATTTATAGTATGATTTTTATTAGAAAATTTGAGTCTTTTCAATTAAACTATTTTTTTAATATTAAGGTGCATTACTTTCAGACACAAACTACGTTTTTAAAAATAGCTATTTTTTCAAGTTACTTTTTACAGGGCTAAAAACAAATAAACTCTGCATCACATGTGACCAAATTTTAATAGCTCTATTTGGATTTTGTAGGAAAACACACATTTAATATGGCGCTACTTTAAACAAATATGTCTGGAATGAAGCATTATTAAAACTAAGAAGTTTTGTGTAGGTTGCGTTGAGTTTTATTTTGCAGCTGTGGTGCAATTTCCAAAAAATGGGCAGAAAATCTAAGTTATCCTATACAGCTGAAATTTTGTTTATGGGCTAAAAATTGCATTTAGAAATATGTTTTGGTAGCTTCTTCCGATATTTTGAGATACAACCCCACTTTTGATTTTTTTTGGAATAAAATGTTATTGCGTGATCCATCGAGATGTCGCCACTATGTTGTATTAACTATTTTTCAACAGTAAAATCTGTTTATAGAATACAGTTGAGAGATGATGATTTGCACCGAACGCAGTGTCCTGATGAGTCCCATGCTAAGACAAAACAGCGTTATCGTCATTTTTCTGACCCAGTTTTTTTATTATCTTGAAGATCTTCGCACTTTCTAACATGAGAGTAATATTTATCAACGGTCTTTATGTCCACATAGCCGAGAATTCCCTATTTTATTTTAAAATGACACGGTCGAAAACTTATCTCTATTTTTATATTTTTTGGCTTAAAAAACACGCAACAGCTCTCTTGGGGAGATCTTTGGTGCGACACTACTAAAACTGCGGAATTCGTGGTTGATTTGTTTGTCGATTCCAAATAATGTTACCTCTATCCTTGGTTTAGCACGTTTCGTGTATCGAGTTTTGAATATTCCTTCTTTAATTTACCGTCGCGCATCACATGGCGATTTTGCTACTGCGTCGTATTTACTATTTTTCAACTGTGAAATATGTTTATGGGACACAGATACGAGATGGTGGTTTGTACCGAACGCAACTGATAAGTCCGATGCTAGGACGGAACAGACCTGTCGTCATCTTTCGGACCCGGAGTTTTTCCGTAATCTTGGAGATCTCCGCACTTTTTTATATGAGAGTAATATTTACCAACGGTCTTTATGTTAGATAAGAATATATATATATATATATATATATATATATATATATATATATATATATATATACATATATATATATATATATATATATATATATATATATATATATATACATATATATATATATATATATATATATATATATATATACATATATATATATATATATATATATATATATATATATATATATATATATATATATATATATATTGTAAAGATAAATTATAAAACCTAATATTGGTTTAAGATTGCAAGATAAAAATAATACACAGAAAGATTAAGATCAAACATTTATAGATAATAAATAGTAACCATAGTGTAGAATAGAGTATCAATTAGAATTAAGTATAGTTTAAGGTGTTTTGTTTAAAATATAGGATAAATAATTAGGAATAGTTTTAAGAATAAGTCAATATCTACCAAAATGCTGGACTAAGCATATACTTTTAGAACTGCTTTGTTTAGCAAAGTTTTGACTTATTTTCCTCTTTAGAGACCAAGGTCAATAAAAAACTGTGTTAAATATACTGAACAAGAAAGAGGAAATATTATTGTACACCAATATATATTTTTATTTGAACTATAAGTGAGTGAATGCGTTAAAAAACTAAGAATCAAGTGTCACTCATCGATTTTGGTCCCAATATAAGCAATCACACATTGATACAAAAAGTGCGTGAAGTGTACTATTAGTGTTGATTTTGAGCAAAAAACACTGTGATAAGTGAAATATATTCATTAATGTTCAGTATAAAACAAGAATGTAATAGCTTTAAGTTTTATTGAACAAAATATGTGAAAATTAAAATCATGTATGGTACATATCTGAAAAATATAATAGAGATTTATCTAGTTTATAAGATAGATTTAAGTTTTTTGTTAGCAGATTTAGGATTAAGATGTCAAGAAAATGTTGTTTAATACCTGGATAATAATATCCGAGGCAACAATAAACATTTTAGAGTTTTTTCAAACAAAATTAGAGTCAAATAGTCATAAATTTATATATGCAAGCCGTTAATTTTTATCAATTTTAATATATAAATAGTATTGCAAATTGGTTTTAATGTATATCAAAGTGTCGAGAAAGCTCTAAAGTTTATTTTGGGCAAGTTCAATAATGCTCAATCATAAAATTTTGGTCCATATATTCATCAAAACATAATAAATTCCAGTTAAAATTGGTCAAATTAAAAAGCATTCTTAAATCGCAATTTTTCAAGGTGGTAACATTTATCAAGTTGTCTAATGTCATAAATCTGACCAATCAGGTTGATGACGTTTCAAATGTTTCGGTTTCTTTTAAATAGCCGAAGCGTAGGAATTTCGTCAGAGTTGAAGTTATTCTGTTGATAAAAGCATCGCGTCGATCTTGCTCCCGAAATTTACCATAACCTTAAATTTTCATTTGTTTACCTACGTCGTCTGAAAACAAAAGTAAAATATTTTGTTTTATTTTTAACAGAGGTTATGTGTTTATTTTGTTAAGTAAAACAAGTTTAGAATTTAATAAAATTAATTAAAAGTATCGAAGTTTATCCTATAAATAAAATTATCAATTCACAAATAACAACATATACAAAAAATAGTGATTTGGCGAATATAAGAAAATTTAATTGATATATTCATAAAGAAGAAAATAATTGTACGAGATTTTGGAATAAATATTTGTAATATCCTTAGTTGACAGGAAACTACTACAAAATATTTTGGATATTTAAAAATTTTGAAGGAGAAAACGAGTGAAATAATATACTGGAATTGTGTTTATGATATAAGAACCAAGGTATAGAAAATAAAACCAAGGAAACTACTACAAAATATTTTGGATATTTAAAAATTTTGAAGAAGAAAACGATTGACATAATATACTGGAATTGTGTTGATGATATTGGGACCAAGGTACAGAAAATAAAACCAAGATACAGAAAACAAAACTAAGGTATATAGGTATAGTCTAAGCAGGTGAATGCTTTTATTTGTAGTAGAAATTAAAAAACTAGCATCAATAATAGACTAACTTTTCACAAGATAAAAAAAAATAAACTAATAAATGTTATACTAACCTGATAATACATAAATATTATTCATCATCAATAGTAGGTGTCACTATTTAACCATTTGAATCACATCACGGCAAAAGAAAAAAATTTTAAAAATAAACCAAATTTCATGAAATTAAACACGTTTTACAAATTAAATTGCAGTAGCGCCATCTAGCGGTCGGTTGCTAAATTAAAATAATAACACGTTGCTAAGGAGTGATGCATGTTGTTAAAGGGGCGATGCGTGGTAAATTAAAATAAATAAATGACAATATTGAGAAGAAATATAGTTGCATGAAATATTATAGCATTGTTCATATAATTTCATCCAGAATTGTTGAAAATTGTGCTATTTATTAATTGTTGAATAAAATATTTATATTGTGTTTTAATCTATTTGTGTATTGATTATCTGAGTGTTATCTTTACAAATCTGAACTCACCTAAGAAGAGAGTCAAATTACCAGGTAGGAACACATATATGTATCTGTGGAATATTTTGAATATTAAAAACAATTTTGAAAATTGAAATATTTTCAAAATTGGTAAGAAATAATTTTAATTCATTATAATTATTTTTTACCTGGCACCCAACAAACAAACATTAAGTATTTTTGATTAAATTTTGGCAATACATTTTGAAAATTTTAAAATTCTTGAAATCAGAAATAAATAAAATAAGTTTCCTGAATTTTAATTTTATTTTTTACCGGGTAAATTTTTTGCGGGCGAGTATAGCGCAAGAGTGTTCGTGCGGTGAACGGATACCAGATATCTGCTGCTTAAACACCTATCGGTTTTGTTATCTACCTTCATGAGAAATGTATATCATTACACGTAGATCTGATTAAATTTTGTTGCAGTATTTAAATAAGTCAATGATATATATAATTTTTAATATAAGGAAACCTGATATAGACTCAAGAACTCTAATGTAATTTCCCTTAACGTGTGATCTGTTCCAAGCTGACGTTACAATGCAACAGATTGCACAGTTTAGTGGCATATATAGGTTCTCCAAGTTGACCTCAAACTTTATTCAGACACCTAATATGCAATGAATATTACACAAGAGATTTCAGACGTTCTATGAAAATATTTAAAAATAAAACTCCCCAATGGAAGAGTAATAATTCTATCCTGCATATCTTAAACCGCATAAACTCGCAAACGGGCTCTGGTAGGAAGAAAATAGTAAGCTGCTTTCAAAGTCTTTGAATATAGGTCAAACTATAGAGGACAATAATATTTTAAAATTATGTATCAGTTTCATTTGTATCATTTGTTTCATTTCTTACTGTACCTGTATCTTAATAATTTAGTTAGTAGAGTAAAAGATAATGTTTAAACATTTATTAAATTAGTTTTAATCTTTAATACAAGTTTGACACCCTTTAAATATTGAAGTTATATATGAGTCTGAGAATGGAACAAGAAAGTAATAGTTTCTTATTTGGAAGTCTAGAGACGGGAAAGAAACGAAGCCTAAGAAAACAATATTATATATATATATATATATATATATATATATATATATATATATATATATATATATATATATATATATATATATATATATATATATATATATATATATAGATATTAATGAAGTAGAAAGCGAACAGTAAATGCAAACTTCGTTCCAACCATATCTTTTCCATGTTAGAGGTTTGAAAAAATTGCTAAGGAAAACAATTTGTCCTATTCCACCACTATGATGGAGACAATGGCCTACTACCCTCCCCGCCACAGTGACACGGCAGAGGTACATGTTTCATTTCTACTAGTGGATGTATCCACTGCTATTGCATCTCACACGGAGGGATTTATGAAAGCCGTATAAACATATATATATATATATATATATGTATATATATATATATATATATATATATATATATATATATATATATATATATATATATATATATATTATCACTTTCTTCGAAAATCACTTTTTAAAAAATTTTATTTATTTACTTTACAACTTTTTTCAATATTTTAAATTAAATACAAAACAAATTTTTAACTGACATAGTAACGTGCTACAATTAATTATAATACTAGTATCTAAAACTAAGTACACTTTCCTATTTATAATAGTCTGTCTGCAAAATCAGCATTTCCGTCCGTGAGAATCTTACGAAATGAAAAATACTGATTACGTTTGCATTTTGGGAATGATGCAACTGCACTGTCGGTCGTGTTACGTGAGGTGACCTTGGACACGTGTGGGAACGGCAATATAACAGCTCCCCTTTTTAAAGAAAAGTAGGTGCTTCGCAGCAACTTTTAATGTTCCTGGCTGAACTGAAGTTCCATTTCTTCTTCTTCGTGAAGAGCATCGCTGGTAGAACGGGTGCTGGGTCTTCTCTTAGGTAATAGGTCTCGCAACCTTTGGTGGACGGGATGGAATGTATCCCTGGATTTGGACACTGGAGGAGGTGGTGGTGGATCGGCGTCACTGGTGATTGCGAGTCCAATTCTTGGGCTTCTTCTTCGTTTACATTTGTAGAAGACATAAATGACCAGTAGGGCAGCGATCAAGGTGATGGTGAAGATTGTGAACCAATGAAGGTGTTTGGTCACAAATAGCTCATTGATAAGTTTATCCAAATCATCGGAATATTGGCCAAGTTTGTGTTGGGCGATATTCAGATCTTCGACATCAATCTTACTTAGCTTCAACGGCTTGAGGTCTGGAATGTGAATTTTTTCAGGAATATGACCACAACATTCGAAAGGTATCTCCACTGTATGACTCGTGTATGTTATGGTTTGATACTTGTCCACAGGATACTTCGCGTGTACTCTGGTACTTCCAACTAAGGCGTTGCATTCGGGTTGTAACTGAAGTAAAGAGTTTTATTAGTCTCGTAATTATTTCCTTGCTACCGCATTTGACTGTAACAGGTAGAGGATCGGAGACTGTGATTAACCAGTAGTTTTGGCTAATTTCTTGGACATTGTATTCCTTAGCTAGCAAAAGTGCAGGTTGGCAAGTTTTCGGTAGCTCTCTTAGTGGCTTTAACAGTTGGACCTCGCAGATGGCATCGGTATCGATGGGGTAAGGAAGGACATCGGAGCAAATTTTTGTGTTGATTCCCAGTGGCTTGCATTTTTCCAGGTTTCGGAGTGACAAGTAGAACAATGAATCATCGTCTCGCGCGATATATTTTTGAGTTGTTGGTAGAATATGGTGAAGACCTGTTCGATTATCTAATATTGGGATAGGGTAGAGGTGGTAAAGGGTATATATTTCAGGATCAGTTAACGGTATTTTTAAGACAAAAATTATCTTTGCGTCCGATTGATAGGCTTCTATCCCTATTATGTCTAAATATTGTGCGACATTTGTAGAGTAAGTTGGTAAAGGTAAATTATTCCTTATGAGAGATAGAGAAATTTCGTGTAAGGAGGTAACCAGATCTCTTGGGGTAATAATTAAACTATGCAATATTTTTAGGCGTGCAAAAGTTATCGCGTTTAGGATGTCGTTCAGAGAATCTTCAAGAAATACGTAACTTTCCATTAATGATTCACATAAATTTACCATTTTTATTCTGCCTTCGAAAAATATCATAACATCCGAAATGTTTGATATTGCGCTTTGAATTTCCTGTATATTATCATTAAACGTTTCCTCTTCTATTTGTAATTTTTGAATTTTGGAATTAAAATTTTTAATTACAGATGTGGTGACAGAAATTTGGTTTTAAGTAAATTTTCAATCTGGTGTTCATCGCGAGTGACCTTTTCTATGCGTTCATTAAAATATTCACCGTCTGATGAATTTAAGTTACCCGTGATAGATTTCCCGATAGTCCCTATTCCATTTATTAAACCGCGTTTTGATCGAAACGCATATTATTTACTATCCGTCATTATGTCTTTGTATTTTTGATTTGCTTTAGAAGACTTATGTGTGTTTGAACTTCCGCCTTGAGGGCTAACATTTTAGGTCCAGGATTCTTGAGCATGTCAACTAGACGGGATAGGATTCTATCATTGTTTGATGTGGTTTCCTTAAGGGGCTGTAGTTCTTTATATACCAGGAGCGTCCATTTGTCGTTTGACACCTTGATAGTGTTTTCTTCGTGGAAGAAGATTCCTATGGTGTTATTGATCGGCGTAATGGTGAACTGTGAGTTAGTGGCTGATAGTAGCCCGAAGAGTCTGAAAAGAAGGAGACTATTCGTAGTAGGGCTTTAATCTATCAATTAATTTTAGAAGTTTGTTTTGTTTCGGGGTTTAGTACGGTTGCTGAAGTTCCGAATACTTCTTGTATTTCGAAAGGGCCATTAAATTTGTTTTGGGCTTTATCCTTAATCTGGGATTCTTTTACATACACTTTATCTCCGGGATTATATTGTGGAATATTTTCGGAAACTGACTTATCGAATCGAATTTTTGCTTTTTCCTTTTGTCGTTCGGTTTTGATGCGTGCGACTTTGTAATAGTATTCCATCCAATTGCTTAGGTCCCTAACATATTTTGATATTAACTCTTTTTGATTGTAAAGGGTTTCGGGAGGTCTACTCGACGTGTGACCAAAAATTAATTCGTAAGGTGTAAAACCGTGCGTTTTGTTTTTGGTATTGTTGTAACAAATAACCGCGTATGGAAGGATGTTAAAAGGGTGTTCGTCGGGGTTTTCGGCCGTATGAGCTCTTAGCATTTCCGTGAGGGTTGCGTGAAACCTTTCTAAGGAGCCGTTCGACTGTGGATGGTGGACACTGGAAAATGTCAATTTTATGTCGTACAGTTCACAGAGGTCTTTCATTAGGACGTTGTCAAATTCACGACCGTGGTCACAGTGAATTCTCAGTGGCGTACCGTAATGTTGGAAAAATACCAGTAAGGTATTAACTACTGAAGAGGCCTTTTTATTTTCAAGCGGGTAGGCTTGAGTGAATTTCGTTAATTCGTCCCGAATTGTCAGTGCGTGGTTTCGTGTAGGATATTCGAATATGTCGATATTAATTCTCTCGAAAGGAGTTTTGGGTGTTTCGGTAATAACCAAAGGGGTACTAAGATTTGTCCTACAAATTTTTACTTTTTAACAAATTTCGCAGCTTCTTACGTATTTTTCTACATCTTTAGTAAGTCCCGGCCAATTATATTTTTCTTTTATCCGTTTTATTGTTTCATTGATTCCGCGATGTAAATTGTTTTTTCCCGTATGGTATTGGTCTAGAATAATTGGGATTTGATCTTCTTCCGGAGTTTTTACGATGTTTTGACAGATTTTCAATTTTATTTCCTTATCGGCGAAAATAAAGGAAAAAATTTCTAATATTGGTAGGTCTAAATTATTTTTGATACAGTAGGTATCGGTGACGTTAAATTCATTTTGACATTTAAAAAGAATGAAAAATAGATTTGCTACCACATTCTCTGGGTCGAATCGTAAAGGGATTATAAAATATTTTCGTTCATTAACTGTTTTGCTTGACAATGTATTTATTTGGTCTTGTACGAAATTTGGAGACTCTTCAAAGATATCGATAATTTTAAAGTGAATATCCTGCATTTTATTTTGGTGGAAAAATGTAATAATATTTTTATGATTTTTGTCTAAAAGTTGGGCATTTGAGATTTCAAATTTGGAATAGTCAATAATTGATCTAGTTTTATACAGGTGAACGAATGTATTGAAATCTGTCGTCATTTTGTCAAGAAGGTCGGTCTCGTCTTCGCTGTTTCTGTCTTCGGATTCGTCATTATTCTCATCATCCTCGTTATTTGCGTGAATGGTGTATTTGTGTTGAAAATCTGCGCATTGTTGGAAATGATTTATTTTTATCCGCGATAACGCGTCGGCGTTTTTGTTTACTTTTCCTGGTTTGTACTCTATTTTATAATTGTACTATTCCAGTTTTAATCGCCATTTTGCTAACCTACTGCCAGGGTCTTTGATAGAAAAGAGCCACGTTAATGGACGATGGTCCGTAATTAAGGTGAATTTTCGGCCATAAAGTTAGGGTCGAAAGTGTTTCACTACCCAAACAATGGCGAGTAATTCGCGTTCTATCGTGGAATATTTGGTTTCGGCATTACATAAGGTTCTTGATGCGTAAGCAATAGGCAAATCTTTACCTATTGGGCCTTGGGAGAGTACAGCGCCAATAGCGAATGCACTTGCGTCAGTTGTTAGCACAAAACGTTCTTGAAATTTAGGGTATATGAGAATCGGGTTAGAGACAAGAGCTTTCCTTAATTTATCAAAAGATGCCTTGCATTCGGCGTCAAAGTGGAAGTGGGGTGTCTTTTATTAAGAGACGAGTTAGAGGTTTTGATATTTTGGCAAAATTTGGGATAAATCGGCGGTAATAGCCAGCTAGCCCTAAGAAGGATTGAATGTCTTTAGCCTTTTTTGGCTCTGGGAAATTGGTTATGCATTCTACTTTAGATGGATTGGGCATTACGCCATCTGAAGTGATAAGATGGCAAGACTTCTTTTCTTAAGAATTCACACTTATCTGGCTGGATTTTTAGATTTGCCTTTCGAAGACGTTTAAAGACTTCTGTTAGGCGTGATATGTGTTCGTGAACGGTGGGGGAATAAACTATGATGTCATCCATATAGACTAGACAACGCTCGTTTTGGATGCCAAGAAGGATGTTGTCCATGACACGTTGGAATGTGGACGAGACATTTTTGAGGCCAAACGGCATTCGAACGAAGTCGTAATGGCCATTTTCAACAGTGAAAGCTGTTTTTTGGATATTTTTAGGGTCGATTTCTATCTGGTGAAATCCAGAGGCAAGATCAAGTGTCGTAAAATATTCACACTTGCCTAGTTGGTCTAGAAGGTCAGAAATATTGGATAAGGGATACTTATCGTCTACACTAAGCACGTTTAGCTTACGGTAATCGATTACAACACGCCATTTCTGCATGCCAGAGGCATCCAGTTTTTTCGGAACTACACATACTGGCGATGACCAGGGTGAAATTGAAGGGCGAATAATACCTTCTGTCAACATTTTGTTAACTTGTGTTTTTACCTCTTCCTTGTGTATTTGGGGTATCTATATCATTTAGTAAAGACTGGATGAGCGCCGTTTGTGTCAATTGAATGTTTTATTTCGTTGGTAAATGTCAACCTGTCACCTTCACGGTAAAATATGTCTATAAAATCTAAACATAAATTTGTTATAAGTTCTTTTTCTTCCTCGTTTAGATGACCGGTTCGTAAAAGATTGTTTATTATAGAAACCCTATCGTAATGATTATCTTTCTGGTCCTTGCATGTTTTAAAATTATAAAAAGGTTCAGCAGTGTCGTTTATTGGTTCTAGGATTATGTTTGAAAATTCGACGACTTTTGGTAACGCGTTGGCATTTATTATTGACGTAAAAAATTCGCCGCGTTCATTGATTTTTACTAAAGCGTTAGGGAGTCTCACCTTGTCTTTTTCCTGTGCTATTAGTATGGCATCTACGTTGGAAAGATCGCATTTTAATTTAAAAACCCGTTCGTTCCTAGCTTCTATAGAAATTGTGTTAAGATTTTGATTGTCCGAAATATTAGTGTTAATTTGTTCATTTTCGTTTTCTCCTACTTTGTATAAAGGAAGAACTTTAAAATTTGTAATTAATTGTTTATTTTTAAGATCGATTACGCATTCATAATGTTCTAAGAAATCTAGACCTAAAATGCCATCGAACTCAATATCTAGATTGTAAATGTAGACCTTGTGCGGATTGCCTGCGGTGAAGGGAACAAGAGTTGACTCATTTATAGAAAGTTTTTGATCTGTAATACCCTGAATTGTGACACTTTCGGGTAATCTTTGGCGGAAATTTTGAGCGGTACGTTCCTTAAAAATGGAAATTCCTGCACCGGAGTCAATAAGTAATTTAAATTTTTGCGAAGCATCCTTTGTATAGTACAGGTTTTTTGAGTTGACTGTTAAAAGAGATTTTAAAGAAATTCCTGTTCGGGAAAGTTCAGGTTGGGACTCATGTCGCCCAAGTTCATTGTCCGAATTTTTGTTTGTATGTCCTGTAGGAGTTCCGTTTCCTGATGGGACTCGTCCGGAAGGTTTGGTGGAATCGGGAGTGACAGAAAATCCTGATAATTTTCCGGATCCAGGTGTTCGACTGGGTATTCTTGCGAAGTTTGATTGTAATTGTCATCGTAGGGTTGATAATAGGGTTGGCTTTGGGAGTTCTCGTATTCCTGATAATCGTAGTGAGAATAATTAGCAGGGTCTTGATAACTGTCGTATTCATAATTAGTATTTAGATGATGGGTCCTTTGTGGGTCAACTCGGAAGTTAGGATTCTGGTTCTGCATTTGGGGACGATTTTGGGGTGAATTATTATATTGTGGGGGTCTGGAATAACTTGGAGAAAATCCATTGGTAGGTTGTGAATAGTTTGTTCCAGAGGGTTGGTTCGGTGGTCTTTGAAAGCCAGAATTCAAAGGAGGATTATAGCGTTCTTGTTGCGAACGACACTGGCTAGAAATATGACCGTTAAACCCACATTTGAAACATTTTACGGGTTGAGGGGGTGGTCTCCTAATAATTGGCATTGGCGTTGGAGGGTTAGGCTTAACCATCCTTTGATTTTCAAAATACGATAGTTGTAACTCTCTTTTGATACGAGTTTGGGCTTGCAAAAGAGATGTAGGATTACCGGCCCGAATAAGTTGGCCTAATCTGGGTTCTAACCCGGTTAATAGGGTGAGCTCCGTGAAGTCTGATAAACTCGCGGGTATGACGAATTGAGGACTGTTGTAACCGCCACATTAACTCAGCATAATTCCTCATTTGATCACAATGAAACGTAATTCTCCGTAGAAGTTACTCCCTACTGTCGACCGGAGTGGCATTCGCCAAGATTTTGAGGTGTCCCCACAGGTAAAGATCCAACGTCGTTTGGTCGGGAGATCTAGGAGGCCAAGCAATAGGTCCACCCCTACATATTCGAGGGTTTGGATAGATGTTTTTCATGTGCTCCAGTACATCAATGCTGAAATGAGGTGATGCCACATTGTGCATATTGTACATGTTTGGGCGCGATTCTAGTGATAAATGCTCTACCAAATCGTCAAAATAGTTCTGGAGGAACTCTAAATAAAGTTCTTCATATATATATATATATATATATATATATATATATATATATATATATATATATATATATATATATATATATATATATATACATATATATATATATATATATATATATATATATATATATATATATATATATGTATATATATATGAAGTAGAATGCGAACAATAAATGCAAACTTCTCTCCATCATATCCCTTCTGTGGGTGAATGTGATTTCAGCACTACAACGGCATAATGTGGATATATCCATTGCTATTGCATCTCACACGGAGAAATCCGTGAAATCCGCATAAACATATATACGCCATCCGGCGGGAGGTCGGAGAAGCCGCGGTCAGTATTTGCATGCTTCCTTCCGATCTGTCCTTTGCACAGCCAGGTGCATGTCGGTACCCTGATGAGTCTAGTAGAGACGAAACATGTACCTCTGCCGTATCACTGTGACGAGGATGGTAAGTTTTGACTTTCTTCTCGGTATGGTGGTACAGGTAGGCCATCATCTCGATGGTGGTGGAATAGGATAAATTGCGTTTTATAACAATTTGTTCTAACTGTGCAACCTCTAACACAGAAGGGATATGATGGAGAGAAGTTTGCATTTACTGTCCGCATTTTACTTCATTCATACTCGGAGCTGCATATAGTTGTACGTTTGCTGAATGTGATTTCAGCACTACAACGGAATAATGTGGATATATCCACTGCTATTGCATCTCACACGGAGGATTCCGTGAAATCCGCATAAACATATATATATATATATATATATATATATATATATATATATATATATATATATATATATATAATTTTTCTTTTATTTTGTCTTTTCTTGGGTTTAGGTTCTATATTTAATACATATATATATATATATATAAATCTTTCTGAATTTCAGAAACAAAACAGCAAAATGTCAAGGAGGCAAAAAATATTGAAAATGCCTTGAATAAAGGGCGAAACGTCCATAGTTTTATATATGTATTAAATATAGAACCTAAACCCAAGAAAAGACAAAATAAAAGAAAAATGATATAATCTATGGTTCAAGAATCAAGAAAATAAATATATATATATATATATATATATATATATATATATATATATATATATATATATATATATATATATATACAAAATGACTTTTTTTAAGAACGGTTTGGATTAGCGACATGAATGAATAGTACTTAACTTTTAGTCAATAGTTAAAGGTATATAAGAAGCATTCCAAAGTTCTTATAGGGGGCGTAAAAAAATGGGGTCATAATTATCGCAGCTAGTCTGTCCCTGCAGCTGTGAATAATTCACAACACTTTCTCGGATAGTAATTTCAAGGATCTTACCTGGTGGTTCAATAATTATGGGTAAAAAACTTGATTCCATTGCAGCTGTTTAGGAGCACATATCGCTGAAGAGGAGGCCTACACGAAAAATTTCATATGAACTTGTAATACTCCTTTCACACCCTGTATACTAATTAGAGCAAAAGAAATTATTCCAAACAGTGGAATGAAATTAAAAAATACACTAATACCTTTTTAGATGAGGTTTTGGAAGCATTCACGTTAACGTTAAGCCCAATATATTTTGTATATTATAAAACTTTTTATAAGCAGATCGACGAATGCGCAATAGATCCAGAAGTTTCAAAGGTTATCGCACAAATAGAGATAGAGAACCTTGAAGATACAAGTTTTTCCATTCCCTTCTTCTATAGATATGTCGACGACTGCATGGCTGCAGTAACTAAAACCGAACATAAAAATATACTTAATCTATTTAATGGCTATAAAAAAAAAATCACAATTCACCGTCGAAATCGGATATCAAAGCAAAATTAATTTTTTAGACCTCATACTTACAATATAAAAAACAATGTTAGAAGGAAATGGTTCACAAAAGAAAATTGGTCATCATGGTATCTGTGTCTAAATTATAACTCCATAACGAATAAAAAAGCCATTAAAAAAGAAAATGAAGCACTTCCTAAGAACAGCTACCCAAATAACCTTATCGAAAAAATTGTAAAAGAAAATTAACAGATTTTATAATACTTTAATAAAAATAAACACAAATAATATACAGAAACATCTGACGTTCCACACATTCCAAAGTTTCCACAAAACATACAAAACATATTTAATTATGAGAATATTATTGTATGTCACAAAGCTCGTAAATTACTTAAAACATTTTTTCCAAATTTAAGACAAAAATACCAGAAAACAAAAGGGGAAATGTTATATACAAAATTTCGTGAAGCCATTGTGGTTCGACAAACATACAACAAAAAGCAATATATAAAAAATAGAATTAATGGACATAAGTTTAAACATCAACTAATCACACATTCAACTTTGAAAACATAAACACCCAGATTCAGTACGGAAATTTGCGATCTAACCCCGATCTAGTTGCCATGAAATTTAAATCTTATAGTCGGCCAGTTTTGTTTTGCTTAAGATATTGTCATAATTTATATTATATATGTCAACAAATAAATGCTTATATAGGGACACTAAGGACAAGAACTTTTCGATAAAGTCTTGCAATATGTAAAAGGAATAGTTGTATCCTGAAAATAAATAAAATTATCCATTTTTGCCCGTTCCGTACTAAAAAAAATGATATTTTTATTCTTGTGTTTTTAGGGTTTAAAACTTGCTTGACTTATTGTTGCTCTTGTCAGTTTAAGCAATCTGCTGTCAATTTAGGATGGTTTTAAATTTAAACGGTGATAGTGAATCCTGCTGGCAAATTTTAAAAACAGAGAACCAAACTAAAAAATGAGAATTATACGAAGTAATAATATTTAAATAAAAATACTCTATAAACTCTAAAAATGGCACGAGACAATTAAGTAAAACATATAATAAATTATTTAGACAAAAATTCTCCCTTTATTTTAGTAAACTCTGACCTTTAAATATTTTGTTTTTATCTATTAATACAGAAAAGAAAAGATATAATAGAGGAAAGATAACGTTTCGGGATATTTTATGATGTTAAAGTGCTTGTGCTGTTCTGTATCGGTCTCTTTTAGTATTTTGATGCATGAAAATTCAAACTAAGATAGGAGTCATTTCATTAATACTCATAATAGCATATTATCAATGTAATATTTGTTTCAATGTTAATTTTACATAGTTTAAAAAAGGCTAGGAAATTTTCAGCCGGAACTTTAAATAATGACATCAGAATATATTTCGTCAGTTGATCTCCGAAACGTTAATTCCCAGATTGACACTGAATGACACATACATAAATTTATTTTTTATTGCTTTCCGAAGCTGAGAACTTGTAACGAAATGAAGAACTACCTAACTTTTGTAGGTTAGCCAGTATTTACATAATAAAATATGAAAATGTTTCCCGGAAATATGGTCAATTTACAATCCAAATCACCATTACAAAAGGCTTAATGTATTGAAAAAAAATCCACACGCCAATGGATTTTAATATCCGCCTGCCTAAATTCTCGCTTCTACAAATTTTATACAAAAAGAAGTCTAACAGTATTATATCGAAGAAATAATAATAAAAAAAACTAATGGATACAGCAATTCCAGTATAAAAATTTTAGCTTTTTATTACCTTATACAAAAGATATCCTAATGGATATTAAATACCCAAGTAAATTGGATCGTATGTATATACAACCCACTTTAGACAAAATCGTAATTAAGCCTGATTTGTGTAGGCACCCACGTACTAGACTTTTCATATTTTGTTTTAAAATCAGAACAATTTTTAATGGTCAATTTCACTTAACGAGGCATTTCGAATTTCGAAAGAGGTCAAAAACAAAAAACTTCCCACACTTATTCTTACGGTTATGTAGCTGATTCTGCTAATTGGTAGAGAAAAACATAAATTGATTATTTAGTTTATATACAAAAAATCATCAAAAAAGCATAGATTTCTTAACCAGTGGTACACGACAAAACTAAAAAACTTGTTTTATAAGCGATGGACAGCCATGATAGAAAAAAACTGACTATACGTTGCCTAGTGATGTTCAATACTAAAAACCGTTCTGAAATTGCATTAAATTTGGTTTCAGTTAATTCATTATTTTGTGTCTTAGAAAATGCAATTAAAATTGAATTTTGTAAAATTCAATATTTAGGTGTTATTAAATTTTAACCAAATAAAATACTTGTCCTAAACGTATTCACAAACTAGTGATGGCTGTAAAATGAGACAAGGCTCCTTCCTAAAAATATTGGACAGAACAGTTTCGCTGGTCATGAATTCATTGATAACTTAAGCACTAAAAGACTTTCAGATGAAACCAATCGTATTGTTTGCAGGACAGTAGAAGCAGTGAGGTCCAACAAGGAAAATCTTCACCTTAAACAAAATATAATTGGCTAATAAAATATCAAACTTTCAAATCGCCCAAAAGAGAAAAAATTTTTCTCTACTAAAAAAAAGTCATAAATCCCCTGATAGAGAAATTTTTTAAATCTAGCAGTCTTTTGGGTTATATATCTGAAACATGAAGAAAGGTCAAGGTGACTTTCATATCGAAAACGAGAAGATGCTCATCGGATTAACCAAAATTGTACCGCCCAATAAACCTCACCTCTTCGCTCCTAAAGGCAATGAAGAAGGTTATTGATCGATATATAAGAAGCTAAACATTCAAACAAAAACTGGTTTACGAAAACCAGTTTGTCGGTTAAGCTGGCAAATCCACAGTGAATCTGCTACTCTGCCTGGTTGATATTTTGTAAGAAGATTTTGCCAAGTATGAGTCACTTGCTGGCTATCATCTCTGCTGTTTAAATTGTTAGGCCTCTTTCCAATTTCGATGGCTTCCCTTATAACTCTTGTGGTCAGGTTTTCACATCTCGATAGCATTTTTGTTCCTGAGAAATTTATCTTATCTTCTTCTTCTTTAGTAGCTCTACAACCCGGGGTGGGTTTTGGCTGACTGCATAACTTGCTTTCATTTCACACGGTCGTCCATGATAGTTAGGTCAGTGGGTAACCCCATTGTTCTTAAATCTGACTATATGTTATCACTCCATCGCATTCTTGGGCGTCCTAAGGGTCTTTTCCCTGTCAGGGCCTCCTCCCAAATTAACTTGGTAAGGCGGTTATTAGGGAGTATATGGACATGGCCAGCCCATCTTAGGCGTTGGGATTTAATTTCTTGTACGATGTCGCTAGCGTTATATATCTGTTTGACCTCGGCATTTGTTACTATTCGGTATTTATTAGTATTGGGGTCGTGATAGGGTCCGAAAATCCTTCTAAGGATTTTCCTCTCAAAACATCTAAGTTTCATTTGCATTGCTTTTGTCAGCGTCCACATTTCACAGCCATACATGAACACCGGTCTAATCACTGTTCTATATATCCTGATTTTTGAAGTTCGTGTTAGGTTCTTGGATTTGATGGTGTTGTTGAGACTATAAATACATCCGTTTGCTGCCTGAATTCTCCCTTTTATCTCCTCTGTGATGTCGTTATCTGCGGTGTTTGTCGCTCCGAGATATTTGAAACGCTCCACTCTTTCAAAGTTATACTTGTCTATTGTTACATTTTGTCCTATTCTGTTTCGATTCTTTTGTCTGTTTGTGCACATGTATTTGGTTTTCTCCTCATTGACCATTAGACCGGTTTTCCTTGCCTCTATCTCTATTTTGTTGAAAGTTCCCTTTACATTGGTGACGGTGTTTCCAACAATATCAATATCGTCCGCGTATGATAGTAGTAATTTTGGTCCATTTACTGTTATTAGTTCTGTTCTAATTTGTGTTGTTCTCACTACTTTTTCCAGGATTATATTAAAGAGGAGGGATGACAGTGCGTCTCCTTGTTTTAGGCCACTGTTTATTTCAAACGATTCTGAGAGTTGGTTACCTATTCGTACCCTGGATCTACAGCCACTTACGCATACTTTGGCAAGGTGGATCATTTTTTTGGAATCGAAAGTTCTGCCATTGCATTCCACAGTTGACCACTTTTAATGCTGTCGTATGCTTGTCGGAAGTCGATGAAAAGATTGTGGATAGTTCTATTGAATTCCCATCCTTTTTCAAGTAGCTGCCTTATAGTAAAGATCTGATCTATAGTCGATCTATTTTTCCTGAATTCGGCTTGGTATTCCCCTAGGACATTTTCTACAAAAGGCGTTAGTCTACTTAATAGGATATTCGATAAGATTTTGTATGCCATGTTAAGTAGGGAGATTCCTCTATAGTTGGAGCACTTGGTATTGTTTCCCATTTTATGGATAGGGATTATTATGCTTTCGTGCCATTTTTCTGGCATTTTCTCTTCTTTCCATATAAGTGTGATTAGTGTGTGTAATTGTCTATGTAAAACCTCCCCTCCATACTTGAGAAATTCGGCCGGAATATTGTTGGAGCCTGGGGATTTTGCGTCCTTTAATTTGTTAATTGCTTGTACTGTTTCTTCTATTGTCGAATCCTCTACCGGTTGGTCCACCCCAATATATACATCCTCTCTATGTTCTTCCTCTTGATGTATGTTCAGTAGACTTTGGAGATATTCTTGCCATGTTTGGAGTATCTCCTCTTCGTTGATTATGAGTTCATCATTATTCTAAAAAATTTATCTTATGTTCTGTGTTTAACTAGAGTTGGGGCAGTGCAGAAGAAGTTCTTTTTGCTTGTTTATCTATTCGTCTCTTCTGGCTCTTATTTTATGGTTAGTTTGGCCTACGTAAGATGAAGCTGAACATTCCTCCATTAATTGCGATGAGAGGAGCAATAACAAATGTCCTTATGCTGTGTCAAATAGAGAATCTCAAATCTGGAAACTTTGATAGGCATATGAATAATCTAGACCTAATTCCGTATCAAACCGATAGAAATGGCTGCCACCAGGCAGAATGCATGCAATTTAAATCTCCACCGACAAGTGCCTGAATAGAAACACTAGCAAAGCCCTAATATACATATTATCAGATAGCCAAGTAGCGCTAAAAGTTACTAGTCTAAGTTGATTTGGGATTTTAGGAAAGTCCTAAAACAATTGGCAAAGAACATCAGAGCTATTCCTGATGTGGATACCAGGGTACAAGAAAATCAAAGGAAATATGGGGCAAAATTTTCTTTTCTTGTCCCGAAACCTTTTTATGGATTACCAAAAGGGCACACAAAAGAGAAACTCTGGAACTAGGAACACATTCACATAAAATTAAAATCGAATAATTCGTCGGTTCTTAGACAAGAGAAAAACTTCATCACCAAACATACAAAATTACAAAAGATCTTATAGATCGAGAAGTTGTCTAGGGGCAAGACAAGCCTGTCCTTTTTCACGGAAATGCGAATTCCCAAAGTAACCAAAGTTGCCTATCTTCTGCGAATGTATCTCGTTTGAGCTGGGCCACTCACCATATAGCATAGATTTGGTTCCATCTGATCATCTTCATTAAAATATATGAAAAAGTACCTCTGAGAGTCATTTGTAGACAATACAACAAACAAAAAAAAAGATTTATATATTTTGAATGTCAAGAGATGATGAAAAAAAGTAAATTGAAATTAAGCAACATATTTTTGAAAAATCAGGCTAGCAATAAATTTGTTTTATTAAGGTTTCTCGCTAACCCATTATATTATTAAAATAATAATTTTATTACAGTCTAATTTCACAAATGGTTTTAGAACGTTTAATGCCATAGAGTTTCAATATTTTGATTGCAGTTTTACTAAGAAAATGTGTATCCCTTGCTAGCATCTATTTTAGAGTTAATTTTAAAATATTGGGTATACTTTAATAATATTTTATTCTCGAAAATCAAACCCAAGAAAGATTTAAGAACGAAAAATATATCTATTACCAAACTAATATAATGCTACTGAAATAATTTAAGATTTTAGAAAATGCAGATATAAAAAAATTATAAAAGGAGCAATAAAAGTTTTATAGTCCTATATAGGGCTAGAACTTTTTTTAATTTCTGAAAACAAATCAATTAAACTAAAAAAGAAAATAATATTTAAGAAGAGTATTTCTTCTGGACAAGGCTAAAATAATTTTGCTTCTAACCAGTCTTTAACTGTAATTTTGTCAGTTGCCTCTTTTTAAATTCCGCTTCTGGTTTTTTTATACCGTTAAAATGTTCTTAGTGGAACAATCCGCTTCGTCGCCCTAATGTTATTTTTAACTTAATATTACTTACATTTCTCTTTTTGAGATTTTGTTGAGCATCATTTTCTGACACTATTTAATTGTCTGCTGAGAAACGCAATTTTTTTGAAAGAATGTTCCTTTGTAAAACTTAATTATTGATCTACATGGTCGATTTCTAACTTTTCATTGCTACCACTTTTATTACTGTTCCCTAGGTGTTAACGAATACTTTTAATTAATACTTTTTGCTATTTATTTTGGACTCTTCTTATATTTTTTCTTTAAATGTATATTTGTTTTATGTTTTTGAACTTATTTTTTCACATTGCTTCTTTTTGGTAGAAGTGTATTTTTTATTGTCCCCTCCTATTTTTTAATATGTCTATCATTATTAAATTTTTCTGAATTTTTTTTATCAATTAACTTTAAAAATATCCATTATGGCAGCAAAAGGGGCACTGGGCAAAACGTGAGGATTAAAGCCCCATATTGGACACTCACTGTATACTATAGTGATATGACTCAGCTGTATGGTGGGAAAAAATCAGTCAGAGCTGGACTACTCTGAAGTTCTTCAGTCTTCAGAGGCTAGCCTACCTACGTATCATGAATGCCATAAAAACCACTTACCCATTAGCCATGCAAATCCTAGTAAACCTCCCCCCGACCTTTATATAATAATCAGAGATGAGATGGGAAATCTCATTTGGTACACGGACAGGTCCAAAATTGACCATGCCACAGATGCCGGATTAAATGGGGGCACCCCCAGATTTAACATAATTGAAGCACGGTATTCCAGGCAGAAATACATACTACAGATGTGTGTCTTCGAGAGAATCTGAAGAGAGGTTACAGGGGTAGGACCATTCTTATTTTCTTCCATAGTCAGACGAATCTAAAATCCCTCCAAACAAGGTTACTCCTGGGAGGGTACCAGGACACAAGAACATCCTGGACAATGGAAAAGCGGATCTACTCGTAAGCCAAAAGTTTACTACCACATTGTTGGACCAGAACCAATGTTTGGCATCACCAAAGCTGCTATTTATGGATGGTGATCCTGGTGAATAGATCAAGAACACCAGACTCACTGGAACTACAAGCACTGCAAGGTACTGCTGAGCAGACCATCTAATAGACTAGTCCGCAAAATCCTGCGCCTTGGAGGGCAATAGATCAGGCTGTTGGCAGAACTTCTAAAAAACTACTACAGCTTAAGGAAGCCAATAAATTCTTCATAAATATCTTTCCTTTTTTCTGCTTGAAAAGAAAATACACATAGGCAGCTATTTAAACACAAAAAAAATAGATTTATTTATTTTCTACTGAAATCTTAATTTTTAAATTTCACGCTACTCCGGCGAACGGATAGATGTCGTTTGACTGCAGGTTGAATATCGTGTCAACATGTCTCAGAATTTATATTTTGTATAGATAATTGTTTCCTGCGAATGTTGCTATCGGTTTGATACAGCTCCAACAACGAGACCATAAAGTGGTCGAAATGCGTATCCATCCTGAAAAGAGCACACCAATAGGAAAATAAATTAAATTTTTAAACAGATAATAGCATATGACATGCTAAGAGAACATAAAAACCACTGGATGACCAGACAGGGTTTAAACCACAGCAAGCTATTTATTGGGAATCCGGACCCGAAACTGGCAAAGAAACTACTACAAATGAGTAGAAACCAATTAAGGACTATTACGGGTATAATGACGGGACACATGGCCGTCAAAGTACATTTGAATAGAATGAATCTATATAACGAAAACCTCAGCTGCAGACTATGTGGACAAGCCGAGGAAACGGTGAAGCATATCATATGTGACTGTGAGTCACTGGTGAGATTTAGACAACAAACTTTCGGGTCAGTAAGATTGGAACCGGGAGAAATACTCACTCACTCCTTAGCAGGACTGTACAGATTGAGCCAGGGGGCTAGGTTGACAGAGTGGCTGTAATGTCTAGGGTGAGCACAATAGGCCTACTCTGGTCGCAGTGCATTCGGCTTTAGGACGGACCCGGGAATATAATAACAAAAAATATAACATGTTTTACTCTTTGAATAAAGCAGAATCAATTAAAAATTTTCATCTTATTTTTCACAATTTTTTGCTCAAATATTCAGCTCTTAATTTATCCCAAAAGAAATTCATTTTACTTCAAACTTTATTATTTAATATAAAATTCTACTTTAGCTTTTCCTTTCTTCCACGCTTCATTGACCCATTTGGACTTACTTTTTTGCCTCTGCTTTTAAGCATCTGAACTATCATGTTTATTGCAATTTTCTCACTTGTAAATAAATGCATTGCAGCTACTAACAGGAAAAATGAGACTCTTGTAACTAACAAGAAACGCTACTCAATCGTTAGTCGCCGAATCGCCCATAATTTTACAGGATGCTAGAACATCGAGAAATATTAGAAAAGTATTTTTTTGTATCGTCTCAAACCACCCCTGAAATATTTTTGGTATATACTCATATGGTAATCTTTTAGGGCAACAACATCGATCAAGAACTCAAAGTATAGAATTTTATATAACCTCAAAAAATTATGGTAATGACAAAAAAAGATTAGGGTCTTATTATACCAGAAATTTGTTATTATTTATACTTGTAAATCATACTAACCTTTTAGTACTCAGGTTTTGGACAAGGAGGAGAGATAAGACCTCTATGGTTTGATTGGTTCCGTTCTTACTTAATTCAGATTTCTTATTAGTTTGCAAAATTAATTTGTTTAAATAATTTATTTTAATAAATTATTGCAAATTTATCTTGTAGGCAAAATCAATATTAAAATTGCATTCTAAAGAAAAAAATGCATTCAAAATTCTATTTGTCTTGTCAAATTATATTTTATTGTTAAATAATTAACTTTGAAATCACAGGAAATCTATTGGCCCCATAGTAAACAGTAATGCTATCTGTAGAGCCTAAGTAATGAAAGGAGTTTTGAGAAATGCGTTAAATTTAAATTTTTCATTAGTTTTGCAAAATTAATATGTAGAAATAACTTGTTGAAATAAATTATTTTCAATTTTCTTTTGTAGACCTCGTGAAATTCGAATTTATTGAGAAATGATAAGTTCAAATTAATGATATACCGTATTAAAATAATTTTTTTTTACGAAAAAATGTTGTATTACTTCTGGTGCTACCGATAAAGAAAAATACTGATATAAGTCCTTTTCTTTGGGCATTACCGTGAGTCCCCTGTCCTCTCACGTTTTCGGATACTTGCTTACGGTGAGTCCCCTAGCCTCTCACTTACAATTATGTTTGTTTAGGGGTTATGGTTTGAGAATATATGGATCAAAAATCTAGTAATTTGGAAGTTATCGGTTAGGATTTGCAAGCTTCGGTTTCTAAATTTGGTGTTTGTGAGTTTAGGGTCATGGGTTCAAAGTATGTTGGCTTACGGCTTGTGAGTTTAGAGTTTGTGGGCTGATGTCTTCTAAGGTATGGTTAATAGATTGTGCATTTATGGATTAAAGTTATATTACTTATGCGTCAAAAATCTAATCATGTAGGATGAGTCAAAAATCTATTCATTTAGGATTGAAAGGTTTAAAATTATCGGTTGGATGATGAAAACTTGTAGGTTTAGGGTTTTTGATTTTAATGATTTTAGGTTTATGATTTGCTGATTGGTGGTCTATAAAATAGAGTGTACAGATATTGGATTATGTGTTAATAATAAAATATAATTTGATATGAAAATGAAATATTATTTCCAATGTATTTTTTTCAATTTGTTTAAATAAATTATTTAAACAAACTAATTTTTCCAAAACAAATAACAAATCTGGATTCAGCGAGACAGAAATTTGAGTGCGAAAATATTAGTATGGTAGTGATTATATATGTGTTAATATAATAAATTTCTTGTATAATCAGATCGTCACTTTATTTGTCATTATCATAACATTTTTTAAGGTAATATAAAAGTTTACACTTCGAGTTGTTGATCGATTTTGTAATTATTATCTAAAACTTATCGCCTTAAAAGGCTTCCATATGAGTATAGACAAAAAAGTTTGCAGGGGAGGATTTTATCCTTAAATAAGGGATCAAGCCTATAAAAAAAAAATAACACGCATACAATTTTCTTCGATATTCGAGCATCCTGTATGATTCGGCGACTGAATACACAAAAGTGCAATTCTCCGAGATATATGGATAGAAAACCGCGACGGGATGGAGATATTACTGTCACTGTTCTTGATATGGCAATATTATATGATTTGAATTTATAATATTAAATTTTCCAGAAGCATTAATCATTTCTCCATGTGGCGGTATAGACTCTATTATTAATAGGAATAATGATAACAATGCAAGTAATGCTACTTGCACTCGAAAATTGCAACTGATGTTAGCCGGAAAAGGTTTACGAAAATGCATGCATTCGCCGCTAATAAGAGAATGTTCATTCGTCATTCTATTGTATGCTTAAGAATAAATTTTTTGTGAGGTTTTGGACATCTTTTACATTTACAAACACATGTAGAGCCGGACGTTTCCGGCTTTGACGAATCGTGAAACGGCATGAAACATTAAGTCCTTGGTACCTTTTTCCAACAGTTTTTATACAATACGTTAATATCTCCAAAATCGACGAAGTCTATAACTTAGTAAAAATTTAAAATTTCTTAAAGCTCAAATTGTAATCATGTATATTGGGAAAATAAATTACTATATTGTACCATGCCAAACTCCACTTGACAAAAATTTACGTTACTTCGTAAAGCTAAAAAGCCTTGATTAGTTATCCGGACAAGAGATTTAGAAAACAGCCTTAAGAGTATATCCCATTTTAGGATTAAACTACATATATCATTTTCCATATATTTTCAAATTTGAACTGAATGACACTGAACAATGTAAAATATTTTTTTAATGTCACTCTTTTGCTGTTTTACAATTAAAAAGCCATTTTTTAAAATTGGATATCATATACTCTTTGTGACTTTGGTTCATTCAGCAGATAATTTTGAAATGCGAAATGGATTGATTGAGTTTGAACGGGGTAAATGAAATAACAAAAACATAATTAGCATACTAACAAGGGTTCTCGTCATCAGCTATCAGACTTTTGAAAAATTAAATCCAATGACAATAATAAAATACGTTAATACTAAAAAAATGTTCTTCTTATATATAAGAATATTTTGTAATAAGTACATGAGAGGAAAAAGAAATGTATTAATTCGTTAATACTTAGGGTATCACGTACTGCATTATTGTTTAGATATTTATTTTTGTATACTATACACTCTCTAATAAATATTTTAGAGTCAATAATTAATACGAATTATGCAGTTAGCAAAAAGTATATCTAATTTCCATTACCATTTCTTCAAAAAATTAAAAAAATTTACTAAAGCATTAAAAGAAAGTTTAAACTGTAAAAATAATTTTTGATTATTCAGTATTTTTTATGGCTCACCAATATTCGATAACCTTTACATGAACATCATGATCATATATTCTAAAAATTATGTTCTATACACCAAATAGTCCTCCATTTTGCTTTTCTACATTATTATTCTTTATTTCTTAGTATATTAAAAAAGAAAATTAAAAAAATATTAGTTAGAATTTCAGTCGCATGGTTTTAGTCCAATGTCTTCCTTGTACTATACTTGTCTGCAACGCCACCTTCATTCTTAAGCCATATTTGTACATTCCTGGATATATGTCACTCTCAAACTTCTCCACATTTTCTTGTCCCGTATTACACCCATCCATTCTTTATTGCCTAATATCATCCACCCATCACTTTTGTGATCCTCTCAAACTTCTGTTTGTCTGCCTAGGTCTTCATTCTGTTATTCTATATGCCCACTTGGCTATAGGTAGTCTGTCAACTTATCTCGCCCATCTCTACTTTATCCTCTTTCTTTCTTCCATCATGTCTATAATTTTAGTTTCCTTCCTGAATTTTTCATTTCATATCCTATCTCGTAACGAAATGTCAAGCATGATTCATTCCATAGCCCTTTGTGATGTTCTAAGGTTTTGAGCAAATGCTTTTGTGAGGCTTGATTTACTAATTAATAAGTGTGCGAACTGGCAGGAAGTAGGTATTGCAAATTCTGGTTTTTAAATTGATGGGTATTGAGTTATTTTTGAGAATGTGCTCCAGTTTTCCAAACGCTGCCTATAACAATTTGATTCACGCGGTGATTCCTGCCTGTTGATTTTCTTGTCCTAGTTTAATAGTAGGACCTAGATTATATATATATATATATATATATATATATATATATATATATAGTAGATGAAAACAATTGTACATGGATTTCTTCGATTATGGCTGTTATATCCATATCATGTGAAAAAAGTGTAGGAATGGATCTCTGAAGATTTGCTCCTTAGAATGCAGTTTGCAAACTGGCTATTAGATCAGCAACGAAATAATATATACTTCATTAGTACTATTCTCTTCATGCACGTTTACCAAAAATGACATCATAAATTTACACAACTCACATGTATGGGTTGATGAAAATCGTCATGCACTGTTATTTCGCATCATCAACATCAGTCTGGGCAGAAATAATCCGCAACTTTTTTATTGGACCATTCGTATTGCCGGCACGACTGAATAGAGAACTTTGTTTGGAGTTTTTACACAATGCTTTTTACGATTTAGTGACCACTTACTACTTGAAACCTACCCAAGCATGTACTACATGCACGATGAGGAATCACCTTAACTCAGCCTTGCTGTGCGGGAGCACCTGAATAACGTCTACCGAAACCGTTGGATAGGTAGTGAAGGACCTATTGCCTGAACTCCTTGACCTCCCGACCTAACGCCTTTTGATTTTTACCTGTGAGAATACCACAAAATCTTGATGTATTCCACCCCGATCGATAGTAGGGAAGAACTTTTACGGAGAACCACATTTCATTGTGATCAAATAAGCAACAATATTGACTTAACGTGGCGGGTATAACAGACTTCAATTCATCGTGCCCGTGAGTATATCAGACTTCATGCAGCTCATGTCAAACCCTCTTATGAAGTTCATAACTCATTAGTTCAACTTTTTATTGAAACTATAGTGATAGAGGAAAATTTCTCTTTTTCATCTTCAACCCTACAGAAATTAGGGACTAACACTGTAAATAAAATGAAGTTTTTTCGAAAACGGTTAGGATTAGCGAAATGAACGAAAAGTACCTAGGTATGTAAAAAACGTTGTCACACAGGGTGTAAAAAAATGGGGTCATGGGTGTCACAGTTAGTCCGTTCCCGCAGCTGTGAGTAACTCACAACACTTTCTTGGATAATAATTTAAAGAGTCTTACCTGGTATACATCATAATAAAAAAAATTGAAATATACCTGGTGATTCAATAATTATGTGTAAAAATTTTATTCCATTGCAGCCCTTTGGGAACCCATATCTCCGAACAGGAGGCCTATACGAAAAATGTTTATATGAACAGGTAATATTTCTTTCACGTGTTTTTTTTTCTATTCAGAAGATTTCCCACATTTTCCCGGAGACGCTCTATAATAAAATATTATTAAAGTTCTAGGTTACTTACCCGGATAACCTCATAATGTGAGCTTAATAAAAATATCTATCAATGTTTACCTAAATAAAGTTAATGTTTTGGCATATATGTTTTGTCTATTTTTTTTAAGGAATTTTAAAAGGAATAATTAAAATATAATGATAGAGGTCTTATTCCGGATTTTCCCGATACAGATGGCAGGACTCGCGTAGCTGTAAGTCATGAAAATGCAGCCTCATGTTGACAAGTAGCTGGCTGTTTTTTCAAAGTAATGGTGGTGAGCGAAAAACTTGAAAAAAATTCTTGGCCCAAAAAATACCTAATATGAGGGAGAATGAAGAGTGACTTACACCTAAGGAAATCCACAAATAAACATGGGAATAAAATAGAGCGGCGTAAAATAATACAAGATTTTCTTGCAAAATAACTCACCTCTAATAGAGCTTTGGCCTCCAAAAGAAGAACTACAAAATGGACCTCATAACCGGCTAACCGTTAAACGACAAATACGCCCGGAAAAAATCAAGAACTCCTAAAGTCAATTTTCTTTACGAATTTCTATATGTTATCGAGCAGTATCTACTGGTCTGGTAGGTCTGGAATAAGATAGTGCTCCCACTTTCGCAATAGAACGAAACAAGAAAAGTCTACCAACCAATGTCTATGTTTACTACGTAGCATTCAATCACAACTTATAAAAGGAAAATAAAAACTTCTAATTATACCAAATATCATAGCAATAAAATGGGCGAAAATATGAAATGCTAATATATATCTTCTGTGCTTGGTGGTTGTAGATCAACTGTTGATCTATATATATATATATATATATATATATATATATATATATATATATATATATATATATATATATATATATATTGTTGCCGGAACCTCTCTCTTTCGTTTGTTTTTGGTATGAATTTTAAGTTTGTCCCTGAAGATATTGTTTTCGGAACCGAAACGTCGCATTCTGGTGACGTTGCGGCTCTACTAATCGGTGTAGATCCGATTAAGTTTGGAAAAAGTGAACTTTCTAGACTAGTAGAAGTTTCGTACGACACAAAAATATGTCTCTGCGTTCTTGCTCCGTTCGCAACAATATTTGTTTCATGCGGGAACCGGTTAATAATATTTGGGGCGCTCTTGTTTAATCTTAATCGACCTAGTTTATAAGTATCCCTGTTTCGGTCAATTTGAAAACCCTCCTCAGAGTTAGACACCGATTCAAAGTATTTAATTAAATCTTTCACGGGAGTATATTTTTGTTCTGTCTCATCTTTAGTTAGTAGGGAGTTTGGGGATTGAGAGTTTGCCGTGTGACGAATTCGGGCGGCAGGTTTCCCCACCGCCGAGGTCCCACCAATTCCACCCGGGAAGTCCATATGACCACCCGCCTCATTAAACACGGACTGATGGGATGTTTCGTGACTGGACATATTTTTAAGAAGAATAATATTAAATTAATATTGGGGCAAAAAATGTATAAAAGATTTAGTCAAGATTAATTACTTGTCACGGTGGGCTTTTATTTAAATAGTTTTTTTGCGTTAGTTATTATAGTAGAAAATTAATAATGTAGAATGTCTGTTGTTATGTTTAGTCTGTCCGTGCGCACCTATAGGTCTGATCTTTGCACCTATCGTTGTTGATAATATAAATTAACAATAAAATAAATTTTTTAACAATTCAACAAAAAAAAATCTTAATTTCTAACAAACTCTTAAAGGCTATTAATTAAACTAAAGACCTTGTGGGAGGTATCCCGATCTTTTACAACAATAAACTTTTTTGTTCGATTTACAATATTAATTAATCGAAGAAAAAGAATAACAACATAAATTTAAAATTGTCGAACAAAATTAATAAAAAGTCTTTTCTAGAATAAGGGTAATAAAATCAATCTGTTCCGAGATTTCTATTAAAGAGAATCTCGTTACAAAAAATAAACAAAACGTAATGACTAAGTATAACAATTATAACACAATTAATATTAATAAAATATTAGTGTTGGCAAACGATTAAGATTAAATCCAGTTCAAATTTAATCAGAAATTGTCTGAGTATTCAGATGTCTCGGTAAAAAGTTTTTGGTACGGCTATGAGTTGCTAGAGCTTCCATCTGCTGACGCAACCTTGCGACGTCGGCCGTCGGCAAGCGGCTTGTTATCGACAAAAACAAAGGAACAAAGACGTCTGGGCGACAGGCGTCTGGGTTTTTCCCAACTTGTAAATTTCACATAAAATTTTGATCTTAAACAATGAAATTTAGTTTAATTAGTTCACGGTTTTTTACAACATTATAAGCATGATTATAACGTTAGCATTTTTAATTGCGTATGCTTGTTTATGCAGTTATTAATTAAAACTTGTCACAAATAATAGATTTAACACAAAAGTCTCAAGTTTTTGTTTTTCAGTTTCACGCGAGGAAAGTCTTTATACGATTAAGAATAATAATAATAAGATCAAACTCAAAGCAGAGTTTTTACGCGAAAATCTATCGCTGGTTTTTCCCGTAGAGCCGAACACTTATCGGACCCTACGGTTAGCCTGGCACGAAGTTTTCTAAAAGAACAAACAAGTAGGACTTAGGCGCATCTTTGGAAAGCGACTTTCTGCTTTCCAAACTTACCAAAGTACAACGTTTGGTTGCTTTGCTTGCCTACTTGTTTGCTAAAAAACAGAATTACTAACCTATTCGCGAATAGGCGCAATCAATAATTTCTCTTCTGGTACAGAATCTAGGCATTAATTTCTTGGGAGAAATTAAATACTCTAGAGGCTCTCCTATTGAAGATCCCCGGGAGTTTTCGCTAGCTTTGTGCAAATGCTAGGTACTAACTCCTCGGCAGCGATTTCGCGACGCGTGAACAACCCAGCGTAAAGCTTGTAGATTGTTATTCGAAACTCAATCCCGAATCTTAGCCTGCGATTTATACTTCTTCTATCCCACGATGTCAGGCAAGAATAAGAGAGTGAATGTAATTTTGGTATGATATTTATACTTTTCTGAGGGTTGATGTGGCAACCCGCCCTGAAAGTTCCGCGGAGCCAATCAGGGTGGTGCCGAGTAAGGGTGCGAATCTGCACTTTTTAATATTTAAAATTTACAGTGAATTAACGCTAAAATTACAAATGTTGCGTATGTATGTCAGAGAATTTAATTACCCGCGTGATTTAGTATATGTTTTGTCTACGAAAGTTTATCCTTTACTGTCGTTTTTGCTGTTTTAAGTTTTCGTATTTATATGAGGCAAACTTCCAACCGCTGCGCCGAGTTTGATCACGTGACTGGGGTGGAGTTTGCTAAGAGAGTTAGGCGTTAGTTATAAGGAAAAATTTCAACGCGTTTCGCTTATTTTAATTTGGATCATTGACATGTAAAACACGTTTTACAACAATATATATATATATATATATATATATATATATATATATATATATATATATATATATATACAGGGTGATTCAAAAATCGATCACGAAACTTAAGGGGGTGATTCTCACATTGATTGTTTGCCGCTAGAGGGCACTTTACCTACATTGAAAGTTGTTTTTTTGTCATAATTTTTTAGTGTTGACAGCTACAGTAGTTTTTGGTATAATTTCTGAAAGACTGATGCCAGGCCTTTAAAAAAGGTGCTCTTTATTTACATCGCTAAACCCAACGGTTTAGACGTAAATCACCCTTAAAAATTAAGTGGTAAATTTACTTTTCTCATTTCAATACCACCAGCTACCAGGTAAATAGCTATCAAAGTATACTAGAGCTGTCAGTTTAACATCAAATAAATTCGCTTTTTAAACTATTTAATTTATAATCTTAAAATAACTAATAATGGCTAATCACCAATATTCAAATATCGAATATTGTGATATCCATTTTTGTTATGGAAAAGCAAATGGTAATGCAGAGTTGGCAAGAAGATATTATATGGAGAGTTATCCGGAAAGAAATATCCCTCATGCTCAAACATTTTCCAGTGTGCACAGGAGGCTTGCGGAATGTGGTTCCTTTAAAAGTTATAATGGAAATAGGGGAAGACCTAGAACTGCTAGAAACGTGCAACAAGAAGAAAGAGTGCTTGAAATTATTGAAGATAATCCAGGTATTAGTACTAGAAAATTTGGGAATGAAGTGCGGCTCTGTCAGGCTAGTTCATGGAGGATACTAAGAGAAGAACAACTCTACCCGTTTCATTCAAAAAAGGTGCAGGCTCTTTATGACGACGATCGGCCGAGACGGTTGGAAATGTGCAATCAGATCCTAGCTAAGTATGAACACGATAATCGATTAATTGGCGTCATATTATTCACTGACGAAGCTGGTTTCACTCGTGATGGCATAACAAATCTACACAACATCCACACATATGCTTACGAGAACCCAAACAATGTGGTAGAAACGAAACATCAGCGTAGATTTTCACTAAATGTGTGGGCAGGGATAATAGGAGATTACCTTATTGGTCCTCATTTCTTTGATGGCCCATTAACTGGTGACGTATACTTAGATTTTATCCAAAATCGTCTCCCATTGTATCTGGAAGATGTGCCATTGGAAGTAAGGGCCAACATGTGGATCCTCCAAGACGGAGCTCCGCCCCACTTTAGTATACGTGTCCGACAGTATTTGAATGCAACGTATCCTGAGCGATGGATAGGACGAAGTGAACCATTGGCATGGGCAGCGAGGTCACCAGACCTTAATCCTATGGATTTTTTCTTTTGGGGTCATTTGAAACAATTGGTGTACGATATTCCAGTAATCAACGTCGAGGATCTTCGCTTCAGGATAATCGAAAAGTGCCAAATTATTAAAGAAACACCAGGAATTTTTCATCGAGTTAGGCGACATTTTTTGAAGAGTGTTAGGAAATGTATGGAAGAAAATGGGGGACATTTTGAGAATCTTTTTTATTTTGTTTAGTATTGTTTCATTAATTTTTATCAATTAAATGTATATCGCAATAATCCATAATATGAATATTTACTGATTAGCCATTATTAGTTATTTTAAGATTATAAATTAAATAGTTTAAAAAGCGAATTTATTTGATGTTAAACTGACAGCTCTAGTATACTTTGATAGCTATTTACCTGGTAGCTGGTGGTAATGAAATGAGAAAAGTAAATTTACCACTTAATTTTTAAGGGTGATTTACGTCTAAACCGTTGAGTTTAGCGATGTAAATAAAGAGCACCTTTTTTAAAGGCCTGGCATTAGTCTTTCAGAAATTATACCAAAAACTACTGTAGCTGTCAACACTAAAAAATTATGACAAAAAAACAACTTTCAATGTAGGTAAAGTGCCCTCTAGCGGCAAACAATCAATGTGAATTGTTACTAAAATGATGAAGCGCAGAAGACTTAGCCTATCTTTCAAATATTAGTCAAATCGGTTTTCCTGTAAGCGAGTAATTCAAAAAACAAAAAATAAAAACTTGACTTGGACGGCTTGTAACTCGAAAACGAATGACATTTTGAAAAAAAATTATATGAAGCTCTACCCTTATTTTGTCAAGTAGAATCACCCCCTTAAGTTTCGTGATCGATTTTTGAATCACCCTGTATATATATATATATATATATATATATATATATATATATATATATAATAGGAAATTCTCGGCTATGCAGACAAAGACCGTGGATAAATATATATATATATATATATATATATATATATATATATATATATATATATATATATACATATATATATATATATATATATATATATATATATATATATATACATATATATATATATATATATATATATATATATATATATATATATATATACATATATATATATATATATATATATATATATATATATATATATATATATATTATTCTCATGTTAAAAAGTGCGGAGAACTCTGTACTGTTTGTACTGAATGCAATGGCCTGGTGAGTCCCATACTAGGACGAAACAGCGCTGTCGTAATTTCCGGACCCGGAGGTTTTCCATAACCTTGGAGTTCTCTGCACTTTTTAACATGAGAGTAATATTTATCAACGGTTTTTCTCCCCATAGCCGAGAATTTCCTATTTTATTTTAAAATTACACAGACGATAACTTAAGCTTTTCAACCCTAAACAGTTATATTTAATAGGATAGTAAATGATTTTAAATTCTGACACTAGTTTTAGTGTTTCATAATTCTTCTACATTGAAAAATATCGGTTATATGTTTCCGCAAAGCAGTGGTAAATTCGCAAAAATGTAGAATTCATTTTCTCTTCAATTGATTCGATTCGATTCGATTTTAAGTTGACTTCTGGAATGAAATCTCTCTTATTAACTTGATGAATTTCATATTAGTGTCAAATAAATTTATCTTCAATTTTGTCAACAGATAATCATTTTTTTGCATTTGGAACAAACTGTTCAAATTTATTTTCTAATTAGTAAAAATTTCTTCCATGAATGCTACCATATTTTGTTAATCAGAAATATTTATTTTTGTTTGGAAAGTAATAAATGTTATTTCCTAGATCGTGTAGTAACTGTCACTGGTTGGTCATTCTTCATTAATTCTCGTGAATACTCCGAACGGGTTAATTTAAGTTTCATATCCGAAATTGCAAAGAATATAATTAAGAAACAAATGCCATAATTCATTGAGGGAGAAAATTGAAGAAATGGCATTTGATATTATTCGAATTAATTTTGATTTCGGCTTAGATGTGACCTCAAGGCCTTTCTCAATCTTTATTTAAAAAAATAGATCATTTTCTTTAAATCGTTTTTGGTTAATTTCAAGGCTCTTTCTCCACATTTTCTACCCTTTTTATTATTTTTAAAGTATCAAGTTAGGATTTCCATTTCCCTTTTTTGTGCCCAGCACAGTTTTGCTGCTTGGTTGAAGGTAAGGAGTTCATTAGAATGACCTCGTTTCTGATTCTTGTGGAAATCGGGGCTAAGAGGAGATTTTGCAAGGCCTAGAGTAAGGCTTTAGTAGTAGCAGAATTGAGAAAGGCGACAAATTTTTAAAGAAAACACCGGAAAAAAGAAGGATAACCTAAATGGCATGTTTTGCCTTGCTGAAGTTACTATTATATAACATTATTTATTGATGTTAGGCTATCTCGATCTACGACTTTGGTCATTTGTCTAGTGTTATGAACTTTACTCAAGCCAACTGGAACTATATAGTTGATTACGTAGCAGAAATACGCACTTCTGTTCTATTAGTTTCCAATATCTGACTAGTCCGTAAGTTGTGAGTTTATTAAACTGAGTCGCGCCCTCTATTAAGTCAGGAAGTTAATATGAATTGTCTTTACTGGATTCATAACTCTCCTGCCTACGCAGAAATGAGCTGCCGTGCGCATTGGGCGCTTTAATAACCAATCCAGCCATTAAAGCTTAGTTACAATAAGTCGAAAAATAACTTTTATAGTTACTGTAACTAACTATAATAAACATAGAAAAAATTATAAAAAAATATTTGTTATATAAAGTACTCGTACCAGATTCTTTGTTAAAATTTAATCTAGTTTTTGTGCAATAAATAATAAATTTAAAAGCCCAAGTAAACAAGTTGCATTTTTTTTTCGAATAAGCCTTTTCATATTTTTCAGTTCAACTTGCTATGCAGTTTTCTATTATAATAATAAAATAGTATTGACCTTTGAATATACTAAACCACTCATTTTGTCCAAAATAATTTTTTGTTCTACCAAAACCATGAAAATATTCATTCGTTTGTACCTGTATTAATTTATTTCTCGTAACCAGATTTTAGTTGATCCAAACAGACTCGTTTTCTGACCAAAAAAAAAACATTATGTGCAGCTATCTGCTGGCTACGGCAATGATTGACGGTTTTAGGATTCAATTGTTTTCACGCAGTCTGAAAATGTTATCCCTGTAACATCCTATTAACCAGATTAATTGATTATTTTGAGTAGTTCTGTGACGCAAGGATTTTCGGTGACAGTTTGAACAATTAGTGTGATATTAAGTTCGATATTTATAAGAGTATATTGGATTCTGTCTAACATAAACAAAGTTAGAATTTTAAAGCATTACAGGGCGATATCGGGACAACGATTTGCTTTTTAAACAAAAGACTGGTGGCGTAATAATATAACGGAAGGGTACATTTTGAGATACGGTGTAATACTTATCCACTCTCTAAGTATTGAATTACGGGTGATAACTGTGAAATATCAAATTAAAATATATTTTGTTTTTTCCACACTTTAAAAACTACTTATATAACGTAATTTAGAATTATTTTTGTGTAAAAGTGACAAATAGAATATTTATATTAAATATTATTCTAACGAGAGGATGTATCAGTCACAGAACAACTTATTTCTAACCGATTTCTAAAAGAAGGAGGTTCTCAGTTCATCGACTATGTATTTTTTTTATGTATGTACACCGATTACTCCGGAATGGAGTCACCGATTTGAATAAAATTTTTTACGTTATGTTCAGGAAATTGCTGCGGTGGTCCCATATTTTTTTGGACGAAATAGTGCAGCAAGATGGCTCTGACAATATGGCGGCAAAAAAAAATTAATTTTGACCGATTTTCTTCAAAATTGGTATGTAGAAGTTTCCGAAGTCGCACATAACGAATCTGAAATTAATTTTAAAAATTCAATATGGCGGATCCAAGATGACGGATTAAATATTCTACATCTCTCGATATTGTCTGAAATCAGTATTGGGGGATTTTTGCTAGTGTTAAATATGAATTTAAAACATTTTTGTAATAATTTAATCTGGCGGATTCAATATGGCGTCCGAAAAATTTTACATTTTTCGATTTTCTTCAAAACTGATATAGGGGGTCAAATTATGAGTTTAATGGTATTTTTTAAAAATTTAATATGGTAGACTAATAATTTTACATTTTTCGATTTTGTTCAAATGTGGGACTGAATCGTTTTTGAGGATGTAAATAGCGAACAGAAAATTATTTTAAGAAAATCTAATATGTCAGAGGCAATATGATGGTCTAGAAATTTTAAATTTCTGTATTTCATCCAAAATTAGTATTAGGGGGCTTTGAAGAGTTCAGATTTAAATTAAATTAAGACGTTAGAATTATTTTTTTCAAAATTCAAGAAAGCGGATCCAATATATTGAGTTGAAAATTTGACCTTATTCGCATTTTTTCAGATTTGATATTAGGGTGTTTTTGGGGTCGTGTATTACGAATATGAAGTAAAATTTTTACAACTATTAGGTTGATAAGATACAATATGAGGGAATGAAGGTTTTACATTTTCCTACTTGCACTAAAATTGATATTGCGGGGTTGTTGGGGCATATATAAACTCAATATGCAGTATAAAATATATCGAGCTAAGAAATTTACGTCTCAAGTTCTTTAAATATCGATATTGGAAGGTTTTGAGGCCTATATTACCAATCTAAAATTAACTTGATATTTAGGATAGTGGATATACTATGACAGACTAAATATTTGTTTGATACAATTTCACTGGTATTTGAAGAACTCTAAGAATCAAAGAATTTTTAGTGGTTTATTTTAGGATAATTTACAACTTTGGATAAAATGGGTACTTTTTTACCACCTTGGAGTCATTGCGAGGTACACTAATCTTAATTAGTACTTAGTTCAAATAATTTATGGATATCATAATGAATTCAAAACTAAAAAAGGAAAAATAAAATTTTTATAAAAAAAAATTGAACCGACTTCTAAAAGTGCGCTATCAATTTCTATATGAAATTGAAATTTTTGAAGTCGGCGCCAAATTATTTCTAAATGAAACAGATAATTACTAATATATACAAATTAGGGTAAGAAAGCAATTACAAATAAAATATTTTTATTCTGCTTATGCGAATCATATTTTGCCAGGTATTATTTTGGCGCCGACTTCAAAAATGTCAATTTCATATAGAAATTTATAGTTATTGTTCACTTTTTAGCGCATTTTTAGAAGTCGTTTCAATTTTTCTTATAACAATTTTATTTTCTTAACTTAGGGAACTTACATTAGAAAAAATTCGCTATCCTAAGAGTAGATCAATCATATACAGAAAAAAGGAGAGTGTACGACAAGGCTGTATCTTATCTTCCCTCGTCTTTAACATATTCGGAGAAAATATTCCAAAAAGCTGAAGATAATGTAGACCCAGGTAACGAAATAAGTAGAGAAATAGTCAATAACACTAGACACGCCAACTACATTGCCTGGCTTGCCAGTGACATTGATCAACTGCAAAATTTTGTAGGAAGATTACAGAGAGTTAGTGAGAAGTATGGACTTTTCTTAAATATGTCAAAAATGGAGTGAATGTTTGTAAGTAAAAGTCTTCAGCCAACAAAAAACTTAAAACAAATTAACAAACGACAAAATATGTGGAACCTTATATATACTTGGGGACACTGATCAATACATAATCAGATTGAAAAGGTCAAAGTATCATCACATTACAACATAATGAGACTGATTACAATCAGTGACTTATCATTCTCTCTGACAATAAGACTACCTAAATCTTATATATGACATGTATTACTATGTGGCTCTGGAGCGTGGATAATGCCTGTACCTTCATAAAAAGAATAGAAGCTTTCAAAATGTTAGTATATCGTCGCATCATTCTAATTTCATGGACCAACGTAGAAGTCCACCAAAGAATGAGAAAAAAATTCTGTAACTGAAAAAAGGCGGAAATAAGAATATCTTGGCCACATCATAAGACATGATAAATACTGTTTACTACGTTTCGTAATACAGGGCAAGGTAGACAGTAGAACAGGTCTAAGCAGAAAAATATGCTTATGAATACATGGAATTTACTTCAAATCAATTATTTAGAAATGCTATCAACAAAGTTAGAAGGTCCACCTCCGAAATGGATAGGGCACTGAAAGGAAAGGAAGAATAAACTTTCCGTGAATTAAAAATGTATTATTTTCCTCTCCCTTGATCAGTAAAAATTCGTCAAGGTTATTTTTCAATTTTGTTTTTAAGATTAGTAAAACAAAAAAAATCGTAAAAAATGTGTTATTTATAGAAGTTGCTTTTATCAAAACAATTCGATGCCCTAAAGAAAAAGTAAGTAAGAGCACATTTTAAAAATCTAATAACATTTTTTTAAAAAAATGCTTGATCAAAAGAGCAGCTAAAAGTGAAAAATAACTATACATTTTTAAACGCAATCAGAAATTTTAAAGTCAGCGCCAAAGAAGTGAAAAAAATCGGTTCATATTTAATACATCATCACTTACTAAACATGTATTATATGGAGACCTTTATAGGTAAACTGTTGTTATGAATTTATAACTGATTTTATTTGTGGTCGTTTTTTACTATGGCTAGTTTATATTTAGTGTTTAGGTTTCATTTGTAATTTCATCTTAACAGTTATAAATTATATTTACTAAATACAAACCAAAATAAATATTTCAAAGGTTGCCAGATATTAATCATTTTTACCGCAATTATTGTAAACTACCCTAAACTGGACTATAAAAATTAGTTGATTCTGAAAATCCTTCAAAATTTTTGAACGATATTCAATGAAACAAAAAATTATTTGGCCAGAGTATATCTGATATTTTTAAGTTTAAGGAATTTATTTGAGGTTTGTAATCTTCTCCAAATACTCACTAAAGCAATTTTGGAAGAATTTGTAAAATGTTATTTCTAAGCCTACCACACTAAATTTACCCTATTGAATTTTAAGAAAATATTTAGAATCCATAATTTTTGTCTTCAAAACTCTCTACTTCAATTTTTAACAAAATCGGGAATTTAGTCCAAAATCTGCGATATCAAATCTCCGTAAACCAACTTGAGGTAAAATCGGAAAATATTATTTTTTTGGCCGCCCCTATTATTAGCTCTCTATTGAAAGTCAATTTCAACCAAAATTATATGGAACCCCTACTGCAACTCCCTGAACAGAAAGAAAATATTTCGTTGTATTAAAATGAGTCGATCTGGTGCATAAATAATGATCGAATTGAGAACTTTCTCCTTTTCTTAAATTGGTTAAAATATACATCCATTTTAGTTAAAATTTATATTAAATTAGCTTAAATTGAGCAACGAAAAACGAAAAACCCATTAAATTATGGAACGAAATTGGACAAATCAACAACTTAGTCTGCTATATTGAATCCACCATATTGAATTTTAAGAAATTAAAAATACTAATTTTGCAATAAATAACCAAAATGACATTGTTACACTATTGCTTGAAATACTTACAAAAAGTGAAAATGAGCAGGAAAGCCTCTGGTGTATTCCTTAAGACTCGTTTAGCATCTTATCTAAAATCAGACCAAAACTTTAAACTCATCAAACCCACCCAAGAATCCCCAAATATTAGCATAGTTCGCGGAAAGGATTTAGAACTTATTCTGAATTAATACGCATGCGCAGTGGAAATAGTAACATTCGCGGATACAAAGTCCCGAATTTTTAGTTACAGTTCTCTGTTTGCGGAGAAAATAACTCGGTTCAAGATCGATTCTAAACTAGTTCTACCAGTTCTAAGGATTGAACAAGAACTGTAAGTTCGGGGTTTTATGCTGCGCCAGGTTTCATGCTGCGGCTGTAATCTGCAACTATTTCACAATTGTATTTATTTTATTTTGAGTCTTTCGTTTGTTTGGGTCCAATATATATTTTATTGTATTATATTAGTTATATTTTAATTAGTGTCATTTTATTTCGAATATTAATTGGTAAATTAAAAAAGTGCTTTTTACTTTTTAAATTAAACTTTAAAAAATATATTTTTAGTGAATATTCCTATCATGTCAAATCATTTATCGTGCAGCGATGACAACTAAGAGAAAATTTTAGAGTTATTTAAACTTCCTAAAAGTGTTAATTATTTTGAATGGTACAAAAACAAGCATATCTCTTCACTGACTCAGTTGTATATTTGTAGGAAAAAGATTCTGAAAAAGCATTTTAAAGTATATTATGGTTTGTCGCAAATGCACCTGCATCATATAGGGATATATCAGACCGATTCAATATAAGCAAAAGCACTTTATCTAAAATTATAATCAATCTATCCACGAAAGTATGTGGCTCAATAATACAGAAACAATGAAATTGAAGCATATCTTTCCCGGGATGATTGATGTAATAGAAGGTAATGTAAAATTTTATTAACAATATCCTAATATCAGGGCCATATAAATTACATATTTTTATAAATAAAACAGTAAAACAGTATAAATTTATGTCACTTTATTTTAGGCTCAAGTGGAATGTGATCACTTTCAAAATATTTTTACAAGCTCTTCTGGTTCGGTGCATGACATCAGAGCTTTAAAAAGCTCTCCCATATATGAAACTTTACTAGAAAAATGCAATGAAACATATTATATTCTTGGTGATAGTTACTTATTCTTGCTCAAGACGCTTGTTGGCCCATTCAAGGATGCTGGACATTTAATGAGGTGTCAATGAGATTTTAATTATATTTTATAAATGAGCAGGTCAAACTAAAATTTTGACAGCTATAGCGCACTAAATCAAAAGGCATTACAGTGTTATGCTACAGAATTTATTCTTAGAATTTGCTTTTGTCAAAAGAGAACAAATAAGGGGTCCACAGGATGATGCGAAAATATTTTTGAATGAAAATGATTAACCAGGCAACAAGTTTGAAATAATGTCATGAATCATTTGCAATTTGATTAAAATGGATTATTAACAAGCGGTTTTACCGGTTTTTAGTTTTGTTGAAAAATGTTTTTTGAAACAGTAACAATAAAGCTAAAACTATTATGTTTCTTTAGTTTAAAATAATGGCCATATTTTTATTAGGCGTATGTTTAGATTTAGATTTACTTTTAGGCACCCAAAATTTGAACATAACGAAAATTGTATAAAATAACAACTAACATATCTCAGCAAAAATATCCATTTTTTATCAAAAATTCTATTAGCCAAAAGCAAGAAGTTCTATTCTAAAGGGAACTAACAATTGCCAATTATAACATTATAATATATAAAAACAACAACTATAATTAAATATTTCTTTAAAATAATGCAAATAATAAAACCTAACAACATTTTAAACAACTAAGAAATTAATACCGTAAGTTAAATAATGAGACATACCACAGTAGACAATTCAAAGTTCCGAAATCGTTAGTTGTTAAACGAAATCCTGAACCGATTAATAACTGAGCATGCGCTGAATGACAATGCTGATCAAGTTCTGTACTTGTTCGGAATCGGTTCGGAAAGTAATCCGTGAACAAAACTATGGATTGTTTGATAAATAAATGATAGAACTCGTTCATACTAAGCGGCGCCAAAAACACACACAAACATCGATTTTAATTCACATTGGACTATCCATACTAAAATTCGTGTACTATCTTGATTTAAGTTAAACTTTAATACGCAGAGATGCCAAAACCCCCAAATATTGATTTTAAGACGAATCGTTCATTAAATGATTAAACTAAATATTAGTGTCAAAGTGGAAATTTCTACAAATTATGTCTGTTATTTATTTAAAATTCTTGCAATAAACTTATCATGGAAATATGTTTTTGGGAGCTCCGTGTGTGCAATTCTTAGAACATGGTGAAAGCCGAATCGAAACATCTCACACCTATCAGAAGTTATCAAATAAATTATCATAAACATATTTTTGCAGTTTTTTGTAATTAATAACCTCCTTACGTACACCCACTACGGAATAATTCGGAAGATTCCCTTAGGAGTACTGAAATTCCCATCAAAATATCTTATACCTCCCAAAAGTTATATGTGAATGAAATCAGCTAGAAATTCACTAAACAATAAATTTAAACTTCCTGTAAATATGATTATTAAACCTTCCTGGAGAACTTAGGATATCCTGAAAATTTCATTAAAATATCTCAATTTTATCAAAAATCAGGCGTTAACAACATAAAAGATATAAGCACGTAGAATTAATAACATTTTAAAAATCAGCAAAATATATATACACGGTGTCCAATAACTACTGAACTATAAAACAACAAGATGTTAGACATCAAAACAGTAATATATATTTTTTTTGAAATGCAACATATTAAAGAGATACAGAGTGTGAAAGGGAAAATTTATTTCAGAAAATAAGTTATTTTGGAACCGGTTCAATGTGTAGTATTTAAAGTAGGCATTATTACATTTTGACGAATAATAAGCAAGAAATTATAAATCATTTTAGTTCAATACACTGGGAAAATCCAGACTTTCTTTTCTTACCTGTAAAATTAGGTATATTTCGATCCAAGTTTCTGGACGGCACGTTATATCCTATCTAAAAAGGTATACTCGCTCAATCTGCTCGCCTTCAATCGCTTTTGAGGTATTTGCGTTTAAACATTACAATGTGTTCAAAACGATCCCATTTTTTACATTCATATTTCAAATAAAACAATGCAATAAATTTAAAACAAAAAAATTAAACAAAATCACTTTAGAGAATAATAAAATTAGCGACCTCAGTACATTTTTGAAAACTACTAATTAATTAACATCATTCTGTTGGGAAAGTTTCTTGCTTGTTTTCAAAAAATTTACATTCTTTTTTGTAAAAGTCACTACCGCGACCAGTCCACCGATGAGTTATATTCTAAGAAAGTTCAAATGGGCTTACCAAGTATTTGTCAATGATACAGCACTAAATATTCAGGTTGAATATTAGCCCTAGTCTTTAAGAATATCAACGATTTATTAAAAAAAAAGTTATTAAACCATTAGAGTAGCTAGAGTCACCTTAATCATTAAACCCGAAAACTGACGTGAAAACTCGAGATTAGTTAAGTCTTGAAGACCGTGGCTCGGAACCCACGTTAAACTGTGGATCCATTCGATAAATTGTTTCCTTTACCGATACGGCTTTAATCCAAGTCAATCAACCAACCAAATGTTGACCGTAAAATGTGGCTAAAAATGCGTTTATCTTAGCAAGCGTAAATTTCAAGAGAATAATAATGAATAATCAGTAAATAACCTATTTTTGGAAGTAAGAGTTTTTATTTATTTTTTTTACTTAGTAAAATCTGAAGAATTCCATTCTGGCTGGAAAATCATTTTCGAATAAACTTTGCACCGGTGTAAAGTGGTGGAATCCGTAACACTGCTAATTTACTTATTATAGTAGCAAGTAGGTTCCAAGTGTCTATCGCTTAAACAGGAATTGTTCGCAAGACGAACTAATATCTCCTTATCCTGTGATACCGTTACAGCTTTTGTCCAATACTTGGATTCTCGATATTAATTAGTATAAATACGTATGACCTCTTAATATATATATATATATATATATATATATATATATATATATATATATATATATATATATATATATATATATATATATATATATAGCAGTAACAAGACTCTTATGATTTTCGCGAGCGGGAAGTTAAGTTATTTCGTTGCAAGGCAAAAGTCACATTCAATTATTTGCATAAGTTTTGTGGTCTGTAGCCAAATTCACGTTTTTTTTTTTAAATATGTATTTAATAAGTTTGATTTCGTTAAATGCATTGTAATGTTTAAGCGTAAAGATCTCGAAAACGGTTGGAGAAAGTATACATTTTCGTCCTAAAAAGTTACGCTTTTGAGAAACTCGGTTCTAAACATTTCTACTTTTACAGTAGAGTTAAAGAAGTATTTAAATTCTTGTTTCTCACCCATGAAAATATAATTTTGAAGTTGAATACTCCTACGTCGTAAAAATAACTGAAATATTTTTTATTTTATTTTATTAAAATATTGTAGAGATATTTTCCAATCATTTCTCTATGTTCATCTGATAATTGTTAATAATGGTTAATAAATTAAACGAAATCCTCTAAGTCTCAGTCCTTTGAACCTCCTTTAACAGTAATAGTAACACTCAAACTAGAAATGCCGTAGATGGCTTAGTACAAATCATACAATATCATCAAATCACGATATCAAAACATGATACGAGTATTTTGTTATTATTGAAATGTAAAGAACAATAAGATATCATGTGGTCATTTTGACTAACAAGGACGGTACACGAAGTGTCTGGCTCCGATTTTAATTAAACTTCAATATGTTGTAGAGAATATTAAAATAAGAAACACGTATTTTTTTATCGGCGGAGATTCATTAAAACGGAGTGAAAACCGCCCCTAAACTTCACTCCTAAAACAGTATTTTTGAAATATCTAAGGTTCTAAGTTAGATATTTTTATAAAACACAGTGAAAGTTACTTGTTATTCAAAATGATGTTAAACTATGGTATTTTCGCCCCCAAGGATATCTTCTCTTATTTTTTTATTAGGGTGAACCATATATTTATGCACGTAATTTAATTCTAAAAATTACGAAATTTAATGGAAAACGCAGTTTTTAGGGGTGAATTATAAGGGCAATTTTCACCCCGTTAAAATAAATCTCCGCAGATAAAAAAAAAATAAGTGTCGCTTGTTTTTGTAACCTCTACAACATATTGAAGTTTCATTAAAATCAGAGCCGGACATATCCTTGTAAGATAAAAAAAACATTTTGTATAAGGACAAATATAATAAAACAAAAATTTACTTTTCAGTCACCTTGTATAAAGAGGATTCAAAGAATTTTATTTTCTAGTAATTAATTCGGAAATTTGATGCCATCAAGTTAAGGTAGTGATGGACGACTTCAAGTTTCGATTAATTATTTTTTGGAAACCTCCAAACTTCTGTTACGTCATTTCTGATTGATTAATTAAATATTTTGATTAGTTTTGTAATATTTTCAGATCGATAACTTTAATAGAAATGAGGGCTTCAAATAAATTTCAAAATATCATTACTGCATGAATGCAAAAAAGGCTTTGGATTCTTCTAGTGGCATTTCGAAAGCTAAAAGGTTTTAAAAAGGTACCTTTTTCAAAACGTTTTACTATATAGTACAAAAAGCAACAAATAACGAATATTAAACAAGAAATGAGTTTGTTTTTTAGGAATCAAACACTCTATGTGTGTTTTTACCATTTCACTAATATTTTTTACTAATTTCATATATACCATACTTGTTTACTAAAGACGATCCTAAAACTTGTACCAGGTTCTTCTTAATTTTCATTTTAAGTATAAGATATATATATATATATATATATATATATATATATATATATATATATATATATATATATATATATTATATTTTTCTTGGATTTTCCTGTTAGTGTATATTTTTAGGTTTTGGTTTCCCTGGAGGTAAAATCTTTTTTTTTAATTAGCCACTTATATTTTATGCATATTTATTAACGTTTCGGTCATATTTGACCTTCCTCAGATTAATCTTTTGTTAACTTATATTTTACACAATTTTCACAAGAAGCACACATAACATATAAACCTATTGCTAACAAGTGACTAACATTTGATACGATACAGCAAAAACTTTGCTTTTAGTGTCACACCTTTATTTGAACACAAATATTCCAATATTATGAATACCTGCACAGACTTGATTTAATACCCATAATAAGTTTATTCTACAAATCGACTTGTCGAATATGCTACTATTTTATAGTGATTAGACTGTAAAGGAAATATTTCCTATTATATACTGTATTTCAATGGCGGCTGGTGCATTAAAAAAGTAGCGGTTGCAATTCCAATGGTACATTGAAAACATAGATACATTGTTAAAAATTACCTTAAATTTAATGCAAATTTAATGTAGATTCTACATTAAATTTAATTAGTTTGTACTTTATATCGTGAATAATTTACATTTACTTTGAATTTAGAGCAAATTCTTTGAAATATCAGTTCGTTGTACATTAAATTTGATTAAATGTTATCTTAAATTTCAATAAAGTAGCTAAAAAGATATTTCAACCTTCTGTACATTAAAATTAATTCACATGTACCCTAACATTGAACGAATTTACATTAATATTCATGGTACATTGCATGCGATTTCAGGAGATGGTGCAACTTGTATTTAACTTTTTATTTAGTGTGATATAAGTTGCTTAAAGAACTCAGTTTTCTTATGATGAAGTATACATGTCGGCCGGTATTGACGGAAGCCAATAAGTTCGACACCAGTGTACAGAATACATTAATTTAGATTAATGTAAAAATTCTTATATTTACATTAATTGAATTTAAGAAACAGTTTATGAAATTTGCTTCTAGCACATTTACCTTAAATTTAATGCATTTCCTTTTAACAGTGTATGTACAAAACCTGCCCTAGGCATCAGTGGATGAAAAAATAAGAGTCTTTAAAAATTGAGCTAATATGAAACAAAGCAGTGTATTTTAAATAATTATACATAAAGAAGTTAGTAAATTTTAAAAATATAGCAGTCAAAACAAAATACACGTATAAATTACTGTGTAGATTATTTATAAAGAAAATTCGTAAGCCGATCTTTGGCATTAGCAAACTTACCAATAACCTGCTGATTGAAATCAAGTATGCTTTCGATAAGATTGCTTTCGTTAGAAAGCAGAAAATCGTTCTTGGCTCATAGTATTCCGTATAAACATTTTTATCCTTTGACGGTAGAAAAGCACCGTTCTGCTTCAACCGATGTCATCGGAATAGTAATTAAAATTTTTGAAAGTTTTAGAACTTCACTAAATGTCTCATTTAGCTTGATGTTTTGAGAAAGATCGTCATAAAGTACAAGAAGTCCTCAAATTTTCTCTTGACATACAATACACGTTGCTTGTAAAATTTCGTATTGAATGGATTTTGACATGGTTTTAAATACTGATCTTCTTCTTAAAGTGCCTATCCTCTTTGGATGTTGGCTATCACATTGGTCCATATTACTTTATTCACTGCTGCTCTGAACAGACCTGTTGATGTCATTCCAGTCCATGTCCATAGGTTGCGCAGCCATGATATTCGTCTTCGTCCAGCTGATCTCTGGCCTTCCATCTTCCCCTGCAGGATAAGTTGGAGCAGGCGATATTTCTCATTCCGCATGATATGTCCAAAGTACTCCAATTTTTTGCGTTTGACATTTGTAAGATATTCCAGTTCTCCACCGATACGTTGTAAAATGTTTTCGTTTGATACGTGGTGTATCCAAGGAACCCTAAGCATGCGGCGGTAGCACCACATCTCAAATGCATCTATACGTTTACATGAAGCATCGGTAAGGGTCCAGGCTTCTGCTCCATATAAGAGAGTTGAGAGTACATAGCATTTCAAAATCCTGATCCGCGTATGTATATTGAGGGATAGGTTGCAGAGTATGTTGCGCAGCTTATTAAAAGTACCTCTTGCTTTCTCGATTCGGCTTCTTATTTCTCGAGAGTGGTCCCAGTCCTTATTCAACGTGCAGCCTAGATATGTGATCGTCTCGGCCATTGTGAGAGTTACGTTGTTGGCAGTAAACTATATGTTGCCGACGTCGTTTTTACTGACAATAATCGTTTGCGTCTTCTTGCAGTTTATCTTCATACCATATCCGTTGCAAGCTGTCACTATTCGGTCGATAATTCTTTGAAGTCACTCTGCAGTATCGGCTATAAGAACGATATCATCCGCGAATCTTAGGTTGTTTATTACTTCTCCATTTACAATACTGATTCTTTTTCTAAATGTTGTTACAGGGCACCATCTAACTCAGTACTAAAATCAATTAAACATCGAAAAAACCCGAGATTAGAGGAAGGCCTACACTCCTCATGTCCTCGTAATGCGAGTTCTAAAGCTCCACAGAAACGCACACAATTAACTATAATATTTAAAATGTATCGATTATGTCTCAATTTTTCATTGAACAGTTCAATATCTCTTCAATAAATACTGCTTAATTGAGCAGCTATAGTCCCAAAAAGTTAATTTTGCAAAACATTTTGCATATGTTCTGTCGACAACGTATGCTTTTTAATGCGGTCCTTTGAATGCTTTAAATCTAAATCGGTAAACCTCCTTTTATCCGAGAAATTTCTCATCGAAATAATAAACAAAAGAAGCAAAATATAGCATTTTTAATTTCGCAAACACAAAGTCACATATATTTGTTATAAATGGCCGGGTAAACGTCTTAGTAAAAGTCTTTTTTTTTTGCTAGACACTTCCAAGCCTTTTTATTTCAACCTTATCACTTAATAACCGACCATAGGATGGCTCTGCAATTAAATTCTGAACGAAATTCATTTTTGTTTTCACCAAATCTAAAATGCAAGACGTAAAAAAAATACAATAGCATCCCGCACAACAAACATCTATGGCCTCGAAATTAACGGGCAAACTAAAGGCATTTTCTGGAGGGGTAACCCAATTTAATATATTTTAAATCTGTTTGAAACACATTTGAAATGACGTTACTATTTCCGATCGCCCGAATACGATAATGCCGAAGTGCTTATGTTCACTTATTTGAAAGTATATCTATAATTGTTTCAAAACATGTGCATACAATTTTAATACGACGTCACTATTTCATCGCCAGAAACTCTTTGAACTTGGTTGAAATAAATTGATAGCGAAAATACAGCTTAGGCACGCCGGTGTGCAAGTCGACTTGTAACATTCATTAAGCATGTGAGACGAAATTAATCTCGACATATTCGATAGGCCAATCTATATACTCTCCAATGTATTAGCTATTGCATTAAAATTGCACACTAGCAGAGAGATAACGTTTCCAGGTGTAATACAGAGAAATTATAATTGACATTTTGGCAAGTATGTTAAATTATTTCAAAAATTAACTGCTTGTTCGCGTATAATGTAGGTAAAAATTTATTTAAATTTAATAATTAAATTATCAATAGAAATAAAAAAAAAATATTTTTATTTATTAGTATGGTTTATTTTAATTTACAATTTTTTTGGGGGTTGTGCAAACCTACAAACCTAAGGAAAAGCCGCCAGTGCTATATTTTATATAGGATAGTTTACAAATAGGGTATGCAGATATTAGTAATCCAGAAGTCATCCCCAGCGTAATATCCCATCTCGTGAATGCATGTTGAAATTGTACAATAAATCGAATTCGTAAATAAATTGTTACTTGTAAATATTTGCTCATATAATTCTAATTTTTTGATAAACATTTTTTGGTAAATAAAATATATAAAAAAATTCCAAATTATTATAATTATGTAAGGAAGCATATAACAGGCAACCCAAGAAAAAATTCTTGATTTTGGTTCGAGAAACGGCCGCCATTTTGTTAATTTTGACAATTTTTAGGCTATCAAATTTTTTTTAGACGTTTTGAATGCATATGATCTCAGTCAATGGAGAAAATTAAATTACGCCCATTAGACATAAAAATATAAAACTTTGAATAAAATAATGGAGGTATTTTTTTCACTGCAAATGACCTAATCTTAACTTTAAAATCTCGATAACTTCGTTGAAAATAATTTTTTCGCAAAACAGCACAATACGTATACCTTTTCTTGGTTTCCATAATGATATATTTTGCAAAAAAAGCATTTTTTTTTAAATTTCATGCGTGATTTGAAACTGAATCAGTCATTGAAAAAAAAATTGTCTCCTCCTGTCTTTTAGCACCCATTCTCTGTGCATTTGTGATATCGATTTATATTTAAACATTAGCTTCTATATGATTAGAATCTGTTTTAATCCGTTTTAGGGATAAATCTGAAATTTAACTGTACCACCTTTAAGTTTTTCAAAGGTAGATTTTAAAAATTAAAAATCGACTTAACAGCATCAAATTCGTTTAACGAAAATTGGTACGATTAAGTTACGTTTATTAATTTATGAGATACAAATAAAAATTCTTTAGAATTTAATCTCCTTTGTTTCAGTACACTTTCTGACAAAAAAAAAACATCTTTAGTGATCAAATTTTGCAGGCATATGCTTTTAATTAACTGAAACACAAAGATATAACAAAATTTCAGGAAAAAAAAAACAACAACGCAAAAAACTGCTACGAAACTCTTTCATAATGCCTGTCTCACACCAGTTTTTAAAAATTATTTGAACCTATTTAAATGAACTGTAGACCAATTACATTCAAAATCATGTAGCGAAAATAGTCAAAAAAAATAAAAGCTTTCTCCGTTAAATATATTATTCCATAACCCGAAAAATGCACAATTTATTATTTGTATTTTACCGTTTTGCGAAAAAATCATTGTCAGGGAAGTTATCGAAATGTTAAAATTGAGCTAAAGCTTTTTCAGTGAAGAAAAACGAAAGTAATTTTTTATTCACAATTGTGTATTTTTATGACTAATTAACGTAATTCAGTTATATCTTTTGATTAGGACCACATGAGTCATAAACTTAAAAAAAATTATAACCAAAAAATTTTCAAAATTAAAAAAATGGATACCGTTTTTTGAAAAAAACAAACAAACACAATTTTCTTAAAAACTACATTTTTTTTGATGATATTTAAGGGTTCTTTGTTATATGATGCTTGAATTACAATTTTTTTGATGGGTGCTAAAATGTAGGAGACAACGAAATAATTTTTCTTCTGTTTTCAATGATCGATTCCATTTCAAATTATACAATGACACTCTTTCCAAAAAAAAAATACTTTCTTTGCCAAATATATAAACCTAAAAATTTTCAAAATTAGCAACATGGCGGACGTTTCTCGAAACAAAATCAAGAACTTTTTTAGGGTTGCCTGTAATAAGGTTCCTTATATAATTATTATTTTCGTAATTTTTTTACATAGTTCGTTTACCAGAAAAGGTCTCTTGCGATTATAATTATCTAAAGGGTAGAATTTCAACATGCATTCTAGAGATTAAATATTACGCTGGGGATGTTCCAATAATATCAATACCTGCACGAAGTTAATTCAGTACCCATAATAAATTTATTCTCCAAGTCAAATTGTCGATATGCTACTATGCTACAATAATTAGATTGACGATTTTTTTCGCCACGAACAACATGCATTTTTCCTTGAGTCACTCATAGCTGTATGAAAATCAACACAAATTCGTAAACTATCCTATTTAAAATACAATATTTAACACCAAAGATTTCCTTTGCAATTTAATCACTGTAAAATAGATCCGTGTTCGACAAGTCGAGTTGTAAGATAAACTTATTATGGATATTAAATCAAGCTCGTGCAGTTATTCCCAATACAGGAATCATCTCGAGCGTAAACTTTCATGTCTTGAATGCGTGTTGAAATAGTACAATATTTCGATTTCGGGAACAAATTGCAACAAAAGTTTGTAATATTTGCCCTTATTATTCTACTTTTTGATAATCGTGCCAAACCTATTTGGTAAATAAAATATATGAAAACATTACAAAAATAAAGTATTTATAAAAAAAATTGAACCGACTTCTAAAAGCACGCTAAAAAGTAAAAAATAAGTATAAATTATTATACGAAATTGAAATTTTTGAAACCGGCGCCAAACGAATATCCCTACCGATGCCCAAATTACTAAAGTTTTAACCAATATGAATGGCACAGTTATACTTAATTTGGTCAAATTATCAAGTATTATTATTTAGAGTTCTGCAAATTGAAGCTAATTATGCACATAAATATTGCAATTACTACAAATTACTAATTTATAAGTTACGTTATTTATGCGAGTGAACAATTTACAGTTTTCAAGCGATGTATATTGTACTTATTATTGCTATGACTAACGCAACCATAAGTAAATTATTTATGGTTGGAGTCTAGTTGCACCGTATCATATCTGCTTACAACAATTTTAAAAATGTGGTATTAAACTTGAACTAATCATTTCTCCATGAGAATACTTTAGGCAAAATTAGAAACAAAATAGTATATTTTGATGTGGCTTATATCTTTGTGACGAAGTTATTGAATTCTGCGGTATGAGTATTTTTGCAGGGGTTTATTTTATTTATTACACATCCGAGAAATCTGATTATTGCTGGAAAAAAAATACTTAAAGTTTCCATATTGCCGGTATGTAATTAGATTTGCAGCGAAATGCCGGGAAATACGATTTTCCGACGGTTTTCAGAGCGTCCGTCTATAGTAATCGCCCGCCGTATATCGCAGTACTGTGTTCTTGATTACGCCACGCCGTCACTAGCTGGCGTAATGGAAGCTCGAGTAGACCATTTAAGCTCGAGCTGGTCATTCATTTGCTGAAAACTGCAGGTTCTTCACCCGGTTTCACAGTCCCACCGAACCGCTTGGGTCGCCCGGCGGACAGAAATGTAGGTGAAGCTAGGCTTTTGTGTATATGGTATTTCACCATCCGCTGCCTTCCTTACATGCTACCTCGCTAGTGGCCAGCATTGTCGAGGACCCTTGTAAATACGGGTAATACTGTATCCTACCGACACTGCAGAGGACCCTTATAAGTGCGGACAGTGTCGATTTCTTTCCTAATTTACATAGCATATAAGTACGGGCAATGTCATTCCATCCTACTGACACTGATGAGAACCCCTACAAGTACGAACAGCATCGGTTCCTTTTTTTCCTTTCTACCGTCACCTATACACACATGTATTATATGCTATCGGTCCTTTTTGTTCTTGTTCCATAACAGCCAGGCACGCATTTTATCACCGGATGCCCTCCGATGTCCGTTGATAAGGGCGCTTAACAACTGCCGTTCCGACTTTTATCGCCGGCGCGAGGCTCGAGGCACCGTGAATAGTGTCGCGAATTTTAAGCACAAAGCGTCGCAAATTTAAGTACGAGGCGTCGTGAATAGCGTCGGAGATTAGTAGTATGAGTCACCATGAATAGCGTTGCGAATGTTAATACGCGGCGTCGTGAATAGCGTCGTGAATGATACCCTCGAGTTACCGTCTACGGTACCGCTACCGTGCGATTAGCACGAGGATTCGTAAGCAGCGCACATACATACTCTTGCCTCCCATTCCATATATTTGGTTTTGTTGGTATTGTTTTAAATTGTAAGTTAGTTCTAGGACATATCTTTATAGAAAGTATGGAATACAGGATTCAGGATGTTTTAAAACCGTTTGTCTTTTTACCTAGTTCCCATTTTTAACATTTCGGGTAATAATTGGCAGCTGGCAGCTAGTACTATTACGCGCAATTGACTAGTGGCTTACCGTTTCTTTATAACAAGCTGCTCGGTGCATAAATGGGGCCTTGATCACGTTAATCCCGAGGTTGGCGCCGGAGAACCGATCCCTGGTAGAAGTTTTGACCACCAGACAGTCAAACCGTTGAACAGTTCAGGGAACAGGGAGATCCTGGTTGTAAGTGGGTATCGCTGTGAGTATTGAGGTTAGTTATGGGATATCTCTGCGCTGAACATTTGACCGATGACTTTCTGCGAGATTGATATCCGCCTACCGATTTTCCGCTGCCGTAACCAGAATTCATCGGTAGATCCGTAGATTAGTACGATAGATAACGATAGATAAAAAACGCTATTACAAGTAAATCTTAAAAATATATGTCCATTTTAATGAATCTGCTCAAATATTCTGAATTAAACATCATATAAAGTTGAATAAATCATCCGCAAATTAAATTTCAATTTTAGAATATTATTTACAAATAATTTCAAGAGTTTTAAAATTAATAGAGCAACAATATGTGATTGTAATTGCTTTCCTACCATAATTTATACATATTAGTAGTGACTTATTTCATTTAGAAATAAATTGGCGCTGACTTCAAAAATTTCAATTTTGTATAAAAATTTATAGTTGTTTTTCACTTTTTAGAGCATTTTTAGAAGTGGATTTTTTTTATAAAAATTTTATTTTTCGATTTTTAGTTTTGAAATCATTAGGACATCCATAAATTATTTGAACTAAGTACTAATCGCGATTAGTGTACCTCGCAGTTCTAAAGCACACTAGAAACACAAAAATTCTTTGATACTTAGAGTTCTCCAAATACCAGTGAAATTGTATCAAACAAATATTTAGTCTGCCATGGTAAATCCCAACACCTTCCAATATCGATATTTAAAGAACCTAAGACATAAATATCTCAGCCCGATATATTTTATACTATATATTGAGTTTGTATGTGCCCCAAAATCGGAAAGTGTAAAATTTTCAGTCCCTCATATTGTGTCTTATCAACTTAATAGTTGTAAAAAATTAACTTCGTATTCGTAATACATGACCCCGAAAACCCCCTAATACCAAATCTGAAAAAATGCGAATAAGGTAAAATTTTCGAACCTACATATTTGATCCCCCATATTAATTTTCAAAAAAATAATTTTAACGTCTTAATCTAATCTAAATATAAACCCTTCAAAGCCCCATAGTACCAATTTTGGATGAAATCCGGAAATTTAACATTTCTAGATCGTCATATTACATCTATCATATCAGATTTCCGTAAAATACATTTATATTCGCTATTTAAATTCTCAAAAACGATTCAGTAACACCTTTGACCGAAATGAAAAAATCCTTTTAAATTCATAATTACACCCTGAAAAACACCCTATATCAGCTAACAAAAATCCCCCAATACTGATTTTAGACAAAATTGAGAGATTTAGAATTTTCAATCCGCGATCTTGGATCCGCCATATTTAAGTTTTTTTAAATAATTTCAGATTCGTAATATGCAATCCCAAAACTTCCCCATATCAATTTAAAAAAAAAATCGGACAAAATTAATTTTTTATCAGCCATATTGGATACGCCATATTAAATTTTTTAAAAATAATTTCAGATTTGTTTGGTGCGACCACGAAAACTCCTCCATTCAAATTTTGGAGAAAGTCGGACAAAATTAAATTTTTTTTAAATAATTTCAGATTCGTTGTGTACGATCCCGAAAGTTCCCACGTAACAATTTTGGAAAAAATTGGATAAAATTAATTCTTTTTATTCTCCATATTGTCAACGCCATCTTGAATTTTACTACACCAATACCATTTATTAAGTTTTGATTTATGATCGATTCAAAAATAAATAAGACACTTTTTAAACCTGTTGGTAAACTGGCAATATATGTAGGTTAATGTCAATAAATAACATAATTCTGGAATCTTGCAACAGGCTGGATAACCACGTTCATTAAAACAAGATTCCAATATTTGCTCCAAATTTTCACACTTATACTATATGAAAAATATCCTTTCGTCAGTAACAAAAATGTAACATTGGTCTTTTTGCTGGAATGTGTTTATTTCGGCATTCTATAAAACCTATTTCGATGGTAACTCAGAAAGACCTGTGCAAAAAAAAAATGGCGGAACAGAAATGGTCACGAAATTGAAATTTTCGAAGTCGGCGCCAAACTAATACCTGACAAAATATGACTCGCATAAACAGATTAAAAATACTTTATTTGTAATTGCTTTCTTAACATAATTTGTATATATTAGTGGTTATTTATTTCATTTAGAAATTATTTGACACCGACTTCAAAAATTTCAATTTCATCTAAAAATTTCTAGTTATTTTTTGGTTTTTCGCGCACATTTAGAAGTCGGATCAATTTTTTTATAAAAATTTTATTTTTCGATTTTTAGTTTTGAATTCATTTTTATATTCATAAATTATTTGAACTAAATGCTAATTGAGAGTAGTGTACCTCGCAATGACTCCAATGTGGCAAAAAAGTACCCATTTTATCCATAATTGTAAATCACCCTAAAATGAACCACTAAAAATTCTTTGATTCTTAGAGTTCTCCAAATATCGATGAACTTGTGTCAAACAAATATTTAGTCTGACAGAGTAAATGCACAATCTTAAATTTCAAATTAATTTTAGATTGGTAATATAGGCCCCAAAATCTTCCAATATCGATATTTAAAGAATTTAAGACGTAAATTTCTTAGCCTGATATATTTTATATTGCATATTGAGTTTGTATACGCCCCAAGAACCCCGCAATATCAATTTTAGATAAAACCGGAAAATGTAAAATTTTTAGTCCCTCAAATTCTATCTTATCAGCCTAATAGTTGTAAAAAATTAACTTCATATTCGTAATACTCCACCCCCCCAACCCCCTAATACCAATCTGAGAAAACGCAAAAAAAGACAAAATTTTCAACCCACCATATTTGATCCGCCATATTGAATTTCAAATAAATAATTTTAACGTCTTAATCTAATTTAATCCAAATCCTTCAAAGCTCCATAGTACCAATTTTAGATGAAATCCAGAAATTTCTAATTTCAAAACGGTCATATTGCATCTGACATATTAGATTTTATTAAAGTAATTTTATATTCGCAATTTACATCCTCAAAAACGATTCAATTCCACACTTGAACAAAATCGAAGAATGTAAAATTTTTAGTCAGCTATATTTCGTTCGCCATATTGATATTAGATTTTCTTAAAATAATTTTATATTCGCTATTTACATCCTCAAAAATGATTCAGTTTCACATTTCAACAAAATCGAAAAATGTAAAATTTTTAGTCAGCTACCTTGCATTCGCCATATTGAATCCAGAAAAAATATTATTAAATTCATAATTTACACCCTCAAGAACCCTCTATTTTAGTTTTGGAGAAAGTAAAAAAATGTAAAATTTTTAGAACACCATATTGAATCCGCCAGATTGAGTTTTTCAAAAAATATTTTAATTTCGTAATTAACACTAACAAAATCCCCCAATACCGACTTTAGACAAAATCGAGAAACGTAGAATCTTTAATCCTCCTTCTTAGATCCGCCATATTTATTTTTTTTTTAAATAATATCGAATTCATAATGTGCTCTCATATCAATTTTGAAAAAAATCGGACAAAATTAATTTTTATCCATCATATTGGATACGCCATATTGGATTTTTTTAAAATAATTTTAGATTCGTCATGTGCGACCCCGAAAACGCCACCGTACCAATTTTGGAGAAAATCAGACAAAATCGATTTTTTTGTCCGCCATATTCGATTCACCATATTGAATTTTTAAAAATGTTTTGAATTCGTTATGTGCAACCTCGAAAACTACCCCATACCAATTTTGGAGAAAATGGAACAAAATTATTTTTTTTTGTCCACCATATTGGATCCACCATTTTGAATTTTTTAAAAATAATTTCAGATTCGTTGGGTACAACCCCAAAAATTCCTCCATACCAATTTTGGAGAAATCGGACAAAATTAATTTTTTCCCGCCATATTGTAAGCGCCATCTTGGATTTTACTGCACCAATTTCATCTAAAAAAATATAGAACCACAGCAGTAACTTCCTGAATATAGGGTGAAATATTTCATTCAAATCGGTGCAGCCGTTCCGGAGTAATCGGTGTACAGGGTGAGTCAACGATTGGATGTAGTAGGTTTGTGCCTTTTCGGTGAAATTAACAAAGAAACTATATTAATTGTTTGATACAGTTTATTTTTACGCAGATTTTAAAAATATTTAGGACTCTACAGGGTGAGCCAAAAAACTAGGACAGCATAAAGTTGTATTTTTTTTAAATAGAACACCCTATATACGAATCGTATTTTCGATTTAGCTTATAATTTTAAATATTTTTTATTAAGGGTTTACTATAACAAAACTTTATAGTTTCTGAGATAATTAAGTTTAAAGAAAAAAAGTCACATTTTCAAGCATCAATTCAATCCTAAATAACGTTTTCAATTTTGTGACAAATATATTCAAATTTGGAATTTAGCAAGGCCAAGGTGAAGTTAATATAATTTTTACCTAATATTTGCAATAAAAGCTACAGGGTGTTGAACACATCGGCTCAAATTTGAACAAGTTTAAATGAATAAATATCTTTTTTTTTAAATGGTACACCCTGTATATTTTCATGTTATTTAATAGAGTAATAAAAACCCTAAAAGTTTTGTTCAATATATCCTATACCTATTTATAATAGTTTTTGAGATATTTCAGTTTTTCTTATTTTCCATACTTTTTTACAGAAATAGTCTTCATTATCATAGTAGCCATGTAAAATAATAAAAAGAAACTACAGAAACAAACAGAATGTGGTTAAATATGATGAAATACATTATTCGTTATATTACAACGGCAATAGTTTAATTAAACATAATGTGAAAAAATTAACACAACAATAACGACAAGGCAAATACATATTTACTTTTATACTAAATTGAAACAAAAAAATTACTTATTAAATACTGAGATTAATTATTTCTTTTTAATAAGTGTTCGAATAAACGACCCTCTTGTGCAATGCACAAATTTAGTCTTTTTTGCAGATTTTCTCGGACTCTGGACAAAATTAGTGGCGTTATTGTTCTACAGGAATCCCTAATCCTGTTTCGCATATTTTCCACTGTTGTCGGTGGATTAACATACACCTTATTTTTAATATAACCCCATAGGAAGAAATCTAATGGGGTGATGTCGCAAGACCTTGGTGGCCACTCAATGAAACCCCCACGTCCAATCCATTTTTTGCGGATATCGTTGGTCCAAAAACGCACGAACTTCACGATGGTAATGCGGAGGCGCACCATCGTGCTGGAACCACATACTGTCGAGCTCATCCCTATCGAGACCTTGAAGCAGTTGGGGTAGTTCTTCTTGTAGAAAGTTCAGGTAACTATGGCCATTTAGTGGTTCATTAAAAAAGTGGGGTCCAATAATTCGATTATGATGAATACCACACCAAACATTTAATGACCAGTGGTTTTGATGTTGCACCTCTCTAATCCAAAATGGGTTTTCTGTGGCATAATAATGCATGTTGCGTCTATTTACGGCACCGTTACTTTTAAAAGTAGCTTAATCACTAAACATTACCTTGCATAATAAATTTGGATTTAATTGAATCTCCGCTTTTATTGTACGACAAAAGTTTACACGACTTTCAAAATCCTGTCCATGCAATTCTTGGTGTAATTCCATGTGATATGGATGATACCTATATTTCTTGGTAGTACGATTAGCGGTGGATTGTGATGTTTCACATAATGCTGCTAACTGACGGCTACCAATATAACGATTTTCCTGAACATTTAACAATACTTGTAGTTCTTTTTCTTCATTAGTTACTGGTTTGTTGACCACTTTACGTTTTGGATAATCAACAGTACCAGAAGAATCAAATCTTTGCATTAAGTTTTGAAAAGTATGGGTATTAGGCTGGCGTCGATCAGGATACTTCATTTTGTAAATTCTTTGAGCAAGAAGGCAATTTTTTTGAGCCTCTTCTATTGTATAAATCATATCTATTAACTCATTCTTTGGAAAATTCATTTTACAATATAAGATGAATGCAAAAAAAACCAAACTACACTACATAAAAACCAAAAGAAGCGATTGCGGTTATAAATTTGACAAACAGAAAAATGTTCTTTTACATTGTTTTTGCCATGGCTACTATGATAATGAAGACTATTTCTGTAAAAAAGTATGGAAAATAAGAAAAACTGAAATATCTCAAAAACTATTATAAATAGGTATAGGATATATTGAACAAAACTTTTAGGGTTTTTATTACTCTATTAAATAACATGAAAATATACAAGGTGTACCATTTAAAAAAAAAAGATATTTATTCATTTAAACTTGTTCAAATTTGAGCCGATGTGTTCAATACCCTGTAGCTTTCATTGCAAATATTAGGTAAAAATTATGTTACCTTGTCCTTGGCCTTGCTAAATTCCAAATTTGAATATATTTGTCACAAAATTGAAAACGTTATTTAGGATTGAATTGATGCTTGAAAATGTGACTTTTTTTCTTTAAACTTAATTATCTCAGAAACTATAAAGTTTTGTTATAGTGAACCCTTAATAAAAAAGATTTAAAATTATAAGCTAAATCGAAAATACGATTCGTATATAGGGTGTTCTATTTAAAAAAATACAACTTTATGCTGTCCTAGTTTTTTGGCTCACCCTGTAGAGTCCTAAATATTTTTAAAATCTGCGTAAAAATAAACTGTATCAAACAATAAATATAGTTTCTTTGTTAATTTCACCGAAAAGGCACAAACCTACTTCATCCAATCGTTGACTCACCCTGTACATAGATAAAAAAAAAAGACATCGCGACGAATTGAGAACCTTCTTCTTTTAGAAGTTGGTTAAAAAGCATATGGATATCTAAATTATCTATTGTTTTTGCATAACTGAAATGATAAAAAAATTTTTTAAAAGAAGATGATATCTGTTAAACTAATAGAATACATGAGTATATAAAACTTGACCAATTTAGAGGTTGTATCTCAAAAATCATATATACTCGATTTTGAAGTAAAAAGTTTTTAAATAAAAATGATTTGTAATTTCTATTTTCGATACCATGAGGCATATTTGGTGTGCTATTAGAAAAAATATCTAATTTGAATATATATATATATATATATATATATATATATATATATATATATATATATATATATATATATATATATATATATATACATTGATAAAACAATTTTACCAGTTACCATGGTTACAGCGTCACGAAGGGTATTTTTTTAGGTTTTCTTTAACCATATTTAACAAACTATCTGCATATTTATAACAAAGGCCGTCTATCTAATCAAGTAATCCTGTAAAGCGCTATAAACGATAGAATAATAATAAAATAGAAAGAAAGGAAATAACGGTAAATTCGTTTTTGAGTGAATGGAATTGTCTCTTTCTAAAAATATACTCTATGACTCATTTTAAAGAGTAATGACATTTGATTATAAGTTAATTTACATTTTACGGTGAACAAAAAGCAAAGCTGTCAAAAAACAAACCATTGGTCTCGATTTCCTTAAAAGTAAATTAAATTCAAACGTAGAAATGTTGTCACTCCATCCTAGATACTTTTAATAAGAAAAAAAATTTGAAAAGCGGAAGTCGATATCTCTTTTAAATCAAAATTTATGGCTAAAATACTGCATTACATGTTTTGTATGCGCTTATTTTTCACTTAGAGAACATTTACTATCAGTAATCGCAAAGACCTAAAATATATTAAAAGCATATACGACGATTTAAATGTTTTAAATAGTTATCCTTCAGCAAGCAGTAATCCCAGGGGCGTATTAAGGGGGGGGGGGGGCATTTTCCTCCCCAAAAAGTTCTGGATTCATAAAAATGGATTCGCCTGATTGCTGCACAATAGGAACATGGATCTTGCTCACCACCCGACGTTGATTTTTGATTTTGGTAGCTTTGACTTAGGGGTACTGTGAATTAATTCTGTCAACTCGCTTTCGCTATTCGTACTATACTGCATTGTATACGAATGGGGTGGAGGATCTTGTGATAATCCCCTCCCCTTTTAAAGAGAAATGCTAATCCGCCTCTGTGTTACCATAGTAACTACATGAAAATACACAATTTGTGAAAGACAAAACAGAGATTTTAAAAACTTATTTTCGACTTCATTATATCCAATTATAGAAATTTGCGATTTGTAATAATAGCGCAGCGAATATGCATCCGAGCGGTTAAATTTAAAATATTTTTAGTAGAATTTTTTGTGAAATTTTTTATTCCAAAGTTATAGCATATTTTTTCAGATATAGTTGCTCACTAGCCTTACTCTATCCTCTGTATATGTTATGAGCATGATAAATATCAATAATACAATAAAAGATTCTAAAAACTCAAACCTATAATAAATATATTGATTCTACTTATAAAGCCTAGTCAAGTTTTTCTGCGTTAATTTGTCTAATAAATTATATCTCCTAGTTTGAAGTTTAGGGTGATAAAGTCAAAGTTTTAGACTATTTGTATGTTTATCCAATTTATATTCCAAGTGTTCAAATATATAGTTAATACTATAATGATTTCTGCCACAACTTTTCGTATTTTAGGTTGGATATATTTTAGATTTCTTCCTTTATTATCCTTATCCGTGTACTAAATTTAATGATCTTACAAAAATATTTGTATATTTTATTATTTATTTTATTGTAATTATTTGATAGAGAACATTGAAAGCTTCAATTGAGAAATATATGCAAGTTTATGTATAAAAAAAAATACAAAAGTGGTGTAAGTTTTAGATAATTTCTATAACAGCTCACTAGCCTGTGAAGGTTACTGAGAACGTGATCTGTGTTCTATTATACATCTAGATCAATGTTCGTGGATTTCAATCAGTTTCTAATACATCACTTTTTTTTAAAACTACAGAATTTTTCTGGCCTTCCAACTCTTTTAAAAAATTAATGTCTTTCTTAGTACCACTAAAAAAAGATATATAGTTTTTCAATACAATTTTCATTCTGGGTTTCTCTCTATACGCATTTCAGCTACCTAGTAATCGATGGAGTTGTATTCAATCAAAAGCGAGTTACTCGGAAAAGAAATGACTACCTAAAATAATCAAATGATTTATCGGAGTTTTAAACTTCATTTTCCTAGAGACTCAGTTGCATTATATTTAAATATGAAAATTATACAATTTGGAATTTTAAAATAAGATAAAAAAGCTTTGAAATAAATTAATATTTTAGTGGTCTAAAATAAATGGTAATTGGTAATTCTTACAAGCAAACGTTGTTTTTACAGATATATCTTACTTCGATTTTTACTTCTATATACTTATTCCTTCCAGGAGCTTATTTAGGGGACTCATTATTTTGTCATTTTCGATTAATATGGAAATTCTACAACAACGATTTTTGACAAAATTCTACAACGAAATTAAAGGAAACACTGTAGTGTATAATATTATATTTTTAATATTTTTACTATATCAAAAGTGGATAATCTATAAAAAATTTTAAATGGTGTTTTCACTCAAACTGTTTTAAATAGGTATACAGTGTGAGATTTTTCCCGTAGAATTCCGTTTATAAAAACTAATCGAGAAAATGTAATAAGGGTAAAACGATTTTTCTTTCCTTATACCTACTTCTATGTACACTTATTTAAGGGACCTTTTCACTGTTGATTTATATGGAAAATCTGCAAAAAAATTATTTTCTGGCACAACATTTTTCAAGAGACTTAATTTAACACAAATTATAGCAGATTTTTTTATATTCATTTATATTACTTCTTAACTGAATAATTTATATCCAATTTTTAAAAGCTATTTTCACAAAAAACAGGACGTAGTACATTGGGAGTTTTATGTAGAATTTCAATTGTAATAAAAACCGTTCGAGGTATTTATTAGGTTTAACATAAAAGCATGTTAAGTGTAAACGATAGCTGAATATTTAAGCATTTAGAATAGAGTCTAACTTCTGGAAATTACAAATCGATATGTTTATTATATATATAAAAAAGGTATATAATTGACAATCTATATGCATTTCGTCTAATTTTTGAGGTATCTACATCTTCTAACTTTATTGTTTATTATGCTTATATTCTATATTTGTAGTAGAAGGTAGTAGAAGACTATGAAAATAATTTCAATTTCACTCCGTTATAAACTAATTTTTTAAATATTTCAAATAGTGTTTATAAAAGTGACAAAACATTCACAAAAAATTTTTATTCTACCTTCTATTTATCAATTATCTTAGAGGACAGTAACAACCAAATAGCTCAAGCTGTATTTATCGCAATAAACTAACAAAATCACTAAATTTTTATTATTTTAAAGTAATCGGTATATCCTAAATTTATTTCAAGGTTTCCGCAATGATTCAAAAATTAAAAATTGACGAAAAAAAAACGATTTAGACTGCACATTTTTCCAATTCACCTTATAATTAATTTTGTAAAAAATGTAGCTTTGATATAATAATTATCAAATTAGTTACATTAATTCGAAATTTTTGTATTTTTAAGTCATTTAATTCTCATAATTCATTATCGAGAATTGGGCATGTTTTTTTTTGGCGTAACCAAATAGTTACCATTCTGTAGCTAGAAGTAAAGAAAAAAACGTACTCGTTTGTTTTCGAAAGCTTTAAAATACTCAAGTAAAACATAAAAGTCTATTCTGTGAGCAAATGCCATAAAAAAATGAAAATTTGTCTTATTTGTAGTAACAAGGTAAAAATAAAAAGATTATCACAAAAAAGTAGGTATAATCCTGAAAACGCCTATTAAAAAATATTTCTAATTAGGAAATGTCTCTGAATAAAATGATCTTTAATTAAAAATATTTTTTAACAGAAGTGAATTACTACCTATTAATTTCTACGCCAACGATAATTGTGAATACTCGATTTCATTAGTATATTAAGTAAAATTAGAAAATTACCCCATCTGAAACAAAATTAATTTATCAATTTTATATTCAAAACAAAAAAAAATATTATTTACCTATGGTTACTACGAATAAGCTTTTTTTCCGAACAATTGAATTTTCTTTAGTCTGTAATTTCTGGTCACTACTAGTTTGAATTGAACAAAGTTATTAGATGAAAATTTTCGATACAATCGCGAGGAATTTTTTTTTGTAGCTTAACTCTTCCTTTATCTTAAAATTTGACATCACTATTTGAGAGCTACCTTAATTTATTGAAAGAATTATAGTCATAATTGGCTTTAAGAAGAAAATTTTAGTCTGACACAATAAAATTTAATTCAGAGGTGTTGGTAATGACAAATTGTTTTAATATTTTGCTTTTTTTTGTTTAAAGATTCATATTAAAAAGATTCATACCTTTTATTGTCTGATATTTTAAAATGTCTTGAAACACCTAATATATAGTTATTTTAACAGCTATGACATGAAATATTAGTTTACTAATTCACAACACTCACTTAAAAATACTTATAAGATATTATGCACTATATTACAAACAGTAAAAGTTGCACATAAGGTTTTTTAAACAATCATAGAATATCCACTTTTTTTAACAATACTACGTAGTTTTTTCAAGGAGAAAAAACAATTCAAACAGTCAACGCAACAACTGCCGGACGCGAGAGAAAAAGTGGCGACAATAACGAAGGATAGGCCGAGAACGGATTTACTGCCGGTATAAAACGGAGTATCTCCTGAAACAAGCGCTCCAAAGCTGATGCTGCTGCAGAGAACGCGGAATAGAGAATGAACGGAGAACAACCAAACAGCTCTAAAAGCACAGCTTACTCTGCTCTGTCAGAGCATAGGGCCATTGTTTGGAAGGGGTCGTGCTACTGCGGATGCGGAAAAGCGTAACTCTAGCTCTATAATATTAACTATTCTAAAATACTTTTAAAAGTACATCCGAATGCAAGCTCGAGCCCCTAGAAGAGGGAAAAGAACATAAAACGTTATAGATTTTGTTAATATTGATGAATTACTACTAATTTTGTTCGTCTAATTTTAAGTAAAGATTTGAACAAAAATTGAAACAAAGTAAATTAAAATATAAAAAATTTAGGACTGAATTTTGTTGATATTATTTGAAAATAATTTAGTGTTTTGAGTCTTGTACCAAGAAAAAATTTATCACTAATTATAAAAATAGGCATAGTTACTATTATTATCACCTTGTAATCCAAATAGATGCTTTCTTTAAAGGGTGTCCCATATTTAGATTGTCCTATAAGTAAATATCTTATATGAAGATATTGAGATTTAATTAAATTTACTTTAGTCCGAAAATAAATAATAACCAAAATACAGAGTGGCAAAGCTAATATGTGGTTTTTAATTTTTTAGTAACTTTCCAAATAATTCAAATATTTCAAGAAGGTTGGGAGGTCGGAAATTTCTTTAGACAAGGAATTCAATTACATTTTTTAAATTTGCTGTTAGTTTTAGAGACGTGCGTAATTGTGCGTATCTTTAAAAATTAAAACTTTTTTCGTTTGTGTTTTTCTGTCTATTAAAAAAACACATTTTTCTCTCTGTTTTACATAGAGACTGCTTTTAAAATTTTCGATGCAACCGCCTTTAAATAAATGAAAATCTACGGTATCATATTAATATTTAGAGTAAAGGAAATAGAAAATTATATTATATTTTTTTTTATATATTTTTAATCCATTAACCCAACACTAACAAAAATTGTGGAAGATAAAGGCTTTCATAAGAATAATCAAACCTATTTAAGAAAACATGTTTTCCAAAATACAAACTTTATCGTTAGAATAAATATAAAATAATTATTAATTAATTAATTAAAAAAAGAAGTAATCTATTTCAGATGACAAATATAAGACGTGACTACTATATGTTCTGAACTTTTGGACTAAGTAAAGTTTGATCAGATTGCAATGTTTTACGTAGGAGATTTTCTGTTGCTCTGTGTTTTATTAATTTTAGGACAATCTATATGACTTCAAAAGTTTCCGTAAGCATATTTATTAAAACAAATAAGTTTTATTAATTTTCTTTACAGTCTTCCGATTATTTTGTTTTATGATTTCATGTTAGCAGTAGCCTGTGGGACATTTTATTATTTTTTACTGAATACTAACTTTAAAAAGTTCTGATTAAGCTCTACGAGACTTAAGGTATATTTTATCTCCAGCTAAAAAGTTCATTAAACGATTTTGTTAAACTTTTTGATGAAAATTGGCAATTTGTTGTTTATAATAATATAAAATTCCATATTGTAGTTTACAATATTTAATAAACTTTTTCTTTTCCACACCTTTCGCGAACATTGCTAGTAGCATCAATCTAGAGCCAGACGACAGACTAATAAGCTTTGATGAGGAAAGTCTACTAATTATCATTAAAGGAATCACTAGACATAATCAAAACTAGACTTTCAAATGATACTACTTTATCAGATCGAATCACGTTACCACTGGACGGGGTGATGAATCTTTTGGAGTGTTGCCTGCGCAGTGCTTACTTTCAAGTAAAGGACAGGTTCTACGCTCAGGACGACGGGCTTCCGATGGATTCTTCACTCTCTCCAGTCGTCGCCAATATATATATATATATATATATATATATATATATATATATATATATATATATATATAATATATATATATATATATATATATATATATATATATATATATATATATAATCATTCTGTTGTAACAAAACGGGGAATTATACGCAACCTATATAATCGCGCTATATCTATATGCAATAATTTCGATTCATTGGAAAAAAAGGTAGCAAATATTAAGTTCGATTTACAACAGAATGGTTATCCTTTGAAACTAATTCACGATGTTATAAATAAGTTTAGAACAACGAACACTGGACAGCAAGAAACACATTCCTTCTTCACAATTCCGTACATGAAGGGAACTTCGGAGAAAATAAGACGAATTGCCAGTAGTTATAATATAAAAACAGCTTTTAAATCAGGAAATACACTTAAAGCTCATTTATCAAAAACAAAACCAAAAAGTACCGATAAGAAAGAATGTGTTTACAAAGTTCCATGTGAGTGTGATGAAATGTATATTGAAGAAACCAAACTATCACTAGAAGTGGAAGTGAAGAAGGAACATAAAACTCATACACAAAAAGAGAAAACATCGAGATCAGGTATTGAAGAACGCGCCTGGGATAAACAACACCATATAAAAAGGTCTGAGGCTGCGGCAATATATATGGAACCCAACATGAAAAAAAATTTATAGAAGCAACTTACATTAAAAACAATAATGGAATCTTCAGTAAACCGAGTGTTGAGATACCTAATCTTTGGCAACCACTACTTTGTAACATGAAATAATTGAGGTGTGTATAGTGAAGCGGAACTTTGCGCTTCAGTGGACACAATCCCTATATAAGCTCATAATATTAAGAAAAAACATTTAGTTTATACTTGATAACAATTAGAGATACAACCTAATCGTACCCAACCATTGTAGTAATAAAAAACATAAATAGGCATTTATTCTCAAGATCGCAAAATATATAACTAGCTACGTTATAATGCTTAAAATTGTATAAAATATTTTAAACGTAGTGCCATTAAGAGCTTTACATTGAATTTATTTAAATTGAAATTGAAACCTAAACTTTCGACGAAGTATTCAGAATATTCCATTTTTATCGAACTTTGAATATTTTCTTTATAATTAAAAAGTATTTCTTCCTTCTAACGTTTCCTTCCTACAAAAGGTAACATGAAAAAAAAATTGTTAACGTGGCAACACCCTAGTCTGAAATATTCCCAAAAAGTATTATATATCAATTTGTTTTTTCTTCTAAGTAATAAGTTTTTTTTTACTGTTGAAAATACAGATATTGCTCGATCAATAATATAATTATTGTTGGTATACTTTTTATTGAAAGTGATAAATTCAAAATGTGATATGGGGGTGATAGGAGAAGAAGACACATGACCCTGAAATAAACCTAAAAATATATAAATAAAGGCATAATTTGTTTTATAAAAACTTACGTCTAAATGATCCTGGTTTACCTGAAGGGAAAACTTAAAAAAGAAAAAAGAGCTCTTTTGAAGTCCTTGAAGATTGGCAAAGGAAAAAAACGATTATCCCAAAAGTCAATCTATGATTATGGCATGCATAATGGTATATGTTCTCTCTTCCGTAGGTTAACCATGTGTAGTACCTAATCATTACTTTCAATAAAGCTGCATTTACAAAATGGGAGTGTTTTTCGATGGAGTGACTTATTAGCGTCTCTTTCAATTATTTGATACAGCGCAGTATAAAAATAGAACAATGTTTAAAACAAACATATAATGGCATATACTCTAATAATCGCAAAAACACATAACCAACTACGTTATAATGTTTAAAATTGTAAAATATTTTAGAACGTAAAATGCCCATCATGAGTTTTGCACCGAATTTAGTTAAATTGAATTTAAAACCTACCTGAACTAAATTTTCAATGCATTATTCGGAATGTCCGATGTTTATTGGACTTTTGAATATTGTCTTTAAAATTAAAAAGCATTTTTGCGTTCTGATTTTTCTCTTTATATAAAATTTATAAAAAAATATATTTAAATGGCCACACCGTTCTTTGAAATATTTCCATCAAGTATTATATATCAATCTGTTTTGATAGGTTTTCTTTGCTATTATTGAAAATTACTATTATTAATATTGCGCACTAACTTAATAAATGATATTTTTGTTGCTATGCCTCCTATTGAAAGGAATAAATAAAGAAATATACAGCAAAATACAACTTTTACGTGAGAAAATGATTTCTTTATATATAAACTTAAAGCGCAAAAAACTTCAGATTTATATTTTACGATCAAAAAAAAAAATGACATAAATTTGATATTTCCAATTTTTACTGTTTCGAATAATTATCGTTGCTGTTTGCAAAGTTTATTTATAAGATTTAATGATAATTTTAGATATATAAACTTTATTTTGAAATAAATTAATAATTATTAATTGTAAAATTCTATAAGACTTTATGGCGACAATTACAAACACATTTTTATAACGATATATAAAATTATTCTTCTTTTGAATAAAAGATAATTCCATACCTTTCTTCAAAGATCAACCTTAAATAAGCTCGTTTATCTTATCAAATACTAGTATTTACGAGAAAAATCAAAAAAATTGGTTAAAATATTAAAAAATAAGACTCTTTATTCTTTTTTCCTCATTTTTCAACAGCATATTTCACCATCTCAAAGCTATACTATACTTAGTGTGTAGAGGTGATGGTTCCGTTTGTTTTTTTTTATTGATGAATTACGCTTTTTGAAAAATGAAACAATTTGGATTATAATTCGGGCTTCGGAATGGATTAGTCCTTCGTAGAAGTAGCATAACGTAAGAACTAAGGCCCGGTTGTTTGAATGCTAAATAACGTAATAATATTTTTATTTATATTTGAAAAAGTGTTGATAAACAGTAGACAGACATACCGATTTTATGCTATCCTTTTCTAATTACATTATTTAAACGAGTATCATCGGTACGTCAATTCTGAAAACAAAGTATGAATATGTGGTTGCCTAAATTATTATTGTTATTTTCAATATGTAAACAATATCTAACAATATTTACCGATAAAAATAAGTTTTTAAATCCTCTTTTTATTAATATTAATTGTAAACTTCGCATTTATAATAATTTCTAACACTTAAAAACACCGAAAAAAGTCACGACAAGCAATTGAACTGAAACATACGATAAGTAAATATGTTTATGTCTGTCAAACATCAAAAAAGCGTCTCCCCCACCGACCATAAACAGCCTTCAAACAAATCTATTGTTGTTTAAATCTAGGGTATGATTGAAGGATTTGACATAATAAATCATCACTTAGATAGTGATACCTCTAAAATAGAACTAGCCGTAAATTTAGAAAAAAGAAAATATTAAAGATAATTATCTACAAAGTTACAACCTCATTTCTTAGAAATTTTTGCTAGATTTTTAAAAAGGAATAATGTAAATTTAAGCTAATCCCCCAAAGCAAGAGTAGGTCACCATTTTCAAAACGAATCTAATAATACAACAATACACAATATTTTTTCGTATAATAAAAAAAAAATAGAATGGAAACCTATAAACTAATAAATACGAAAAATTCCATTTAGATGAACAAATAAGTTATTTCAAATTAATTTTAGGGATTTCATGGCCAGTTAGAAACCCTTATGGGTTTTCCCTGTCCATCCATCTGTTTTGCAATAACTTGGTTTTAATATACTGAAAAGCAGACATGAGAATATAGTGTATAGATTATTTCCCTCTATGGGAAGGATATAAATGAAAAATCATGGAAAGTATCGTTGAAAAGACATTCAAGAATGCAATTAAATTTGCTGTTTAACGTTTTTTAATTAGTCGCATTCTTCGCGAAATATGTTTCTAAAGTAGCTAATTGTCAAACGGTAAATTTAAAAAATGTAAAGAAATTTCACCTAATAATACTAACTAAATATATTCAATAAAAAATATTACTGCTAAATTACGTCTACTAATTTATAAGATACGAGACTGTATAAAATTTAGGGCTGCATCTATTTGGTGAAGGCGCCGGACAGACAATTGTGCAACAATTACATTGTGTAAGTCTTTGTTTCTTATTTTACTTAAGTATCTTATTTTCAAATATTAATTTAATAATTTCAGTCAGAAGTTTATATTGGGTCGGATAATGTACTAAAAGTAACAGGTTACATAAATTAATAATTAAATTGCTACCCTATTATAATCCATTATATTTTATTAAATAATAACAGCTAGATTCCCTAAATAAATTGAAAAATTAGATTTGAAATTCAAAATACAGTGAACAGTAAGAAAACCGTAATATATGCCTTTATTAATATAGAAGGGGCTTTCGACAACACTCCACGCGCGGCAGTCAAAAGAGGACTTAATGACAAAAGAGTGGACGGAACGACATACAAATGAATAGACTTCTCTCCACTAGAATAGCAGATATAGAGATAATACAAGACTCTATCGACCAGGGGAGAGTAGCCTCTAACTTCGGCATATCTTGTCAGGGCTATGACGATGATGTGATCGTGAATGCGAGAAGTAAATTCTAGAATACCCTCTGCGACATAGTCCAGAGAGGGCTTGAACACACTATGAAATGGTTCCAGAAGATTGGACTAAATATCAATCCCACTAAAAGCACCTTAGTAGCCTTCACAAGGAAAACAAGCCTCAACCTGAAAACCATCAAAATTGATGGGAACGTTACTGAGTAGAAGTCAGAGGTTAAATATCTAGGTCTGACCCTAGATAATAAACTTCTCTGGAACAAGCACGAAAAAGAAATAATCAACAGAGCTACAAAAATCTTGATTGTCTGCAGAAGTTTTGCGGGAAAAAACTGGGACACAAATCCTGCAGTGGATGTACACTACAATAGTGGGACAAATTATCACATATGGGGGCAGTAATCTGAAGTAAAGGAACCAGTCTGGCCGACACGAGAGCTAACCTCTCGAAAGTTCAAAGACTGATCTGAGTATGTATAGCTGGAGCAGTAAAAACCTGTCCAACCGTCGCCATTGAAGTAATCCTAAACCTTAAACCTCTACATATACTTGTGGAGAGTATGGCGCAGAGGACGATTTATATGTTGATGAAAGATGGGGTCATAAAACGAAGGCCCAATCTCTCATACAGAAGTCAACAAATCTGGGACATATCCCAAGATGAAATGAAAAGAGGTTCGACTTTGTGAAAAACTTCAACAGAAGGTTGAGTCGTAAAAGTGAATGGCACAGAAACACCATTGAAAAACTTAACAAGAAATCCACAAAATGGTATACAGACGACTCCAAAACAATGGCGGGAACTGGGGTATGAGTATATGGACCCGATGCTACCCACTACTTACTTATAATTTTCCGCCGAAATACATATGGGAAATATATTCACTTCAGCAAGAAAAAAAAATATCGCGAACAGGAGATTTTCATCATCTCGGATAGTCAAGCAGCTATCAGTGCTCTGAGTTCTCAAATAATCTGCTCCAAGATGGTTTGGGAATGCCTAAATGAACCAAATGAATTAAGTAGGAATAATAAGGTAATATTTATGTGAGTACCGGAAGACACCGGGGTAGAGCAAAATAAAATAGTAGACAGACTCGCGAGAAAAGAGACTGAGACACCATTTATGGGTTCCGAATTGTAGAATTAGAAGCAGCGTAATGCCGGGGGAATAGAAAAGAGAAGAGAGCAGGATATCCAATTATTGGACAGATCTGAAAGGATTGAGACAAGTGAAGGTACTTCTTTGGAACTGCGACTAGAAGAGATTCAAGAAATGCATACGCCTAAGTAAAAGCTACTCAGAGTTTTGACAGGAATCCTGACTGGGCACCTAAAGGGATACCTCAAGTAACTCGGATTGACAGAAAGAGAAGAGTGTAGATTCTGCGAGAAGGAGGACGAATCCTCTATTCACATTCTTTCAAAGTGCAGTGCTTTAGAAAACCCTAGAATGCGGTTCTTGGGAGCGCGTCAAATAGAAGAATGAAAGCTAACCACTTTAAAGCCGTCATATATCATCAAATGATATACAGATGGCTCCAAAACAATCGAGGTAACTGCAATAGGACTGTATGGATCCGGCACCGAAAATACGAAAGCTTCGGTAAGTTACTAAGCATATGCCAGACAGAAATACGTGCCATTAGAAAAATTATTCACTTCAGCAAGGAAAAAACTATCGCGGACAGGAGATTATTATCATATCGGATAGTCAAGCATCCATTAGTGCACTGAGTTCTCAAATAATGAGCTCCGAGAAGGTCCGAGAATGTCTAGAGGAATTAAATGAATCGAGTGACAATAATAAGATAACGCTCAAGTGAGTACTGGGACACACCGGGTTAGAGGGAATGAAATAGTAGATAGACTCGCAAGAAAAGAGGCTGAGACACCATTTCTTGGGTACGAGCGTTTCCGTAGGATCAGTAGTAGTGCAATGTTTAAATAACCAAAAAGAGGAGAAGAAAGCAGGAGATCTAGTTATTGGATGGAGCTGTAAGATTGAGACAAGCCAAGATACTTCTTGGGAAGTAGGATCAGAAGAGATTCAAGGAATGCATATGCCTCAGTAAGAACCAACTCAGAGTTCTGACCGAAATCCTGACGGGACATTGCCACCTGAAGGAACTCCTTAGAAACAGAAGAGTGCAGATTCTGCAAGGAGGGAGGCGAAACTTCTATCCACGTCCTTTCGGAGTGCAGCGCTTTAGAAAACCTTAGAATGCGGTTCTTCAGAGCACACCAAATACAAGAAGGGGAGCTACCCACTTTAAAGCTGTAGGGGAGAATAATAGATCGATTACGTCGCTGTATACAGATCCCCAATTTTACTCATATAAATATCATGTACGTGTTTTTTTTTAAATAATTACTCTTATAGATAAACGTATATATTAGGGTGGGTCGAAAATTTCCTGGACGCGCTTGCTGCGCGCGCCCCCTGCCAAAAGTTGATAATTGGCACGAAACTTACGACAGCATTGTTTCAATAAGCATACGGAATGGTTTTTCGGTCATGCCTAACCTCAAAATGTTAAAAATCGTGATTCTTGTGACATAAAACAAAGATTAAGATTCTATATAACCTACCAAGGGGTTTTTGGGGTCGCTGAACTAAAATTCGATGTCCGTTTTCAGAAATTTAAGATGGCGGATAAAAAATGGAGGCTGTTTACGTAAAAACTCTTAAATGTTAGTCACAAGTAGATATTAAAATGCCGTTAGAAATCAGTCTGTCCCGACCTAGGAGTTTGACGCTATAATCTAGAAGATAACCGCTAGAACATAACCTAAAAAAAAACAAAAATCATTCTTCCACATACGTAAAACGAAATCAACGACACTATATACTCTATATACAGATAAAAGTTGTCAATTCACTTACACAAGGAGTACCCAAGCTTTTAAACACAAAACTGTTTAACCCCGAAACCCTTAATCGTCAACCTGAACTCTATAACCCCAAAAACATATAACTCTAAGCTCTTAAACTATAAAACCCTTAGACCTTGAACTTTAAACCCTTTAACTATGAATACGTGAACCTAAAATTCCTTTAACTTTATAATCTTAAACCTTAAATACCTAATATATTGAACCTTATACAATAGAAGCATAAAAACTTTTGATTCCAAAATTCTTAAACCCTAAAAGTCTTGAACCATAAACCACGGTATATCATATCCTTAAAAATGTTTTTATTTGTAGACACATTGAGCCTGATCCAATAGGTTCTAGAACCTATATATATATATATATATATATATATATATATATATATATATATATATATATATATATTTGTGTGTGTGTGTGTGGAAAATCCAAACCGGAACCAGGACGTTTCTTAAGTAAGATAAAGAAAATACTATATTATTAATTAAATCAGAATGAGACAGGAGATAAGCATCGTAAGCATCGACATACGTCTTTAAATTTAAATAATTATTAGTTTGGCCATAAGGTGAGGGGTTATAAAATGCTGACGCGTTGAGGGCGGGCGGCAGCTTACGCCATGCCCTAGTACAACAAGAGAATTCCAAGTTATTTGCTTTTATTCAAACCGTTGAAGCGTAAGTACCGAGTACTATTATTTCCGTGTTTCCCGCCAAATTTTTTTACCTAAAATAGTAGTTTATTCCACGGAATAAAAAGTGCTGATTATTAAGCGGTACTATTTTGATAAGGGTAGGGATGAGACAATCAGACAGATTTGCATTTACGTGCGAAAATCATGATAATTCTTCATAATCTAGAATTTCGGAAATTATTAAAAAATTTGAGGCAACTGGTTGTTTAAAAATTTGTAAAAAATGCCCCGATAATAATGAGAATCAACCGGTTCCTCGAATTACTAAAGAACGAGCAAATCCGGTGACTGACGTTTCTAGTTTAGCAAAAATTAATTTTCCTTGAAATAGTACCGCAATTGCTGAAGAACTTGATATGAATGCTCGAACAGTTCAGAATATTTTAAAGCGGAACAAATTACGTATGGTGTTTTGTGAGAACATGATGGAAACCTCTGAAGTTTTGGCAAATACGCGAACCGTAGTTTACAATGGACTGACTGGGTTATTGTCTTGCTCAAAGTGGGGGCCTATTTGAACACCTCTTGTGGACTTTTAGGTATTTTTGTTGATTTAAATTGAATTTAATTATCTGCTTATTTATTTACAATTACTGAACGTGTTTCTTTTATTTTTTACCAGAATCAAAGTTTATTTTTGAGAATGATTTTTAATTTTAAAATGGTTTATTAACTTATTTACCTAGAAATTACCGTTGCATTTCACTGGTATTTTTATTAAAATAAATGTTCATTTTGTAAGAAAAAAAAATTTCTTTACGCTCAACGGCCAACAAAAAATATTTTTTTTTGTATTGCGACTATTTGATGCATTTAAAACAATCAATATATCAAATAGTCATTAAATATTCCAAATTCCGTCGATTTACGTTATAAGTTTAGACGAAAAGTAAATACACCCTCTCATTCGTTTCAAGGTACTGTTTGTCTTCGTGTAGCACGGAAGTTAGCGGGGGTAATATTGCGCGTAGGCGTTCCCTACGATCTTCCGTCCCGAAATAACCTGAAAGAAGTTAGAAGGGCTTAGTGGGTCAGAATTTGAGAAAAAGGCCAAAATGATTTCTAGTTAAGAAATTGAAACTAGAAGGTTGGTGTATTAACGTTTCTATTAAATCTCGGTAATATGAACGGCCAGTCTTTTTTTTCTAAAGTTTCATCTCAGGTCAAAGACAAACAGTCTTGTGATTGCGTCGCCTTCAGTTACATTTGTGTGCCGCTATTCTATTTGATACGGGATTGTCGAGAGACAAATATCAACGATTACGAAATCAGCTAAAGAGGAAGGCAGTAATATATTTTCGCCGTACTCTGGTGCGTAAAATACAAAAAAAGCATGTTATCCACATGACGATTATCTAACCTCTACTAAATCAAAAGCCGATATTAAATTCCAGGGCTTACTAGATCACACGGTGGATCGAATTTTATTGCTTCAATTAGACGCCCTTGAACAAATCGAGAAATTAGATTTGTAAATATGAGTTTCATTTGCAAATGGGGCTTCAATGGAACGTCAGGTTAGAGCCAGTACAAAGTGAAATTCACTGATCCGAATATTCTGATACAAACTTATTCCTCACCTCTTCAATTAACAAACTAAACAAGAGCAGATTCTGTTGTACAATCTCAAACCATCCTCTACTATGAATTGCGGGCCTCTGAAATTTGATTTAATTAAGGAAACCGAACAAAAGTCTTTAAAGAAAACAGAAAATTATGAACTCAAACTAAACAACTTGCACCATACAAAAGAGTTCTCTTTACCACACCAGCTTTGGTACAGTACAACTTATCTATGACGATGATAGACGGCCAGGTGAATGCTTTGGCTGGAACAAAATCGGTCCAACGTTGTGATCTTTGCCAAACAAAATCTCAGTTCAACAACATTGATACTGTGTCCCAGTAAATACAGCGTATTTCAAGCTACGACTGATAACTCTACACGCATGTATTCGATGCTGCTTGTATTTATGATATCGATGTGACACACAGAAGTGGCAAGCCCGTAAGCAGAAAGACAAAGAGGTGAAAGCACAGACAAAGGCTACCATCCAACAGGCCTTTAAGGAGACACATTAGGACTTCTTGTTGACATGCCCAAGAAAGGGTTAGGAAGCACAAACGATGGTAACACAGCTCAACGTTTCTTCTAGAACAGTGATGAGCCATCTATTATAGCAAGAGTAAAGCGAAAACTGATCCTCTAGTTTTGCAAACTATTGGAAGCAGACATTAAACTGCAATAGAGAAGATTCGGGATATACACTTCAAACAACGAGATTGTTTACCAAAAGATATTCTTGGTAAAACATGCTAAGAGAAATCCACAAATTACTTACTCCATTGATCAGACATCATAGCATTTGCAATATTACCGATAGGTAAACTATCAAAAGATGCACAAAAATCAACGGACAAGTTGATAAGAAACTACCGTCTAGACTTTGTCCGAAAATCTTCTCGAGAAAAAATATGGAGGATGTGTTCCAAAACTTTTCGCGTCGATGGATCCTTACACTGTTTTTGACATAGTAAGGATTCGGATAACAATTCGTACGTATTGGAGAATGAGAAAAGAGTTTTTAGCAAAGAAGGCAATGACTAAAAAGTTATTTTTTTTATTTTTATTACAGTCGTATTATTTATTCATTTATGTGAATCAATAAATATTATATTACTTACAAATTATGTGCATTGGTATTTATAAAGAAATCTTAAGCATAGAGAAAAAAGTACTTTCGCTTTTTTAACGATTATCGATATTCATGTATTTACTATTATAGTATTATATTTAAAATGTACCCTGAAGTCAAGCGCAATATTTTATTCATGGAAATACAATTATTCTTTTCATTTTATTTTTAAAGCGTTGAACCACATTAGACATTTTTCGAATTTATTTTCATGATTTTAAAGTTTCAGTCTGCTATGTTGGATCCGATTTTTATTTTTAATATCAAATCCGTGCTTTCGACCAACTGTGTTTTGACGACCCGAAACCAGCAGTCATGGCCCGACACCATTTTTGCTGAAAACCAGGAAGCAAGCTACGATACAACTGTATGCTTTATTTCGCTTCTTCAACAGAGCTAGACGGGTTGTAATTTCACAATGTATGTATTTGTAAAAATATTTTTTTTCTTCTTAAGTCTGTTAAGAAAGGGGTCAGTTTATTCTGAATTCCGCTCTGGTTCTCTCTTCATACATGTTTCGGCCACCTAATAGTCTCATCAGTGAAGCTCTATTGAATTGAGAGCGAATTTCACTGAAAACAACTGTCTGTTTAACCAGAGCAGAATTTGCAGGAAATAAACTTTCTGCCTCATTTTTTAACGGTCTCAAGAAGAAAAAAACTACTATGAAATGGAATTTTTAAATACACAGTTATTTTCTGTGAATTTGGCACTCGGCTCGTTACAGCTCCATCATTAGATGATCGAAACTAGTATAAAGACAGCGGAATTCTTAGAAAATAAACCATATCTATCTTTGGGAAGAAAATTTTTATTTTTGACAATATGCCTCTTACACGATAGGAATACCAAAGTTTCTTGAGATGTCCGCGCAGGCTTCCCAAAGGTGTCGGTCTTATTGCCTATTTCATGAGTGATTTAGGTGTAGCTGATGATTATTTTTAGAATATACATCACTGTTTGTTTACTTTTATTAGCCACGATAAATACAAATATGAAGGTTGCAGACAATGTTGAAGATTGACTAAAATGTGGTTGTCGGACTTGCATTATTTTTGTTGTTTTTTTTTATTTTGACGAAGCTTTGATTAGGTTTTATCCCTAATCGTTATCAAGTAAGACAGTTTATACTTGATAACGACTAGAGATACATCCTAATCGAAACGTTACAAAAATTAACAAAAATAAAGATAATGCAAGTTCGACAACCATATTTTAGTCAAATACAAATATGGTAAAGTTGCAAAGAGCTCCTTTATCAGTTTTACAATAATAACAAAACTCCCGTAGGATTAATACTAATCTAAATCATGATAAATTTTTTATATCCTTAAAAGATATCTGGAACTCTTAAAATGCCTGCAACCCAACAGATGAGAAAATTTGTTATTTATTTTGTAAATTTTATATCTCTATATTTTTAAGCTCTGTTTGATCTCCAGTTTGAAGGAAATGCAGCAAATAAATTAAAAATTGTTTATATTGATAATTTCGAGTTTACCTGTAATACTCCAATATTTACCTCCACCATAATTAAAGAAGCAATAAATTTAAAGTAAGCAAGAATGATTTCATGAGGGATAAGTTATTGAAGATATTTTGATAATATTTCGTTAACAGGATATTGATAAATATTTGTCCAAATGTTGTGAGCTTAAATCTAACAGTAACAGAAAATTGTTTATAAAACAAAATTCATTATTATTTACAAAAAAATTGTGGTTAAATCATTACCGACGAATACCGTAAAAGGATTACCTTCGAGCTTATACCACGGCACGCAGCATACAATGTTCCGCTCGAATTACGTGGCAAAGAGAGATAATACGAATACGGTGTACGTTATTTCTCTCACTCTGAACGTTTAGTCGCCCACCGGCCAATCGCGGTTAGGAGGAGAGATAGCATGCCTGGTATTTGCCTTCTCTCTTAATTTGTCGTATTTCCATAGTGTATAGGGTGGATCCTTTTTGATGTTTTCATAGGCTGTATATCCGTAAAAGATTTTTAAAATCTGATAAAGTAATCCCGAGCTCTTTTTCTGAGAAAACGGTACTGACGAAGACAAATTACGGCTATCGTGATCGGTTTCGGATTTACATGGCGATTTTCGAATTTTTACATTTTCTAAAATGTCCTACATTTTGTTTATCAAAGCAACTACGAAGGTATTTTTTTCTGTAGGATCCAGTGTCGTAGTCAGATTTTTAATTTTAGTTTTAATTACGGAGATATAATACCAAGTTTTGATTTTTTAAATGGAACACCCTCTATTTTTTTTTCAATCGTCTTTTTGCATTTTGCATTTTCTATAAGAATGTATTATATTGTCAATATAAATTGACAACAAATAGGACGAAAACTTTTCATTAAATATGTAAACTTTTTAAAATAGGAAACGTCTATTAAAGAAGGTATATTGATATAACATAAAATCATTTAGTTCATTTTTAACCGACTTCTAAAAGAAGGAGTTTCTCAGTTCGTCGACTGTGTATGTTTTTTTTATATACAGGGTGTCCAAGATAAGGATCCTAAGCATGGGGATCTCGGAAACAGTTGGAGATACGAGGTCGGTTAAATTAGAGAAAAGTTGCGCAATCTAGTGCTAAATTAAACGCAGTTAAAAAAATTTAAAAATTTCAAACAGTTCCGGAGATTTCCGGAAAAAAACGAAATTTGGCAAAATCGTTTTTAATTTTTGCAGGCTTTATTTAAAGAGATATCAGAAAATAAAAGGTAGATTCTCATTGCCACTTTCAATTTTTTATAATTTGGTCTAAACAAAATTTAAATCCGACGTTTCATTTCTGAGATACCATCATGAACTTTCATTTTTTATATGGAACAAAAAAAAGTATTCCATGTATTTGATAGCATTTTTTATTACAAATTCAACCCTTGCATATCGAATACGTAGTTCCAGTACTTTCCATAAGAGCTCCGTGAGAGCGAGAGAGAAAGGTATATCAGTTTTATAAAAGCCAATGAACTACACACTTGATATGCAAGTGTGATACACCGTTGAATTTGTAATAAAAAATGCTATCAAATACATGGGATACTTTTTTTTGTTCCATATAAAAAATGAAAGTTCATGATGGTATCTCAGAAACGAAATGTCGGATTTAAATTTTGTTTAGACCAAATTATAAAAAATAAAAAGTGGCAATGAGAATCTACCTTTTATTTTCGGATATCTCTTTAAATAAAGCCTGCAAAAATTAAAAACGATTTTGCCAAATTTCGTTTTTTCCGGAAATCTCCGGAAGTGTTTAAAATTTTTAAATTTTTTTAACTGCGTTTAATTTAGCACTAAATTGCGCAACTTTTCTCTAATTTAACCGACCTCGTATCTTCAACTGTTTCCGAGATCCCCATGCTTAGGATCCTTATCTTGGACACCCTGTATACCTATTACTCCGGAACGGCAGCACTGCTTTGAATGAAATTTTTTACGTTATATTCGGGAAGTTGCTGCGGTGGTCCCATATTTTTTGAACGAAATTGGTGCAGTAAATTCCAAGATGACGCTGACAATATGGCGGCCAAAAAAATTAACTTTGTCCGATTTTTTCCAAAATTGGTATGGGGGAATTTTTGGGGTCGTACGTAATGAAACTGAAATTATTTTTAAGAAATTAAATATAGCTGATCCAATATGGCGGATAAAAAATTTTAATTTTGTCCGATTTTCTCCAAAATTGGTATCCGATTTTCTCCAAAATTGGTACAGGGGAGCTTTTGGGGTCGAACCTGACGAATCTAAAATTATTTTTAAGAAATTCAATATGGCGGATCCAATATGGCGGACGAAAAAAATCAATTTTGTCGGATTTTCTTCAAAATTGGTACGGGAGAGTTTTCGGGGTCGCACATAACGAATCTGATATTATTTTTAAAAAAATTAATTATGGCGGATCCAAGATGGCGGATTAAAAATTCTACACCTCTCGATTTTGTCTAAAATCAGTAATGGGGAGTAGTGAACATAACCCGATCCTCTTCATCTCCCCACTCCTCGACATTGACCTTGACCTTGCCCACCCCTCTTTGGCCCCACCCACATGTCCTTGTCATTGACCTTGAAAGTGCACGTGTGCGTTGTCCTTGGCCTTGACCTTGTGTTCAAGGTTGTGTGTGTGACTTTGACCTTGACCTTGGTCGAGACGACCTTGACTTTGTTGGGGGGCCATCTTGGGTGTGTGACCTTGAAGTAGTTATTTGTGCATTGTAATAGTGTGAGATGATCTTGAAATAATTTTGACCTTGCAAATTGTTCTATAAAATTGTGTGAGTCTATTTACATTCATTCAGTGTGAAATGTCAGATACGGAACTATCTAAAGAAAAAATTATAGAGCAAGTCGGCAGAGTAATTTGTTTATATCAGAGTAATTTAAAAAGTTTGTGTGATTTTGAAGAGAAGGATCTAGCATTTTTTCCTCTCGAATATTTAAAAACTTGCGTTGATACGCTGAGTTTACGGCAAATTTGGGATAAGCTGCCAGCGCCATATCGGTGTGACAAGGAACTACAGTTAAGCTTACCCTGTTACATTCACTATGAACAAATATATCGCCATTATATAGATGGGCCACCACCAGCAATAAAAAAGTGTCGTGAATGTAAAAATGAGTGAATAATATGAATAGTGCTTTGCAAGAGACAGTAAAAAAATTGGGCGATGAGTTCACTGAAACGGCTAGTAATTATTTCAATGATGCAATGAAAAGTCGAGCAGAATGGGCGTCGCGCTATTGTGATTTGGCTTATGAATATGAAAAGGCTGCGAATGCATGTCGTAAATATTGCAGCAAAACAATAAATTTACAAGACTTTGTTCGTGAAATAAAAAAGTTGAGGTTTAGTTACTGTTTGGAAAAACTGATTAGGTTTATTGTAGATCCGGTTGTGTTAGATGAAATTAGAGTGTAGGACTTAAGTTTAACGTAGTAGTAGTTAATATGGAAAGTTTAGTGCGAGAAATGTACGAAGAATTTCTAATTTCTGCAGCCTGTTCCGAATTTTACGCATATGAAATGCAAGATTCGGAGGCTCAGGATTTTAGTGTATTTTTTAAGTATATGGACCATGCCGAAGTGTGTCTTTTAGCGAGTATAGTTTGTAAGAATTTTCTAAGAAATAAAAACAAACAATTATTATTGAACAAATTAAGAAAATTAGGTTTAGGTGATAATGTTACACGTATAGAAGAATGGCAGAAAAAAATCAATCAATAAAGTACATAAAATGTAGTTATTTGTTTCATTATATTTTGTCCTTGAAGTTATCCTTATACCAATTTAAATGTGTGACGTCATTTGACCTTGAATAGTTCTCCCACTATTTCTATCGTTAAGCTACCCCCACCATTGTTACAATTCGACCTTGAAAACTCGCTATAAAGGTTAGTGGGAAAAGAAGTGACTTCAAACAGTCGCAGCTATCAGTGGCATAAACATCAAATATTGTGTTCGTGTAGTGTTCTGAAAGTGCTTTTATATTCACGGTAATTTTTGGATTTATATACCATTTTTTCAATAATGAGTATTGCAAAAGAAACTCTAGATGAAATTAATGAAATGTTCAGCAAAGATTTCGAGGTTTTAGAGAGAAAAAAGGTTACCGAAATGATTGTAGGCAAAGTGTATAAAATTGTAAAGATGGTTTCAATGACTGCACGATTTGGTAAAACTCTTTTAGTGGCTTTACACGATGACGGTGATAATAGCACATTTGAGACTTTTTTGCCAAAACGTGTGGCCGAAATACTATCTGACGATATTGTAGATATTATGAGTAAAACTAAAGATAAATACACTCTAACTTATTTGGGGCAGGGCACTAGAGTTTTTGGAAACAATATTCGAACATTATTACGTTTTGGCTCATGGGAGTAAATTGTATGTAAATTGTTTGAAAAAAAAAGGATGTAATTAAATTTAAAATATAGTTGCACATGTCAGAATAATTACGCATGTTCATTATTTCTGTTAAAGATGTCTGCTGATGCGACGACGACGACCGTCAACGAATGTGTAGATAGATACATATTTTGGTTGCGGAGAGAATTAAGAAATATGGCTCACGATATGTTAGATAGCGTAAATGATTGATCGCATATTGATGCGACCAAAGACCAATATAAGAACGAGATCAGGGATGCAATCAATTTTATGGTGGGGCACACTTGTGCGACAAATTTTTATATGGTTCCAAACACATGGATACATTTTGTGCTGAAATGGTTGAAGAAGAATTAAAAGAATACCTCGTCAATATTCCACATTTACCAGGTGAGCTTGCTGCAAAATATGAATTGGTTTCTGCAACAGCAACAGCCCAAGACTTTGACGATCGAAATAGTGTCGGATGGGAAATTAATTTTTTATAATTTTTGTATTTGTGCAATTAAATAACTGTAAATAAATATCTGTTACAATCACAGTTTTGTTTCATTTCTTTTATAAACATACCAACCCAGTAGATCATAGTCAGTGTTTCTTTTTCTCAGCTGAAATATTTAATATAAGTAGGGTAAATAAAAATAAAATAGTTTAGTAAAGATTGAAAATGAGTCGAGGAAACAACACAATTGATAAATTTGGTCGTCAGAAATGTAATGAAAAATATCATATATTATCTGGGCCACAAGGGATTGGTTTTAAACTTACAGCGGATGGGCAGTATGATATGGGTGGAAAAATCATAACCAACTTAGGCGAACCTAAAGATAATGACGATGCTGTGACAAAACACTTTGTTAATAGAAAGTTTTACAATTTTGCAGTTGTAAAATATGACATATTTAACAAGGATGTCCTCCCCATGATATACAAAAATAATAGTGAGCTTAAAACAAAAATTGAAGTTATTCAGAAAATACTCTATCATCAGCCTTTAAATGACTCATTAAGCGCACTGTCGTACGGCTCGACTTCAAAAAAATCTAAAAAAGGGAAAGCAGGTTAAAGAATAGGAGAACGCACTCCGAGTGGTATAGCCTTGAATATAACGTCGTAGTCGTCGGTGAATTGGACCTTCCCTCCAAGAATATTGAAATGTTATTTATGTGTATGATGTTTTATTGTGATTGTTTTTAATGATGAAGATTGAAATAAAAAACTTTATTTTACAATATATTGTTTATTTATTTTACATTTTAAATTAAAAATATAGTCATACAATATGTTATTTAAACAATATTAGCTTTATCTATCCAAGAGTTGAAGTGGTTGGGAAATCCTAGCCATTTGACAAATAATTGATCGGTGTGATTTTTCTTGCGTTGTCTAAGGACCTTTTCTACTGGATAAACGCCAGGACTGCTTGTTTTTTGTAGTTCTGATTCGTAAGAACACCCTCTTATAGGCTGACCTTCTAACGATTCCAACAAGTAAGTAGGTGGATTTATAACGTTAACTTTTACAACTTTCAACAATTCGGTTGACCAAGAGGGCGTATATCCTTTCTCGAATAAGCTTTTGTACTTGCTAATACGCACAATGTCACCCATGGGAAACTTAAATTTTTTAGGTACAATTTTTAAATAATCGTATTCTTTAATTTGTGTTTTTTCTTGCACGTCTGCAGGCTTCATTCCAATAGTGCGATGTTTCGAATGGTTATAGGTTTTTGTTACTGCCGATAATATATGTATCCATTAGTTTTTCCACAATTGGATGGACCAATTAACAGGCCGCGAATAGAGAAAGGAAGTAGAGGACCGTGTCTCTTCATTATCTTCTTTTCAAGTCCGACTTTTTCATCGAGATTGTCAATAGGAAGTTTTTGTTTAAGATCGATAACGCGCATCTTAGGAAAATTTGACATTTTATAGATAATTTTTCACAAAAACTGTCATTCAGATGCCGAGCGTCAAACGAAGTGGACGGTCTCACGTTTCCAATAAAACTGGACACGGTATTGTGAATTCGTTAATAAATAAATTACCATTCGAGGTACACATTCCCGGTTATCAATATTGCGGACCCGGAACAAAAGTAATAAAACGTGTAACAAGAGGTGATCCAGGCATTAATCCTTTGGATGTCGCATGCAAAAAACACGATTTAGCTTATTTACATAATAAAGACAACATAAGTGCGAGACATAGAGCGGATTACGAGCTCTAACAAAGTGCTTGGAATAGAGTAAAATCGAAAGATTCCAGTTTAGGTGAAAAAACAGCAGCTTGGTTAGTTACAAACATTATGAAAGGAAAACAACGTTTTGGTATGGGTGTACCATCATCATTATCAACAAAAAAAAACATCTAGTAAAGGCACACGTCATACAAAAAGAAAGGTGTTAATAAAAATCGACGTTCGGAAAGTCAGTTTCGGAACAGCTATTCGACAAGCAGTTCGAAAGGAATTATTAAAAGCCGGAAGTAAAAATGTGTTGGAAAAAAATGTCATGAATGCATCTAAAATAGCTCTGTCGGCAGCACGTAGATCGGTAAAAGCGGCAGGTGGCAAAAGGAAGGTTCGTACACCGAAAATAATACCGATTCCTAAAACTGGTGGAATATTACCATTAATACTAATTTTTGCCGGGTTATCAGCTCTGGGTTCATTAGCCGGTGGGGCAGCGGGAATTGTGCGCGCCATAAAAGCTGTAAAAAAAAGCAGCGAAGATAAAACCGGTGCCGGCCTGTATTTAAAATCGAAAGGAAATTGTTTGTTTCTAAAGCAATATCGTAAAGGTATGGGATTATTTTTAAATCGTAGATCAAAAAACTAAATAAATCCCTACCTCGAAGACCACTATCTAACATCGATATAGAAAAATATGCCAAAAAGAAAAGAATAGGACACTTTCGAGGCGTTTATATGAGGGATTCATTACCTAGACAAGGTCCTCGACATTACGAAGCAGCAATAGTGAATTTGGATAGTACGCATGGTGCAGGAACTCATTGGGTAGCTTATAGAAAAAATAATTCTAAAGTAACATATTATGACAGCTTCGGCGATTTACCCCCACCGATCGAATTGGTACGATATCTACAAACGGGATCGGAACCATCAAAAATTATTTACTATACATACGATCGTCAGCAGGAATTTGGAACAGTCTGGTGTGGACATTTGTGCTTAAAGTTTCTTGTCGAATCATCAGCGTAAAAGATGTCATCATCATCGTCACCATTAACACCGCAAATGGATCGAAATAACTATGCTGAAATGTTGCAATCACTGAAAGCATTTCATCTAGCCAGTGGATTAAGGAAAATGACCGTGAAACAGTTAGAAAACATGACCAAGGAAGTAATGATTGCATTAGCCCTAAATGAAATTCCATTCGTTTGTAAAAAGTTGCCCGAGCACCTCAAAAGCGATATCGATATATTAAAATATCAGTGCGGTTGCAAACATTATTTCAGCAGCAGCAATTTAAACGAGGTTACGGCTGATGAGGATCTTACGGTTAGAAAAATATTTTGTTGTTATTGCAAAATCAGCGATGTGCGCATAAAAGCAGAATATAGCATAAAAACATTACTATCTAATGCAGTGAGAAAAGGTGTGAAGATGAATCTTTTTAAATGTTGCCGCTAAGAATAAAACCGAGATGTGTGATGTTTTAATGATTAGTCATGTCTTATACGTTCACACTAACAGGACACTCGAGCGTCTTAAGCGCCGATTTTTATCCACCAGTCGAATTAAATAGAGAAAACAAATATGGTCTGGCATTGCTGGGATTTTACACATACAATTCAATTTTTAATGTGGACGAAAGCAACAATAAGTTTGCCAACATGAAGGAGGGTTACACCACCGAGCCGATACAATTGCAGATTCCACCTGGGGCCTATGAAATAGATGAGATAGGTAAAGCTATGTTGGAGGCTTTGAGGATTTCAACTGAAGAAAAGAACGATGGAATCTTTTACTTGGTCGCTAATAATAATACGCTGAAATGTGAACTGAAATCCCAATATACTATAGATTTCCGGGGAGAGGCGAGTATCGGTAAAATGTTAGGATTTAATCATACAGTGTTAAAAAGAGACAAAAAGCACGAATCAACCGAGATGGTGGAAATAATGAAAGTACGCATCATACGCGTAGATTGTAATATAATTTCCGGAGCATATATGAATTCGGTGGAAGGTCATACCTTGTTCGAATTCGATATCGACGTGGAGCCCGGTTACAAAATCAGTAAAGAACCACAAAATAATATTTATATGCCGTTAATGCCGGCAGGACGTCAGTTTATCGACAACAACAGAGTTAACGTCAAGGTTAGTCGTCGTCCAGACTTTAGATCACAAACATCTCAACAGTTATCTGCCGAAGACTATAAATTTTTAAAATCAATCGGTCTTAAAGTGCGAAAATGATTTCCACCACCAGCGATAAAATAGAGGTTTTCTCCGAACCCATCTTGGACAATTCCATTATTAGTCTAGAAGAGCATACGTATAAACCATACGGATCTCCATCATTCAACAATTCGGATGAAGTCCGTATCCCCATTAATTTTCAAGATATTATACTGGATATCGCCGAAAGTTACATATATATCGAAGGAAAATTTAAACCCATAGACGCAACGAAAAGATGTTTTTTATCAAATAATGCCCACGCATTTTTGTTCGATGAAATTCGCTACGAGATGGGAGGTGAGCAGGTCGCCGTGGTTCGTAAACCTGGAGTTACGACGACATTAAAAACCATGGTTTCGTTCGGAAGTTTGCAACAAAGATCTCTCATGACGTGCGGATGGGGTCTCGACGAAGCAAACCAAGATATCGTAGACACGGCAAGTAACGTATTCTCCGGGAAATTACCCTTAAAATATCTTATGGGATTCGCCGGAGATTACGCAAAAGGTGTTTTCAACGTAAAACAAGAGCTTATTATGATTATAGCTCGCACTTTTAACAATTGCTACGTCGGCGAAGTAGAGGCAGAAATTAGTATCGACAAAATCGAATGGAAAATTCGTCACATCATTGCAGACGACAAGCAAAAATTGAAAATACTGTCTCGCATTAATAAAGGTGGAAAAAATGCCAGTATTCAAATGGCATATCGTAAATGGGATCTGTACGAATTACCAGCTTTAAGGCAAACATCTTCCGACGTGTGGGCCTTTAGAACGAGTACAAGTCTGGAAAGACCGCGCTATATAATCGTGGGGTTTCAAGAGAGCAATAATTGCGACAAGAAAGAAAAAAACGCAACCCAGTTTACCCACGCCGACGTATGCGACATTAGACTGTATCTGAATTCAACCGTTTATCCATACGAAAAATGGAATTTAGATTTCGCCAAAAACCTGTACGCAGCAGCCTATTACAATTACGAAAACTTCCAAAGCAGCTACTACGGGCGCGAAATAAACGATCCGATGATAACGTTCGCGGAATATATGAAAAACCCCGTTTTTATTATCAATTGCAGTCATCAACCAGAGGCGATTAACTCATCGACAGTGGATGTGAAATTGGAGTTCCAAACGAGAAAGAATAAATTCCCCAAAGACACTAAAGTGTACGCATTAGTTATTCACGACTCATTTTTTAGTTATAATATTAAACGGTTCGGTGACCAATAAATCTATATTTTAATGTATCTATTATATGTAACATAAAATAATGTTAAAATAAGGTACTTGAATCAATAAATTTGTAATGAGTGAAGTAGTAATTTTATATTTATTTGAAACCCAACAAAAAAAAAAAAAGCGGACGGAAAAGCCCGCTCTTTAAGAAAGGAGTACGGGAGTTTAGATAATGGTGGTTTATTAAGTGGAAAAAAGAGCTTAAAAAACACAAGAAAAAATTTTTAAGGCAAAATATGAAAACAACGATTTAGAAAATTTGTAGGAAAGTAACGGTTAGGAATAGGGAAAAAAGTTATAAGAAAAAATTATAGAAGAAATCGAGTACTATAGACAAGCATTTTTCTCGATAGTAAAAACGTAAAAAAAAATGTTTTCAAAAAAAAATTGAAAAATGGTGAATGCGCGCCAAAGTTGAAGTTTTGGAGCAATAATATTAGGAAATTAGAAAGAGAATTTTTTTCTACATATGGTAGTACTTTTCAAAATTCGGAAAGATGAAATTTCAAGAAAAGGGTTATAGTAATACAATGGTGAAAAAAAATTTGAAAAATCTTAAAAATGAAAAAAATTTAGACGAAAAAATTGAAATTCTCGAGTTAGGAGGCTAGAGCGCCGAACGGAAGTATGTGGAAGTTGTAGGGGAGGTCATTATGGTTTATTTGAAAAAAATGTAGAGAAAGTCTAGTACTATATGCTAGAAAAGTGGAGGGGGGTAGTTTGTGTCCATAACAGAGATACGGTGAGTTATAAAATCATATTATTCTCAAAATTATATATAATGCATATATGCACTCCACCTTACCCCCTCCAATTTTTTGAATGTATATAGAGGCCGGTATTAGAATTATTTCATCATTACACATTCGACCGTCAAGATGGAAGATACACCAAAGAAGATCATTGGCATTGTCAGGCCATTCGTGCCCGGCAAACTATGCAAGTGTGAGGAGTGCGGGGGTACCGCACCAGGAGCAGCACCTTCGGCACCACCCGCAACACCGACACCACCAGCGACGGCGACGGTGCCGCCAATGAGAAGACCAAGGGCTGCACCTAGGTCGGTGTTAATATCGTTGGGTATTACTCCACGGTAGGCACCCCACCCTCCCCCCAGGCCCTTTTAGGGCCACAAAAACGGTCCTTTTCAGGACCACATCATATTTTGATCGTAGTTTAGTAATCGTCACTTATGGGGCGAGATATTCGTTTAACGACGATTTGTCTCGTAGCTTAAGTGCCAAGTTATATGCTTGAGAACCTATGAAAATGTTAACAGTCCAAACAAGATTTCTATTATTTTTTTTTTGTAATGTATTCTTCACAAAATATTAAGAATAAGTCTTATTGTCTAAACAAAAAAAAAACAAAAAAAAAACAAATCTAATTCTTTATTTAAAGTTTTTGAAAAAATCAATAATTCTATAAGCTCTCACCAATACACAACATTTAGAATCCGTTGGTGGGGTGGGGGTAGTTCTATATATATGAGACTGGGCCAGTTACACAGTCATATATTCATCAACTCTCATATGATGAACATGGAGGAAGAAAGATCCGCCAGCAGAGGCTCATCCATCTTTAGCGATGACACCGTCGCCGACAACGTTGGAGACCTTCAAGTCTTCGACGACGAAGAGGTGGATTTTGAAATTGACGTCCTACGTTGGGACGACTTGGATGAGCCGATTCCGCTGCTGTATGACCACGATCCGGGTCTAGTGGAATTAAACGATGCGGGCGATTGGGTCTTACAAAGACTCGAAACTCCGTCGCCGCAGCCAGAGCCGGACTCGACGGAAGATGCGGTGCTGGAAATTCCAGCATCACCGACACCCGACGATCCGCAGGGCCCCTGCGATTCATCAAGCTGGTAGTCGACCAGCGAGGATGGGGTACCATAAGCCCCACACTCTCCCTGGCCCTTTTTAAGGGCACACAACAACGGTCCTTTTCAGGACCACAAAATACTTTGATCGTAGTTTTAGCACATATTAGTACTTTGTTACTAATATTATATGTATAGAATATACAATATTAGATACAAAGTATTAAAAGTTTATGTGCTGGTGGAACCCAGCAAAATCGTTCGTTCGTATTTGAGAGCACAAACAACTTTTGGTCTCAATACGTAATACGACATTTGTTTTCACCCCCCACCATTAATTTGTCTCTATATATACGACCACCAATACTTATTACAATAATTTTAGTTCAACATGTCTGCGAGTGAACAGCAACCTATCCAATGCCCTGTGGTAGAATCTACCACAGAGAATTGTCTCGAGTGGGAGTCGGACGATCCCAGATGGGATGAACTTTGGCGGTTCATAACCGAATATGCTGAGGACAGCACCGCCACCACCGCCGTTGATGATGACGGGCCGTGCGACTCCACAACACAATAAAGAGTCGCATGTTTTTACAACCAAACGGTCCTTTTCAGGACCACAAAATACTTTGATCGTAGTTTTAGTTGGTTATAATACTTTGTAACCAATATTTTATGTTTTTTTTTTCATAAAAACATACAATATTGAGATGCAAAGTATTAGAAGTTCTGGCGACAGAACTTTAACTTCTTAAACCGAACCATGTTTTAGCATACTTGTAAATATTATCAAAATATATTTACAACTATTGCTATTGCGTAGTTTTAGTGTATTATTCACCATTTTTTATTACCTAATATTATGTGGGACAGGGCCTATATGAAATAACACACAAAAATAAATTTTCAAGTCATTTTTATTCTCATTATAAAATATAAAAATTGGATCAAACACTTTTTTTTATTAACTACAATATATATATATATATATATATATATATATATATATATATATATATATATATATATATATATTTACAAACTTAATACTATAAATTAAAAGCTAATATCTACAACTACCTAACACCTGCTACATAATTTATTAAAGTCCTCTAATTGTCTTTTTAACCGCGCAGATTTCATCTTTTTTATCTCTAATTGTCTTTCAAGTTCTAAAATGTCACTCTCACACGCACTCACTTTTTTCACTAAGTGTTTTTTCATTCGATAAGTGTCTGATAGTTTGCTCTTCTGAGAGTTGGTGAAGTCTTCAACCCACTCCGGTTGCGATGTCTTGGAACATATTAAAGAAGAAGAAGCGGTTTCGTTTGGTGAAGACGACGATGACGACGACGACGACGACGACGAAGCAGCGGAAACTTCATCGCCTTCAAAACACCGCTTGCACCGCTTCTTCATAGGTTTCCGGCACCCCAATATCGGCGACAGTGGCGCTGGGGAACACTTTACCTCCGACACTACTTCCTGCTCTACGCTGGCCGGTGTTGGTGGCGTTGGTGGTGTTGGTCCATCGGGGCCTTCTATCACTTTCACTTCTACCGACAACGGCTCTTGTGGTGCTGTTTTCAGGAAGTCGGGTAATGGAACAGGGGTGGAGGGATGCTTAAAGTTAAACTTCTTCTTCTTTCCTTGTCCCACACCTTTAATCGCCGAATAAAAGGTTTTTTTATCGGCGATTTCCGACTTCCGCATAGTCAAAAGCTTCTTTAATTTAGAAGCTTTCGGAGAAGATTCCCTGTTAGGCCGCGATGGTTTTCGCACAACCACATCACTTATTATGTTGATTTTCGGCTCCTTCTCCTCCGTCCAACATTCGAGGAATTGCGCAGCCGACTGAACCAACTCTTCGTCGCGACCATAATTCAGGGCTCTGTCTTCGGCATCTTCTTGCTCCCTGCCATTCCAATTTTCGAATACCCCCGGACTTAACACTTCCAAGCCACTAATGTTTTCCAACATGCCTTATTGCGAACCGCAGCTCACGTCAAGAGCATCCAAAAGATACCTTACATTCGATGACATCTTCGATATTACAACTCACACTATAACTTTATCTTACTACTGCACTGTTTGGTGTTCGGACGAACTGTGAAGAGCTCGAGCCAGCAAGTCTGCTTTTATGCCCATTTCCCCCACTACACCACCTTTATTCCTTTTGTTCGATGCATTAAATATAATATTTAAACTTGTCAGATGCAAGGCCAAGACCAAGGCCGACGTAACCGACAATACCAGGGTCGTTTTCAAGGTTGTAATTTTCATGGATTTTTTTTTTGTCCCTGTCAAGGTTATTTTAAAAAAACATATAAATATAGTACTAAAATTGTCAGATGCAAGGTCAAGGCCAAGGTCAAAGTACCCGTCAATGTCAGGGTCGTTTTCGAGGTTGTAATTTTCAAGGATTTTTTTTTTGGTCCTGTCAAGGTTATTTTAAAAAGTAATACATAAATAGAGTACAGCGATTGAAAAGTACAACATATTCAAACATCATGTTGCCAACTGATGAACAACCTAGTGAAGCAGCCAAAACATACAGTCATATACCAAAAGCTTTTTATTTAACTTGTCATCATTGTAAAAGACTAGGTATCTGCTGGCGAAATGATCTTACATATGACTTCAACTACATTGACCTTTTCAGGGTTAAATTTGTACAATGCGGCTTTTTTGGACTAGTTTACTACCAGTTCAAGGACATTAATGAACGTGCCATCCAGAGAAGAAATTGGGTCATAGAAGAAGCTTACCTGTACAGAAGAAATTAACATGTATTTTATTTCTTAATTTTTTAATTTTTTTGTTTGTTATATTTTTTTATTTTTTAATAATAAAAAATAAACTCAATCTTTTGGTATATTTTAATTTTTTTTTTCAATAAAACAATAGTAAAATGAATCTGTATGTGTATTTATTAAACATCACCTAAAATACGTTTTGCAATCCATATTTTTCTGCAGAGTCCGTTTATTAATGAAATAGAACCATATATTAGGGTGAAATCTAATGGTTTCAAATCAGTCTCACATAACAATGTCAGAAGTAAACACTATTGATAAGTTCGGTCGCAAAAGAAAATTTAAGGATTTTAATTTTATGCGAGGTCCTTCAGGAATAGGTTTTAAACTTACACCTAATGGAGATTACGACATGGGAAGCAAAAGATCGTGCTATTTAGCAGAACCTCTTGAAGGAGACGATGCGACCACACTAAATTATGTTGATAATAACCTTGCTCAGTGTGTGCAAGATACGCAGAAAGCTTTACATAACTCAACAATTGTTATTAAAGATATATTCAGAAACCAACTTGAAGGTTACGTACGCAAGAAATTAATTGAAACCGGTCAAGAACTTAGAGGATACATTGATGATACTGTTATTGCAATATATGAACTTAGGCAAGACAAACTGCGTGATGAACTTAACTCTAGAATGTTGAAAGTTGAAAAGACTATGGAGGATCTTGTCAGCAAACCTGTTTCACATTAAACATTTACTCGTAGACCTGTGCGTTAAATTTACTGTTAGATAAATTTTTCAACAATAACTTTTACAGTTTGTTATTTGTCGACACTTATTATATTTATAATTTTAAAATAAAGGTTCAATAAAAAAGCAATCAAGTAATGAATACATGTTTTTTATTTAAAAAAAAAATTACAATACTATCGTTACATATTAATGTTGTATGTTCAATAGAAATAATAAAAACAATACAAATAATGAAATGTGGATTTTCCAGATTACGTGCTGTCCTGACTTAGAAATGATTCCAACACGGTGATTAAATTTGCTAAGTTTTCTTCCGGGTCTGTTTTGTAAAAATCTATGTCTGCATGCCCCCAAGGTAGAGTTTTGGTTGAACTGGGAATTACATAACGTTTATCATCGCTATGTGACAATGCTACTTTATTTATTATGTTGGTATAAATGTTATGTAATTCACTTTTAAATATCTTCATCTTTCTTAATATCAAACCACCCCGTTCAACAATTCTTTGGTAGTCTTCCTGATGAAGGTCTTTCTCGATAACACATTTTTTGATACCTTTGGCTTTTTTTAATTCATTATTAATGGACTTTACATAATAAGCCTTCGCGCCGGTACCATAAAAACTTATTATCGGATCACCAGGAAACTCATCTTTCATTCTACCAACTACAGAATTACTTTTAATTATGGTGAAATTATTAATTTCGGGTTAATTTGATGTATCAAATTTTTCGGGGTTTTCTGATATAGTTTGATAAAAGTTTTCCGTATACACTTTTATTATAAGCGAGTCATTATCGGTGTAAAGTAACGAAGCATCATCGCCAAACTTGGATTTAATAAAATTATAATAAAAATCGTATATTACAGTCTTTGATATATCTAATATGGAAAAACCGATATAAATTGGTTTATTGTACAATATTTTAACTTTATTCATATGTATAGCAACAAAGTTCTCGGTAAATATCGAGCTACTATTGAAATTGGGGCGGGATATTAGTGCTCTAGCTCCATTTTTGCCTACACTGTTATCCCAATGTGTTACTAATTTTATATCCTTTCGATTTTCCACATTTTCCATAGTTTCACCAAATATCGCGTTATTTTTTAATTTAAAAGTGTCCTTCGCAAATTTTGTGGTGGCCTTGTTACGTAAATTGGTATTAAAATCAATATACGATTTTAGCCATTTTGATTGCTTAAACTGTAATACTCGATGGGTTTGCATTACCACTAAGCCGTTGGCGATGGCTTGTTTTAAAGTTCTATAGTGTACAATGTATTTTTTTTTATCTTGTAAATTAGGAATTAATTTCGGTAATTTAGCGTTTTCTGTTGGCGGTATGATATTTTCTACTAGAAATGGAAGATCAGAATGTGCATCATGCAACTCAGTCGGATAATGCACATCCACTTCCAAAACGTAGCCATGTAAACTATCATCACCAACAGCCATAATATTTAAATCCAGAATTTCGCGCTCGCTTAACCATCGAAAACCACCATATGGTAATGCTTGTGACATACTATGACCATATAGATTTGTAGCATCAAGGTATGTTATAAATGAAGAAGGTTTTGTTGGGTCATAGTCTGGTAAAAAAATATTATTAGCGATGTGCTTCCTTTCTGTACACTGGCTTATGCCGCCGCGTATACCTTTCTTAAAAAAATGTATCATGTCTATATCAGTTAAGAGCTCTAACTCTACCTTAGTCATACGTAGCATACAATCAAATGATAAACTTGGGAGGGTATAGTAATGTGCTGGATCAAGTTTATCGAATTTGAAACAATTATTCCGAAATTGCTCAAAAACATCACACAATAGCAACACATCTGATTTTAAATACACGTCCGAATAGTCCCCCAAAGTTTTACACCCAAACAAGCGCCATACTTCTTTTGCTCTTCTATAGCTTTCATCGCTAATATGTTCTTCCCGTAAATTATCATAAAATTCATCTTTACTTGGAAGACATGTATTTTCCATTTTTTCTATAGAGTCAATAAAGCTATAGGGAAAAACACCCTTTTGACGCATCAAATTAAATTAGTTGATATTTGAAAAATGTTTCTGCGTTTCAATAAAATCGTCGTCGTTTAAACCGCTGCCTAAATTTTCCAAAGACGTTGACAGAAATTTAAAACTGTCAATAAATCGCAACTTTAAATATTTCCTCTTGACTTTTCCACATTTACTATCAAAATAATCGTGCACATAAATGCTTTTGGTAAATGATATGTACTTTTCCTTACTTTGAGCCAAAATACCAATTTTATCCTCATATTTACATAACTCTTTTATAAATTAATGGCTGTCGTAGCCGCTTAAGTTATGAAATATGATAGGGATAAAAGAGGGTAATTTATAATTTAAATTACAAACGGAATGTGCAGCACCAAATCTTTTTGCACCAGTTATGTGACAGTGGTCTCGTACTTTAATCTCACCCTCTTCAAAAGGGCCTTCACATATACCACATATTTTAGCATCATTAAACTCCCTTTTTTCTTCAGGCGTTAACGGTTTCATAGGCTTAATGTCTTTTAAATATGTGTTGTATAGCGCCCTTAAATCACACTCGATACGATCCACAAAGACTTGAGCTGCATTATTGCCACGAAATAGCTCAAATTTCGAAAGTGAGTCGTCAAAAGAGCATTTAATTAAATAAGCAAAAGAATATGGTTCATATTTAAAACTTTTTACAGTGTAAGAATTTTGTGGGTTTGGTTGTACCGTTTCAACGGGTTTTAAAACAGATTCGAAATCTGCATAAACCACGAATGGAACGCGCATTTGCTTTTCTATACCCTCGAATTTTAAAATATTTTCCGGCACACTCTTTCCAAATTTATCGATTTTTAAATCCACTGAGGGTGTTTGCGTGAAAATGTGGTTACAATCGTAGCTTTGATGTAAAATTAAAGCTGACGGTGTACTAAAATAAATGAGGCAACCATCACAGAAATATATTTTATGTTGTTGACAACTAATTTGACTTGAAACTAAACGTGATAAATCCCGAATCCAACAATAATGACTCTTTGAACAAGTCGTATCACAAAAATGTTCACCGCCATCTTTACTACTACAGTCTTTTGTAATTAACAATAAATTTACATGTCTAGCCAACTTTTTTGACGCATACCTCAGTGGACGAATAACTTCAAGTATTACTTCATTATTTTTATATTTAGATTCCAGACCGTATACGTTAATTGATATGTTGTTCATTTCCTCAAATTTTTTAATGTCACGTAATTTTACTGGAAAATCCATACCTGTTAAATTTAGAACTCTAGAAAAATGGGGGTAGGATGTTTTCTCTGAAGGCGCTGCTGTTGAAGGAAACATTGCTGATGTTACAGCCCACGCAAAGCAAAATTCGTCCTGGTTAATCACATTGACGACAGCTCCTTTCTTTTCAATAGAACACAGCAACTTGATGTATGATGAGCCACCCATAGGCATATACTTGTTGATACTAACTGCCAAGTATAAAATTCGCACAAGAGCCCATCCTATAACAAGAAAAATAATATATAAAAATCAGTTTAATATATCGGGTTTTGATTTTTCCATACCTGAATCTTTCTTCTGGAACTCTGTCGCCTGCGTTTTTATTAATTCGGTGAAAGAATGGTAAACGACATCCAAATCACTTTCTACACTAATTATTTGATTAGCAGTGTTGAAGGATTTTTCACTGAATATTTCTTGTGATGGAAGCATGTACTCGCCAACAGCTGTCATGTTAACTTTTAAAGCATGATGAACACGCAATAAATTATTAACAAGTTCCACCACTTTGGATTTAATGTCTGCAAAGAACATTACGTAATCGGAATGCTCCATATCACTGCTAACCCGATAGGTTGCAATTCTCCTTTTGAAGGCACATTCAACGAGTTGCACACCATGACATACCGGCAAACATAAATTATTTTTATGTTGTTGTGTTCGTTTATGCGCTGACATATGATTTATTGGAACATCTACATTACATGTAGCGCAATTAATTACCGGAATCGTCGATGTATAATCTTCAATTCGGAGCCGTTTTCCTCCAGGCACTTCATTAAATCTCGCCGCACACGATTCTCTTTTATGACGTCTCATATTATAACTATTAGTAAACTTAGAACCGCAATTTTCACAAACATATGCCATGATTTGTCAAATATTAACACATGTACTACCTATACAAGTCAGAGCCAACTGATGAATGAAACTGCCCCATACCTTATATAAAACCATTCAAGGTCACCCCAAACCACGTAACATAACTTCAGGGTCACACACCCAAGACGACCTCCAACAAAGTCAAGGTCGCCCCGAGCAGGGTCAAGGTCAAGGTCACACTCATAACCTTGAACACAAGGTCAAGGCCAAGGACAAAGCACACGTGCACTTTCAAGGTCAATGACAAGGACATATGGGCGGGGCCAAAGAGGGGTGGGGCAAGGGCAAGGTCAAGGTCGAGGAGTGGGGGGATGAAGAGGATCGGGTTATGTTCACTACTATGGGGGATTTTTGTTAGTGTTAATTACGAATTTAGAATATTATTTGAAAAACTCAATCTGGCGGATGCAATATGGCGTTCCGAAAATTTTATATTTTTCGATTTTTTCCAAAACTGATATAGGGGTTCTTGAGGGTATAAATTATGAATTTAAAAGTATTTTTTCAGGATTCAATATGACGAATCCAATATAGCGGACTAAAAATGTTACATTTTCCGATTTCATTCTAAGGTGGGACTGAATCATGTGGGGTTTTTGGGTATTGTATTACAAATATAAGGTTAACTTTTTACAATTATTAAGTTGATAAGATACAATATGAGAAACTAAAAATTTTACATTTTCCGATTTTGTCTAAAATTGATATTGCGGTGTTCTTGGGGCGTATACGAACTCAACTTGCAGTATAAAATATATCGAGCTAAGAAATTTACGTCTTCAGTTTTTTAAATATCGATATCGGAAGGTTTTGGGGTCTATACTACCAATCTAAAATTAATTAGAAATTTACTATGATAGACTAATTGTTTAACACAATTTCACTGGTATTTGGAGAACTCTAAGAATCAAAGAATTTTTAGTGGTTTATTTTAGGGTGATTTACAACTTTGGATAAAATGGGTAATTTTTTGCTACCTAGGAGTCATTGAGAGGTAAACTAATCTCGATTAGTATTTATTTCAAATAATTTATGGATATAATAATGATTTCAAAACTAAAAATCGAAAAATAAAATTAAAAAAAAAAATTGAGCCGACTTCTAAAAGTGCTCTAAAAAGTGAAAAATAACTATAAATTTTGATATGAAATTGAAATTTTTGAAGTCGGCGCCAAATTATTTCTAAATGAAATAAATAACTACTAATATATACAAATTATGGTAAGAAAGTTCACAGTTTATCAGGTATTAGTATGGCGCCGACTTCAAAAATTTCAATTTCATATAAAAATTTATAGGTATTTTTCAGTTTTTAGCGCACTTTTAGAAGTCGGTTCAATTTTTTTTATAAAAATTTTATCGTAATCACACCTTCTTCAGCTATATAATAAATATGCTAACTGATCTCGATTAAAAATAATGTCTAAATACTTAAAATCATTTCCATAGGTCTCTGCTAAGAACACTTTTTAAGTTCGATGAATATAACGTATTTGTATTATGTTTTAAAATAGTAAGCTATGACTATGGATAAATAAAATAACTACTTATTCAACTAAAGCTAGGTATATCAGCTTGTAGACTTTTTTGGTACGTGGATATGTTACAAAATAATTTTTTTTAATATTATATATATATATATATATATATATATATATATATATATATATATATATATATATATATATATATGGACGGATGAGTCAAGAATAACTAGTGATGGTATATTTAACCGCCATAATAATCATCTACGGGCAGATCAGAACCCTCACCAACAAATAAATAGGGTAACACAGGGACGATTTGGGTTGAATGTGTGGGTTGTTTTGTTGGATAATAAAATAATGGCCTACCAGATATATGAAGGGATTTAAATTAAAGCCACCTAAACATTTTAATAAGATATATCGACCATTTGTGAATAATTTGCTTTTAGCGGAAAGTAACAGATTGTATTTTCAATACGATGGTGCCCTGGCTCATAATGCGGGAACTGTTGTCGAATGCCTTATCGCTAAATTTGCACGGAAATTGATAGCAAACAATCGACCAGTCAAATGGCCACCTAGGTCACCTGATCTTACCTCTTTAGATTTCTTTTCTTGAGGTACATGAAAAACAAAATCTATCTGAATACAAAATAGAACTCCAGAAAAATTACAAGAAAATTTTGTGATGGCTATGAGAGGTATTACTAATATTCATATTCATAGCACTGTAAGCAGAGGAGTACAAAGACGTTGTCAACTTTGTCTGGATAAAAATGGACAACAGATTGAATATTTAATGCAATTAATTTAGTTTTTTATTGATATTTTTGCCCTTTTCAATTTTGTTTAAGTGTGTTTTTCATTTGTGATTTTAAGAACCTATTGGTTTTTTGAAATCTGTTAACATAAACATGCATAATTTGGCTGAGCTGCCAGTTCTTTTGAGCTAGTCTGTAAGCTTAGTAAAAAAATAAAAATGTTTAGTTTTTGTCAATTTATATTGATGATATTATATATTCTTAGAGAAAATGTAAAATGCAAAAAAAATATTTAAAAAAATACAAGGTTAAAAATATTTTAAGAAAATTTAATACGTTAGATGCAATATGACCGTTTAGAAATTTTAAATTTCTGGATTTCCTCTAAAATTGGTACTAGGGGGCTTTAAAGGGTTTAAATTTAGATTAGATTAAGACGATAAAATTATTTTTTTGGAATTCAGTATGGCGGATCCAATATAGTGGATTGAAAATTTTTCCTTATTCGCACTTTTTCAGATTTGGTATTAGAGGGTTTTCGGGGTCGTGTATTACGAATATGAAGTTAATTTTTTACAACTATTAGGTTGATAAGATAAAATATGAAGGACTAAAAATTTTACATTTTCCGGTTTTATCTAAAATTGATATTGCGTGGTTCTTGGGGCGTGTACAAACTCCATAGGTAATATAAAATGTATGGGGCTAAGAAATTTACGTCTAAAATTCTTTAAATATCGATATTGGAAGGTTTTGGGGCCTATATTACCAATCTAAAATTAATTTGAAATTTAAGATAGTGGATTTACTATGACAGACTAAATATTTATTTGACACAATTTCATTGGTATTTAGAGAACTTTAAGAATTAAAGAATTTTTAGTGGTTCATTTTAGGGTTATTAACAATTCTGGATAAAGTGGGTACTTTTTTGCCACCTCGGAATCATTGCGAGGTACATTCTTCGATCATACCCTAGATTTAAACAACAATAGATTTGTTTGAAGGCTGTTTATGGTCGATGAGGGAGACGCTTTTTTGATGTTCGACAGATATGTTTATTTATCTTGTCTTTTAGTTTAATTGCTTGTCGTGACTTTTTTCGGTGTTTTTAAGTGTTAGAAATTATTATAAATGCGAAGTTTACAATTAATATTAACAAAACGAGGATTTAAAAACTTATTTTTATTGGTAAAGATTGTTTACGTATTGAAAATAACAATAATAAAAATTTAAGCAACCATACATTCATTCTTTATGTATTCAGAATTGACGTACCCTACTTGTTTAAAAGATGCAATTAGAAAAGGATAACATAAAATCGGTATGTGTGTACCAAGAAATTAAATATCTACTGTTTATCAACACTTTTCAAATATAAATAAAAATATTATTACGTTATTCAGCGTTCAAACAACCAGACTCTAGTTCTGACGTTATGCTACTTCTACAGGGGTATGTTCGAAGGGTACATTAATCTTGATTAGCACGTTGTTCAAATAATTTATGAATATCATAAAGAATTCAAAATTAAAATCGAAAAATAAAATTTTTATAAAAAAATTGAACCGTCTTCTAAAAGTGCGCTAAAAAGGGAAAAATAACTAGAAATTTTTATATGAAATTAAAATTTTTGAAGTCGGCTCCAAATTATTTCTAAATGAAATAAATAACTACTAATATATACAAATTATGGTAAGAAAGCAATTACAAATAAAGTATTTTTAATCTGTTTATGCGATTCACATTTTGCAGGTATTAGTTTGGCGCCGACTTCAAAAATTTCAATTTCATATAAAAACTTCTAGTTATTTTTCCCTTTTTACCGCACTTTTAGAAGTCGGTTCAATTTTTTTATAAAAATTTTATCTAAGGATTGAAATAGCTTCTTAAAATATATTAAAAAAATAGAATTAATAAATTTGATTTTAATTTTACCATATTGCAACTCTCTAATTGATAGTGAAGAGAACTTAAAAATGTAACAAGTATCTAGTTTATTTCTCCTTAAGAGGATTTTAAATTAAATTTTACTCGTAGGCAGTTGTACTTTAAGGAAAATAATTTGAAAAGCTCCAGCATTTCTTTTATATATTTGTATTATAAACTCTTGTAAAAAGTAATTATCGATCATGCTGGGATATAAATTTATATTTATTTATGTCGAATTGAAAGAGACCGCTACTTAATGGAATAAAAAATCATTGTTGGATACATGCCAATTTTAAAAATTAAAGCTATATTTAGAGTAAAAAGTCAACATTTACTTGGAAAAGGGAAGCTGAATGAAAGTACGTGGGTGATTCAATGAGAATAACCTTTTAATTTTTCAGCAAAATTTCCACTTTTTTAAAGAGAAATAAATATCGAAACGAAGAAAGCAAAAGTCATTAAGAACATGTCAAAGATAATTTGGTGCTACTAAATTTAGATTGATGGTGGTATAGGAGTCTTTATTTAAAAAATGCCGTTGTACCCTTCTTGAGCAACAACCTAAAATTACAAACAATTTTAAAATATAAATTTTATATTTGTTTAAGTTCCCGTAAATAAAATATATGATCTAATTCCTTAAAATTTTAATAATGTAGAGTGAAGCATTATAAATTAAAATTAAGTTATTTTTGTTTATTATTTCAAATTTATGTACCTTGAACTTTTTCATAAATCATCAAACAATTAATAAATTCCTTATAGAAATGTTGTATAATATATGTCTAATAGATTTTTTGACTTTAATGAACAGTAAAATAGGGTTTACATATACCTTTATCGTAAAAAACTGAAACAATCCCGAATAACTATAAATAAAAATTGCAAAGACTAACCGTGTCTTCATCCACTATGAAAATGTATTAGGACAGTATTTAAATCAGTAAACACTCACAGTATTTTTTTAGATTATTTTTGCAATCATCATATTACATAGAAAACATTTATATAATTTAAAAATGGAAATTCGACTAGAAGTAGCGATTTCTCGGTAAACTGGTTTCTGTTGACTTCATAGATAAATAATAAATTACACAGACCTACAAATTTCTCTTTTCTTTTCAGCCTTCATCTATCAACTGCTGGTCTCTTCTAAATGCATCAATGTCTCTCGGTTTATGCAAGTTGATACCACGCGTTTTTGGGTTCTGAAAACACTTCTTTTTGTAATTTTTGACCTCCATTGCAATATATTAAGGGTTCATTCGCTGGCATTTTCTTGTGTTAATGTCTAGTCTAAGAACTGGTAAACCCTTGATGCAACGGTATGCATATAAGGCTGAGAATTTTTAAGGATAGATAAACCCAAAAACGCTTGTCTGGCAGAAATGGAATATTTATTTCAGGATATGCTTCCAGATACAACCGCCATACTTCTTTTACTTTTCCACTTATGCTTCCAAAGCAAAAAATGCATCTCGCAATATTCGGTATTTGAATATTCGTGAGCCATTTTGTAAATAATTAAATAACCTGGAAATTATAAGATTTTTACTGATTTCTCGTCTACTAAAATACCATGCAGACTTTACTTATTATAAACCAAAAGTGGATAATATACTTGCAGTTGGGTGTATAAAATACAATTAGATAAGAGAAACTTAGCTCTCAACCAATTGAAAAAATCTTATACTATAAGGACAAACGTACTCTGTTCTAACACAGAGACAAAGCACTATCTCAGATTGCAAGAATACCAGGAAAGAGTGGAAGCCTTTCCTATGGTAGTGCACTGCTATCTGTAGACCGGTTTCGAACCTGTTAGTTCTCGTGAGTACATAATAGGCCAGCGCACTTGAGCATCGGAAAAGTAAATCCTTTAAGCAGCTTATATTAGACAAAATATGAAATCTAATACAAGTGGTGCCATCTCCCAGAATGCTGGGAGATGGCGCCACTTGAAAGTATATTATCCACTATTCGGGCTGGGAGATGGCGCCACTTGTATTAGATTTCATATTTTGTCTAATATAACCTGCTTAAAGGATTTACTTTTCCGATGCTCAAGTGCGCTGTCCTATTCTGTACTGACGAGAACTAACAAGTTCGAAACCGATCTACAGATGGCGGTGCACTACCATAGGAATGGCTTCCACTCTTTCCTGGTATTCTTTCAATCTGAGATAGTGCTAACTGAGTTAGAACAGAGTACGTTTGTCCTTATAGTATAAGGTTTTTTCAGTTGGTTAAGAGCTAAGTTTCTCTTATATAATTGTATTTTACTTATTATATATTTTTTATCGAATAAAACTTTTTATAAATATGCGTCAGATTAAATTAACATTTTAAGAAATTTTGCTTAAAGTCAGACTACTTTGATGGTCGTAAATACTGCGAAAAAAAGGTTTTGTGGAAGTGTGAGGGAAATTCCATCATAAAGGTCCAGGAGCGCGAATAAGTAATAAAGTAATAAAAAAAATCAGGGAAAAAATTAGATAATAATTAAGTTACTATTTGTTAATTATGTGAACAAAACAAACCCTAGAATTTTTTATAAACTTTATACAAAATTAGTCTTCAATTAGTTCTTTATTGTCGTCTTCGTCGCCATTTTTATCATATTCTGAAAAACAAACCATATTTTACATTTATTTTTTAGGTAATACACACAAAATGTAAGAAAATTTAAATGCTTTTTATGAAATATTTTGATTACATTTAGTAATAGTGAGGCTGATTTTTGATAGTATTAACGTATTCCTATGCTAATTTATCATAAATTGATGAAAAACGTATCTCCTTCGAAACAAATAAAAGTGTTTTAGCTAAAACTGAAACAACATTTTCAGAATGAAGTATTAAAATTTTTTAATGAGGGTTTCGCCAAATATTTGTGATATAAAAGTATTCGAAATTCAAACAAACATTTTTATTTTCCTTATATTTATAAGTATTTTCAGTTCCCCTCACTTTGATGTGAAAAAAACATAAAAATAAAGTTTAAATAACAACCTGCTTCTTTAGCGGGCTTAGTCAAGCAAGGAAGGAAAAATATACAAACAGTTTATTTTCTAAAATGTGGTGTCACGCGTGCATTGTTTTTATTTCCGTTTATTTTTACGACGTTTCGATTGGGTTAAATCTCTAATCGTTATCCATTAAGGCTACTAACTTATATAGGGACTGAATCCATTGATGTGCAAAGTTTCACTTCACTGTACACACTTCAACGGTGTGATGTTACAAAGTAGAGGTTGCCAAAGATTAGGTATCTCAACACTGGGTTTACTGAAATTTCCAGTATTATTTTTAAGGTAAGCTGATTTTATAAATTTTTTTTGTTTCATGTTGGGTTCCATATATATTGGTACAGCTTCACACCATTTTTTAGGGTGTTATTTATCCCAAGCGTGTTCTACAATACTTGATTTTGACATTTCCCTGTTTTGTGTATGAGTTTTATGTTTTTCAATTCTAATTTCTAGTGGTCGCTTAGTTTATCCAATATACATTTCACCATACTCACATGGAACTTGGTAAACATATTCTTTCTTATTGGTAGTATTTGGTTTTGTTTTTGTCAAATGAGCTCTAAGTATATTTCCTAATCTAAAGACTGTTTTCATAATATAACTGCTGGCAATTCTCCTTATTTTTTCCGCGATTCCCTTAGTGTACGGAATTGTGAAGAAGAAATGTGTTTCTTGCTGCCCTGTGATCGTTCTTCTAAAGTTATTTATAACTTCGTCAATTAATTTTAAACGATAACCATTCTGTTACAAATTGGATTTAATGTTCGCTACCTCTTTTTCCAATGAATGAACGTTATTGCATATAGATATGGCGCGCTTATAGAAGTAGCGTATAATTCCCCGTTTTGTTACAACAGTATGATTAGAACTATGGTTAAGATATTGTACAGTATGTGTTGGCTTCCTGTATACTGAAGTTTCATTTGAATGGTACACCATGACATCTAGGAAGAGAAATTGATCATTTACCTCTTTTTCATGGTAAACTCAAATGTAGGTCGAATGGTGTTTCGATATTTCAAGAAATCATTAAGTGATTGATCATTGCCATTCCATACTATTGAGGTATCATCAACATGCACCTGGCTATGCAAAGGACAGATCGGAAGGAAACATGCACATACTGAACGCGGCTTCTCCGACCTCCCGCCGGATGGCGTATATATGTTAATGCGGATTTCACGGATTCCTCCGTGTGAGATGAAATAGCAGTGGATATATCCACATTATGCCGTTGTAGTGCTGAAATCACATTCAGCAAACATACAACTATATGCAGCTCCGCGTATGAATGAAGTAAAATGCGAACAGTAAATGCAAACTTCTCTCCATCATATCCTTTCTGTGTTAGAGGTTGCACAGTTAGAATAAATTGTTATAAAACGCAATTTATCCTATTCCACCACCATCGAGATGATGGCCTACCTGTACCACGATACATATATATATATATATATATATATATATATATATATATATATATATATATATATATATATATATATATATATATATATATGTTATATCGTAGATTTTCACGGATGGTAGAATGAATAGTTTGGTTATTCCGGGTTTCAATCCGTTCGTTCAAAAAATCGTTTTCACGACGTTTCGCCAAAATCTCATTTGGCATTTTCAAGTGCGGTTCGTCTCGTTACTCGCTGAGAACTGATGGTGGCCTCTGAAAAATTTCGAGTTTTGTTTAGTTGGCTCGCTGCCTGATTGGGTGGGCGGCTTCGTAGGCTCCTCCCCTCTCCCGAGTGCGATATATTTTGTTCTTGTATGCAGGTCTCTCGTGTACTAGTTGATTTTTGTTGTTTTCTTTCTTGATTTTTTATTAATGTTTTCCATGTAGATGAAAAATTTATAGCATCGTCTCGTTTATTTAGCTGTCCAGCTTTTTCGATTTCTAGGGCCTCTCTTATGACGCGTACCTTGTAGTTCTGTACTGGTGCTATTTCTTTTGTTTTTTCGAAATCGATGGTATGTCCGGTTGTTTGGTGATGTTGAAATAGGGCTGAGGTTGTCTGTTTGTTTTTGAGGCTATTTTTATGTTCTTGGATTCTTGCTGATATGCGCCTGTTTGTTTGTCCTATATAAGTTTGATGACAATCTGCACATGGAATGCTGTAAACGCCATGATTTTCAAGGTTGGTACCATCGATTTCGAAAAAACAAAAGAAATAGCACCAGTACAGAACTACAAGGTACGCGTCATAAGAGAGGCTCTAGAAATCGAAAAAGCTGGACAGCTAAATAAACGAGACGATGCTATAAATTTTTCATCTACATGGAAAACATTAATAAAAAATCAAGAAAGAAAACAACAAAAATCAACTAGTACACGAGAGACCTGCATACAAGAACAAAATATATCGCACTCGGGAGAGGGGAGGAGCCTACGAAGCCGCCCACCCAATCAGGCAGCGAGCCAACTAAACAAAACTCGAAATTTTTCAGAGGCCACCATCAGTTCTCAGCGAGTAACGAGACGAACCGCACTTGAAAATGCCAAATGAGATTTTGGCGAAACGTCGTGAAAACGATTTTTTGAACGAACGGATTGAAACCCGGAATAACCAAACTATTCATATATATATATATATATATATATATATATATATATATATATATATATATATATATATATATATATATATATATATACCCTCACTCGCCTCCTCAAATAAGCCAACCTTATAAGGAAAGAAGGAGAGGGAAAATGATAAAGAAACATGGAAGGAGGAAGAGAGCAAAATGTCCCCCTCTACACCCTCTACCTCTTTGATGAAGCGGGAATCATCTCGTAGAAAAGAAGGAGGAAAGAGAGAAAAAAAAGAGAAACTCTTCTCCAGTAGGTGAACTGGGAAAACCGGAAGGCAGAGACGATCCTCTGAGTCGAAGATCAAGTGGCTGCGCTAACTCGATGAAGGGCTATCACTAGGGGAAGTCAAGAGCAAGGCGGTAGAACATAAAGCCACGGCAGACCAAAAGTACAAACTAGAGGGTAAGCACCCAGAATCAAAGAAGAGAAGAACGGGCAAGGCTACCGCCACCTCCTACACTGATGAAAGCTATGCAGTTGCTTTGAAATAAATCAAGATTGCAATCCCTGAGACTACCCTCAGCACAAACGAGCAGACCCTATTGGAGAAGTTAGTGGAAGAGATTTACTAACGATGGGAGAATAAACTCCAGTTCACATGCATGCATTTCCATCCGGGTATGATCCTGATCAACTACGAAACACCACAGTCGGCAGAATGTCTCCGGGTAAAGGCACGAACGCTGAAAGACTGGAAGGGAGTAGAACTGAGAGTGTGCGAGGAAGATGAGATCCTGTAAACTCCCACAGTAACAATTTTCCTTCCTAAATACCAAGGAACAATGACAGAAAAGCTTCTATAGCTAATAGAAGCCCAAAACGATGGGATAAAACATTCAAAATTGAAGGGAATTAACCTAAAGGACGAAGATAAAGGCCAAATTATGAGGACAGGAATCGACAATCTATCTTGCCAGAAAATCAAAGACAACGGGCACATCATCCACTATCTGTTTGGGAAAATCCCCGTGCACGGCCTAAAGAGGGACAAGAAGAAAACGGAGGAAATGACTCCTAAAACTTCTAAAGACGACAATGTAGCAAGCGCGGGGATTCTCCACATATCCGACTTCCATCTCGGAGCACCTTCATCTGACGAAACGACAACAGAGGTCGAGGAAACCGAAGGAGATGATAGGGGTAACATCACCCTCATAATAGAGGACATCATCCTCACAGGAGAAGACGACACTCGCTCCTAATAACAGGAAGCCTCAACATCGCCTAAGTGGCGTCTCATCAGTAGTTGCTAGGACGTTCACTAAAAGCTGATAGGAGATTGCGCTGATTCAGGAACCCTGGGTCAACAGATATCAGATACAAGAATGCTAAGGTAATATATCATGTCAGTAATAACACATCCAGAACATGTATCATACTAGGAAAAAATATTTATTACTTTTCTCTCTCAGAATTCTTAACGAGACCTCCTTTCTATTCGAGCATACCTCGAACTGAAGAAGAAGAAGCAAGAGATTATCATTGCCTCATGATAATTCGTAGGAGACGGGCCTATACCACTGGTAAAAGTGCAAAGACTGACTGGAAAAGAAAATGCCAATACAATTGGGGTGTGATACCAACGCTCAGAACACAATCTGAGGCAGCAAGGACACCAGTCAAGGAGGGAGCAACTTTTAGAATACATCTTTAAATGTAATCTTACCATAAATAATAGAGGAAATACCCCTACATCTGTAACAAGGGTAAGTAAAGAAGTGCTAGACATTCATTAAGTATACATACGGATAAATAAAGCATCAATCTGAAAACAAACTTAGCAAGCATTCAGACTAAAGGACCTGCTAAGCATTTTCTGGAGCTGGAAAGTGACTTGAAAGAATTAAATGAGACAATACTAGGTGAATGATGAATCGAGCTGCCCTTACAAACAAGCAAAAGTTGTAGGGATGCACCTTGGTTCAATGATCATCTGTTGGAGCTAAGATCTGAAACGCGCAGACTTTTTAATAGGGCTGAGCGTGACGGAGAATGCTGGCAGAGCTACACCGAGAAACTTACAAACTGCAACCTGGAAATTAGGAAAGCTAAAAGAAATAGTTTCAAGAAATTTTGTGAAGACATTCAAACTACACCTGTCGCAGCAATGACACTCAGCAAGCCAGACGGTAGCTTCAGGGAGAGACTTTCCGGTTAACAAGCCTAGTATCGCGAATGATGTGATGAAACATCACGGAAGGCCCACCCGAGAAGCTGCAGCAACGGCCAGACACTTATGTAGTAGCGGTCTTTTTAAAATGGGAAAAGAACAACTTCCAACCATTTAAAACTCCAGGAGTTCATGGAATAAGCCCGGCCCTGCTCCAACGAGGACAGGAAGAATTTTTACTAAATACCAGAAATATGGAGAACGGCCCGAGTTATCTTCATTCCGAAAGCGGGGAAAACACCCTAAATCCCTGCGACCCGTCTCACATCGTTTATTTGAAAAACAATCGAGAAAGCAGTAGATAAATATATCACAACAGAAGCTCTTGAACAGGTGCAACTACATCCTTATCAACATGCGTATCAAGCAGGTAGGTCTACAGAAATCGAACTCATACAATTAACACATGAGATTCAAGAAGCACTGAACAGTAAGGAAATTATAATACGTGCTTTTCTTGATATATATGGGACTTTTGACAACACTCCACATGAGGCAGTCAAAAGTTCACTGCACGACAGGGGAGTGAATGAAACGACATCCAAATAGATAGCACGACTTCTCTCCACACGAATGGGCGAGACAGATATAGGAAAGGACAGTGTCGCCCTCTGTACCTCCAAAGAATGCCCTCAGGGAGAGTAGCCTCTCCACTTATGTGGAGCTTAATTGTAGATCGCCTGGTCAGGGCAATGCAGATGACGTGATCGTGATCGCAAGAGGCAAGTTCAAGTATACCCTCTGTGACATAGTTCAAAGAGGGCTTGAATACACTAGAGAATGGTGCCGGATGATGGGACACCCCAGTAGACTTCACAAGGAAAACAAACTCAATTTGAAAACCATCAAAATGGATGAGAATGTTATTGGGTAGAAGTCAGAGGTTAAATATCTGTGACTGGCCCTAGATAACAAACTCCTCTGTAACAAACACGAAAAAGAAGTAATCATACTATATTTCTAACCCCCTCATCGTAATTAAAATATGGCGCTGGGAGTACACAAAAACACGAAATATTGAATAGTAACCACAATCTTTCAACATGTCTCTATGCCATTGGTGGATCATTAAAATAGTATAATACTTTCACCTATAGAAAAAATTGTTTTTTCCGCTGTTCCGGTTTTTTTTTTTAAAAAAAACGTACATTTTCAACAAAACAGAGAAATAAAGTTATTCAATCGGTTCATAAGGATTTTACGATACAAACAAAGCATATTAAAAGGTATTACAATAACAGCAAGATTAAATAGCTTCTTTGTTTAAAAGTTAAGATTTTAGTTAGAAATATATCTTTTTACTGCTGCGTTTAACTAGTTGCGTATGTGGTTTTTCCTGTCAGACAGTTAAAGAAAATAATATATACAAACAATTTCTATCCTGTAAAACCCTGGTTCTCTCTTTATTCGTGTTTCGACCACTTGGTTGTTTCGTTAGTGGAGCTTTATCGAAAAAAGAGCAACATTCGGAGGAAACAACTGTCTATATAAAATATAAATTCCGCGACATGTCGGCAGGATATTAAATCTGCCGAATTTTTGGATATCACATTGAAAAATATCACCAGTCAAATGACATCTATACATCCTATTTACTGGCGAGCTTAACTAATAGCCTATATTTATTCTCTTTTCCGGCAGCCAAAGACAAAAATATATACAAACAATTTAGTTTCGGCAAATACAACTCTGGTCCTCTCTATATAAAGTGAATTGTAAACAATATGACGACATTAAAGAATCAGATGTCATGTTACAAGAAGAACTAATCGAAATAAGCACCAACGAAGAATTTAACTTGAAGTTTAAAAATATGCATTTCGACTTTAGAGAGACATATCTGCAACTTATCCTGCATTATGGAGGACTGCAAGAAAATTTTTAATACCTTTTCCATCTTCATATCTCGTGGAAAGGATTTTTAGCGCAGCTACCAGTCTTTTTACAAAAAATGGAAATTACTGATCAATGATATTTAATATTAAACTTGGCGAATTTGAAGGTCTCAGTTCTTTATTACAAAACTTACCTGGCTCTACAAAAAAAGAAAATTATTCCATCTAGACATATTGCAAATCAAAGCGCTGACGTCGGTCCCGGTCTCGCTCTAACCTCAAAAATGGGATAAAAATTCGAAAAATCGATTTTAATTAACTTAGTGAAAGACAGTTTTTGTTGCTCGTCTTGTCAGTTATCCTAAAATATTTATCTCGATATGTTGCGGCTGAATCCAGTACACATGCACTACACTAAATAGAGTCAACTTTCTATCTAACCTTAAAAAAGCATCAAAAATTGCAAGAATCATTGTATTTCAATATAAGGTGTAACAATTATTTGAATGCTGCTTGTTGATTCCTTGAAAATATTTCTCACAATATGCATCAATCACGTCCATTAACTGAGTGAGACTTCACATTTTGCTAACCTAAAAAAGGGTTCATTATACTTGACAGGGGAGCAAAGTAGGTCTGGTAATTATACCATGGACCCAAATCTCCAAACCCAAGTAATCGGGTAAGCCGGGATCATGACTAGCTAAAGTCTCACCACAGCAGACAGGTGAGCCGACCGAAACTATTCAATAGAGCTTGAACTCAAGCTATCTATCTGCTTGTGTATGTTTTTGTTTGTGGTTTAGAGATACGCGATGCCATGTCTTCCTATATATTATTAACTTGTTCTTGAAAATCGTAATTAAGTTTTCAGTTTCATTGTAATTTTTGTGTTTAGCGCCCCAAAATTAACAAGAAATGCACTTTTCAGTGTTATCGATCGTAGGTAAAAGTTATTTTAATGAAGCATTTTTTCTTATTTGTCAAGATTCTTTGTTCAGAATAGTGTCTTAGTGAAGAAAAAATTAGTAATAATTTTTTTATTCTTAACTTATTTTTTTAAAGTGAAGTTTGGGTTCATTTGTTAGTTTTTTCACCTTCCTATTCGGTTGGTTTGTTTCGCAAATTTCAAAAATCTGTCAAACATATTTTGTTTATTCGTTTTTCTGTGGTAGGAGACAGAAATCAGGAACTCTGGCTTTTCGATCGCCGACTGCGAAGTCTCAGTGTACGTTTATTTTTTCTCTGGAGATTTTTTTTTCAATTTAGCAGATATCATGTATAAATGTATCTGCAGAGAAAAAAATTATTTGGAATTTAACGATAATATTTATTTGACAACAATTATTCCTAATTTTTGGTCGACCATCATGACCGGTAGACATAAGGATCACATGTCGTTTGTAAAAGATCGTGCTCGAATCCATAAAAACTATCTTAAAGAGCTGCTGCTCTTCTAAATTACATGTTGTTTTTATCTAGACTACTTACTGCTAAAGCCATTTTGGTAACTTAATATTGTTTATGAGTTGCTTTGCCTAGTTTTGTTTTTTAGCACTATTACCAGGGTAATAGTAAACGTATCTAAAAGGTATCCACCATTGTGTAATCTACAAATTTCTAAACTGAACGCTTATTTGAAGGAGCTTGACCAATTATCATTCTATGTAGCATATTGGAGCTAAAATATATGAAAAAGTATACTCGAGTTCCAACCTACTTCTTCAGGATGATTAGAGGTGAGTCTTAATTTTAATATTTTATTTTTGGCTTATTTGAAGCTTATCTGTAGAATCTTGACTCCACCTGCTAGTCTGTTCCAAGTTTAAAGAGCTCGGCGATTCTTCTTATCTTATCTTCTCTTGTTGTATCTTGGTAGAAGATAACTTATCTTAAACTGCCCTTAGCAACATATTGTCTTGCAGCAACTGACTCTAATTACCAACATATGTTTAATTTCTTCTTATCTTAGGTATATATTTAATAGAAATAACTTTCAGCATCTAAATAACTTATTTAATTTTAAAAGGTTAAATAGTCACAGATATTCAATTTTAAGAATTCTTATTTATTAAAAATGCCTAAAAAAAATTAAATTTTGAATTTATACAGGTTGTGTAAGAAGTTTTGCACAATTCGGGTGTTATTAATCTTCGAATATTTTATTATTTGTTTAGAGCCTTTGATGTTTAATGTTTGTAACGAAGTTACTATATTTTTGGGCATGATTATGTTCGCCGGGTTTTAATTTATTTATTACACATCCGGAAAATCTGATTCTTGCGGGAAAAGAATGCTTAAAGTTTCAATATTGCCGGTATATAATTAGATTTACTGCGCCATGCCAGGAAATACAATTTTTCGATGATATTCAGAGGGTCCGATCATAGTAATCGCGCGCCGCATACAGCAGAATTGTATGCGCGATCACCGCCCGCCGTCACACGTCAGCGTAATGAGAGCTCGAGCCGTCTATTTAAACTTGAGCAGATCATTATTTTGCGGAGAACTGCACGTTCTCCACCTGGGTCAACAGTCTAAACGGATTGGACTGGGTCGCCTGCCGGACAGCGCCTTCCTGGCCTAGCAATATAGGTGAGGCTAGGCTTGTGTGTATATGGTGTTTCACACATCTTCCTTACGTCCTACCCCGCTAATGGCCAGCATTGCCGAGGACCGTCATAAGTACGGGCGGTGTCGGTTTCTTTCCTAATTTCCTACCGGTATTGGTTGACATTGCAGCCGGCAGCCAGCACTAATACGCACAGTTGACCCCTGGCTTGCCGTTTCTCCACTGTAACAAGCTGCCCGGTGCATAAATGGGCCCTCGACCACATGAATTCCGACGGTGGCGCCCGAGAACCGAACACCGAGTGGATGTTTTGACCATTGGGCAGTCAAACCGTCAAACAGTTCAGAGAGCAGGGATATCCGGATTATAAGTAGATCCGTCAAACCGATACCCCTGCGCTGAGCATTTGACCGATTACTGTCTGCACGAGAAATATCCACTGACCGATGTTCCACTGCCGTAAACAAAGTAGATCCGAAGAGCACGACATGCTTTCTCCCCTCTAAGAAAAACGCGTCACATGTTAATAAATTTTTTATTGTTCTGTCTAATTTTATTTTGAGCACACACTCTTTCTTCCTAATCCAACATTTTCTTAATTTAGATTAGGATCCTCTGAGCATTACTATCAATATTTTGTAGGGGCCACAAATTTAGAAACAATGTCCTCCACACGATTGTAAACCTTATTGGGTTAGAGATAAAGTTGGAACAACAGTAAATATAAAATTTTAAGTTAAAGCAACAAATTAGATGTCCAAGGGTAGTAAAATATTCTAAATTCAATCGTACACGTTATATCAGAAATTGCATTCTAACAAATAAAACATAAAAAGAGAACCTATATTTTTTGTAATTTAAATGAAGCAACACTAAATTAGTAAATGGAGAAAAACAAGCACATAAAAATTTTAGACATTTGTGGTAGAATTCCTAATGTCAGACAATATAACAAAACTACCCCTTTTAAGTATCTTAACTTCTGCAAAGCTCTGAGAATTAGGGGATAAAACGAACATTAGGTCCCTACAAAAAACTTTTCAGATCAAAGTAGCAGCCCTGTTATAAGGCTGAATGATCCTATACAATATAATACAATGCAAAATAATACAATAGGTGTGTAAATCAAAAATGTTTTGTAAAAGTAATTTTAAAGCAATAAAAATCGAACTGTATTTTTATAGAATTAAATATTTATAAAGAAAATGCATATAAATTGTTTTTATCCTGAAAAAACTAAATGTGTCTGAGTTTAATCCAACTGAATAAATAGCAAGAATTAAGGCAAAGTTTTGTAGTCACTGACCTATTGTTAAATTGAGAATATAAAACTAGACCAGCATATTTATCCTAAGAAAATTGTTTTGTGAAACTAGCTAAAAAGTTTACAGCTTTGACGTGACAAGAAATTCTAACAAAAAAGAAAGGAAAATATCAAAAATTTCTAATCGAAATTGAATTATATTATTAATTAATTCGGAAAATAATATTTAGCGATAAATATAAAGTGCCTTTTAAATAAATATTAAACTTCTGGATAAAACTAATACAATAAAATTTACCATAATCTCAAATTGTATTTTACTTGAAGTTTACTAAGTTTTTAAAAAGTAAGCTGTTTGTGTTAGGTTTTGTTTCTAATGACAAGTAAAACAATTCGTTTCGGTTTTGAGTTTCTTAATCTACTGAACTAAATGGAAACACAGTGAAATTCGAAAGTTGTCTAAATTAAATTAAGATAGATTTTAACAATATTTATAAAATAAAATCTAAAGTGTTTTTATAAACCGATATAAAGTTAGTAAATAAAATAAAAATAAAATACTAATACTGAAAAAAAAATGGGCTAAAATAATATTGAAATATAATTTATTGTGTAATTCCTGCGGTCGATTCTTTGTGAAATATTTTGTAAATAGTATGAGCACAGTGAAAATGACCACCACCATTAAATAAGATACGAGACAAAGAAACATTGATTTTAGTTTCCGCACCAGGTACGAAGGACAAGTTTCAACAATGGTGGTATGATATAGGCAAGTCCTCAACTAGACTAGCAAAAGATCTACTTAAAAATAGCAGGAGATTCATAAGAATAACGACTACTGATGAAATACTGCCAATTAAACAAACATTTAAACTTAATCAGCAGATTAAAAGGTGCTGGTTCAAACAAGAGGAAGGGCCAAATTCTACATACGAAGATGAGCTGATAAGTTTCTGACCTGATAAAGAAAAAACGGTTATACCATGTTTATAACGTGATTCGTTGATCTCCTTAAAATAGTCACTCGCAGCATCAATCAAAACTGATTCGTTGTTAACAAGTCGTTGTCCACAAAGCCTTTTTTTGGGGTTAGGAAACAGGTGCCATCGTAATGTTAAAGAAAACCTCTGTGCTGGGTTAAAGGGCTTCTTTCCTTCCTTAAATTAGATTTAATTATTTTTTTCTGGATTTCATGCATTGGCCCTGCTCTGGTCATTTTTATTACCGTGACAAAGCGAGCCCTCGAAGCGGTTCATAAAGAGGTAGGGCCCTGTACTTCATAACCAATATACACTACAAAGAGTTAACTTTACTGAGTGTGTAAATCACAAGCTAAGTCTAAGCAGTAAAGTAGTATACATCGTCTCCCGCTGAGCAATTGACCACTAAAACAATGACGTCGCAAGGAAAAAGAATGGTGGGTATAGTGCAAGCAAATATTGAGTATGTTAAGTTATTTCTTCGCTAAATTGTGTCCACTTTCCGATAATTAGTCAATTGTTCAATTAAACTTATCCCCGGAGCTGGTGTAGTTAACGCATATATTGAGAGAGAAAAAGAAGATTAAAATTTCCACCGATAAAAAAAAGTTTGAGCTTCAACTGTTTTGTGTTTTTTCATAATTGACATTATAATTTACTTATATTTAGTAAAAGGTATTAAACCAAGTTTTTTCATATTTCTAAAACAAATTCGTTGAAAAATTAGAGAGGAAACATTTAGAAAGGCTTAGATTTTGCAAATAAAGTGACTAAATAAAAAATCCGATACAAAGTATTTTTTTGTATTTTAAAAAACTTTTCTAGTGAGACTCCACTTGGTGGTGTGACCTAATCCCTACATTTTGCACAAAAATAGATACCCTACCTAATTTAACCTCAGGCCTATTTTTGGAGAATGGAAAGTATTTGCGTGCAAAATTCCATTTCAAAAGATCAAAAACTGATGAAGTTATGAAGCTATGACATACAGATTAAAGTACTATTAGGTGCGAAACCAAGGGGAAGCGATCCCCCCCCCCACCAAGAGCTTAGATTTCAGGAAAATACACCCGATTGTGCCTCTTACACTGGGAATGTGTATGCTGTTGCCTTCCACCCCCCCCCCCCCATCGATAACTTGTTTTTTCTTGCGATCGCCCCTTCAGAGCTTTATGTATAGGAAAATAGACCCGATTCTGGCTCTTATAGTAGGAAAGTGTATTCTGCTGACTTCCAGCCCCCCGTCGATAACTTGTTTTTTCTTGCGATAGCCCCCCCCCCTCAAGACCTTTAAGTTTAGGATAATAGACCCGATTCTGGCTCTTATACTAGTAATGTGTATATGCTGCTGGCTTCCGCACTCAATAGCTTCCGAATTCAGAAAAATAGACTCGACCCTGATTTTTACACTAGAAATGGGAATGTCACTGGCATATCTCCCCTCCGTCGACAACTTGCTTTCGCTTGCCATACTGTACTTTTATGATATCACCGTCAACCCCTCTCCCCAAAAAGAGAGCTTGGATCCGCCCCTGTGTACTATAAAGGTTTTTAGATGGCGACGAGCAAAGAAATCTTTCGATATTGTGTATTCCAACTCTAGAAACTTACATATACATACTCTAAGAAGGGAACTTATTTTGAAGAAAAATTAATGTTTTTTTTTTTTTTGCAAGACATTTAGAAGATATAAACAATTGAAAAAACGAATAAAACTAAGAGTACCCAACAAAAAAAAAATTTTTAAATACCTATTTTATGTACAGTTTTCAGATTTATCATCAAAATTGTAAAAAAACATATCGCAACATCATATTCCATATTTAGAACGAATCAAAGATACTTTGGAGTAAAAATGGGCATTATTTTTTTAAAAAATTTCTGATACCAATTTATTACAACAAACAATTACTATGTAGTTAATTTATAACTATTTCAACAAGATGAAGCAGACTTAAATTAAGCACGGAACTACTTCCAGTTGGCTTACGAAATTGCTAGCATCACTTTATTTTTACTGGGTTGTTTAATTACATGTACTGAAGGAACAAATTATTTGTAAGGTTAAAAATATAAAACAACGCGTTTAAAGTGAATTGAAGAGATTTAGGTTTTGTCACAGATTAGTTCAACTCAGTTAGAGTGATCTGTGGTTTTGTCTAAAACCAAATAAGTGCTACTTTAAACATAGTCTGTGGAAAAAGCAAGTAGATTTTCCAGTTTAATTATTATATTTAAGGCTTATTTATTTAACAAGATTGATTTAATATAATTTAGCATTTATAACTTTTATTTTTTTGTTCTTAAAATTTAGCTAATAATGATAATAAGACATATGGTAATTTAGAATATTTTTTCAAACAAGGAATAATTCATATTGAAAGCCTCTTTCTGTGTCGTTAGAAAAATATGACTCGCATAAAAGAAAATATCCTGTGTATATGGGACCAAACGTACTTTATCATTGAACTTAAGGGATAAGGGATCTTCATTTATTCTTAAATCAGGGATTTGCCTAAAGATTATTTTGACTCCGTCGAAAATGATCTTTTTTAGTTAATGTGGGTGCTGCTTTTGGGCAAGTTTTTGTGGAGAAAGGGGGAGAGAAGCTAAATTATTGGCGGGTTAGCCAGTTGCATGTGTGGATAAAGTGGTCGCGTGGACGGACTGATGTTTTTTGTTATTCTAATATGAAATGGGTTATTAATTAATGATGCTTTTTCCAAGTGCTTGTTTAGAGATTTTCGTAAAAGGGATGGGAAATTATCACAATTTAATAATAGTATTTCTGATAAACCATGGGGCATTTACAATTAATTTTAGTGTTTTATTTTGAAAACTTTCTATCCTTTGTAGTCTCGATTTACTGATGGTGATCCATGTGCGGAAACCATATGTAATTACAGACTGGACAAATTCCTTAATCAGGAACAATTTTATTCTTCTACAGGGTGTCAGGGAAAATGTGAGAAAGAAAAGGAACACTACAAGTTCATATAAACTTTTTTCGTATAAGCCTCCCCTTCGGAAATATAGACTTCCAAAAAGCTGCAATGGAATCAAGTTTTTAACACATAATCATGGAACCACCAGGTATTTTTCAATTTTTTTAATATAACGTATATCAGATAAGGCCCTTCAAATTGTTATACAAGAAAGTGTCGTGAATTACTCAGAGCTGCAGGGACGAACTAGCTGTGACAATCATTACCCCATTTTTTTTAACGTCCTTTATGATAAAAAATTTGGCAACGTTTTTTACGTATCTATTGGATTGGATAAAAATTATGTACTCTTAATTCATCTCGCTAATCCTTACCGTTTTTGAAAAAACGTCATTTTTTTATATCGCGTATTTGGCATATTTCGATAAAAGATGCATCTTTATTCCTATCAAATATTCAAGCCTCAATCTTGTGATAAAAAATATTCGATCCAAAATTAGAGGTTACCTTTTTAGTTAAAAATGCCTGATTTTGTGAATTGCAGTTCAAGCTAGGTTCTCAAAAAATTCATTTATTAGCACTATTCTCTTCATGGATGAATCAAGGTTTACCAAAAATGATCATAAATTTACACAACTCATGTGTATGGGTTGCCAAAAATCCTCATACAACTATTGTTTCGCATCTTCAACATCAGTTCCAATCAATTAATGTTTGAACAGGAATCATTACCAATCTTTTGATTGGACCATTCGTATTGCCGGCACGACTGAATGAAGCACTTTATTTGGAGTTCTTCCAGAACGAGTTTTTACGATTTAGTAGAGCACTTACCACCTGAAACCCGCCGAAACATGTATTACATGCACTATGGGGCACCACCTCATTTCAGTGTTGCTATGCCGGAGCACCTAAATAACATCTGTCCAAACCATTGGATAGGTGGAGGAGGACCTATTGCTTGGCCTCCTCGATATCCCAACCTAACTCCGTTGGATTTTTATCTGTAAGGACACTTCAAAATCTTGGCGTATTCCACTCCGGTCGATAGTAACGAGGAAATTCTAAGGAGAATCCCGTTTCATCGTGATCAAATAAGGAATAATGCTGAGTTAATGTAGCGGGTACAGCAGTCCTCAACTCGTGCCCGTGAGTGTGTCATACTTCACGGAGCCCATGTTGAACCCTCTTACGAAGTTTTTGATTAAGCATATATGAATGAAGAGTACTTAATTTTTAGTTAATAGTTAAAGGTATGTAAAAAATATTGTCCAAAGTTCTTATCATACAGGGTGTAAAGAAATGGGGTTATGAGTGTCACAGCTAGTCTGTCCCTGCAGCTGTGAGTAATTCACAACACTTTCTTGGATAGTAATTTGAAGGATCTTACTTGGTATATATCAGATTAAAAAACTGGAAATATACGTGGTGGTTCAAATTTTGTGTAAAAAACTTGATTTCATTACAGCTCTTTGGGAGCCCATATCTCCGAAGAGGAGGTCTATACGAAAAAAGTTTATATGAACTTGTAGTAATCCGTTTACGTGTTTTTTTTTTCATATTCGGGAGATATCCCACATTTTTCTGGACACCCTGTAGATATCTTGCCTTTATTCTTCATTTAATAGATTTGTTAGAGGTAGATATCCAAATGACGCGCTCGACCACTTTTACCAGACTGGAAAGTAAACTAGCTGATGCACATAAATCTAGAAAGTTAGAATTTTGAAACACGGCGTGAATTATTTTAACTATAACTGAGTTCTGTTCGGAGCATTTTTAAGCACTGCATTAAGTTAATCACGGAAACCAGGCACTTCCCTAACGCTCAGCACGAAAGTAACGTGTTTTATCTCTGTAGGATGTATTAAAAAGATATGTCTTTATGAAGTATTGTGATGGTTGAAGAAGTTTAAATGATTTTGTTTATATTATCTTTCTTCGAACATTCGACACTGGAAATAGGCCCGAATACATCAACTTTGCTCTCTGGCTCTATTAGAATTATATTATTATTGTTTTAAACATAACCAGTCATTATTTAAACCCTTTTGTTAACTTGAAGTCACCTTATTCAGAATTTCGTATTTGTAAATATTTGAGCTTGTTTCCCCAGTTCCGGTTGTACAGGAGAAGCAACTGTTTTCTGATATCAGCTGCATAGTTGATCAGCCTTTTGATGTTGGGATCACCAGTCCTGTAAGACCTGCTCTTGAGTCTATTTTTTGCTCGTATTCTGTTTTGGCAGATTTCGCCATACCTAGAGAATCTGAGATGCTTTGGGACAGATGATTTGGCGATAGCTTCATTAATTTCGTAGGTGACATATAGTCTTGAGTGACTAAATATCGTGAATTTCTTTTTGGTATGTTTTTTCTTCAGAAGGATTTTGAAGTTTAACCAATTTATGAAAGTCCTAATAGTGAAACTCTTGCTTTAGCCTTGAAATTACTATATTCAATGGTTACTGGCAGTTGGTCTGATGTTAGTTATTGTAGAATCAATGACCTGAAAAATATAATTAGTATTCTTTATCAGGAAAATATCCAGAATACCCAAACACACTGACAGTCACCAGATGGGTGGCTAGATTTGGTGCTAAAATTTCAAACATATTTTTACGAAAACCTTTTTTAAGAACATGGTCCTTATTATTGGTTATCTTAACACCCCAATGCCAATGCTAGGCGGACCTCTTACAAGAATTTTATCAGTAATATTGAAGAAGTTGTTTAGATCTTGAAGCGTAAAAGTCGAAGCAGACAAGAGTCTACTAATCCATGGATAAAATGTCTGTGCTTTAATATGATTTCTATAAAAGTATCTCAATCTGGTCACTGTAATTTGGAAATGAATAAAATTCTATATGTTTCTTGACTAATATCATCGTTTCCACAGTCGGCCTAATAGCTCTCTGCCAATGCGGCACAGTTGGATCACGCGAACAGCTCTCCCTTGAGCTAGATTTCCTGGATCAAGAGAGCACTCTTCCATGATCTTTTTCTAAACTTGACAGTATCTAATCGCTTGTTTTTAATGGAGTTAATATTTACCCAAACAGTCCTTAAATAGGAGAGATTCACTTTAGATGCACTAATCTCAAATTCTTGTTAAAAACTAATAAGATATTTCAACCTTTTAGTTTCAGCAATTGGAATAGTTTTAACTTTAGTCATAGTAGCTTTAGAAAACAATGGTACAGGATGAACTGTTAAAATGTAGCCATCCATTATTGTGAGCATTAATAGGAGGTATTATTGCAAAACTTTTTTCATTCCTGTTATCTCATTTTTTGAAATGATTTGTATATTATGAAGTTGAAAAAATTGCCTTCTAATTGAAAAATTATATATGACGAAATATTTTGAGCAACTGCTTGAATATAAAGATATTCAATTTTTGGCCGGAAAGTGAGCTAAAAATTTGGAAAATTCATAAATTAGAGCTAGGCAACTAATAGTGACAGCGACTTTATGCTTTCGATGCTGAACGCACACTTAAAGAGATTAGAATTAGTTCTTTATGGGGCCAAAATATATAAGAAAAATAATTTCTTATTGTAGTATTTTCGGGTATTAAAAAAATCAGTAAGTTATAGGAACTAAAGATAATGAAGTGTAATTACACTTCGGGCCTTTGGCGAATCTCCCGGGAAACAAATAGCATTTACTACTAAATAAAAATAGTATCAAGTTTTGGTAGTTAAAAAATAAGCATAAGTGTTTAAATAATACATTTGCATGAATTATTTTTAAAGAAATGGCTTAGAGATATGGAAATGTCCGGGAAATTATCATAATTGGTACGGCAATACTTTACTTAAAATTATTTTTCTTAATCCGTTGTACAAAAATTGTATTTAACTATTCTCCACCCCATGACCTATGATTTTATTGCTGCATCTCTAGAACCGAAAATGGATTTTTTGTAGTGTAATATTAAATGTTAAATCGATTCATAACTCCATAATTTCTAGAAATAGCAAGTATCCTAGATTAAAAATTTAAATTTAGTTCTAGATGTTTTCTCATTACTTGACAAAATTGCAACCGTGTTTCAAAATCATCTTTACGCAATTTATAACAACTCCATGGTTATGAGGGTGATATTTAAATTTTTTGGTTGTTCGATTTGATGTTGACTGCAACGTGTTATATAATGAGACAAATTATAACTGCAGACTGGAAAATGTAATAAAATTTCTATCTTCTTGTCCCCATTGGTACATAATTTTTCTATTAATAACTTTGATAATCAACCCAACCTTGATTACCTAATATTTCTATTGAAGGAGTTGGTTAAAATATTTCGACTTTCAGTAAAAAAGTTAGTTATTTAAGCTTAGCGTAAGTCATAAATCATTTCAAGGTAATGAGATAAGTGTTATGAGAAAAAGTGTTTTTCAACTATAACTCCGATTAACTCTCAAAATAGCAGATGGTTACATTTTGACACTTCATTCTAATTCAGAATTAGCACATTAAAACATCACAAATGCTCATACAGGTAAGCAAAGAACACGCTAAACAAAAATTAAAAGTTTGTTATAAATATTTTTTTAATTAATTTTTTTCAGGTTCCGACCAATGAATAGTATTAAACATACTGTACCTCTGGTCTTAAGTATTTTTAAGATAACATTTTTACCTCCGAATTCACTATCTTTTTCTAGTCTTAAAATTGTTATAAACTGACAGGGGACTGTTTATACTGACAAGGACAAGAATAAGTCAAGCAAGTTTTAAACCCTAAAAATATAAGCATAAAATAATATTTTCTTTTATTACTGAGCCGACAAAAATTTTATTTATTTTCGGGATACAACTTTATCTCTTACATATTTCCAGGCTTTATCGTTTTATCCTTAATATCCCTTTATATGCGTTTATTTGTTGACGTATATAAATTATGACAATATCATAAACAAAACAAAACTATCTATCTGTCTTTAATAGCAACAAGAAAGTCTGTCTATAATAGCAACTAGATCGGATTTAAGTATTAAACTTTCTTAGTAAATCGGCTGTTAAAGTTTTTTTAATGGCGCTATTAATGAAAATTGCAACCCCTTTCTTTAAATTCCGTTTTATCAAAAACTATGAAGTTTAAATCAATCAGACGTCGAGTAAATAAATTTTAGGATTACACGTAGGACCGAAAAATATATTCGATTGGAAGTTATTTCATTTAAAACTTCCTGATATCATACTTTTTGAGGTATCATAAAACATTTGCACGATATAACTTAATTGCTTTCAAGGATTTTTCTTGGGTCAAATGATTTTTTTCACACTAAAGTGGACAAAAAAAATCTATTCATGTATATTTTAAAAAATGTGTTAAAATCAATACAGAATTGACATTATACCAAAGTGACAATAATGTTCATAAATATGATGGCAGGTTATAATAAAGTAGTGGAAATATTATTTAGCAAGTTTCCCTAATAAGTTAACATCTAATATATTTTTTAAATCGCTGAAAAATTTGTATATGATACCAATACGTGATTTACTTTATTACTACAGAGCTTTACGAAAAAAATTACTCTATTTTCAGTTACCAACAAATAGAGAATGTATAGATAAACAATAACCACCGAGCATTTTAGTTTATAAAGATAAAGTATAAATTCAATTATATTTATGTTACATAAATAATGATACCTATATAAACAACTGGGATCAATTTAAAATATTTTTTTGTATATTATTTAGATAACAAGCCATTAAATTCAGAAAAGCTAACACGAGTCTTTACACGACTCACTTAGAACGTTTATTGTTTATTTGACGTTTATTAGGTTGCTTTTGTCTTTTTAACTGAAAAACAAAAACACTTCACATTTACATAAAAAATTGTGATATTCATTACAATTATATATATAGAATTAATCTTGAGCGTATTCCAATGGAAATTCATGCATTATTTTTATTCAAAACATGATATGAAATAATATGCATTAAGCCTTTACATAAAATGTGCAACCAAGACAAATCAGATTTGTTAATTAATCACTTCGATACATTAAATTTTTTGTCTTTGTTATAAAGCTTCGTTTCATTTATATTTAAATTTATTTCAAATATATCAAAGAAATTATAGTCAAAGTACTAAATAAACTTAGAAGTGACATATGATATTAGTGACATACCTGAGTGGTTCTGGTTTATAGACTTCTTATCAGTTGTTATAAATTTTAGAACATTCTTCGTCATGTTATCTAAGCCGAAACTCCATGCGAAAAATTCCTCCAAAGGTATAGACATCCGGTTTGAAAGCCTTAAAGTATATAAAAGAAAACACTCTCAGTCAAAATTTCCGATCCCTAGCTCGCTCCTATTTAAATTTTTAATCGATTCTGAGGTTAAGAAATTTAAATTCGGCTAACTCAAAAAGGTTTAATACACACATACACAGGTGTGTATGGCATTTTTTCTTGCACTTTTAAGCCTTGAAGTTAGCATTGAGAGTTTTAGACGGGAATATCGTCTAAAATTGAAAAAGCATTTTCGTTTATTTTATGGCATGTTCTTCTTATAACATAACCTCAAGATATTAAAAAGTGGACTCAATATACATTGAAATATCTCAGAATGATGTCAATTATGAGAACAAGCTCAATAATTAATTTCTAAAAGCGATATTGACCAAACGTGGTCCAAAACAATGCTTTGTTTTATGAGTGTCACTTAACTATTTAATATAAAGGATCTAACTATAATCTAAAATACTTGTTCTCACTTCGTTTTGAAAAAAATAGTTCACAATTATCCGCATTCTAAAAAATTTATATATATATATATATATATATATATATATATATATATATATATATATATATATATATATATATATATATATATTGTATTCTATTGCTGTTTTTTTTTTATTTCTGAGTATTTACGCAATTTTTATCTAATTGATTTTCATTGATTTAAAACACGTATAAGATATCATCCGGTTACCGGTCGGTAGTAAATTGTGAATATTGAGGAAAACCATTAGAGACTTTACATTTTCGAGTCCGGATTTCTCTCTAATTATGTTTTGAGGTTCTCGACCCAGTAACGGGCTACTTCGATTGCTGTATCGCTGACCAATCATAGATCGTCGAGGGTGCAGGTTGAAGGACATCTAGGGCATGACAGAAGACGTTCCATATGTTGTTGTTCTCCACAATCGCATAGATCTCCATTTATCGTTTGTAGAATCCATTTAATATTGTCCTTCTTTACTGGGGCTATGCCTGTTCTATTATGGTTTAAAGTTCTTCAGGTCTTCCATTTGAAACTACCACCAAAGGGTCTCTCTTCTGGGGGTGGTAGGTACTTTTCTGGCGGGTCGACTCTCACATATCGCATGAAGCTTTGTCGAAATTTTAGCCTTGAGTGGTTGGGTTCCTTGTTGTACAATGAGTGGCGTTCATCAAAGGTTTGTTTTAACTTTTCTCTATATTCAGTAGCTGTTCTGAGTTCTTTGGGTGGTGAGAAATCTGCCGCCGTTTATAGAAAGTTAAGTGGGTTCCAGTTATTATCCTGCATGTATCATTCAGGGCTACTTCAACTTGTTTTGTGCAGGCTGGTCGGTTCCAGACTGGATAGGCATATTCTTCTGATGAAAAAGACATTGACACTGCGGTTAATCTCAAAGTACAGGACACCCGCCCCAACTACTTCCAGCCAGTTTCCTTAATAAGGTGTTCTTAGTAGCGACTTTTTGTCTTATATTATGATTGTGATGTTTATATGTTAGAGACCTGTTTAAAGTTACTCCGAGGTATTTAGGTTTGTCAGTGTATTTCAAAACCTTTCCCTCCCATGTGACTTCCCTCCGCGCCTTGCGCGTGTTCAGATGAAAAACGTTTACTTGCGTTTTTGAGGAATTCGGCTTTAGGTAGTTTTCCTTATAGTATTTGAAAATACTGGATAGGGCAGCCTCGAGCTTATCATCGATATTGTGGAAGTCCCGTAATTGCACCACAATAGCGCGTTTTGTTATTGGCTGGTCATTTGTGAATATATTGAAAAGGACCTGGGCAAGTACGCTTTCTTGAGGCAGAAGGTTTTTTTACCTTTTCTTCATCTATTTTTCTTCCCATTCAGCATAACATACAATCCCCTGTTCTACAGCAAAAACTCTACGACCTTCATTAAGTTAGGGTCGTTCAGAGTGTCATATAATTTACCTAGCAGCTTTTTGTGGTTTACGGTATCGTAGGCAGCTGTTAGATCAACTAGTGAGATGCGAGTTATCTGTTTATCTTTGAAACCATCCTCTATAAACTCTGTTAGGCTCAATATTTTTCCCGTGCAGGATTTTCCAGGCTGGATCCCGACTGCTTGGCAATCAATTTAGGGTCCACTGTTTTCTGGATACGACGTAAGATCATCCTTTCATATAGTTTAAATAAGTGGCACAGCAGGGAGATTGATGGGTAGTTGTTTGGTGTTTCAGGATCTTTGTCTGGTTTAAGTAAAAATACGCAGTTATTTAATAGCTTTAGTAGCCACTTTTTGGTTCTAGAGCCGAAATGTTTAATCTGTTCGGTAAATAGGTCTTCAACGCCCGGCGATTTGCCATTCATTCATGAAGGCATGAACTTCATTTAATTCATTGATGTCAAATGGTGCTGCGAAAAATTTAGATTTGCTTTGAAGATATTTTATTAGTTTTTGTGTTTTGGGTTTTCCCTTTGTTTTACCATTCAATAGCAGTTGACGAGTCTGCGGTTACGTTATTGACACCCTGTCGTTACGTAGGGTCTCCGCTTAGTTTCTTCATTATATTTCAGGCTATTTTGCTGCTGCGGGTCATGTCCATTCTCTCCAATGTCTCTTCCCATTTTTTCTTTCTTGCTTCACCTAATGCCTAAAGAAGTGTTATCCTGCACTCGAAACCCTTTTGCTAAAAGGATCGTTTTCGTAAAAGCCTTTGTATTGTTTCATAATTGCTGCTCTTTCCTAAGTAACTCCAAGGATGTATTATCTGCATCCTCTGGGTATGTATCTCCTGGAATATATCGTAGTTCTTCGGGGTTGGGTCAATTGTATTGCTTTGATATCCAGGTTATTAGAGAATTGAGTTCATCTGGCCTTCCTGAAATTTAACCTTCTTCTAAATTAGATATTAGAGGTTTTAAGTATGCTATGTACATTTACTCCCACCGGCCGATGTTATGATTTTGGGAGTGGATCGTGTACTGCTTTGATACAGTTTGAGTTAAGGTTGTTGGATACGAAGCATAGGTGTGGGTCATAGCCTTTTTTCCAGATCTTACTATTAAGCGAGGGCTGTGGTTTTGGATCATGCACCATTACAAGGTTATATACACCCACTGTTTCACCAATTCACAGTTCGAATCTGCATTGTTATATCCCCATCAGATATAGTGGCTGTTAAAATCACGCAGAATAAATTTGGTTTTTTGGAACCAAAATTTATTTGGCGGTACAAAATCGAAAGCTACCCCTGGTGATTTATATATGGACGTGACCGTGTATTCTCCTATTTCTGCCGTTAGTATTTCCATGCCATTTTTAGTGCCGACTGAGGTTTCGATTATGTTTGTTCTAGCATATATTGCACTTCCGTGTTTTAGATGTGGAAGTTCTACTAGAAGCTGCATTCCTGGGATCTGGGATCTATGTGCTGATTTGTCCCTACGTGTTTCCTGGATGGAAATTACATCGCAATTAGATATTCTACATAGATTAACAAGTATTTCTTTTGTGTTTTTGCTGATACCCTCTATATTGATGGTGATCATTGTCATAGATGATTCTGACGAGAACCTTTCTCTTCATTTGGCAGCGCTTGTGCTCTCTTGTTGAGTCCGCTGGTGCAAGGATTAACCCTCTCATGTTTTCAGAGGACGACAGCAATATTTTCTAAAATTCGGTGTCGTTCTTGTTAAATTACCGCTTACGTGGAGGCTCCTTCCATGTCCCCCACCACTGGAGAAAAAACAGTTATTTATTGTTATTTTTATTCATTTTTAACGCAAGCCTGAATATTTATTTTTTTAATGCGCAATAAATCCTATGAAGAAGTATTGGTCTAGTACTTAATTTTTGGGCACGTTTCAATATGCTATTCGTTAGTTGCTATTTACACCATGAGTACAAATGAGACAATACAACATGTCCATTTAGATCACGCTCACGGTATGAATATGAAGTACTAAATTTGTACTTCTTCGTAGCTTTCATGGACCTTTAGAAAACATTAAATATTCCGAGGATTAGTTAAAAATGAATAAGAATTCATAACAAATTGGTCAATATCGCTTTTAGAAATTAATTATTGAGCTTGTTCACATATTTCATATCAATATGAGATGTTTCAATGTACGCTTTTCCACTTTTTAATGTTTTGAGGTTAGGTTATAAAAAAAATCTCACAAATGGCAAAAATAGTATTATTTTTAACTTATTTCTGTTTAGACTATGTTCTCACCTGAAACTCGCAATTCTGACTCCGGTAGAAAAGAGCAGGAAAAAATACAAAAAAAGATAGATTTTCGAGTTAACCGAATTTGAATTGCCTAACCTCAAAACCAATTGAAAATTTACATTCTAGAGCGAAGTAATGGCTAAAAAAATCAGAAAGGATTCATGCTCATTTTGCGTGCCAAAATACACCCTCATGAATATTTTCAAAACTTTCCTAAAAAAAATAAAACGATAAGAAAACGTTTTTGAGGTTAGAAATCCGTAGAAGTGAGCTAGAGATCTGAAACTTTGCCTGAGAGATTTTTTTTTTATATACTTTGGGCTGTTCAAACTGGATGTCCATACTTTTGAGGGCATTTTTCACATGTAGTTTCGGCTATAGCCTTTAGGAAAAATTAACTTTTTGTGTATTTATTTACACACATAATTATGAACGAGTTAATAAAAATTCCAGCGATTTTGAGCTAATACGTCCCTCGACAATGATTTGCTAATCTAAGGAAATTTCAAACCCCCTATTTATATGATCGATGTCATTTTGACAACTTTTGTCTGTTAAATCGACGAGTTTTCTCTGTATTTTGAGTATACCACTAAATAAATGAATCGGAAGAAGACTGGCTATGTCGATAAGTAAAAGTTATTACAAAATATATGTAATCGACGTTTGTAAAGAAAAATTTAATTTAAGACTATTAAGATACAGTATATTTCCGTATCTCGATTTTTAGTATATAACAAAAATCCTGTTAGTAAGAAAAACTTTGTCCCCAATATATTTACTTTTTAGTAGCCGCATCTATTGATATGTATAATTTTTTTTAAATAGCGTGATCCGGTAACAAAAACATGAATCGCTCGACATTTGTAAACTGAGTCAACAGGCCCTATTAATGAAAATCGGTGTTCGGCAGATTTCATTACCTCTTGAAAATACAATGCAACGTGACGTAAATATTAGCGAAGCCGAAAGCTGAGAGTCGGTTCAAATTACACGTAATGCGGCATTATACTCCTTCAACTGCGATTTGAACTCAAAGTCTTTGTAAAGTCAAACTAGGCGACCAGTGACGTTAATAATATTTCTTGAGAGTAATTCTTTCTTTTTTTAGTAATTCATTGAGTGTTTTAGTTCCAAAGAATTCAAGTTTGTTTTATGGCTTAAATTATTAATAATCCTAAAATCTGCCGGTTACATAAATGATTCTAACACTAAGGTAATTAAACTCTAAGTGGGTGAAAATCTTTAGAAATGACGTAATGTGAAGAGTTAGAAACGTTTTCAATTTTAACTCTGCCATACATGAAACATAACACTGCCTAAACTCTGGTTTTAATTTATTTTCGCCCCCTCTCAAATTTCATATCGCTACAAAACGCTACCGACGATGAATAAAACCATTTGAATTTTATACGGAGTAAATTACTTTAAAATTACAAATATTATTTTTAGTTTACGGAACGATCTAAAGAGCTGATCGCAAAAATGGAATTTAAGTTATTATGATATAAAATGATTTTGATTATAAACTCGGATTTCTAAGACCATTCGTGTTATATTTATTTGATTTGCCTTTGCATTTTAGCTTAATAACATTTAAAATTTACATTTTTATCCAAAATCTGGCGCGGATAAATTTGACTACATTTTTTAGCTGCTTGTTGTCAGCCCTATTCTCAATCCGACATTTCATTTACACCAAGATCATATAATTATAAGACAGGTTAATACTTAGACCAAATTCTTTCTCTTTCCTCTATCATTTATAACGCAAATCTCAAGAAGGAGTGAAATCTTTCACAGCTTTGATCAAGTTGGAAATCATGGTTCTTGGGTTTAGACAGTGTCACATTGGAATTATTATCTGACGTTTCGCTTACGATTTCACGAGGCATTTTCTAACCTGAAGATAGCTCATACAATCGTAGGTAAAAAGTCGGATAATAATTCCACTTTGACACGGTCTAAACCCAAAAACGATAATTTTCAATCTCAAGAAGATATCGTGGTTCCAAAACTAAAAAGGCAATCCAAAAACATTAACGTCATTTTTACAGCTCTCCCCCTCCCCAAATTTATAACATTCGATCCACTTTAGTTGCATTCTTTTGAATCTCGCTTATCAGTTGAGTGAGACTGGTCGAAGTATTTAGGGAGCGGCACATCTGCTATGAGAAAGTTTTCACACTTTCGCCACGGAACAGATTGGATTAAAGATGAGCAACCAGTGGCATTTTCTAAATATGACGTATCAAATGAAAACTTATTGCTTATAAAATGAAAATAAATACTTCTGATTAAATAAAATATTGTATCTTTAATGTGCGCAAATACGAAAATTCTACAGAATTTAATTTAATATTTGCTGTCTAGTCTTTTTAACCGACTTCTAAAAGAAGGAGGATCTCAATTCGTCGCGTATGTATTTTTTTTATGTATGTTCACCGATTACTCCGGAACGGCTGCACCGATTTGAATGAAATTTTTTACGTTATATTCAGGAAGTTGTTGCGGTAGTCCATATTTTTTTAGATGAAATTAGTGCAGTAAAATCCAAGATGGCGCTTACAATAATTACAATTAATTTTGTCCGATTTTCTCCTAAATTGGTATGGAGGAATTTTCGGGGTTGTATCCAACGAATATGAAATTATTTAAAAAAAAAATCAAAATGGCGCATCCAATATGGAGGACAAAAAAATTTAATATTGTCCGATTTTTTCCAAAATTGGTATGGAGTATGTTTCGGGATTGTACATAACGAATTCAAAACATTTTTAAAAAATTCAATATGGCGGATCCAATATGGCGGACGAAAAAAAATAATTTTGTCCGATTTTCTCCAAAATTGGTATGGGGGAGTTATTGAGGCCTCACATAACGAATCTAAAATTATTTTTAAAAAATTCAATATGGCGAATTCAATATAGCGTACAAAAAAATCAATTTTGTCCGATTTTCACCACATCTCTTGATTCTGTCTAAAGTCAATATTGGAGGATTTTTGTTAGTGTTAATTACGAATTTAAAATATTTTTGAAAAACTCAATCTGGCGGATTCAATATGGTGTCCTAAAAATTCTACATTTTTCGACTTTCTCCAAAACTGCTATAGAGGGTTCTTGAGGGTGTAAATTATGAATTTAATAGTATTTTTTCTGGATTCAATATGGCGAACGCAATATAGCTGACTAAAAGGTTCAAATTTTTCAATTTTGTTCAAATGTGGAACTAAATCGTTTTTGAGGATGTAAATAGCGAATATGAAATTATTTTAAGAAAATTTAATATGTCAGATGCAAAATGACCGTTTAGAAATTTTAAATTTCATCGAAATTGGTACTAGAGGGTTTAGATTTAGATTATAGTAAGAATTTAAAATTATTTTTTTGAAATACAATATGGCGGATCCAATATGGTGGATTAATAATTTTACCTTATTCGCATTTTTTCAGATTAGGTTGGGGGGGGGGGGTATTACGAATATGAAGTTAATTTTGTTTAACTATTACGTTGATAAGAAACAATATGAGGGAATAAAAATTTTACATTTTCCGGTTTTATCTAAAATTTGATATTGCGGGGTTCTTGGGGCGTATACAAACTCAATATGTAATATAAAATATATCGACCTAAGAAATTTATGTCTCAAGTTCTTTAAATATCGATATTGGAAGGTTTTGGGGCCTATATTACTAATCTATAATTAAACTGAAATTTAAGATAGTAGATTTACTATGACAGACTAAATATTTCTTTGACACAGTTTCATTGGTATTTGAGAACTCTAAGAATCAAAGAATTTCTAGCGGTTCATTTTAGGGTGATTTACAATGGATAAAATGGGTACTTTTTTGCCACCTGGAAGTCATTGCGAGGTACACTAATCTCGATTAGCACTTAGTTCAAATAATTTATGAATATCATAATGAATTCAAAACTAAAAATCGAAAATAAAATTTTTATAAAAAAAATTGAACCGACTTCTAAAAGTGCGCTAAAAAGTGAAAAATAACTAGAAATTTTTATATGAAATTGAAATTTTTGAAGTCGGCGCCAAATTATTTCTAAATGAAATAAATTACTAATATATACAAATTATGGTGAGAAAGCAATTACAAATAAAGTATTTTGAATCTGTTTATGCCAATCACATTTTGTCTAGTATTAGTTTGGCGCCGACTTCAAAAATTTCAATTTGATTTAAAAATTTATAGTCATTTTTCACTTTTTAGCGCACTTTTAGAAGTCGGTTAAATTTTTTTATAAAAATTTTATTAACCATTAGCCACGGTCAATTTAGTGAGTTCGTCTTGTCCATTAAGAACATAATTTTTTTTTGGTGTACTCGTAAACATTAATATTGATCTTTTCATAACGAGTCTTAATTATTTCCGTTATTACGAAAGGGGTAGTTCGTTTTTTTCTACAGACTTTTACTTTATAACATGCATCGTACTTCATTATAAACTTTTCAACAGCTTTAGCGAAGTTTGGCCAGTTGTGTTTTCTTCTATATACCTAACTGTTTTCTTTTTACTACGGCATAAGTTCTTTTTGCATACATGATAATAGTATGAAATTTTCCCTTTTATAAAAATATTTTGACATACTTTTGGTTTGATGACTTTGTTAGCAAAAAATAAATGAAAATATCTGAATAAAATGAAATTCTTAATTATTTTCTATATAATAAGTTTTTCAGGTTGGAATTAATTTTGGTTGTTAAATAAGATATGAAACAAATGTTTAATAATGGCAAATCCGGGGTCAAAGAGTAGAACGATAATAAAGCATGTTTATGTACGATCTTTAACTGTTTTGTTGGAAGCAATATTGATTTTAGTCTGATCGAGTTTAAGATATTCCTCGAGAATGTCACTGATTATTTTAGGGGGGGTGTCTCCGATTTTGCTTGATCGAAAAAGGTTACTATTTCTTTTATTTGGTCTATCTAGAAGTTGGAAATTCGATATTTTGATTTTAGTCGATTAGAGATTTCGTAATGTCCAATTGAACAAATCTATTAAATTCCGTGGTCAGCGTTTCGTTGTCTGTTTTGTAATTTTCTATAACTTCGTTTTTAGATTTATCTTCTTGGTTATCAGTATGAATTGAAACTTTTGATTGAAAGTTTGCGAATTTTTAAAAGCAATTAATGAATAGTTTAGATAGAGCTTCAGCTTTTTTGTTCATTTTTTTGCTTTGCACTAAATGTAATATTCGTACTCCTTAAGTTTGAGGCACTTATCTGCTACCAGAGTTTTTAATAGAAAAAGTCCTACTGAGAGGCCTATGATGAGATATAATGGTGATTTTTTTTCTCAACAAATAGGGGGAAGTTCTTTACTACCCAGACGATGGCTGGCAGTTCTCTTTCAATGATGTAATTTATAGTTTCTACGTTACCGAGGTTTCTGGACGTCAAACCTATCGGAAAATTTTTACCCACAGGTCTTTGGGAGAATACTGTAACTATTGTAAATTGGCTTGCGTCTGTAGTGAGAAGATGGAGCTGTTTGAAGGTGGGTAAGAACATGATCTGAGAAAAGAACGTAGCTCATCAGATACGGTCTTATATTCAGCATAGAAATTTAGTCATGAGTATTGTTACTTTGGCGAAAGTGGGAATACATCGCCGGTAGTAAGATACTGATTCTAAGAAAAATTTAATTTCCTCAGGAGTTTTTGGGTTACTAAAATTTTTGATTTATTCAACCTAAGAAGGGTTGACTTTGACTTCATCTTTGGTTACTATATAGCCAAGTTGGACCACTTCTTATCTATGAAACTAGCATTTTGTGGTTGAATTTTTAAGTTAGCTTTTCGAAGACGTTTGAATACTTCTTTAAGTCGTGCGATGTGTCTGTATATTGTGGAAAATTAAAAGATTTTGTCATATATGTAAACTTTCGTTCTGAATGCCAAGGAGTATATTCTTCATCATGCTTTTGAAGGTAGATGGTGCATTTTTTAAGCCGAATGACATAAGAACGAATTGGTAATGATTATTTTCGATTATAAAGGCTGCCTTCAGTATATCACCAAAACTAATCTCTATTTATTGAAATCCTGCCACTAAATTAAGTATCGTAAAATATTGATATTTGCCAAGTTGATCTAATGGATCTGAGAGATTTGAAAAAGATATCGATCATCCATGAAAAGACGCCATTATTTGTTTACTAAAAGCATAGTTTTTTTGGGTATCACCCAAATAGAGAAAGATCAGGGCGAAAAAAAACGGTCGGATAATTCCTTGTTTAAGCATTTTAGCAGTTAGGAAATTTACTGTGCGGACTCCAGGAAAAATATATGACTTTTTAAATAGAGGACGTGCATGGTTTGTTTCTGGAAAATGTTTACTTTCGTTGGTGAAAGTTAAAGCATCACCCTTAGGGTATGCCTAGGAAATTTGTAGCAAAAGTTATAGTTAAATCTCTCTCTTTGGACTTCAAATTCTTGATTCTTAATTGACTCTTAGTTGTTTGAATTCTATTAACTTAAATAGTATTAGATTTACTTTCGTAATTAAAGTTCAGCCTTGTTTAACCAGAGACGGAAAATTAAATAGAAAGATCAGAGAAGTCAATATTTTGGAGGATTACACTAGCATTAATAATGGTTATTAAAAATTCACCATTTCCGTTAACGTGTACGGGAGCGCTTAGTAATCTAAACTTTTTTTTTCTTCAAAAGGAAGCATTGGATTCTTATTTTTAAAGTTGCCCATACTTTTATATAAAATATTATTTTCATTTAGTTCTGATTTAAATTGATTTTCGATTCGAAGTATATACATTAAGTAGGGAAGGAGTTTTAAAATTTAGTAATGAAATTTTTTGATTTTAAACCATATATTCGTAGTGATTTGAGAAATCGAGACCAAGGATACTACCGAAATAAATATCTAAATTTTAATACATACTTTAAACGAATAAAATAATTTGGCGTAGGCTGGGTGTGGGCCCGGTCAAGAGGGTATTTAAGGTCATTGTATCGATTAAGGTAGATTGAGCTGCCATCTGGTAGTTTGTTTTTGAATATTCGCCAGCACTTTGGTAATGAATGTTTGTAATATCTTTTTAAAAATAAGGACGAAATTATGAATGGTAACTTATAGCAATCCGATGCTTTAATTGATATATTTTTCCAAAGGAAAGGCCACTAATAGTAAAGAATTTGATCTAGAAATTTTTTTTTGATAGTTATGAACTTGAATCTACAAGGCGGTTTGATTAGTAACATTGACAAACTGTGCAAATGACAGTCCACTGATATCGAATTTTTACAACGAATAAAGAATATTAGATTGATATTATATTCGATGAAATATATTAAGAAATTAAAATTAAATTTGAATCAAATGTATCAAGTTAATAAACGTACCAATAACCCTAATTATGAAGAACTTAAATTGTGTTATAACAAAAAAATAAATTGACAAAGGATATCTATAATGATTACAGGTTAACATTGGCTAACAATATTAATAAGGAGAGGTGGAGTATAATTAGGAAAAATTCTAATAGCAAGTCTCATATTTTCATTGAAATGAAGTACAAAAAATGAGTATGTATCAGAGAAAAAGCTATATGCAAGTTATTTAATAATTTTTTGCAGATACCAGTTGTACGAACAAGATAGTGGACTGTAGTTAGGCGCCGATAAAGAATTTATGAAATATCAATCTCGGAAATTTAAAATGGTCTACCTTGTAGCTGCTGTACTGATGTGGAAATTGTGGTTCCTTTTCTTGAGCTGAGTCTCTTGGTTTTTAGTACTGTTATAGGTGTAATCAATAATTATTTTAATGGTTTTCACCGAATTTAGCTAGCATAGAGAGATTTAACACAACTGTGATATATCAGTGGATATTAGTAGTCGCCGCTAAAGATATTTTAGCCGAATTTTTCCATATTAATCAACTTGTTTAAAAATATTAAAGATTATATCCATTTTGAAAATTAACCATGGTATTCAAGATGTCGAGAAATACCGCCCAATTGTGCTACACAGTTATGTAGGAAAGTTATTTGAGGCAAGTTTCAATAACCGATTTACTAGTTCTCTAGAAAACAATTCTCTACTTTATAAACATAAAAATAGATTTCGTGCAAATTGCTCAACTCATATTGCCGTATAGTCATGAAACATATTCTATTGCTTTAAATGAAAAAAAAATATTATGCGGGACGTAACAGGATCCGCAAGGAGTTGGATAAAAACCTAACGTGAAGGAACGCAAACACGCCTCAGGAAAACAGAAAAGGCAAGCCATAAGCCTCGTGCATCTCTACAACATTATTTAGCTGTTTCATCATTGATCTTCCCACTGAATTTTTTTTTATACGTAGATGATACAAATCATTAATAGTTAATTATTAGATAAGCGATCTACCTTGCTAATACTTCTAACTTATACTGTTCTCATATTAATAATTCTACTAAAAATATGCATATTGATTTTAGCAGATTAAGGTGAGTAAATATTCGATCAATAAAAAAAATAAATGCCACAAAAATTTTTGGAGCTCTAAATTGATCCAAAACTAACTTGGGGTAACCATATTGAAAAAATATTACCAAAATTTAGTTTTTGTGCTTTTTTTTATAAAGTGTATCAAAGATACAGTATTTTTGTCGTTTCTGAAATTAGTTTATTATGGGCTCCTTCAGTTCATACTATCACATGGTACCGTTTATTGGGTGTCTGCGGGTAGGGAAAGACATATCTTTGTTTCTCAGAAAAAAAACAGTAAGATATGAGGTCTGCGCGTCTAGCAGAGTAACTTGTTAGCAAATATTCCAGCAACTGCGGATTTTGATGTTGCAGTCGCTACATTTATATTCTCTACTTGTTTATGTAAGATAAAATATTTTATTTGGAAACATTGGATTAAATGTCATGCATACGAAAATCATAATAGAAATATGTTAACACCAACTTTCTCTAGATTAGGGGGGGGGGGGAGAATCAGGAAAATCCAAGGCATATCGGTCTTAAATTTTATAATCATGCATTACGCCTCTATGAATGTTTCAACGAAAGTGACATTATTAGTGTTTTAGGCATGAAATTAAACTATTCTCACTGAAAAATGTCTACAATGTAAATGATTTTTTAGGTTAGGTTTGAAACTATTGGTTTAGTGTCGTTTTATTTGTTTAGTGTATTTAGTTTTAACTTTGTGTAAAATATGATGCTGCATGTATCAAAAATTAATAAATAAAGTGAATAAGTAAGTAGTAGATTGAAAAGGGTGAGCGATGATTTATTGGCTAACTATTTCAGTTTCTAAATCCTGAATAAGGAACGAGAGATTTTTCCAATTGTTATCGTGATAAATGCACTATTAACTTTTTATAAAAAATCTGTATTTCTTTTAAAACAAACGACACTTTTACAACGAGAGAGATGATTTACAAGTGAACTATAAGTGTACTGTTAATCAAAATACCTATATATTTATATAAATATAAATGCAATATCAGCGCGGTTCACTCGCGGTAAGGCACGTTTCGCGATCATGCTGATTCTATTCTTCGAAATTAGATCAGATCAAAACATTTCTTGCAAAATGCACCATATGCAATTACATGTGAATAAATTAAATAGTTTTCGCATAACAAAAATATTATATTCGCAACTCCCCGTAGACGATATAAGGTAATGCAGCGCACGAATTTTTTTAAGAATAATTTCGTAGTTGGAATATTTCGTCTTTAGAGACTTCTTGGGGAAGAGTGGACTGTCTTCTTAGTCTTAGGATGCTAGGTAGCCTGTAGAGGGACGCCAATAAATCATATGTACACATATTGTCTTGCTTGTTGAGCTGGTATATTACGAAAAAGAAACTAGAAACTACATGAATAGGTAATGTTTTAAATCAATATAATCCTAAGTTCCATTTTTTATTATTGGAAAAGTTTCTTGAGGTAGTGCCTTTTAAAATATTTCTTAATTACTCTACATATAATTTCAAAATTATTTTTGTCAAGATTGCATCTATTAAATTTACGATGATGTAGACTATTTGAAATGGTGCATAAAATATTTTGGCACTATAGAGGGTATTTCATTGGTAAGATTGTAGTAATGTATAAATAATTCCTTAATAAATGGAATAATTTTTTGGAATGTGAACTGTACAAAGAACCGAAAAAAAATCTCCTACAGGAAATATGCTTAGAATAATTAAATATAAATAAGTACTGGTATATCTATATACTGGTACTGGTTGATATATTTTGAAGACATACACTTTCTATAATTTTTTAAACAAAAAACGTTAACTTATATATTACATGGTATAAATAATCACCGGACCAAAAAATTCGGTTCTGAGCTTTTTTATTGAAGACAAATTCGATAGTGAAGTTAGTTATTCTTTATCTCTTTTAGTTTCCAAATAGAATTTTGATGCTCTTCTAGTTTTCAATTATAATGCTCTATAAGCTTCCTATACGCTTCAAAATAGGACATTTTATAACTTTATTACTTGATAACAAATTCAACGGTAAAATCCCTTTTTCTCTATCTCTTCTGGTTTACAATTATAATTTTCTAGAAATCCGATAATAATCCTCACTTCTGACACCAATTGTAACGATTTTCTCTCCTTAGAATCACTCACTGAATTCGATTAGTCAAAATCATACTTTTCACTACGAATAAAATCCCCTCCCTAAGACTTCCACTTTCACATTCAAATATTAACTAAAACTGACTAGGTACGTTTATTCTATCCCTACTAGAAACATGACACATATACACACATTATACATCCGAACGTCCACAATTCTTTGTTATAATATAATATTTTTGTAAGTACGCAGCCAAATTCCTATAGTCCTTCTTAACAATATTTAATGAGTTATTGAAAGATATCGCCTATTTTGTTTCCCAAACGTATTAATTTAGAAACACCACGCGAAAACTAGATGAATTTAAATTTGTTCCTGTATTGATATCAAATATCTTCATTTATCAGAAACGACAAAAACGCTTTGCTTGCTATATTTTTAATACATTAGCACTCAAGAGTCAAATTTATACCCCGATCTGGGCATATAATTTCATTATTATCTTTGTTTTGTTCTCAAACTAAATAGAATGAGATATACCAAGACATTATTATCAAAAAAAAAATATCTGCTGGATTGTAAAACAGCATTCATTACTGGCCAGTGTAAATTTTTATTTTGAGGTTTTCATGTAATGTGGTAAAAATTCAGAAAGATTCATTATTTTATATTTAACTTCAACAAATATTAATTTATTCTTTAAATTAGTTCCGTCAACTCCATTAAAAGAATTATAACGATTCTGTTAACATGTTATTTCGATTATTGCTTGCAAATTATTTGTTTTTAATCTGTGTATCATTGTTTATTGAAGCCAAAAATAACACCTATAAATACTTTCTCTTTTCAAAAAATATATCCTTATCCTTCAAACCTTAAAATACTTTTTAGTCAGCAGTATTTTTTTTTTAATAAATAAAGTAAATAAATAAATAGTAGATTGAAAAATGTGAACGATGATTGATTGGGTAACTGTTTCAGTCTCTATAAGCTCTGGATAAGGAAAGAGAGATCTCGCCAATTGTTATCATGATAAATACAATATTAACTTTTTAGTTTAATACAAATTGTTCTATTGCAATGAGAGAGTTGACTTACATGTGAACTATAAGTGACCGGTTGATAAAAATAGCTATATATTTATACAAATATAAAGACAATATCATCACGGTTCACACGCGGTATGGCACGTTTCGCGACCATGCTGATTCTATTCTTTGAAATTAAGTCAGATCAAGATATATACAAAATGCAACATGTACAATTACATGTGAATACATTAAATAGTTTTCATATAATAACAATAATATTTTCGCAACTTCCCCTAGAAGATATAAGTTAATACGGTCCATTAATTTTTTAGTTAAAACATTTCATCTTTTGGGACTTATTGGGGATAAGTGGGCGGTTCTCTTCATCTTAGGACGCTAGACGGTCTATAAAGGGACGCCAATAAATCGTACGTACAAATATTTTTTTGCTTGCTGTTAAATAAAGAAATCAGAAATTACACGAAAAGGTAATGTTAATATGTTTTAAATCAACAGCATCCTAATTTCAATTTTTTAATTGTTGAAAAATTTTCTTGAGATAGTGCCTCTTAAAATATTTTTAATTACTTTACATATAATTTCAAAAATTTCTTTGTCAAGAGGTGAGTACAATAGTAAATCTCCTTGCCTAGATAAAAATCTCTCTATTTTAATCATGGTATTACTTCTATAAAGTGACTTGAAATTGAAGCAATTGAGAAGATTTTCTTAATTGCATCTGTTAAATTTATGATGATACAGACTATTTGACATAGTGCATAAAATATTTGGCACCATACAGGGTATTCAGTGGTAAGATTGAAGTATGGTCAAAATAATTCTAAAATAAATGGAATATTTTTTTGGAAAGTGCTTGAACAGTACAACGAACCGAAAAAAAATCTCCTATAGGAGATCTTCTTAGATTATAATTTTTTAAACAAAAACCGTTAACTTACTTATTGCATGGTCTATATAATCGCCGAACCAAAAAAATCGATTCTGAGCTTCCTTATTGATCATAAATTCGATGGTGAAGTCAGTTTTTCTTTATCTCTTTTAGTTTTCAAATAGAATTTTGTAAAACTTTTTGGAAAATTCTGCTTAAAGCTTCTTTATTCATGACAAATTCTATAGTGAAATCAGTTTTAGGCTATCTTTTCTAGTTTTCAATTATAATGTTCTGAAACTTTGTCGAAAATTCTGCTTTAATCTTCTTTCTTAATGACAAATCCGATAGGCTTCAAAATAGAACATTCTATACCTTTATTATTTGTTAATAAATTCAACAGTAAAATCCATTTTTCTCTATCTTTTCTGATTTATTAACATAATCTTCTGGAAATCCGATAATAATCCTCATTTCTGACACCAATTGTTACGATTTTCTCTCCTTAGAATTACTCACTGAATTCGATTAATCAAAAACAACACTTTTCACTACTGACTAAAGTCCCTTTAATAACTCCCTAACACTTCCACATTCAAATATTAACTAAAACCAACTAGGCTTATCCTATCCCTATTTTTATACCTATAGAATACATGAGAATACAAGTCCAAAATTCTACTAGAAACATGACACATAATGATGATTCATTGATATAATATTTCTATAATTACACATCCGAAAGTCCACAGTTCTTGTTACAGTATAATATTTCTGTAAGAGCGCAGTCGAATTCCCATAGTCCTTCTTAACAATATTTAATAAGTTATTGAAAGATATCGCTATTCTTGTTTCCAAAACGTATTTATTGAGAAACATCACGCAAAAACTGTTCCTGTATTGATATCAAATATCTTCATTTATCAGAAACGATAGAAATTCCTTATTCTAAGCTTGCCATATTGTTACTACATTAACACTCAAGAGTCAAATTTAAACCCCGATCTGAGCGTATAATTTCATAATTATCTTTGTATTGTTCTCTAACTAAATAGAATGAAATATACCATGCCATTATTATCAAAAAAAATATTTGCTGGATTGTAAAGTAGCGTTCTGTATTGGCCACTGTTAACACGCACAAATAGAATTTATTATGAAGGAGATAAGGCAATATAAGCCCTTTTAAGTTTATCTAGTTGCGTTAAGACAAACCGCAGTTATAAGCACTTTAATAAAAAGAAGTCTGACGTTCTCCCTCTACAGGGTAGAGTAACAAATATGAAGTAGAAAATGTTTCAAATTTTTTCAAGAATAACACCCAAACATTATTAATAAAAATGAAACAGGTCAATTACGGAAAATTTAATTTTTCCTAATTGATCCTAGTGGTTATGTCCCCTAGGGATCGTAACATGAACTAGAAAATAATTTCCAGTTATTTTTCAATGCTGCTTTGTCTATAAATATTCAGCAGAGGTTGCGTAATTAACAGTTTTTAAAATATATTCGGGGTCCCCTCTTATTAGGCAGCCTAGTACAATATGACGTTGTCATAATGGTTTGATTTAGAAAGCAAATAAAGCAACAACTCGACTACAAAATGCGAAAATGTGGACGATCTCAATACAATGTTCGGTATCGTACGGTTATATAAGTCCATAATTATAAGAACGTAAACCGTCACTACACGTGTCGTTACGAATATGAACAACAGTTCATTAGTTTTGTTTTAGAAATGCATATATAATAACAATTAAAGAGTAATTATATCCAAAAATAGCAAATATTTATTAAAAAGTGTGTGATATACTATTCCTTAAAATTAAAGATTAAACAAACGAAGTTATTTGGATAATCAGGGAATCCAAATCTTGTATCTTAAGAATTTAAATTTGTTTATAAGATTACAGATAATAATTATTTGTGAACCTTTATGTGAAAAAGAATATAGTCTAATATTGAGGTATACTTTTAAATTAAACCAAAATAGCGAGAAAATAACTTAAATCTTCTAAAAAGGGTAACCAAAGAATATTCTTAACGAACAATGGGACTTACCCGACTAGCTAAATAATTTTTATTTAGAGGTATTCACGTAATGTGGTAAAAACTCAGGAAAATTAATTATTTTATATTTAACACCAACAAATAATAAATTACTTTTTCAAATAAATTCCGCCAGCGCCCTCAAAATAATCATGATAATTCTATTATCATTTTTTTTTCGATTATTTCTTGCAAATTAGGTGTTTAAACCTGTGTTTCATTGTTTATTTAAGTCAAAAACAACACCTATAAATATTTTCTCTTTTCGAAAAATATATCCTTATCCTTCGAACCTTAAAATACTTCTTATGTTAACAGTATATCATTTTTCAATATAATATTTTTATTATATATTAACATAAGCCATACTTAATTACGTTGTATCTAAATTTTTGGTTCCATACAAATTTAGAAAATATTTTATCCGACCGTATTCAGACACTATTGAAACTTTGTATTTTCGAAGTTATCTTTTAAAATCACAATTTATCAACTCAAACTAACTTCGAAAGTTTTAACAATCAACTGATTACAGAAGCTGATCTTGAGTCTTTATGTACAATTTTTTGCTGGTCTCAGAGGCCCTACAATATTTCAGAAATATTTTAGAAGGTAAGTAAAAGAAAAAAATTAAATGTCTAGTAAGTTCTGGAACTTATTTAATTCTCGTTCGATATATAAAAGTAATAAAATAGAATAAGCATCAATAAAAGACTGAAAATTTAATAGCCCAATGATGATTATTATTTTATATCTAGTTCTGCACGAAGTTATACGTTAACAGCCACGCAAGTCCAAAATGAGCTAGTATGTAAATCAACATTTAAAGAAGCAGGTTTGAAACTAAGATAGTCAGACAAAGTGCTAAGTCCTTTTCAGAATTAATTTTTTTTTATCTTCGTAGGAGATAAGAACACAATTATGGAAACCAAATGGACGAAATCATCTCTATCGAAGAGTTACCGAACGATACGCAATCTCAGATACAGCGCTAGTTTTGGAAAGGGAGGCACGACACTTTGAGAAAATCACGGTTGACTGGAATACAATGAACTTGTGGAAGTGATTGGATGAATTGGTAACTGGCCATATTTGATAAATATCTGATAAAAAAATAACACATTTAAAATTAAATATTGATAAGCCAGTAAAAATCAAACCTAAATTTTAGAGACTATATATGTAAACTACAACCATAAATTTCTTAATACTATAACGGACTTTATAGCAATATACATTTCATTATATTGGTTGTATTTGTAGAGTTTTAGGTTTATTTTCTACGAGTTCCTAATTTATTTAATTAATTTTACGTTTGTTAATTTCCTCAAGAGACGTCTATGAAAGAAGATCTAGAAATCGTCAGATAATTCCTTTTTCTTATTTTTATGACATCATGTAGTATGAAAATCCATTTAGATTGGTAATCTTCTGGTATCCGGAAAAAGCGTGTATAAAGGTTCTTGATCCGCTTTCGTATAAAATTTAGTTTGAGACATCGTTTTGATAAGTTGTCAGATTTGTGAAAATAAAAGATTATAAAAGAATACAGTGCGTTTAAAGATCGACCGTCTTTAACAAATTGGTGTCGAAAGTGAGGTAAAATCCAAAAGAGGTTAAAGAAAAGAAAATTAAACTGAAATTGTATGCCGGAAGAAACTAGAAGACAGAAAGCAAAGATGAAAGAGCAGCTTCGGACTAGCTTAAATCATACTGATGATGATACAAGATATGACAACAAGCTAAGAAAATATGAAGAAAAGCCAAGAAAATATGCAGGAAGGCCAAGAAGAGATGAAACAAAAAGTGAAAGAAGATATGACGAAAAATCAAGATGATATGCAACAAGAATTGATGATACTAGAGACAAGCCAAGACGATTTGAAACAAGAATTAAAGACAAGCCAAGATGATATGAAACAAGAATTAGTGCCACTGAAAATAAGTCAAGAAAACACGAACTAAGCATTGAAAGAAGGCAATAAGAAAAATCAAGAAAGTATAAAACAAGAACTAAAAATAAGCCTGGAGAGTAGGAGAAACTTTAAAAAAATCAAGAAGATATGAAGCGCATAGAATAATAAATTCGACAGAAGATAAACAAAATTAGAGAAAACGTACATAACGAAGTACAACATGAGGTGACAGAAATCCAGAAATAGAAGCAACAATTATATTTGCCAATTAGAGAAGACATACATAGCGAAGTACACCATGAAGTGACTGAAATCCAGAAACAGATGCAACATTCACATTTGCAAATCGACAAGGTAGCCAGTGGAGATATAATAAAGATAGATGGTGTTTCTGCAACTAGATTGATGAAGCCACCTACCTTTGATGGCAAAATACCTTGGCTTACCCACGTCCGTCAATTGGAAACCGCTTCTGCCGGCAATAACTGGAGTTTACCGGAGAAGGTACGTGCTTTTATGCTATGAAGAAATCCATCTCCAATAGGTTTATAAGATCCAATTCCACGAAAGAAGATAAAAATTTCACGAAAATCAATAATAATATGAAGCGAATAAAATGATACTAATAAATTTGACTTATCTAACATATCCAGAAAAAAATAAAACAAGAATTAGCAGTAAATAGTTTTATTAAAAGATTACATGACTCAGAAACAAGTTAAACTCTAAGAATGACCCGATTGAAGAAAATTTCAAAGGTTCTTGCTTATGCCTTTTAGTTTTAAACAGCCAAACAGATCTCAAAGAACAAGGAGGAATCATACGAAGAGCAAACGTTTCCCAGGATGATGGCAAAACCAATGAGGAAATCTTCATGAGGTTATTGAGGAAGTTGCAAGAATTTTTAAACAAATATAAAACACATGATAACAAAAACATAATCTTCCATTGCAGAAATAGGATTCGTTGTTAGAACCACTGAACAAGGTGGTGAAGTTCGAAGGAGGGACTTAGAGAAAGTCCTTGCTTCTTAAAATGAACTTAAAGAAGTCTGGTTAAGTAACAGTATCCCCTGTTTTGGATTTGCTCTTTACAAAGATAAAAAAAATGCTATTGTTGTCGTGAAAGCTTGCGATGGAGTTGAAGTATGTGGTTGTCGCATTAGAGTGATTTGTGCCAGACCAAGAACAGGGAGTCGGGGTTTCCGCTAATATTTGAATAGCATGCGTTGTTACCAGTGCGGATACAATGGTCACTTTTATCGAGATTGCCCGAAAATTACTGCTGGTGGAGACAACGGCAAAAAGGACCGCAATAGAAGGGATAGAAGAAGTACTCGCAGCGAATATGGAGATGGGGCAAGAGGGAACGCGTCCACGAAAGGGACTACGGAAAAAAGAACGTCCTATAGGTCATCCTTGAGAAGATACAGCGACGACTACAAATAAAAAGCAATAGAATGAAGATCCGCTATGATCTCCAAGTCAGTACTGGTGGATTTATGGTGAGTGAAGAAGTTTGGTTGCACAATTCAAAAAGAATTAAATGAGGTTCGCAAGCACTTCAGAAGTCAAGTGAAGATCCGTATAATGAAGTGACCTGACTAAACGATCTGGTGTGCTGAATTCAGAAAAGCCCTCATGCCAAGTTGAAAGTCGTGCATCTTGACAGACTGGCCCATTATCAAGATCAAGAAGGTTGATCGGGACGATCAAGAATTGGAAGGGGGCAATGTAATGGACTTTATAGCAATATACATTTCATAGTATTAGTTTGTGTTTTCAGTTTGTAAGGTTTTAGGTTTATTTTCTACGAGTTCTTAATTTATTTAATTAATTTTACCTTTGTTAGTTTCCTCATGAGACGTCTATGAAAGAAGATCTAGAAATCGCCAGATTATTCCTTTTTCTTATTTTTATTATATCATGTAGTATGAAAATCCATCTAAAAACATCCATAATTTTCTGGTATCTGAAAAAAGGATATATAAATAATCCAAATCGGCTCTCATGGACAGTTTAGTATGAGAAATTTGAATTATTTGACAAGTTGTCAAATTTGTGAAAATAAAAGGTTAGAAACGAACACAGTGTATATAAAAACGGGCCGTCGTGGAAGTAAACTGAATTGTTTGACAAGTTGTAAGTTTTGTGAAAATAAAAGATCATAAAAGAACAAAGTGTGTATAAAGACCGGCCGCCTAAAATTATTAGAAATTTAAAATATCCTAATATTTAACCTTCTTTTTTATTTCGTATTTATTCATAAAGCCTGTGACGAACGTTTTTGACTATATATCATCCGCATTTTTTTCGTATTTTAATATGGAAAGTTACATTTTAGAAGTTGGCATATCTGAAACATTAAAAATATTCTAAATCTCAAAAAAGTAAAGACGATAGAAACTCTATTAAACAAGCGGTTACTTGAAAAATTATTATTGTAGTTGAAAGGTATATCATTGGTATGGAAAAATAATAAATATTTTTTCTAAAATTTGCTTGATTTTGAGATTTACACAAAAGATATGTCACCTCCTGCACGTCCACTGGTCTAAAAATTTCCAACGTCCAAACATCATCACGCGGATCTTTTTCTATAACAAACACTCCAAAGGGAAATAACATAATTCTAAAAACATAAATTCATATTTCAAAGGTTATTATTATGTTGGGATAGAACACGTATTAATTTATTTAGATAATCGGAATGTGCTGATTCCATGATCTGCTGACTAAAGCATCCAAGTCCTTTTTGAATGTCTCTACAGAATTTTTGGTAATACAGCTCTAACCTTCAAACATAATGGTCATAAATAATGCAATGTATAAGCTTTCATAGAGGATGTGAGAAACTTCAGAAACGGTATCCATCTACCCTTATTTACAGTAGAATAAAACGTTCGTTGAAATTAAAACTCCACCAAAATTATATCTCATGCTAGAGTTAAATTTCTTATGCCAGAGTAAGCTGATAAATTTTTAGCTTGTTAAAGAAAACAATATTTTTTATAGTTTTTCCAGTTTTATTTTTCAGTATAATTTCCATCTGAGCCAATATATTTATTAACCCGTGTTCTAATGCAGTTGTACCATTGATAATGTGATTTGTCGATCACCTCAAAATAGTCATTCGAAATAACTGCTTCGTTGCTCAAAAAATCGTTTTCAACTAAATCGTTTTTTGAGATATTGAAATAGGTATACTTACTGGAAGTTAAATATGGCGAACGAGATAGATGAAGAAACTTTTCAAATTCAGATTCTTTAATTATATTCCTTGCAGTGACTGACGAATGTGCAGGGGTATTAGCAAACGCAACGCTCATTTTGTATAGAGCTTTCGCATTCCCAAAAAAGTATGTAAAATATTATCCACACATTCTTCCAGTAAGAATTTATGTATTTTCACCTCGGGGTGTACGGAGCGTGGTTCGTCATCGGTGCTTTTAAGACTTTTTCTTAATTCAGAGACGCACTATTTTATCGTTGAGTATGGTGGATAAAAGTTTTCTAGCGTTGAATCCATTTCTTATTTAATTTAAAATGGTATTGAATTTTACAAATAGAAGTATTTTAGAACTGCACGTTTGTCTAATTTTTCCATCTTCGTAAAATAATCAAAAGCTATCCAACGTACACTAATCGAACCATGAGCCTGTAATTTTATATGTAGGCTAGTAAGAAATCGAATTTCTAAGCGTCATTTTTGTGTTAAGCTAGAAACTTATGAGCTTACCCTCATTTAAAAAATGTTAACAAGGTTTAAGTATCTATTATTGCACGAGATGTTGGGAAGAGCAATTTTAGTTTCAATGAAAATGTACGCAAGACATTACTAGACAAAATAGATATAACGGTTACAAAGTTCAACATCATAATGAAAGCATGTTTTAGTTACAGTTTACATAGAATCTTAATTTAATAAAATTTTTATAAAAAAATTGAACTGACTTCTAAAAGTGCGCTAAAAAGTGAAAAATAACCATAAATTTTTATATGAAATTGAACTTTTTGAAGTCGGCGCCAAACTAATACCTGATAAAATGTGATTTGCATAAACAGATTAAAAATACTTTATTTGTAATTGCTTTATTACCATAATTTGAATATATTAGTAGTTATTTATTTCGTGTACAAATAATTTGGCGCCGACTTCAAAAAGTTCAATTTCATATAAAAATTTATGGTTATTTTTCACTTTTTAGCGCACTTTTAGAAGTCGGTTCAATTTTTTATTAAAAATTTTATTTTTCTATTTTTAGTTTTAGAATTCATTATGATATTCATAAATTATTTGAACTAAGTACTAATCGAGATTAGTGTACCTCGCAATGACTCCAAACTGACAAAAAAGTACCCATTTTATCCAAAGTTGTAAATCAACCTAAAATGAACCACTAAAAATTCTTTAGTTCTTAGAGTTTTCCGAATAGCAATCAAATTGGGTCAAACGAATATTTAATCTGTCATAGAAAATCCACTATCTTAAGTTTCAAATTAATTTTAGATTGGTAACATAAGTCCCAAAACCTTCCAATATCGATATTTAAAGAAAATAAATTAATTTTTTCTCCACCTTATTGGATACGCCATATTGAATTTTTTGAAAATAATTCGTCATGTGTGACCCCGAAAACTCTCCTGTACCAATTTTGGTGAAAATCGGGCAAACTTGATTTTTTTTGTCCGCCATATTGAGTTTTTTAAAAATAATTTCAGATTCTTTATGTGAGGCCCCGAAAACCTCCCCATACCAATTTTGGAGAAAATAGGACAAAATTGATTTTTTTCATCCATCATATTGGATCCGCCATATTGAATTTTTGAAAAATTATTTTAGATTCGTCATATGCGACTCCGAAAACTTCCCCGTATCAATTTTGGAGAAAATCGGACAAAAACGATTTTTTGTCGGCCATATTGGATCCGCCAAATTGAATTTTTTAAAAATTATTTTAGATTCGTCATATGCGACCCCAAAAATTCCCCCGTACCAATTTTGGAGAAAATCGGACAAAAATGATATTTGCCGGCCATATTGGATCCGCCATATTGATTTTTTTAAAATTATTTTAGATTCGTCATATGCGACCCCGTAAACTCCCCCTTACCAATTTTGGTGAAAATCGGACAAAATTGATTTTTTCGTCCGCCATATTGGATCCGCCATATTGAATTTTTGAAAAATAATATCAGATTCGTTATATGCAACCTCAAAAACTTCCCCATACCAATTTTGGAGAAAATCGGTTTAAATCAAATTTTTTTGTCCGCCATATTGGATCCGCCATTTTGATTTTTTTAAAATAATGTCAGATTCATTGGGTACCACCCCGAAAATTCCTCCATATCAATTTTGGAGAAAATCGGACAAAATTAATTTTTTTGGCCGCCATATTGTAAGCGCCATCTTGGATTTTACTGCACCAATTTCATCTAAAAAATATGGTACCACCGCAGCAACTTCCTTTACATAACGTAAAAAATTTTATTCAAATCGGTGCAGCCGTTCCGAAGTAATCGGTGTACATACATAAAAAAAATATACATAGTCGACGAATTGAAAACCTCCTTCTTTTAGAAGTCGGTTCAAATTCAATTCACTATTTACATTTTAGGAAGCACTATTTGCGGTTGGGAATCCGTGTGATTCCAAAAATACAAATAGTCTTTTTCTACGGACCAAGTTTTGTAAAAAAAAACTTGTGTTTTATTAGTAAGAAGACGATAAAAATCAGAGCTTTCCAATTTAAGAACTATGTGAAAAAATACTTATTTTGGATGAACATTTATACTATCCCGACAGATCGTACAATGTTCTCCATAATATTTTGATGGTGTTTTTAGATATAGAAATTCACGGATATCTTCCTGTTACGGCAGCGGAACATCGGTAGGTTAATATCTATCCTGCAGACAGTTCTCGACAATGATGGCTAATAGTTAAGTAAAAAAAACGGTGGATAGTGGAACAATCTTTGCCTCATTTACAACGCTATCAGGAACGTGGGGTCCGGTAGATGACCCGGACGGTCCATTTTCATTCATCATCTGGGTGGAGAATATGCAGTTCTCAGTGATTTTGTTTAAGAAGGGAAAATTTTCCATAAACACCTCCACTAACTTTGGAGATAGTGCCTGATTCTTACCGTCGGGAACCCCTCTGACTGACGGTCTCACGATTCTTAATCCTCGCTAATTTTGATTAGGCCACGATCGGCAGTAACAGTTCTTTGGATTGCCGGTACGGTGAACTTTTACACACCTCTGGATTTCATGGTATTGGTGTTTTCGCTCCAGGTGTCCGTGCACACATTGTCTCACACTCTCTTGCATTTCGCATACAATGTAATTTTGGTCTCTTAAGTATTTCATTTTTTAAAATAAGACTTGTCTATTACCTATGTTTGTAGTAGTATGATCTTGGTCCTGGATTCTGAGCGTCGTAGAATTTTATTTGTCAGCATATTGCGGTAAAACTAATTGGAGAACGGTACACTATTTGCGGTAATACGAAAGTTTCAAATAATCTTTTTCCGCAAGGGCCACATTTTTCCGATAAACAAGTATCATAACTTAGATACATTCCGGTAAATATACTCATACCCAAAAAATCTGTAACTTCGTTACAACTGAATATAATTTTTAATAAAAAAATCTTATAGATTCCTTTTATCAACAAATAAAATAAATTTCATATTTCATTAAGAACATAGCAAAAGTACTTAAATTGGATAAAATGCTCCCTAGCTTTACTAAAATCTATGTATTTGACTTTTATTGAGATATAACGGAAGTAGTAAATATCGTACGTAATGTACCAAACGAATCTGATTATATTTATTTCACAGGGGATTTGTATATAATATTACATTGGATTGTGAAAAGGAAACATTTTCCTATTTAGAGGGAGATATTCAGTTATACAAAAAAATTTATTTTTCTAATTTAGTGTTTAGAGTACATTTTTTTAGGTTATTTTTATTTGCAAAATAAATTTAATTTCATAGCGATTATTTGTAATTGCATATCAAAATGATCGACATTCCGAATGTGTATTTTTTTAAAAATGAAAATTTTAATTAGGGTTGAACTTCTAAATAAGTTATTAACAGGTTGTACACCGAAGAAATCAAGAAATTGACGGATTTTGTATTTCCCCTTTTTTGCTCTTTTTGCTCATTGTCAATGAATTATTGATTTTAAATACAATTGACAAGAAATTCAAGAATGGAAACTCATACAGAAAATCTCTACTCAGGCTTTCACATACTTGTATGTAGTTTTAATTTTTGGAGGGTTTGATTGCTATATTATGCTATGACTGTGTGCGGCATAACCTCGCCCTTTTGGGTTGTTATTGAAAAAGTTTTATTGTTTTAATGTCAATGTGCACAGTGTATTGAATGTTCTAGTTTTAATTTTAATTTTAAATTTTTCGAGAGGTTTTTTAATTGTATATATCTTGTTCTGTGTGGAGGCTACGCTCGCGACTTTTCTCAAACTGGCAGGGTTGAGGTGTGCCCTTTGACGAGTGTGGTTGGTGAGTACTGAGTGAACTTATTTGCTAACCATATTCTCTTGTTTCTAGGGTCTGAGCCCTGAGGATGGTCCGATAGAGAGACCGAAAGCGCTTGGCCGATTGTAATAATTTCAAATATACACTGAAATACAAAATCCGTCAATTTCTTGAACTTCTAAACCTACAATTCATATTGTTGTCTGTTCTTTATGAGAGTCAAGATAAAGATCAAAATAAAAACAAAAAATGACGACTGCAGCATAGTGTTACTTTTTTGAATGTGTAATAGAAAGATTGAAGAATAATTTTCATCCATCGAATCGGAGGAGAGAACAAAACATAAGTGGAATCTAGAACTCGACCGGGTAACTTTTTTAATTTTACGTGAACATACAGAAAATAATTGAAATATTTATATAAGAAAAATATTTTATTAAAAGCAAAATTTTCATAAAAAGATCAATACGAAATTTAGTCCGTAAAACTCAAAACGAGAGTACTATATGTTGGATTACTTACGGATTACATTTATTTATATTTCAATATTTGTGTAAAATGCAACAAAAAATGTAAAAAGACTTTAATTTTCCATCCAATAGAAACCACAAAAGTTATTTTATTTAGACTCTTTTTTAAACTCTTTTACATTTGCTATGATTTTCATATGTGATAATTATAAATAATTTGCTTTTGTTACAGAAGTATAGAAATTGATTCAGACAGAACCACGTGTTCTTGTGTACCCAATGGGATTGTTTGCCAATATTATTATTTATAATATAAAAACTGATTGATCCGAAATTTTACATGAATAAAAGTGTTAACGAATTATTGACATCTCACAGCCATCTAAATAAAAAAAAATGTAAATTTTTCAAATTTTTGCTTATATGTGTTTAATAATTGTCTTAATATAAAATGTTTGAAAACATATTTTAGTTTGGGTAAAACTTGAAGAAGGTGGAAACAGACAATTTAACAAATTTTTCGGTGATTTTTTAAATACTTTCTATTTATGGGTAGTAGAATACGAATGTGTTGTTATTTTTTGACGATTTTGCGTGGTTTTTCCGAAAAAAAAAGAATCATTTTTATTAATATAACTTGTATTTTCCGATCACAACCTTTAAATTTGGGACATTTATAGTAAAATACACAAACACTACATAATATTTAATCATTTTTTTTTACAAAATTTACATAAATAACAGCGAAAAATGGCAATTTTCAATAAAATGTAAGAATATCGTTGTCTTGTTTTACTCTGTTTCTGGGCATGCATGGTTGGTTGCATATGATTTAAACCGAAACATGTGATGCGATGTGTTGACGTAGATTTTAAATTTTATTCGGATGGAAAACTTGGTGGTTCAAATAAAATTAATTTTGGACATTCCGGTATTGTAGTGTAAATGTGGGTATTATAAACGTGCAAAATTAGGATACTAGACATAAACAGATCATTGGGCAAGCTACGTTGATGTAGAAACGAAAATCATAAATAAACTAACTTGAACTAAACTTATCCAGATTCCATGGAAAAACCACGCAAGATCGGCGAAAAAAAACAACAACATATTCATATTCTAAGCCCCGAAAATAGAAGGTAGGTAGTTCAGGTCAGTTCAGGTTAGTTTAGTAACGATTAACGTAGCTTGGCCTCTCCATTCTGTACGTTTACCACATATTACATTACAATACTGGAATGACCACAATTAATTGCATTTGAACTACCAAGTTTGCCACCCTATCGCAATTTAATATCCACGTCAACGTGGAGACATCGCATCACATGTTTCCATTTAAATCGTATTCAACCAACCATGCATGCAACAGTATGAAACCACAAGCCAACGATATTCTTACATTTTATTGAAAAGACGCCATTTTCCGCGGTTATGTATGTAAACTTTGTTAAAAAAATGATTAATATTATGTAGTGTTTATGTCTTTTACTATAAATGCCAAAAATTTAAAGGTAATGATAGAAAAATACAAGCTATATGAGTAAAAATTAATTTTCTCTTTTCGGAAAAATCACGGGAGATCGGCGAAAAATAACAACATATTCGTATTCTACGACCAAAAAATAGGAGGTATATAAAAATCATCGAACAATTCGGAAAATTGTCGGTTTCCACCGTCTCCAAGTTTTTTCTTAACTTGGAAATACATTTAAAATCAAAATTTTGAATGTTTTAAAGTATATAAAACCATTGTTATAATACTGTCTAATGATATATCAAAATGTGGGTAAAGGTAGCTAATAAACATTGATCAGCGAATTAAAATTTGTTTTTTTTTTTGATTTCTGGCTTCACTCACTAGTGTTTTGGCCACAGAGTATTTTAATTATAATTAAAAAAAAACTCAAAAATAACAATACCAATATTGTAATATTGAGAATTGGGACAAGAAGGGAATGCATACAGAAGGACACACGCTTCTGGCTCTCGGGTCGATCAGAGCATTTTATCGAAAATAAAATAATGGATAGACTAGGTAAAAAAAGGTTAAAACAAAGGATAACTAGGGTTTAGCAAAACATCAACCTTTCGGTACTTTTTGATAGCCAAAATGGACATTGAAACCTTTGCACAAGAAGTAGTTGTGAAAATTGTTTAACAGATAAACATTTTGGTTACAGTTAAACAAAAAGTAGTTACCATCGTCATAGTAGCTCTAAAGATATTCCAAATTGGTTGTACATATTGTTGACTAAGGCCCTATACAGAAGTATTCAATAGTAACCTGGATATATTTATTGCCTTATGGTTGTGGAAATGATCTAGCTATATCAGTAGTCATCCATTCAAAATGTATTCCTACATTATATTCTTTATTTTTCTCTTCGATCTTATGCCTGAACTTTGGTTGGTTGCATATTTAGAGCAATGTCTACACAATAATGATACGACTGAGCAGTTAAGTCAGTAAAATCTTTATCGAAATTTGTTTGCAGTCTTGAATGAGCAACAGACCTTCCAATGCTAATTTCTTCTAAAATCACTGGGATTTTTTCGCAGTTCTACCAACTGAGTTTGGATTTCCTTGCTATCGGCACTTTTCCAGGATCTCTTCAGTAACCAGTGTTCAAGATTTAAGTTCTTTATCCGAGATATCTTCCTAACCTTCATTATTTTCTTTAAGTTTAAGAAATGGCTCCAGACCATTGTCTTCAAGTTGGGCTGATGATTTTGTGGAAATCCTAAAATTGGACTGGAACATAGGGCAATTTTCAGAAAGCTTAATCATAATCAGAATTCCATTGATAATGAATATGTTCTTCAGTTAACTAATGAAAGGGTGGAACAATATCGACAAAACTTTTTACAAATCTTCTATAGCATGTGCGTAATCTGAGAAAGATTCTCTATTTATGTCATAATCAATCTTTTATTGTTTGAATTTTTCCTTCATCCGTGTCGATTCCTTCTGGTTATATTACCTGTCTAGAAAATTTCAATTCGGTGGGAACAGTAAGCACTTCTTGAACTCAGGTCGAAGGTTAACGTTTTTAATTGTTGAAAACTTTTCCGTTTGTAAGTGTTCATCAAATGTTCTTTCCATAACCATGACATCATTAGGGTAGAACAGACTTGTTTTTGCGATGTAAGACATCCCAGTAATGTTTGCATTAGTCGCTCGAAGGTGGCAGGAGTGTTGCACAGTCCGAATGGCATAACACCAAAGTGATACAGATCAGCACCAGTGGAAAAAACAGTCTTGTGGTAAAAGATATTTCCAGTTAATATGGAACTGTCCAGTTAGTTCATTTTATGGCAATTTTGATGTAGCTTTGCAGGATTGTTCATATTTTACCTCTCGTTTTACTGCTTAATATAATGCTACTTCGTGGTCTATGTTAATTTTGACACAGGAAGAATATTGGCTACACTTATAGGTATGATGTCATCTCAATTGACTAACGCTTTCGCTATCAGGTATTCATAGGGATTATTAGGGCATTGAACTCATCCAACGTGGCTATCACAACTCTTGTCTAGTATTCCTTAAATAATCTTCTTTGTGCTTTCCTTTATTCAGATTATTTGTTCAGCAACGACTTTGGTTGACGGAATTGCTGTTCTATAAATTCTTCGATGTCAAACTTTAGGATGTCAATATTGTTGTCGATGGAAAATTCATGTTGATGAATCAGGTTTATGCCCAGAATGGACTCATCTTTTATGTCGGCTTCTATCACAGAATGTTTTAATTTTAGCCTTTCAAGTTAAAGTTGTATTTGCATATTTCCAATCACATCAGCTGTATTTTCAGTTGTAGTTTTTAACATTACTTTTTGGACAATGGTAGGATTTCAAATTTATCTAGAAGGTTTGATTTTATCAGCGATACTGCTACACTGACAAGATTGTCCGCGATCCCTCCTAGGCTACGAATGGAAAAATTTCTGGGGCCGTTCTCGATCTTGGTCTACACCCGCCACTTAATGTTGTGATTTTCCAGGTTTTCTTCTCTGTTGTCTCTGCAAGATCTTAATTGCATTCCACAGGCCTTTCTCATGTGTTCAGTTCATCAATATCTGTAACACTCTTTCGGATTTTCTCAATAATGTGAAGTTTTACTTTTAGTGTTTAGTTTCTTAAGAGTATCAAGTAACTTTTTTTTTTGATTCGATAAATATTTGTTTTGCTCTTTGTTAATGGCTCTTATCTTTGGCCTTGACACATTATATGATGTTTCAATTTCTAATGTCCTGTCCAATACTTCACTATAGGCATATACGCAATAAAAGCTGTATTTCGTGGTATTTGATTGCATCATAAAATCTCTCTCGGAACTCTTCTATAGCTCCTGGATGGGTCAAATGTAAAATCAATGGACATTTGATTCATATTCTTGCTAACTTTTTTCATTTCTTTATCATCTTCAGAGTAATTTTTTTTAACTAAAAAACGAAAATATAGTAATTTAAAAAAATTTTGAAACTTAATCATGATTTTCATGCCTTAAAAGATATTTACTTAGACACAAACTTATATAAATAAAACTAACTATTTACTTTAATATTTGTTACATGTTTCTTAGGTTAGTTATTTGTATAAGCTTAAGCCTGATGTATTGTTTTATGCTAAGTAAAATTAAAGTTTAACAAGTTTTTTTTTTATTGAAAAAGAGTTTAATAACATCTACAATTTTATGCTCAAATAAAGTGGTCATAAATATTTCCAAGATCACTCGAGTATTATGTGTTTTTTTTATGGGTCATTTTTTTATCTACTTTTTTTTTGTCTATTATTTTGACCATATTAAAATCAGGATTTACAAAAAGATTTGGTCTTAAAGTTCTTTCTTGATGACAAGTTCGATGGTGAAAAATTTTCTAGTACTTAACTATCAGCTGTGATCAAAATGGCAATATAAAAACAAATTTGTTTTAGAAAACAAGTTTGGTTTCAAATATATTTAAATTATAACTTCAATACTACTAAAAAAATACAAAACAAATGTTGTTACGGCCTTAGCAGACAGAGGAATAAAGTTTTCCCATCGACAAGTCTGACCTCAGAATTAGAAAAAAAACACATGAGTAAATAACAACCAACCCAGAAAATTTTTCGAAATATAGTAAAAAATAGAATACATAAACACTATAATAATAAACTGCAATGTAACAATTCATCAATGGCTAAAAAGTATGTCGCCCTACCATATATACCATAAATTACACATTCAATCAAAAAAAATTTAAAACCACATAATATTCTGGTTGTCGAAAACCCATATAATAATTCAAAAGGCCTTTACACTAAATTATAAGCAGATATTCCCAAGGAAGAACAAACAAACGTCGTTTACAAAATTAATTGCCTAGATTATAATCAGGTGTATAGTAGTGAAACAAAACATTTTTTAAAATATAGAACCCAAAATCATAAATATAGTATTCAAAGTCATAATACCAATAACAATATAGTATTAGTTATAAATATAACTAGAAATTTACATAATCCTGATTTTAATAATATGAAAATAATAGGCAAAGAAAGAAATTACAAAAAATGGTCCATAAAAAAGATCTATATAAAAAAACACCCAATATCAAGAATTTCAGAAAAGACACGAGTTGTCGTTTTTTAGTAAAAAAAAAATTACTCTGGAGATGATAATGAACTGAAAAAAATTTGCAAGAATATTAATCAAATGTCAATCGACTTGTATATTTGGTCTATCCAGGAGTTATGGAAGAGTTTCGAGAAGAGATTACAATCCAGTATTTTATAACGCAATCAAATATTAAGAAATACAGCTTTTATTGCGTATTTGCGTAAGTGAAGCGTTGGACAGGACTATGGAAATTGAAGTACCCTATAATGTGATAAGGCCAAAGATAAGAGTCGTTAACATAAAGGAAAACAAATATATATCGAACCAAAAAATAGAAAAAATATTACTTGATATCCTTAAGAAACTAAACACTAGAAGTAATACTTCACATTATTGAGAAAACCAGAAGGAGTGTTAGAGATATTGATGAACTGAAAACATGAGAAGGGCCTGTGGGATGCAACTAAGATCTTGCAGAAATTACACAGAAGCGAAACAGGAAAATCACAACATTAAGTGGAAGTTGCAGATCAATATGAGAAAGCCCCTAGAAATCTTTCTATTCGTAGCCTAGGAAGGATCGCCGACAATTTCGTCAGTGCTATACATATTACAATAACTACTGAAACTGGTGCAGCAGTATTGCTGATAAAATCAAACTTTGTTCATAAATTTGAAATTTTACCATTGCCTAAAAAGTAATGATAAAAACTGCAACTGAAAATTGGAGAAACGTAAATGCGACTTCAACTTGAAAGGTCAAAATTAAAACATTCTGCGATAGTAGCTGACATAAAAGATGAGTCCATTCTGGGTATGAACTTGATTCGTCATCATGAATTTTCCATCTACAACAAGATTAACATCCTAAAATTTGGCACCGAAGAATTTATTCTGCCAAAGAGACGTAATACCAAAACAATCAAAGTCATTGCCGAACAAATAACCCGAATAAAGGAAAGATTATTTAAGAAAGACTAGACAAAATTGTGGGAGCCACGTTGGATGAGTTCAACGCCCCAATAAACCCTGTGAATACCTGATAGCGAAAGCGTTAGTCAATTTGGATGACATCATACCTACAAGTGTAGCCAATATTCTTTCTATGTCAAAATTAATAGAGATCACCGAGAAGTCAAGAAGTTTAGAAGGAAGCATAATGATGTTTTTGAAGCAATAATATCTTTAAGCATTAGCTACCTAGCAGACTTTCCAAAGCCAAACGCCAGGAAGTGGATTTACTTGTAGAGCAAATGCTGAATGAGGGAGTTATAGAAGGATCGTCTAGTGCTTAATCATCGCCTGGACTATCGACTACCAGGAAGTTTAGAAGGAAGCATAATGATGTTTTTAAAGCAATAATATCTGTGAGCATTAGCTACCTAGAAGACTTTCCAAAGCCAAACATCAGGAAATGGATTTACTTGTATAGAAAATGCTGAATGAGGGATTTATAGAAGAATCGTCTAGTGCTTAATCATCTCCTAGACTATCGACTACCAGATTTTGTGTTGGCTACAAGAAGCTTAATGCCGTCACTGTGAAAGACAGCTATCCAGTTCCTAGAACTGATGATACTTTAGCTACGTTAGCTGGATCACAATAGTTCTATACACTGGATCTGATAACTCGTTATTGGCAAGCATCCAGGTTAAAAAGAAGGATAAGACTGTTTTTTTCCACTGATGTCGATCTGTATCATTTTAGTGTTATGCCATGCGGACTGTGCATTACTCTTGCCACCTTTGAACGACTAATGGAAACAATGCTACGATGTCTTACATTGCAAAAACCAGTCTGTTCTTCCCTAATGATGTCATGGGTATGGAAAGAACATTTGATGAACACTTACAGAATATACGAAATTTTTTTTCAACTATTAAAAACGTTAAACTTCGACCTAAGTTCAAGAAGTGATTATTGTTTCAACCGATTTGAAATTTCTTAGACAGATAATATAACCAGAGGAAATCGGCACGGATGAAGGAAAAATTTAAACAATAAAAGTTTGATTACGATCATGTAACAAACATAAATTGAGAATCTTTTTCGGATTACTACTGCTTTTCCAGTCATTCCAAATTTCACTCCCTTGCAATTTACCCCGCCCCCCAGCTTAATTATTTTCTTTATCATTCAGTAATTTGCCCATAAGAAATACAGCCCTAATTTAATTCTATTCCTAACTTGTTTTTTAGGTCGGCGAGTCTACGTCATTGTTTTAGGTTGTTTATATTTAAATGGGATATTGTTATTCACCTTTTTTGTTAGATATCGATTTTTTTGTGCCGATTATTTCAAATAAAATTGTTACATTTATCTATTTTAGTTACAGTTTTCCGGATTTTTGTTTGAAATATTTTCAAGGCTTTGTTTACCTTTTTGTTGGGGTTATGTGACCTTTCCAGCTGACGTTTAGGCAAATTTGTATTTTTTTTAAGCCCTTGCATGTTGGGTTGCTATTTCTGTGAGAATTTTTGGGAGGAAATTTGGATGAGTAACTAATACCGTGTTGCTAATGGCGGTTGGAAAATTCTTATTTCTTGATTTAGGGATAAACAATGAAGTCCTCTTTGATTTTGAGTCGGAAATGTCAACGACTTATTAGTTAGCAATGCTGTTTAAGCCCACAAGTTTGAGCAGTCATTTCTTTTGTCCAATTGCTACTCGTTTAAGGTCCCTTTTGTCTCGCGCCCTATGTTGGGGGCTTATGCAGCGCAGGGTTCAGGTTTCGTATAAAATGGCGAGAATTTATCTTTCAGTCCTACTTTTTCCTATGAATTTTTGCTAACAGAGTCAAGAAATTTCCATCCCGTTTTATTGTCGTCATTCTGCAAGATTTGGATGTGGAATTTCATTTTGCGTACCTCGATAACCTTTTAGTGAGTTGTGATTTGAGTGTTCTCTGACCAGTTTAGCGTTTTGGTTAGTTACTGAGGTACAATCTGGAAACAGGGATTTCGTCGGTCTCTTCGCATTTTTACCAGGAATCAGTCTGACCCCAGAAAATCGGGTAAGGAATTTTAAATTATTTACTGCTAAAGTGATCCTGCTTAGTTTTTTTTTTAAATATTAAAAGATTTCAGCTTAAAATTGGTTATTACGAGTACAATTTAAGTTTATTTTTAAACCAACCATAGTATGTTATTCTAAGTCTATTTTAGACCTTAAATTAACCACGTGTAATATTATTAAGATGTATTTTGGGATTTTAGGGCCGATTATATCTTTTTTGTAAAATTCAGATAAACTATTTTTTATAGTTTTTGGTTTTTTTTTATATTTGCTGCCATGTAGTGCTTAAATTTTATAAATTTTTATCAGTAAGAGTTGATTTTGGGAGTATTTTTATCATCATTTGTAATTTGCCCTATATTTTGCTTCGTTTCTGCCTCCTGGACGTATCACAATATCCTTAATTTTTGGACGAATTTAATCGACAGTAGGAATGTTTCAATATCTTGTTTGTATGCTTTCTTTCTGGGTTTATTACTGACAGCTTTAAAGTTTTTTTTCATCGTGGTATGTTCATGGCCTCGTAACCTTCAGTTGACTCCAGAAAAATGGTTTTTGTGTACTGTATTTAAATACTAGAGACTGACTCGTATAGTGAAATTATAACTTCCTATAGACCTTGTAAATTTATTTATTATTTAACTGTTATTGTTAAGTAGTACATTCTAACTTTTCACTTAATAATCCGGTATTTTGTGATTATATCTGGAATATCTTTTTTTTATCTATTATTGTTGCTCCGAAAATTTAATTAAAAAGTCAGTGTCAAATTGCAGATAGTGGCTTTTCACAAATAGTCTGGTAAAATTGTGATTTTGCTTTGAGTATTCTTTTTCCTATTGGTGGCCTTGTAATTAAATAATTGTGTATTATTTGATGTTAAAGAACTAAGCATTCACTGACCTCAGCCACTGAATATTGTAGGTTAATATTTTTGGTAAATCTGATTACGAATTGATTTATACTTTTTTATATACATAAGTAGTTTTTTTATTGTAATGAACCTGTTGTTGGATCACTGCTTGATTATTTTGTGTGGAGTCATACTGGAAATTTTACCTGTGAATCTTATCACATAATTACTCCAATGTAACTCGAACTCTATAGTTAGAGCAAGCGAATAGTCTAAATGATTTTTTAATTTTTCTGTTTAGTATGAATACTTCTTATGCTATTGATTTGTAGTTTACCTTAATGTTTTCAAAATTTTTGATGTAATTTCTTGACAATTTGGCGGTAATTATTTTTTTTTTGTTTGCTCTAACATAAAAATGATTTGACTTTGGAATTTTTTTTTTAATTTTATTTAAATTAGGGTCTAGCCTCTGGGTTGAAGAAAAACCCAGGTCCACCTTCTGGGCATAAGAAACCCAGATCCACCCTCTGAGCACAAGAAAGTCCCGATCCACCCTTAGGGATATAAACGAGTGCACTCTTAGAGACAGAGCATCAGTCCACCCTTAGAGACAGAACAAAAAACTCTTTTAATCAGTAAATAAAGAGTAGAATTACTATTAAACTTGACGAGTTTCATTTGACCCATAAGCTTCTATTGTCTTTTGCAATCCACTGCCTTATTTTTATTCTTAATATTTTGTAGCGATTTGAGAGATGAGTTGAACGCTAGGCCCAAGGAACAACGTTGGGGGATTTCTGTGTTTACCCGGCTAAAATTCAGTGGCGCCCTTTAAAAATATTCACCCCTACTCTACGGCATAGGGGCTACCTTGGCAGTTTGCTTGCAGGTGTCGCCTCTAGCTTTCAGCTCTGTTCTGCTCCTATGAATTAGTCTTTATGCACCTTTTACATTAAATATCAGTGTAGCACTTGATCCCACGCGCTATTTGTCTTGCCTGACCAATAATTGCCCAACGTTGGGCGCCAATTTGCTACACTGGTATTTAATGTAAAAGGCGCATAAAGACTAATTGGTAAGAGCAGAACAGAGCTAAAAGCTAGAGGCGACATCAGCAAGCAATGTGCCAAGCTAACTCCTATGCCGTAGAGTAGAAGTGGGTAGTTTTAATACAACTTATTCAGAACAGAAAACTTCCAAGACTTCCAAAGTCGATAAATAACTTATGCACGCACCAATGTTCACTAAAGTTGATAACTCTTTTTCATATGTCGAAGGGTACGAACTTACATTTACCCATAATTAGTTTTGAGGGTGGTTGAATGCAAATCTGAGGTCAGATGTGTAAAATTCAATATAGCGAACTCAATAGAAGACGAAATATCAAATCGATGAATATTTGTATGTAGAGGTTTTGGGATAGCTGAATGCGAATCTGAGATCAGATGTGTGAAATTAAAAATGGCAGATCCAAAAGGTGCACGAAATTTTAAACCGAAGAATCTTCATTCCTCTTTTTCCACTTATCGGTTGCTTCACACCACTTCTAAATGTAAAATTACCTTTATGTTATTTACATCGTTGAATAGGAAATTTTTCCCGCTTCATCACTGCAATAAAATTCCCACTTTCCATTGCTGCAATAAAAAATGGAGGGTTCCTATTTAAAAAACTCAACTTGAGCTTCAAATGATCTTGTAGATCAAATTCAAGGTCAAAATTAAGGTCACCATTAGGTGCGCCGTTAGATTTTCTGAAAAAGGTTTTTTTTTCTAGCGTTTTTAGTTACCGATATTTTCAGGTGTGTCTATACTTTTGGGACACCCTGTATACACCTATAGAACATATTGACTAATAAACGCTTCTAGATGGTATTTCAATAATGAACAGTGCCGTATACAGGTAGTCTTCGTTACAATACTATAGAGGGTAACTTCATGAAATGTAGATGTTTTGACTGATTTTAAATTAATCAAAATGGGGGATTTTGTATCTTTAACAAAAAATTATACATATTATGTTGGTGCTCTTAAGACAAGGGCACGAGGATTTAAAGATCTTTATTTGTACAGGATGAGTCAAGGATTGGATGAAGTAAGGTTATGCCTTTTAGGTAAACTTTACCGAAAAACTATAGTCGCTTTTTACGCGTATTTGAAAATATTTGGGACTCCTCAGGGTGCAAGAAAAAATAGGGAGAACATAGTTGCATTTTTTTTAATTGAGCAAACGATATAAATTTTTTTTTTATTTAATGTGTAATTTTAATACTCCTTTATAGCTTTTGAAAAATTTAAGTCTAAGAAAAAAGAGTAACATTTTCAAGAATTTATCCCATCGTAAGTGCAATTCTAAATTTTGGGAGGAATATATACAGATTTATTATTAAGGAAAACCAAGGGTAAGTGAAGACTATTTCTACTAAATCTACAAGGTGTTTAACACATTGGTTCAAATTCGAAAAATTTTAAATTAATATATAGATCTCTTTCTCTCTCTCTCTCTCTCTCTCTATATATATATATATATATATATATATATATATATATATATATATATATATATATATATATATATATATATATATATATATATATATATATATATTAATTTATAATTGTTCGAATTTGAAAAATGTGTTAAACACTGCACTTACGATGGAATAAATGCTTGAAAATGTTGTGTGTGTGTGTGTGTGTGTGTGTGTGTGTGAGAGAGAGAGAGAGAGAGAGAGAGAGAGAGAAAGAGTTACTAGATATAATTTGTGTATTTATAAAATTATAAAATCTATATCTATATCTATATATCTAATTCAATTATTATTCACATCTTTATGGAACTCAATTCTTCCAGATATGCAACTTATTTAAAATATAAAGTAGTCAACTAAAAATCTCCTTATTAAAAAAACAGTAGAAATTTTGATATATGTTCAAGAAAATACTCATATTAGTAGTTATCTTTTATTTGCATTGTGAAACATCACAATGTACCATCAACTGTAACACCAAAAAAAATTACGATTAAGGACCCATAGTTTTCTAAACATTTTATCACAACTCTTTGAGGATCTTCATAGGAATGAGCGTGACAGTACGTGCTTCCAGCAAAATGGTGCGTCTCCACACTATCATCGTGAAATTCGTGCGTTTTTGTATCAACGCTTTTGGCATAAATGAATTGGGCGTGGAGTTTATTTCAGTGGCCAACAAGGTCTTACGTCACTCAGTTAGATTTCTTCCTGTGGATCTATATTAAAGATAGGGTATTTGTTAATCCAGTAGCAACCGTGAAAGATATGCGAAACACCATTAGTGATACCCGCGAAACAATTACGCCTCTAGTGTTATCCAGGATCCGGAAAAAATAACCATTTATTAGAACATTTCTTGAGAAGAACAAAGTTATTACTAGATATTAATAAGTATTCAATTTAACTTTTATAGTTTACGTTTCTTTTTTAAATAAGTTGATTTAATTTTATCATCATATTTATTCTGAAAAATCTTTTCTTTCCTATTCACTTTTTGCATTTAAATCATAGTTTTAAAGTTCTTATTTTTCCCAATATTTGCTAATGAAGTGTGTTTTTTTTTTGTTTTCCATAGATGCTACGAGTATAAAAGAAAAAAATCAGCAAATAGAACAAGGAAAAAATTGAATCAATATATATCAAAAACTATCAGTCTATAAATTTAATTAAAAGAATGGGTTTACCATTCACAAAAGTGATATATTTTAATTTAAAATATTTCGCATATTGTCCAGTGTGTTGAACGTCCTCTAGCTTTTATTGCAAAAGTTTGTTAGCAATAGTCTCTACTTAACTATGCTCTTTTTTAATAATAAGTTTAAATATATTTCTCCCAAAATAGAGAACGGTATATATGATTTGAATGGATACTTGAAAATACATACAACCCTCAAAAAAGTGTGAAAATTATATGTTTAATTTATTTGTGTTAAAGTTTTCTATTTAAGAAATATAAAACTTTATGCTGGCCTCGTTTTTTGGCACATCCCATAGTGTTCCAATAATTTTTAGAATTTGCTCATAAGTCAACCATATAATGTAGTAAATATAGTTTTTTTAGTTTTTACCTGAAAGGCATACTTCATCCAACCGTTGACTCACCCTGTACATATTATACGTTCAATCTCGATTTCACTTCTGTTAAAAATTTTATTCAAGATCAAAGGTCAAAAATATCGGTTTTTCGCACCTTTTTCGTAAACGATAAGTATTATCACAAAAATAAGTGCAATATAAATTATAAATCATGCCATTTTCCACAAAAATTATTTTTACACTACTCAGCCTGTATACGCCATCGGACCTTTAATATAAGTACAAATATGCAGGTATTGACTTGTGTAACACACACTAAAACAGGTACATATTATATGACTGTGAATGAATATACAGTCAGTCGGTAATTCCGTTCCCCCGTATAATCGGAAGTTCGAACTGCGATGATCGAATACCTTCCCTTTTTTTTGAAGGACGTAAATGAAATAACGACTTTTAGTATTGAACATTTGTTTATAGTGAAAAGACGTACTTATTGATCATATTTTTTATTTCAATTTGTGCCGTTAAATAATGTTAAAAAATGTCTCCATTTTGCTTCATTTGGAGTAAACCCTTTACTGAAATTTAAATGAAGATGCTGAAAAAAAGCACAGGATATTCGTCGCAAAATTTTTCAAGTGTTAAACCTGGATTTAAGGATTCTATTTTGAAAGGAGCTTGGTTTCATTCTGATGATATATTAAAAGCTGTTATGGAGGTACTATGGATATGATTTAGTTGTTATGGAGGTTAAGTACCATAATAATTGTTATAAATCCTTTTTGAGATCCCCTATCTATAAAGTCTTAACGTCCCACGGCTTAAAATAACGGAGATATCCATTAAACCCCTTGTAATTCCAATTTTCACCATACTCCGTAGTCGTCGAAGGGCAGCTATATATAAAAAGGCACCTGTATGCAGGAATTATGTCGTCACTTCTAGTACTCTCGATATCCGATGTGTCCAAAAAACACCAGATGTACGAAACAGATATACAAGTAGCAGGCCGGTTGTCGTAAAATCAGAATTGGATATACGAGCGAAGAGCTAGCCTTGTAGTAATGATTTTCACAGTGTGTAAATGATATAGTCGCGATCCTGTGTAAACAAACCGAACAGTTTCTGTTACATATGTAATGAAGTAACATTGAACGAAATACTTTTGAGCCCATTTGTGAGAAAATCCTACAAGTTATATTTTGAGTGCAAAGTTGGCGATCAAGACAAAACTTTGGCTCTCAAAATTGGCTGCCACACTTGCTCCAGAACCTTAATAGGATGGCTACTGAGCCCGCAAAATTCTATTATTGATTTGGCGCGAACTTTAGAATCGTGTTGATGATTGCTACTTTTGCTTAGCAAAAATCCTGTGATTTTCTAGTAAAAGCAAACATAAAACTAAATATCCTAATATCCTCTCAGCCATAGGATCTGTGAGCTTCCAGTAAAATACGAAATCTACTCGGACACTAGATGATTTTGAACCGAATGTCAGCCAAGTTTTCAAGAGAACGACGATTACGAATGTAGTAGCAGTAAAAGTCTCATTTTATATCTCAGAAAGAGCTCAACGCAAACGAAATCACTGGATCTCGTTTCCAGCATTACTCTAATAATATTTCAAGTTTAATCAACGAACTTGGCTTGTCCTATAAACCTATCAGGTGGTGGTGGCAGTGTCAGAAACAAACATTATATCGTTAAACAATGGCGGTTACGTGAGTACATAGTGCCCGGTCTGAAAAACGTCCATAATGAGCCCTTAGTAAAGAGAGGATAATGCTTTTCTTTATTTTAGATGGAAATTCGCGCGTTTAAGTGAGACAGAGTTTAAAGAAGGAATGTTCGTTGGACCACAAATACGAGAACTTTCTAAAGAAGAAAATTTCGAAACTACTCTTTCGAGAAAGAAAAATGGCACGTGGACTACTTTCAAAAATGTGTGTAACAACTTCTTAAGTAACAACAAATGGAAGAACTACAAAGATCTAGTTAATAAATTTGTGACGAGTTTTCGTAGAGGACGGAGCAGGTCGTGCTCTTCGGCTCTACTTTGTTTAAGGCAGCGGAACATCGGTCAGTGAATATTTCTCGTGCAGACAGTCATCGGTCAAATGCGCGTGGTATCGGTTTGACGGTATCTACTTATATTTGGGATTTCCCTGCTCTCTGAACTGATCAACGATTTGACTGCCTGAAAGTCAAAACATCCATTCGGTGGTCGGTTTTCGGGCGCCACCCTCGGGACTCATGTAGTCGAGGGCCCACTTATGCACCGGGCAGCTTGTTACAGTGAAAAAACAGCAAGCCAGGGGTCAATTGCGTATATTAGTGCTGGCTACCGGCTGCCAATTGTTATATGTAATGTTAAAAATGTGACTAGACGCCAAATTTATGAGGCGCATGGGACTAAATAATGAAAAAAAAAACGGTTATAAAACATCCTGTATCCTGTATTCCATACTTATATAAAGATATGGCCTAAAGCTAACTTACAACCTAAGATGTACAACAAACTAACAATTAAACGGTCTGGAGGGCAAGAGTATGTTTTGCGAGCTATTCACGGTAGCCCGTACTGTTCGGTTGCGCTAAAGACGGTAACCCGGCGGTATCATTCACGACGCTGTTCACGTACCTCGTACTATACAGTTGAGACGCTATTCATGACGGCTCGTACTCAAATTATCGCGTTTCGTATCTAAAATCCGCGTTCACGGTTCACGGCGCTTCGTATTAAAATTCGACCAACGGCGGTATACGCGGTATGTAACAATAACCCGGCATCGATCGGCGATAGGTGGCATCTCTACACGAGGCGGCGACGATAGGCGTCGGGTCGACAGATGTTAAGCGCCCTTATCAACGGACATCGGAGGGCACCTGGCGGTAAAACACATTTCTGGTCAATACAGAAACATAAACAAAACTGACGGCATTCAGTGCATATTTGTATAGGTGACGGTAGGATGGAAAGAAAGGAACCGACGCTGCCTGTGCTTATAAGGGTCCTCGACAGCGTCAGCAGGATGGAATGATATTATCCGTTCTTATAAGGGTCCTCGACAATGTCGACCAATAGCGGTAGGAAGTTAGGAAAGTAACCGACACTGCCCGTTCTTATAAGGGTCCTCGGCAGTGACGGTTGGATGACACAACATTGCCCGTTCTTACAAGAGTCCTCGACAATGCTGACCATTAGCGGGGTAGGACGTAAGGAAGGAAGTGTATGGTGAAACACCATATACACACAAGCCTAGCCTCACCTACATTACTAGACCAGGAAGGTGTGGTCCGGCAGGCGACCCAGTCCAGCCCTTTTAGACTATTGACCCGGGTGGAGAACGTGCAGTTCTCAGCGAAATAATGGTCTGCTCGAGCTTAAGTAGTCGGCCCGAGCTCCCGCTACGCCGACGTGTGATGGCGTGCGGTGATCGTGCATACAATACTGCTGTATGGGGCGCGCGATTCCTATGGTCGGATGCTCTGAAAATCTCGGAAAATGATATTACCCGGCATAGCGCGGTAAATCTAATTATATACCGGTAATATTGAAAATTTAAGCATTCTTTTCCCGCAAGAATCAGATTTTTCAGACGTTAAATAAATAACTAAAATCCCGGCGAACATACTCATGCCCAAAAATTAGTAACTTCGTTATAAATTTATCCAATCTTACAAAATGTTAAGTTGCAATATATCAGTTCTGCTGCATTTTTTTCACTTCCATTTGGAATTCGTCCCTAAAAAGGTAAAATATTTCACCAGCAAATTGTTGAAATGGAGAAACGGTATAGTGAAAAATGGACTCCAAACATGTTAGCAGACTACTGTTGGATCGTCAAATGTGAAACCGATCCCGGCGAATACAAACGAAAAAAGAAAATCAAACCATTTATTTGATAGTATTACCATTTTTTCAATGCAAATGAAGTATATTTTGTAAAAGAAGTGATTTTGTTTTTTTTTTTTAAATCTTTGAAAATTCATTAGATTGCTTATGGTTTGGGTTTCTCATATTTTATGTTCTTCTTTCTTTTTATAAAAACTTATGGGTGTTAGGTAAAAACCGAACTCATATTTGAATTCAACAACTCACAGTACACAGAAAAAAACTCAAATAAATATTAGGAGCGACAAAGAATTTCAAAATGCAGGACATTGTTATTAATCGTGTAGCGCAAAGAACGCTTTAAAAGCAAAAGTTTGGAAAAAACGATATTAGTTTTAAACTCCACTTAATTCAAAACCTGTGAGTTTTTGGAACCTCTTAAGTTTGAATATTTTATGGACCTATCATGCTTGTTTTCATATGTTGGCCTAATAAACAATAAAATTAAATTTTTAACTTGTAGCCGCAAAACATCCATCACTCTGAATTTCAGGCCAAAAATTGAGGTCCAAAATAATAAAATAATAATCTGAAAATGTTAAATTATTCTAGTAATTTTCTTGTAACTTTCAAATTCCTCAAAATAGTTTACAGCGCTTACGCTATACATATTTTAAGTAAACTAGTAAGGGAAATAGCTCGAAATGTGATAATTTCTTAAGACTTGTGTGTTGCTGAAAACATGGAATGTATTGATTATTAAAATTCTCGTTTCAAAAAAGTATATGACAAATTCGAATAAACATTTTTTATTTAGTCTTTCCAGACAAAAAGTTTTTAAATAGAAAATTCAATTCCTAGTCCTAAAGTTACAACTTACTTCCTCAAAAACCAAAATATGTTTTAACTTTCCGTTTAGGAGATAAAATAGCACTTCGAATAGATAAAATATTCCGTAACTCTATCAAAATCCCCGTACTTGACTTTTATTGAAATATGCTGAAAGCAATAAATATAGTATATAATATCGTAAAAGGATCTGATTGTATTCATTCATTTCACAAGGGAATTGTATAATGTAACATCGCCAAAAATTGTGAAAAGGAATATATATTTTTATATAGTGCTTTCATAAAGTTCACGTCCCATGGGTAGCTTTAAAATCACCTGAGATTTAATAGTAAAATTTAAAATATATAGGCGATAGGTAAAATTCTAGATAAGAAATCACAAGTTTTGTAAAGGTAAATAAATTGAAGGATGTCGCCTTTTAAAAGTATATATAATTTTTTAACCATTCTGTAGTTCCCACAAGGAAGATTTCTTTCCAGCAGTTCATAGTTATATTTTTAAAATTTAATATTTTTAAAAAACAAATAATTAACAAACATAATTTTAGATATTTATTATTATACATTCAGATTTACAGGCCAAACGGCTTCATACTCAATCCAAGGATTATCGACTCATACCAGGTATACAAAGGTACTAAAAATATGAAGCTCTGTGGGAACCCTTTCCATGTTATCGGGTCTTAGGTGGAGTGGTCTTTTATACTTCCTACAAGCCTTCGGATGGTCCGCGCGGTTGCAAGGGGAACTGCTTTCTGCATCGGTTTATATAGATGCTCACTAAGGCCCAGTCCTTTGATGCTCTGCAGAAGGTTCTTTGGTGTCATTCCAGTTGTTGATAGTATTAAAGGAATTGTATGGACGCTGTTCATTGCCCACTGTCTGCGGATTTGCATCTCCAGATCTCCGTATTTGGCGATCTTCTCATTGTATTTTGGCCTTAGGTTGTTGTTATTAGGTATAGCGATGTCAATCAGTATAGTTTGCCTAGATATTTTATCTGTTAGTATAATGTCTGGCCTATTATGGGCCACTGTTTGATCTGTTAAAACCGTTCGGACCCAACATAACTTGAATTCGTTATTTTCAAAAATAGGCCCTGGATTGTATTTGTAGTAAGGCACTATTCCTACCTGCAATAATTTTAACTTATCTAAGTCTTGGTGGAGTATCCTAAAGGCTGAGTCGTGTCTTTCCTTACACTTGGTTGCGGCGAACGCTTGGCATCCTCCAGTTATGTGCTGGATTGTTTCTGATGTTCGACAGCCATATCTACATTGATTATTTTCTATTGAGGGATCTCTGATCATGAACTTCCGATAGTTCAGCTAGATGCTGAGTTGTCGACATTGTCCTGGATGGCCTCATTTGGATGCTGTTCATGAAGTGGTTTCTGAAATAGTTACTATTATTATTATTATTATTTATTTATCGACGGACAACACTGTATTTTACAATAATTAATTACAGAGCTAAAGTGAAACATAACAATGTAAAATCAATAATAATATAACGAACAGGTGTTTACAAAAAAAAATGTGTACACCTGTTAATCAGCAACAGCAAGAACACAAAACATCAATCGACAATCGATTTCAATAGCCTTCGTTTAAAATGATTCAATGACATATCAAAGAAATTCAAGTCACCCAACCGATTAACATACCCAGCCATTCTAGATATAAAAGGATGGCTTGCAAAAATTGTTCTGTGAAAAGGCCGGTGAAATATATGGGAAGTACGAGTACTTCCGGGAGGGACCCATAGACCAACACGCGATAGCGGCATCGGTGATACTGCTTATAATTTTAAAGAATAGAAAACTATTAGTAAGGGGGAGCAAATTCAACTCGGAGTACAAAGCAGCATAGTCAAGATCAGCACCCCCGTTGAATTTAAAGTTATTATATCTAAGAAATCTTCTCTGTACCTGTTCGAGCCGGCACACATGTAATTAATAGTGAGTGTTCCAAACACAAGAAGAGTATTCAAGGTGTGTTCGAACTAACGAGCAATAGAGTATTTTAAAGGACTTCACAGTGAAAAGCTTCTTAACCAAACTATTAAATTAACTTGCCATTTATACTAAAAAAATAAATAGTTTTTCCAACTTTTTCTCTTTATTGGTTGCATAAGCAATATACACAGTGGATTACTAAAATATTCTCAGTATTTTTTCTATTGTCTCTCACTGCATATTTCACAACGTATCTGTACATTATGGAAAATATTTTTTCAATAAATTATCATTTTGTATATATTCTCTTAAAAATTCATCACGCTTTGCTCTATATAATCTTCCCAATGTGAGTCTCCAGATAATCAGTCCCTTCTATCTTCCAATAATATTCAAAATTCATAAATATCGCAAGAAAAGGATTTTTATTATGAAATATGCACTCCGACTTCGCACACCGGGGAGGTTATTTAAGTTTTTGCGATTTAAAAACCCTTCGAACTAAAGTAAATAATATTTTTTTTTAACTGATCATCAGTCAGACATCCTGTATATATATATATATATATATATATATATATATATATATATATATATATATATATATATATATATAAAATGCGAAACAGTGAATGCAAACTTCGCTCCATCATATCCTTTCTGTGTTAGAGGTTGCACAGTTAGAATAAATTGTAATAAAACACAATTCATCCTATTCCACCACCATCGAGGTGGTGGCCTACCTGTACCACCATACCGAGAAGAAAGTCAAAGCTTACCCTCCCCGCCACAGTAATACGGCAGAGATACATGTTTCGTCTCTCACTAGACTCATCAGGGTACCGACATGCACCTGGCTGTGCAAAGGACAAATCGGAAGGAAGCATGCAACACTCAACGCGGCTTCGCCGATCTCTCGTCGGATGGGTTATATATGTTTATACGGCTTTCACGGATTCCTCCGTGTGAGATGCATTAGCAGTGGTTATATCCACATTATGCTGTTGTAGTGCTGAAATCACATTCAGCAAACGTACAACTATATGCAACTCCGTATGAAAGTGAAATAAAATGCGAAACAATGAATGCAAACTTCGCTCCGTGAAAGCCGTATAAACATATATAACCCATCCGACGAGAGATTGGCGAAGCCGCGTTCAGTGTTGCATGCTTCCTTCCGATTTGTCCTTAGCACAGCCAGGTGCATGTCGGTACCCTGATGAGTCTAGTGAGAGACGAAACATGTATCTCTGCCGTATTACTGTGGCGGGGAGGGTAAGCTTTGACTTTCTTCTCGGTATGGTGGTACAGGTAGGCCACCATCTCGATGGTGGTGGAATAGGATGAATTGTGTTTTATTACAATTTATTCTAACTGTGCAACCTCTAACACAGAAAGGATATGATGGAGCGAAGTTTGCATTCACTGTTTCGCATTTTATTTCACTTTCATACGGAGTTGCATATAGTTGTACGTTTGCTGAATGTGATTTCAGCACTACAACAGCATAATGTGGATATAACCACTGCTAATGCATCTCGCACGAAGGAATCCGTGAAAGCCGTATAAATATATATATATATATACATATATATATATATATATATATATATATATATATATATATATATATATGTATATATAAATATATATATATATATATATATATATATATATAAATATATATATATATATATATATATATATATATATATAATTATTATAATTTTCAGCTTCATCTAACTATCGCGTAGCCTCCTTTATTCATAGTTGCTTCTTGCATTTGCTGATGTAACTTATTCGATGTTCTTCTAATTTATGCTCATTTGGTTTTTGGTGTCTTGCAGTTTCTAGGGTACCACATAGTTGTCTTAGTGGTCCATCTATATACATATATATATATATATATATATATATATATATATATATATATATATATATATATATATATATATGTATATATATATATATATATATATATATATATATATATATATATATATATATATATATGGGAGTTTTAAGGGTTGTAACGAAGTATGGCATGAGTATGTTCGCCGGGATTTAATTTATTTATTTTACATCCGAAAAATATGATTCTTGCGGGTCACCGCACGTCATCACACGTCAGCGTAGTGGGAGCTGGGGCCGACTACTTAAGCTCGAGCAAATCATTATTTCGTTGAGAACTGCACGTTCTCCACCCGGATCAACAGTCCAAATGGACTAGACTTGGTCGCCTGCCCTACCGCGCTTTCCTGGTCTAGCAATGTAGGTGAGGCTAGGCTTGTGTGTATATGGTATTTCACCATACACTTCCTTCCTTACGTCCTACTCCGCTAATGACCAGCATTGCCGAGGACCCTTGTAAGAACGGTAAATGTTGTGTCATTCTACCGTCAATGCCGATGACCCTTATAAGAACAGGCAGTGTCGGTTCCTTTCTTAATTTCCTACCGCTATTGGTCAATATTGTCGAGGACCCTTATAAGAACAAGCAATGTCGTTCCATCCTGCTGACGCAATCGAGGACCCTTATAAGAACGGGCAGCGTCAGTTCCTTTCCTTCCTTCCTCCCGTCACCTATACACACAGGCACTAAATGCCGTAAGTTTAGTTTTGTTTCCGTATTGACCAGGAATGTGTTTTATCGCCAGGTGCCCTCCGATGTCCGTTGATAACGGCGCTTAACAACTGTCGCCCCGACGCCTATCGCCGCCGCCGCGTGTAGAGATCGTCGCCGTATAGAGACGCCGCCTATCGCCGATCGATGCCGGCGTATTGTTACCGCGTATACTGCCGTCAGTCGAATTTTAATACGAAGCGCCGTGAACCGTGAACGCGGATTTTAGATACGAGGAGCGAAAATTTGCGCACGAGCCATCGTGAATAGCGTCGCAACCGTATAGTACGAGGTACGTGAATAGCGTCGTGAATGATACCGCCGGGTTACCGTCTTCAGCGCAACTGAACAGTACGAGCTAGCGTGAATAGCTCTCAAAACATACTCTTGCCCTCCAGACCGTTTATTTGTTTATATTATGGTCCATCTTAGATTGTAAGTTAGTTTTAGGCCATGTCTTTGTATAAAAGAATGGAATACAGGATACATGATGTTTTATAACCGTTTTTTTGATTATCTAGTCCCATACGCCTCACAAATTTGGCGTCTAGTCCCATTTTTACCATTACATATAACAATTTGCAGCCGGCAGCCAGCACTAATACACGCAATTGACCCCTGGCTTGCCGTTTCTCCACTGTAACAAGCTGCCCGGTGCATAAGTGGGCCCTCGACCACATGAATCCCGAGGGTGGTGCCCGAGAACCAACCACCAAGTGGATGTTTTGACCTTCAGGCAGTCAAACCGTTGATCAGTTCAGAGAGCAGGGATATCCCGAATATAAGTAGATACCGTCAAACCGATACCCCTGCGCTGAGCATTTGACCGATGACTGTCTGCACTAAAAATATCCACTGACCGATGTTCCGCTACCGTAATCAAAGTAAATCCGTAGAGCACGACCTGCTCCCCTCCTACGTAAAAACGCGTCACAGGGTGTAAATTACAAATTTAAAATTATTTTTTAAAATTCAATATGACGAATCCAGTATAGCGGAGTAAAAATATAACATATCTCGATTTCACTCAAAATTGGTACTGGAGTGTTTGTGAGTGTACAAATTACGAATTTACAATTGCTTTAAAAAAATTCAAACTGGCGGTCCAAAAATTTTATACTTTCCAATTATGTCCAAAATTGGTACCGGGAAGTTTTAAACATATTGATTAAGATAAGATTACGAGTTAAAAATAATTTTTTTGAAATTCAATATAGTGAATTCAATATTGTGTGCTGAGTATTTTACCTTATGGTACGGGGATTTCTTGAGGCTTACATTACGTATCTAAATTTTTTCTAAGTTAATATGCAAGATAATATATGTCAGACTAAAAAATTTACATTTCTCAAGTGTTTCCAATATCGGTGATGGGGATTCCGGGGCCTAGGTAACGAATTTAAAATTCTGTTCTTAAAATTTAAGATAGCGGATTTATTATAACCATCTAACTATTTATGTGGTACAACTTCTTTCAAAACTGGTATTTAGAGAATTCCCAGAACCAAATAATTTTTTGTTGTTCAGTTTCATCTAGTGTACAACTTTGTATAAATAAATAATTTTTTATGACTTTAGAAAATTTAACTCAATTCCAAACTAAAAATTAAAAAACAAAATTTTGATAGAAAAACTGGCTTTTAAAACAGCTCTTTAATGCGAAAAATAATAAAATTCTTTTATAAAATCAAAATTTTTGAAGTTTGATAAATATTTATATTATGTTTTACTTTTTAGAAGTCGGTTCAATCTTTTTATAAAAATTTTTTAGTTTTTGAAACAGATTTACGAGGGAAAAAATTCAACTCCGATGATAAAATTAAACCCTTTACAAGCATTTTGACACTAAAAATTCAGCCTATTTTTAGGCGGTAAAGAGGCTCTAATTAAAATTTATCAAAAAGCTTAGAAATACAGGTAGAGTATATTAAAAAATCATCATTTGTTCTTTTTATTTCAATCCCCTTATCTAAGTTAAGCTAAAAATGTTCTCTGTTGACTTTGAACTGCTAAACCATTTGTTAATCCACAAAATCATCTGGATACACTACGCGTCTTAAGACTTGAATATAATTTTTACATTTGTTGTAAAAAGATTGTTATTTCATATTTTAAAGCGATAATCAGTCATATCTTTTGATATTTAAAATGAGTTAGAGTACTTGGATTATCCATTTTCAAGTATATTTAAAAATACCTTTTATGGAAATATGCTTATTCTAAAATAAATAACTTACCGCTGGTGTAATTTTCTTTAAAGCTACCAGGTATTTTAAATGTACTTAGAATGTAAATTAGGGAAACAGGATAAAAGGAATATAGGGAATACCTATCTTCTTTAATACCATCGTACACACTTTATCGAGAAAAACCTTTCGAAAATTCCCGAAAATTTTAACTCTTAAATTCGCATGCCGATTATGCGCCTTGCCGGTTCTGACCGATTTCAGAGACTCATTTAATTCTCGATTGTATTTTCCCTAGTTATAAAAAGGCAAGGTTGCCGATAATTCCCAAAAATTTTGCTCCCCCATCTCCCACCCTAAAAAATTGTTTTTCAGTCAAGATTTCAAAGTACAAAAACTATACTCCACCATAAAAGAAAAACTAAATTAAGCCGCATTAAACTCAAAATTATTTTAGCCATAATAAACCTAATAAAAAATAATTATAAAAATTAATATTACATTTTGAAAAATCAAAAAAAAAAAGTCTATGAACACCACAGTAGAATGGAATGGAAAATTGAGACGGTAAAGGACATATCCTCACCTCTAGATGGACAAAGATAACTTTACTAGTATTAACGGTAACATTGCGAACAACCCCATCTTTATCAGGGTGTGTACGTTTACGACTCTAAGTAACAGCCAATGGAGTGGAAGAGAAATATCACTTTTAAGAACCACCACTGTTCTTACTTTAACCGTTGAAGAATTTTTCGTCCACTTTTCTCTAATCTGCAGACTTATCAAATAGTGTAAGCGCCAACGTTTCCAGAAGTCTTGAATCAGCTTGTCAATTATCTGAAACCATTTTAGTCATATAATATGAGATTTTGAGAAATTCTCAGCTGGTAGCCCTCTATGTGAGATAGTAGTCAACAAATAAGCGGGTGTTAAAGCCTCGAGAGTAAGAGCATCAGAAAAGTGATTGCGCTATGTAATCATATCTCCAGGGATTTTGTTGCTGCAAAGATAACAACAGAGGGACCAGGGCCAAGAAGTATAACAATTGGTCAGCATACTTCCTCTGTGACGACCTGGTAGAAAAACCACCAAGCGCAGTGGCAGATATGGTGAGAAACTGTTGAGGAATTGGATCACAGCTAATCATTGGGTGTGATGCCAATGCCCATCATGAAACTTGGGAAAGTGCTGATAACAACCAAAGAGGTAAATCAATTTTTCAATTCAAATAACTTAGACAAAATGAATAAAGGTAACGTCACCAGCCAAAGGCAGGAGGTTATACACCTAACATTAAGTACGACCTACGTCGGAAATTTTATAAAAAACTGGCATGTGTATAAGGAGGAGAGCTGCTGAAATAACAGACACATCCGGTTCGAGATAACGTGTATAGAACCGGAACAAACAAATTATCGAAATCCACAGAAAACACACTGGGGAAACTATTGCGTAGACCTGGAACGGAAGTTAGCAGAAATCAACATAGAACAGACATAGAACTGGTGGCAGAACATCTAACAGATTTCACAGTTTCAGCTTATGAAACTGTAAATACCGTGAAGAAAACGATGACCGAACTGTTCCGGGTACACTTCCCTGGGTGAACAATAGAAGAATCACCGGAGACTTGGAAACTCAGTGGAGCGGCAAGAGCCACCAAGGAAAACTGGCAGACAACAAAAAAAGGCGATTACCTATGAAAAACTAAAATAGGCCATAAACTCATTTGAAACGTATAAATAGCCGAGACCGGACGGAATTTATCCAACAATGCTACAGCAGGGACCAGATCTGCTTATTAGCAAATTTTGCTGCATATTATGGACCACATTAGCCCCAGGATATATTCCAAAAATATGGAGGTTAACTAGGGTAGTATTTATTCAAAAACCTGGGAAACCAAACTGTTCAACAGCAAAGGCATTTAGACCGATAAGTCTAATATCATTTATCTCTAAAACTTTTTAGTAGCGGTTAGACAGGCATGACAGGCATGATCCAATGACAAACAGTCCATTTCGTCATAACCAGCATACATACAGGATCGGCAGATCAACAGAGACATCGCTCCATGAACTATTCAGCTAAATGGAAAATACGCTGGAAAATGGAGAAGTGCTTCTAGTAGCATATAAGGGATGTTCGATAATATATATTTTCATTCAATTGCTACTGCAATAGTGAACGTAAATTTAGAAGAGATCTGTTGCAGGTGGATTAAAAAAGTGTTAAAAAACAGAAATGTCTACACATGACTGCTTGGAGAATCCCAGATGGCACGGGTGAATGGGGGTTGTCTACAGGGGGGAATTCTCTCCTCACTGCTTTGGAATCTAGTGATGGATGGGCTCTTGCGGATCCTGAACAGGGAGGGTCACTCTGTATTAGGATATGCAGATGACTTGGTAATCTTAATCCAAGGAAAATTTAAGAGAGAGAATGCAGCAGAATCAGGGTTGTAGAAAGATTGACAGTACAGAAATTCCCTAAAAGATCATCCTTATCTCCTTTATAATACAGAGAAAGCCAGAGGATCTCGGTAATCTTGGACTCCAAGCTGACCTGGAAAAAGCTCGTGGAAAATATAAAAGGAAAATCTGAAACAACTCTAATGATCGTTGGAAGATTATGCGGGAAAACATGGCGTCTCTCACCGAAGATAACGCATTGGTTAGATACGAGGGTGACGAGACCAGCCACCACATATGCTGTCTTGATCTGGTGGCTCAAGGTAATACAAAGAACAACGATGCTAGGAGACATATACAGGGGCTAAAAAATCGACCCAACTTCGGCAATGGAGTAAATTCTGGATCTATCTCCGCTATATTTAGTGATTCAGGGATCCGTCGCCAGTTCTGATATAACAAACTTATTTGCTTCACGTTATACTTATTTTGCTCCTACAAAATTGATACCGAGATAAAAATCTCTTAAATGCTGGTAGAAAATGTGTTGTAGATAGAGAGCTTACTAACTCTAAATGAACAGTCCTAACCCCATATAGACGAATAGACAACCGTATGCCTTATAAACTTGGAAACCCTCTCTAGAGAATAAGCATTTCTCTAGCCCTAGAGATCTCATTTGAATACATCTAAAACATTTGAGAACTTTACTGCGGACTAATTTTTCATCCCCAAAAATCCAATAATTCTGCCGTAGAATTGTCACCCAATGGTCCAAATCAACCAGTAGTGCTTCTAGAGGGTCTTTAGCAACCATAATTGGATGTTTTTGAATGAAAGAAAAAGAAGATTTGCCAACCGACCACTTACTATAAACAATCTTTTGTGTAAGAAAGGTTGTATTTTCCAAATTTTAAAAGAATACCACTGTCGAAGTACTTTATTTGAACTGACTCTTAAAATTATTTCAACCTGGTGCAAGTCTGTCACCGAGATAAAACCTATTACTGGACCTAGTTCTAAAAATTTGAGAACCCAGATCTTCATGAGTAAAATTTATACCAAAAAGAATATTTTTCAAATAGCTCCAAAAGAGAGTGATTTTTCTTCCCATTAGTCATAATGAAAACATCCTTGAGAATATCCAAAGCTTGCTTATTCAAAAACCCTGTTTGTTTCACTGGCCAATCATTCTCCGAAAATTGCATCCACTGAGGGCCCGATACCTATAACGGATGATCAGTTAATTTGCTTAGAATGAATCACTTAGATAAACAATCTGCAGGATTATCGATCATTCAATTTACCGCCATTGGGCTTCCAGAATATTAATTCACTCGGTTCACTCGATTCACTTGATTTGCTACAAATATATCTTTTACAATAGGGAAATTTAACCAATTCAATACTGTGGATAAATCTAAAAAGGTAAACTTTTTTGCAGTAACTACCCTATTTGCGAATGTACTTAGGATACGTCGGACCTAACTGAAATGGAGAAACCTTGGATTTTCCGCAAGCCTAATTACCGCTCCCCTCCTTCATTTAAGACCTTTCAATAAACTGCCACTCCGTAGCTATTCTGATTATCATCTGCAAAATTCAAAATTGTAATTGGAGTGTTTTCAGCTATACTTAAATGGCATGGAAACCCCAATTTGTATAATTCGTTCTACTTTAAACTAATTTTTTTCCAGATATGCCGTATATTTTCTGAAGGTTTTGCATCACAGTCAATTTTAAATTTCCGTAATTGTTTCACAAGTAATTTCAAAACAAAAATGAAAAAAGAGATTAGTTCAATAGGATTATAACACCATGCGATCACTAAAAGGAGAGTCCTTTCTGGAAAAATCAAGTTTCAAACTAAGAATATCGAATTCTGGGATCCATCGCATGCGAGAAATTTTTATACCCTATGTAAGGGTTACATCTTAATTTTCGGGAGTTCGTTGAGAATTTTGTCAATTCGAAGGTTACCGCTGCGAAAAGTTTGATTGATTCCTGATAAAGTTGATGTGCTTCATCTTCAGATGATACAGAAGACACTAACTCACTCACACACAGATCCCAGCATATAAAACTGACAGCTAAAGTATATTTCTCTTTTTGTCTTTTTCTAACTGTTGAATAACCTTCAATGCTAAGCAGGGAGATTATTGTACACCGAACGCAATTATATTAAGTTTGTAAGTTAATTCTCTGGATTAAAACGTCATAATAATCTTTGTAAAGGCCATTGTTCCTTTACCACATTTATTAGCTATACATTTGCCGAATATCTGCCGTCATTGCAATTTTAAAGAATCGAATAAGCCGAGGAAGTGTAAAAATATCCACCATCACCAATAAACAAAATATCATTTGAGTCCGAGTACTTGCGTCTAAGACCACTCGAAGGGGAGTACTAGAAATTACCAACTTAATCACTGCCTGATGAGGAATATAATAACTTAAATCATTTGTTGTTTCATTCTTAAAAATTTGCATAAATAATCCTGATCAATGAAATGGTTCATAGCCTGGTTATACTCTAATTTCAAATTCGAGAACTTATCTAACCGTGTTTCCAATGAAAACAACCGAAATTGAGAATTTCTTTTTGAATCTCCTGAACTCTTTAGACTATATTAAAACATAGAGCAACGTTAAACTGTCTTGTTACCTGGTCATGGTTATTTGTTTTAAGAAATATTTTTTCGCATTCTAACTATTCAGGATTAACTGCCGATCACTTTGGAACCTGCTTCAACTTCCAAAATTTATTCGAATGCTTTTCAATACATGAGTCATATTACTGAGCTAAAAAGCCCATTTAGCAATTGGAATAACGTTAGACACTTGCCTCATTATTATGTAACGAAAAGCAGTTTCCGTAGTAACAAATGAATCATCGTCACTAGTTATCGAGATTTTCCAAAAACTTAAGGTAATAGTTCTGCGCCTATTTCCGCGGGTTCTGAATATTAAATATACTCTAAATGAATATTTTTCTTTTCAGAAAAATTTTTGAATCCATAGGTACTTTGGGCAACTTATCTGAAGTCTTTGCTACAAACAAAGCACTAATATTTTATATATTGTCTTTATGATATCGAGAACCGAACACTAGTTCTGTCTTACCTTTCACACTTTGTGAACTTTGACCGAGAACCTAAAACGAGGAATAAGTTTTCGAAATATTTAAGTCCAATTTCTTACAACATATCATAGATTTACTTGGCTACCGGTGTCAGAAATAAACCTTGTCGTTTCATTGAAAACTGGGCTATTTAGAACATAAACCACATCAGAGGATAATAAAACCGTACTACTGCAGTATGACCTGTAATTTTTCGAAACCGTAAAGCAAAATGACTGCTGACAATTAGTTGGTGATTCTAAGGATGTCGCTTTGCCATCCTCACATATTTTCTATCTATCGGTTTTCCCATGTGGAGTAAAATGTTGTGTTTTTTAGAACAACAGATTCAAATCGTTTTTTGATGGCGAAAATGCCCTAAACTTCTCACATCGCCACAAATAATGCCCACTTTCTTTAGAAAATATGTGAAAGTTTTATTTTACCATCGCCTCCAACCTGAAAAAATTTTATATTTCGAGGTGGCGAGGCTAGTGGATCAGTGACCATTGTATGTAGGATTACTCGAAATGGTTTCAAAACTATCAAAAGCTTTAACCGTCTCAGTATCCAATTTATTTTGGACCTGCGAAAATAAAATAAAATCCGATAAATCGGGTAAATTTAATTTTTTAAGTGCATTAACGGATACATCAATAAATTTAAATTTTTATCCGACTCTACGTGTGATATTTTAAAATTCAGAATTTTATCCATATAATATATGCCTAAGTTTATTCTGATATCTATTCAAAAGCGATTGCAAAATTGTGTCACATTTATTGCCTGCTGGTGCAATTCCAGAGCACATACTTAACACCGAACCGCGTAATCGCCTTATCAAATTATGAACCTTTTCCGACTTATTTAGAATAGGATTTTCATGAATAAAGCTTTTGTAAATGGCATAAATTCAATTTTAGTAAATAAGGTAACACTCGATTTGGATCTACTGGAATACTATCTGAAAAATCAGCACAAGTACTTGAATATAATAAAATATAATAATAATTTCATTAATACAGGAAAGAATCTGACAATATGAAATAAAATCGTCTTTAATGTCAAAACCAATATTATTAATTTCATCAATGACAATAATTAAAGAATTTCGTGTTGACTCTAATCATGAATACAATATTTCAAATTTATCTCTGCGACTGCTGAGAAGTACACATAATTTTCGTAAAATCATAAAAATTTGGTATTATCAAAAATAAAGATTCTTTCTTGAATATCAGTCTCTTAAATTTTCGTTCCGCTGTGGAATTCATTCTTATTTATTTTAATAGATAAAAAGAAAGTTAAAAACTAATTAGATAAATTTTTTTCATTCCTAGCCACAATCAGTCTTCAATTTTCTCCAAAAGCGAAAAACAAATAATCATGAACATGAACGGCCCCCAAATACACACTCTGTATTTAAAGAAAAGTTTCTAAATTAATAATAGATACACTCATATACTTAGCCAAACGGTCTTTGTACTCCCTTCAGAGAACATTCGTTCATCCCAGATATATCCATATATTTTAAGGATACAGCTATGTGGAGGGCCCTATGTATGTTGTGGGCTACTAGATGATGTTATGCTCCTCTGCAGTTTCCATAATCTTCTGGATAGTTCGAGCAGTTTCAAGAAGTACTGTCTTTTACATCGCCTTATGCAGGTGTTCACTGAGGCGCAATCCCTTGATATTCATATTAAGCAAAATATCCTTCGATACGATGCAAGTTGTTGATAGAATCATGGGGATCTTCAAGACGCTATTCATTCCCAACTTTCTTCGTATTGTTACTTCCAAGTCTCTGTACTTGGATTGTTGTTGTTAGAGATGGTAGTTCCTATTAGTGTTCCTGTCGTGCAGGTTTTATTTAATAAAATGAGGTCTGGTTTATTATGTGCAACTGTATGATCCGTAATTATAATTCGATCTTAGCACAGTTTAAACTCGTTTTTCTCCAGTATAGGCTCCAGGATGTATTCATAGTATGGGACTTTCTTCACATGAACCAGTTTCAATTCCACTTGATGGATGTTGTTGGCGATCTGATCCTGTCTCTCTTTGTCCTCCGATGTGCCAAATAGTTAACATCCTTCTGTTATGTGCTGGATTGCTTCTGACATTCAAAATTTATATCGGTACTGATCGATCTGAATCGAGGAGTCTCTGATTATGTGTTGGGGCGTTGAGTCGTATACGTCGCCCGGTGCAGCACAGGAGAATCTGCTCGTCTGTGAAAATTTGAGCGAAAGTTTGTTCGTTGTAGAGTCAATTGTTTCCAATATCCACCAATTCTTTTCCTCAGTGGTATCTTGGTAGCATTTTCCGCTCAGTAGCACTAAGAAGATGATTGTTTTGTGCCTTTAAAAGGAATGTTCTTACTTTCGTCTGCAGACTTTCTATATATGTCCTGCTCCATTTCACAATTTCAGAAGAGCAACTGAGATCGGAGCAACCATGTTGTGTTGAGTGCCATAAATAGATTTAAACTGTGTAGTTTGACTCGCAGCACCTGACTCATCCATCTTGTGAACTCATTGGTTAAGTTACATAGTTTTTTTGGTCATTTCTTTATGCCTGCTTAATATCCAACTATTTATAGGTCTGTTCGGTCGTCACTGCTGCTATCAATTGACCGTTCTACATCTCAAATTCTCCAGGTTGTATCTTTCATCTAGTTGTATTTAAAATTTGGCATTCATCAAGGCAAAATAGCATTTCTTTATCCCCGAAGAACGTCTCCACAATTTTGAGCATTTGTTTCTGCTGATTTCTGGTGGCAGCCATCAATTTAAAATTATCCATATACTGAAGATGATTTTGTCTTACCACTTTTTCACGAGGGTTTTTAATAGTGAAGCCACATCTGGTGAAATTTGCGTTCATGGCAAGGCAAAACCATAATGCGCTCAGTGAATCTCTATGAAAAATAGCCCTGGAACATCCATCTTGCTGAATTGTAATGATGTTTTGCTGATGCTTTGACAAAAGATTCCTTTATAAGAAAGTTTGACATTTTCTGTGGATGAAGCAAAACATCATTTATTAGAACAGTCAGTCGTTGGTGCATATTCTAACATTTTAAGCCAGTAGTTTTGGATATGGTCGGGACCCAGGACTTCATAATTATGAAGGTGATGGTGAAAAACTCGAAGTGCATCTGAGTGTAATCCTAGCAGATTTGATGTTCTTCATTAATTCAACTAGCATTGGTGTTGCAGTGGGTATTTACGGCTAGTTGACTTCTTCAGAACTCTTCTATTTGTTCTTTATTCGGATATCTATGATCTGTCGTGTCTGGCAATGAGTTTAACTTATGATAAAATGTCCTTCCTGATCGCTAAAAAGGACATTGTCTTGTTTTTCGTTGTTGGTGACTTTATATCTCTTTAACTATCCCATATACTTCGCCAAACAGCTTTTGTACTCCCATCAAGAAACATTCTTATCCCAGATATACTCAGATATGATGAGAAAGAAGCTTGATTGAAGGCTTTTTGTATGTTTTCGGGCCTCAGATGATACTATGGTCCTATGCATTTCCCTTAATCTTCTAGAGAGTTTGGGCAGCTCCAAATAAAACAGCCTTTCGCATAGTCTTACAGGTGTCTGCCAAGGCTAAATCCCCTGAAAGGATCATTCGAACGCTATTCATTCTCTACTGTCTGCGTTTTATGCTTATTCTTTAGATTGTTGTTGTTGGGTATGGCGACTTTCATTAGTGTTGTTCATTTGAATACTTTATCTACTAAAATGCAGTTTATTTTGTTACATGCAACTCTTTGATTCGTAAGCACAGTGCGATCCCAGTACAGCTTGAACTCATCGTTCTCCAATATAAGCTCTGAGCTGTATTCATAGTATGGTACTTTCTCTACCTGCAACGGTTTCAATTTCTCTGTCAAATCTTGATGAATGATCTTGGCGGCTAAATCGTGTCTCTTTTTCTATTCCGATGCGGCGAATGCTTGACATCTCCCGTTATGTACTGGATTATTTCTGAATTTCGACATCTATATCGGCATTGATCATTCTGAATCGAGGGATTTCTTATTATGTGTTTCAGATAGTTTCTCATTGGGATGACCTATTCTTGGATAATTGTAAGAAGCCTTCGGTTTCAGGAACCATTTACCCTAATGCCAACCAGTAATTCAACGCTAATTTGTCGATATTTTACTAGTTGACCTCATTTGGGTGTCGTCCATGAAGGGGCTCCCGTAGCCAGCTTGAATTTTCTCTGAATTTGATTGGTGATGAGAAATCAGTTCATGATCCTGCAACGGCGTCGAATCCTCTGCATCACATATTGACCAGTGTTGCACAGAAGGCTCTGTCAGCCTGTGAAAATATGAGCGTAGGTTTGTTAATTGTTGTTCCAATTGCTTACCAATATCCATCAATCATGTTCTTCCGCGGTACCTTGGTACCATTTTCCATTCAGTAGTACTACTAGAATGATGTTTGAATACCTTTTTCAGGAGTGTTTAGACTTTTTATCTCCGTTCTGCTCCATTTCACAATTTTAAAAGAGTAACTGAGTGCAGAGCACTCATAGGTGTTGAGCGCCTTAACGAGGTTTTTACTCTTTAAGTTATATTACTATTATTATCCCATATACTTAGCCAAACGACTTTTGCACTCCCTTCAGAGAACATTCGCTCCTCCCAGACAAACTAAGATATCTTAGAGATGGAGCTCTGTGAAGGGTCCTTTGTATGTTGTCGGGCTTTAGATGATGTTACACATTCAGTTTCACATCTTTTCTCACTGCATTAGATAGTGTTTTTATGCTGTTTTCTGATTTTGCTATAACAACAAAATATTTTTCTAGGCGTAGGACTGTCATCACCCGTATCCTCATTTAAATTGCTGCTGGAATAATGTTTGCAACCGCACTGATATTTTAATATTTCGAATGGAATTTCATTTGGGGCTAATGCTTCAATTTGAGCGGTGCCATGTAGCACTGATTTTTGCTTAGCCCAAGACAAGAGTTCGCTAATGCCCAGTTCCTTGATATTAAGCAAAAGACTCTTCGACACGACTCTGGTTGTTGACAGAATTATGGGTATAGTCCAGACGCTATTCATGATCCACTGTCCTCGTATTTCTATCTCCTCGTCTCCGTATTTGACGAGGTTCTCATTACACTTATTCCTTAGATTGTTGTTGTTTGGGATGGCGATTTTTGTCGTTTGCTGAGATGTTTTATCCCCTAAATGAGGTTTGGTCAGTTATGTGTCACTATATAATCCGTAAACACAGGTTGACCCCAGTAGAGCTTGAGCTCGTTATTCTCCAGTACAGGCTTCGGGTTGTTTTAACATTATTATTATCCCATATACGTAGCAAAACGATTTATGCACTCCCTTCAGAGAATATTGCCTCATCCCAGATATACTCAGATATCATAAGGATGGAACTCTGTGGTTGCATGTTGTCGGACCCTAGATGATGTTATAGCCCTCTGCATTTCCAATACATTTCCGGACAGTTCGAGCGGTCCCAATCCCTTGATATTGAGCAGAAGATTCTTCAGTACAACGCTGGATATTGACGGAAGAAACGGATTTTTATTGTTATTATTTTTAGACAATTATCCTCGAAATAAAATTAGTTAAAAGTTTTCCTGGACCAGATTAATCAAACTGATGATGATTAATTACTGGCAATACCTTTCGATAACAACCCGTTCTGCTAAAAATTAGTTGGAGAGTTATTCAAAAACTTTACAACAAGAGACTGAGATATTTTAAAGTTTTATTGCACCTATCAATTAAAGCTAGTTTAGTAGAATATCAACGAACTATAAATAGAAACCTTTATATCTGCAAGAAACTCAGCTCAACACCCAACGTTTAAACTTCAGTTCTACATTGCAACTATCTTGCAATTGTTTTTTAATATTATCAAGGTAACTGACCTGGCTTCAAAATCCGTTAAATAAAAGTGGCATTTAAGCTTTAAAGTAATAAAAATACTCTTCCAGGAATCAATAATGAAATACTAATTTCAATTTCTACTACTGGTTATTACTATTTTCTTCGATAACTTCATAACATTTATTTCAGTGGAATGCTCCATAAAAAGACAAACAAGAAATAATAAATTGTTTATTGTTCCTCTTTCCCCACGATTCCTGGGACAAATAAATTTCTCAGAACATAAAATGTAGTTAAATTTTACTGCAGATTTGTTTCCTTCAAAGTCGACTCCTTTTATTGTTAATATCGAAATGTTTTTCTTGTTTTTTTTTAATACCTACTATTTTGATATTTAATGCTTAATAGGCCTCATACTTCCTCTTTCTCGACAAAAAAATTCCAGCATAATGCAGTGTTTTTGTCACAAATCTGCTCTTATATTCTAGGACTTGAGAGATCGCTTAAAATTATTTTCAATTTCCTACAATAGTCGCTAGAGATCGTAACAGGTCATTAGGAAAAATAATATTTTTCAGTATTTTGCACAATCAAGTTGTATTAAAAATATTTGCCTCTTAACCTTGAAAAAATTCTAAACATTTTCTGTCATACCTTTATTACTCTAATATGAAAATAAAGTGGTAAAAGAACGTCAAATTATTTTTCATTAAAGTGTCGATAGCTTCGGTTTGGCCTAAAGGAATTAAATAAACTTAAGCCTGGTTAAAAGAGCTTTTCTTGCTTTATTTATTATAAATTATGTTTATGCAAGTTTAAGAGTGGCCGGTAGTGGATAATGTTTGAGAGTTCTATAATTTCTTTCCTGAGAATTTCAAATAGCATGATATATATATTTTTACATAGTTAAATAGAGCATAAAAAGCATCAAGATCCAATGAAAGCCACGACCCATATCTCTTTCTAAACTAGCGATATTAACCAAAAAAGTTTAATTGTGTATTAAAACTAAAAAATAATAGTTTTACGCTAAGGCTCAGGAACTAATTAATATTCAGTTTATTATTAAACCCCATCAAGAGTTAAAATTTACGAATAAGAAAAAGCAATATAAAACAAATCGAAAAATTTTTTGTCACAAATTTAATGTTGTTATAATAAATCCCTTATTATATCTAAACTATAATTTTTTACTTTAGATTAGTGATACTAAAATATATCTGTCTTTTTAATAAAATAAATACAGAACATACAACGAATTGGAAGCGGTCCGAGATTGTAGAATAGGACTTTTAATAAATATAAAATTTTAACTAACGAAAGGCTGTAGGGCTACATTTACTGCATGTGTACACTTATTGCTAACATGCTCTTAAGACTGGTCTTTTTTTTATTTTAAATTTTCTAAACAGAATTTTTAGCTAAAGACACTGCAAAGATAAATTGTACACAGGGCGCCTGACCAAAAATGTAATAATTTGCTTTGGATCTTAAGTAATATTGCCATGATCATATTATTTTAATATTTTTGTTTCTTTTAAAAAAATTGGTAAAACAAATTAAATATACTAAATTACCAATTTTTTATTATTACTGAGGTCAAATTCCATAATCTTTGTTGTTGTTTTATCATGAAAATTGTTTTTCATTATGTAAAATGTTGTTAAAGTCATGCAATAACACTCGCCACAATAGTAAAGCTATTATGATACTATATTTTTGCTCGATGGACTGTATCCATCCGAAGAGACCAAAGATTTCAGTGACACGGCAAAAGAGTGCTGAAAACTTTGAAGAATTTCTGAAATAACAGCTGAAAATCGTAAAAAATTTCCGCATAAATAGTCTTGTAACTGAAGAAGTGCAAAAAATGATCGTCAATGACGTCAAAAGTCCAGTGGTTGTTGACAGAAATCCCAAGAACAAGGTGAGCCAAATTAGAGAAGTTAATGTAAAGACTAGAAAATAATGTAAAATTTGTATGTTTTTAGGTGGTTCGCCGTATTTTTGTGAATGTAGGTTAAAGCATTAGCAAGTGTGTTTGGTAACAAAGTGATCGTCAATGGAATCACAGGTCCAGTTGTTGTAGAAGTACGAGTAGACATGAAAGAATTGAGTGAATCGAGTAAGAAAAGTGAATGTAAATTAGGTGGGGAATGTATGGGATATGTTGATATTTAGTATACTTAGCCCACCCTGTAGTTGCTGTTGTATATGTAAATGTTGCTATGGTGTTATAAGAATTAAGAGTTGAAAATAACTGGATGTGTCAAATATAAGATTGTTTAGATGGTGTGTATATGTAGGCAATTAGCCTAGCCTACCCCAGCTGAACTAAACCTAGTTCGCCCTGCGTTACCTGTTTAGTATGTCAGACAAGAATAAGATTAGATTTGATGTGTGTGACAGAGATAGAAGTTCAAATAGGATATAGTGTATATTGCTACACTCTTCTTCTATTTGAAAGCAGAGGGTAGATTAGAAGGTATTATACAAAAACTGGCCCTGCAGAAAAAGCCGTTAGGCTCATTGTGTAAATCACCAACTGCTCAGGAGAGTATTGGTTAAGCAAAATAATACCGAATAATAATATTGAAGAATTTATGTTAGTAGAATATCCTAATTTAGATAAATTAAAAATAATTGTAATTTTCACTGTGACGATCATTATAGTGTATTATCTCTGAAATTATTATACCACGAGGTAATAGAGCTAATTTTATTAGTAAGATACATTTATGTAATAAATGGGTTTAATTTTATTGTAAGCCAAAAATATATTTTCTAGTAAACTTGTAAATTAGTAACGTTAATTGATTTCTGGTTAATTAGTGATTTTTCATCGTTAGCTTCATGTATAGAACGTATAATTGTATAAGTTATTTTGTATCTTCGTAAGATAAATTTATTGCTTTATTGTGAATAGACAGAATCTTCGAGTTATCCTTTCATTATGTTAATGTACTGATGATCTATTCATATTAATATTTTCGACCTCAGATTGGGTAATAAATGTTTAGCTTTATTTGAGGAAAATTCGTTTGTTTGCTCCTCTTTTACTTTTGACATTTACTGAATTTACAATCGGTATTTTCGTATTAAGTTTTTCATTGTTTTACAATCTAGGTAGCAACTTACTGTAATATCTATAAGTCATACAAGGGTAGATAGAAATAATTGCATTTGATACTTTAATATTCTAATTAATTGATTTGGGAATTTAAATTTTTTTAATGTTATACGAGGGAAGATAAAAATCGTAAATATTGATTTGATATTTCAATTTATTAATTAATATTGGACAATCTAAATATAATGCAAACTAGCTTAAAATTTTATAGTTCACAGTAAATCCTATTAGTGTTTTAAACGTTTTATTTTTATTTTAAGGATTCTTTTTCTTTCTTCATTCAGTTATTTCTTTATCGATTTCTTCTTTCTTCTTTTTTTCTTTCTTCCTCTGCAAGACCTGCGTCAGTAGACCCGCGTTGTTCAAGATAAGCTTACTGTATAATTGAAATTACTTTTTTGTTATTATGCTTGCGTCATTGATCATCAATTTCCGACATTCCGGTTTCTGATTTGAATCATATAAAAAACCGTCAAGATTGATGATTGATGGTCAAAACTTTGAATTTCTTTTTAGTGTGACCGATAATTAGTCTTAATTACCTATAAGTGATTTCAATATTATAACTTGTAAACGTGATCCGGGTTTACATCTACGGACTAATAATTAGACATGATTATATTAAATATACCTTTTTTTATTGCTGTATTTTATTCCGTTCAGCTCGCAGTTGTAATAACTAGTTAAGTAGGCGCATAGTTCTTAATTAAGTATTTTTTGTCTCCAAAGCTTCAGCTTATTCCCTGTATATACCTATGAACTCTATGGATCTTTGAAAAGTATTTAGCCATTAAATTTGGAAAGTTTATCTAACCAGTTCTTTATTTTTTACTTTAATCTTTATGTATTTGGTTGAATGGACACTGTAGAAAAGTTACCGTATCGATCTACTGCAGCTTGCAGTTCCGCTGGTTTAGAGCCGCTGTCGCCTTGAATTTAACGGACCTCCCCACATTAAACCATTGACGATTTGCTTACTGTCTAGAGCCACTTTTGGTTAATTAACTTTAATTTAATCACACCCTCTGCTATTAAACAGAAGAAGAATGTAGCGGTACTATAAAAAGAATCAAGCGGAGAATAGGTCAGCCGTTTCTTTTTATACGAAAATATATATAAAAAACACATATATCAAAATTTCTATTTGAAAAATTGTTTAAAATTTTTAATTATGCGATCTCAACCAAAGTGCAAACTTTTAGTTACTTACATTAACTATATTTACAGTTGATATTTTTACGCCACCATTTGTAACAATGATTTTCAAAAGTAACAAGTTGTATCCTTTATTTAACCTAAACTTGTCGTTAAAAAACATTTAATCGAATAGGGTTCCATTACTAAGATGATAACAAATACTCGAAAAGAATTTCTAAGTCTTCCTACTTCCTACTAACTGTTTGAAATTTGTCACTGTTCAAATTTTGGCTTAAGTTCTGTTAATTTTACCTTATCTTTGCAAATACTCCCGTTATGGGCAACACAATATCATTTTCCTTAAGTCTTTTCCATCGATTCTTTGAAGAAAAGCATTTCATAAAGTACAGTTTTAATTAATTTTATTTTATCAGGTTTGACCATTACTCCAATATTTTGTTACACTATGCTTAGACATTATCTTATCGATGCTGAACTTACTGATACCTTTTTTTATTCAGATAGATCTCGTTCATTTTTTCTGCCCCTTAATATTTGAGTGTATTTTGGATTTCTGAAAATTTATTGCCTTATATATATATATATATATATATATATATATATATAGTATAAGTATTGGTATATTAATTATTTTTTGAACGAAAAATGCTAATGATTAACAAATTAGCTAATGTAACAAACTTATTTCAGCCGACTGGTGTTGCCCAGTGTCATTTTTTTGAGCTGTAATTTCTTTCAAACGTGGCAATTGAACGCACCTAACAGAGGCAGTGTAGTGCGAAAACAAAGTCTTGATTATAAATGACAGCAATTTTGCCTTGACATTGACTTTTTCCTGGTTTGATTCGGCCGAAGCAGCTGAAAACTTTCATTTCAATTTGTATAGGATTTTTTTTTGGAATTCTGAGATGGAAAGTCATTATTATCTTGGTGATTTTGTTGAGTTTTTGAAGTTACCGTATAATTTGCCTAGTTGCCGATTATAGTTTTTTTAGCGGGTTAAACTTGGAGACAGAAAATTTGGATAGCACATGCAAATGTGTCAATGAAGGAATTTTGTTAAACCTCACCAACATCCATTAATTACAGTTTATTAAAACAATCTTTCATAGATTTTTGTGACTCAGTTAGATTTAAGCTCAAAAATCATTCTTACCACCGAGTAAATTTAATGTTTAATTTGAATCTGACCATAGTTTGCTATTTTGAATCACATTAAGATCTAAATTGATCGCGTGAGAGTTGTATGTTATTGTACCATTTATTAATAATTATCGATTGATTTTTCTTGTAATTTTCGATAGCCGTTATCTCGGAAATGCCTTAATTATTATTATTATTACAATAATAAGACTTAATTTTGAGCGTAACTTGCTTGTTTATTGTAAAACTTAATATATTTTTAACGTATTTGCTATTGAGATGTATCACGATGGCCCCAATCTATAGGTTAATTAACCTATTATTGCATTTGAAGTATTTCTGAATTGTATTTAATCTATAAGCCCCATTCTGGGTTTGAATTTGGTGACTACTCTTTTTATTTAATGTGTGTGTCTTTTTAAACTTGCTACACTGATTTTTAATGGGTGCAATACCTCACAATAAAGTGAAACAAAATTTATTTTATTGTATAAAATCAGCAGAGTATAGTGCAAAGCTGCTAGCAGCACCAGCGAGTAAAAATGCTGAGCCAACCCCAATGCCGGAGAGTAGGAGTGGGTTATTCAGGGCGCCACTGCATCAAAAGCTAGGCTGAATGCAAGAAACTTCCACGATGTTGTTAGGAACTTTAACTTCTATATATTAGCAAGTAGTTATAAAAAATCTTTAATTAAAATTTAAAATGTGGAGTTTTTTCGTAAGCTAAACATTCTAATATATGAACATCAAATAAAAAGGGTGAACCCCAACAGATTCACAACAGTCAATGAAATAATAATGAATCTAAATTTAACACATTCACGACATAAAAAACGGAAATAATGTTTTTGAACAATAGTACTGAAATTCCCTTTAAAACTAAACGTAATCTTGTTGTATTATAATCATAATTTAGTGCACAACGCCTTAAAAAATATATTAGGCCGAAAGGTTGTTCTTAAACAATTTAAGAATATTAAATAAGTTAATATGGTTGCCTGTCTAATGCCAGTAGAATGGTCGCCAACAGTAGTAGTTCTAGAAGATCTTTAATAATAATGACGCCAATGCTAACTAACCGGTAAGGTGGACTAACCAGTAATAATATGGCCCGAAGTATGATTACAGTAACAATATACTCCGAGAGCTTACTACAATACAATATGGACTCCGTAATGAGATAACCAGTAGGGCATATTTTACTGTAGTCTACCTCGAGGCATGTTGTCCTGTAGTCCAAGCTAAGGTATATTGTTACTGTAATTTACCCTTCCCATTGCATTATTACTGATTGTTCAACATTCTCGGTTAGTTAGCACTGGTGTCATTGTTATTAAAGACCTTCGGGAGCTACAACTATTGGAGACCAGTCTACGGAAATTAGTCAGACAACCGTATTAATTTATATAATATTGTTAAATGATTAAAGAACGATCTTTTAGCTTAACGTATTTTGCGCAGTAAACTGTGATTACAATATGTATAACAAGATTACTTTATGTATAATTTTAACGCCAAGAGACCATAGGTTGCATCATTTCAGTGCTATTGTTTAAAAACAGTATTGCATTTTTTTATTTAGTGAATTTGTAAAGTTTAGATTTATTATTATTTCTTTGACTGTTGTAAATCTGTTGAAGATTACCATTTTTATTTGATGTTTTTTCATTAAGATATATAGCTTAAGAAACAACTCCATATTTTAAATATTAATTAAAGATTCCCAGCAACATCGTCGAAAATTTCTGCATTCAGCCTAGCTTTTGATGCAGTGGCGTTCTGAATAACCGCCTCTATTTTTCGGCATAGAGATGAGATCGGTATTTTTGCTCGCTGGTACTTCTACTAGCTTTTCCCTATACTCTGGTAATTTAATATAATAAATTAAGTTTGTTTCATTTTATTGGTATTGCGCCCTTTAAAAAGCATTGTAGTAAATTGGCGCCCAACGTAGGGTCAATGCTGGTTACAACTGCAAGATGCATTGTGTGTTGAAGTAACTCGAGTTACCTTTTATAAATTTATTTGACTGATAATTTAGCTGTTATCTTAATTGCTGTTACCTTTTACTTTTTTTATGAATTCATCTACTTCTAAGTGTTGGCTAGTTATTTATGTTTATATCTATTGTTGGTTTATTGATTTTTCTTATTTTAACGTAAAGATTGGTAACCAGCGGAAAGTTAATTATCTTGATATTTTGTTAACCTTAACTTTCTTTTTTCGTTTCGTTTTTCATTACCTTCATTGCTTACCTTTATTGCGTAAGTTTTTTTAGTAATTGGATAAGATCCATTTATTACTGTTTGTTAAAAATCTTTTATAGATTTTTGTGATTCAGTCAGATTTAGGCTAAAAATTGATCCTTACCACCGAGTAAATTTGATATCTAATTTGAATTTAACCATAGTTTTTAAAAATCAAAATTTCAGTAAGAAATAAAATAATTCTGCTATGTTTAAATAGTTGTCTATATGTATCCTCCTTTCAAGTAGACAAAGGCAAGAATATGTAAAAATGGTTTATTTCCTGCAAATATAACTCTAGTGTTCTCTCCATATGCGTTTTTACCACTTCATGGTCTCGTCAGTGGAGCTGTATCGAAACGATAGCAATATTCTCAGGAAACAACTGCTATATAAAATATAAATTCAAGTCAGCAGATATTCTATATCCTATCGACATGTTTCGGAATTTATATTTAATATAGCGTTGCTTCCTGCGAATGTTGTTCTCGGTTCGATGCAGTTCCATTTACGAGACCATGAGGTGGTCAAAACGCGTATGGAAAGAAGACCATATTCTTTATGTGCTTGAAAGGGGAATATTAGGCAAATAATTAAATACAGCAAATTTACTTAATTATCATTTTTGAAAATTTCGCACTACTCCGGTAAATATAAATGACATTTGACTGGCGATATTTTTCAGTCTGACATGAAATCGGCAGGATTTTAATATCCTACCGACATGCCTTGGAATTTATACTTTATATAGTAGTTGTTTCCTGTGAATGTTACTCTCGGTTCGACGCAGCTTAATTGATGAGACCATGAGATGGTCGAAACGCGTATGGAGAGAGAAGAGTTGTATTTGCAGAAAATAAACTGGTTGCGTATATTCTTTCCTTTTTCTGTTTAAAAGGACAACACATATAAGCAATTATGACCATAGTTTGCTGTTTTAAATGACTTTAGACCTATTATTAAGTTATACGTAGAATTTTAGGGTTAATTATTACCATTTATCTAAGATCATCAATTATTTTTTTTTATAATTTTCTTAGTTTTCAGTAGCTGTTATCTTGTAAATCCTTTATCTATTATTGCTATAATAGTAAGACTTAATACTGAGCCAAACTGTTCTATCCATTGTGAAATTTAATGTATTTCGTTAGGTATTTGCTCTTGGGACGTAACACGATGGCCTCAGTCTATAGACGAATTACCTTAATAATGTATAATAATGTATTTGAAGTATTTTTTAATTGTATTTAATCTCTGTGTCTCATTCTGGGGTTGAATCTGCTGAAATTAGAGTTATATGGCATCGTGATATGTCCATGGACTTTCAGTGTAACTCCAGTTTTTTTTGTGTGTGTGCTTTTTTTTTAATTTTGAGCTAAAATCTTAGATAGATCAAAAATCCATACAGGATTGTTTTAACAAATTACAATTTATTAAAGAAAATATAGAAAAATTAAAAAAAAAAGAAACAAAAAAAAACTGGAATCAAACTGAAAGACAACGGGCATATCACGAAGCCATATAACTTCAATTTCACCAAATTCAAACCAAGAATGGGGCCTAGAGACTAAATTCAGTTTAGAAATACATCAAATACATTAATAATTTAATTAACCTATAAATACTTCCCAAGAGCGAATATATAACAAAATATATTAAATCTCACAATAAACCCAAAAGTTAGGCTCAAAATTAAGTCTCGCTATTATAACAACAATAAGTAATGCATTTACAAGATAACAGCTGTCGAAAACTAAGAAAATTACAGGATAAACTAATCCATAATCACAAATAAATCGTAATAATTGGCTCTAAAACCCAACATACTTAATAATAGTCACATCTGGACCGTTTAGGTCTTAATTTGATTTAAAAAAGCACCGTGGTATATACATATATATATATATATATATATATATATATATATATATATATATATATATATAAATATATATATATATATATATATATATATATATATATATATATATATATATATATATATGAAGTAAATTGCGATCAGTAAATGCAAACTTCGTTCCAATCATATCCTTTCAGTGTTAGAGGTTGCACAGTTTGAATAAATTGCGATAAAACACAATCCATCCAATTCCATCATGTTTCGTCTCTACTAGACTCATCAGGGTACCGACATGCACCTGTCTGTGCAAAGGATAGATCGGAAGGAAGCATGCAACACTGAACGCGGCTTCGCCGACCTCCCGTCGGATGGCGTATGTATGTTAATGCGGATTTCACGGATTCCTCCGTGTGAGATGCAATAGCAGTGGATATATCCACATTGTGCCGTTGTAGTGCTGAAATCACATTCAGCAAACATACAACTATATGCAGCTCCGCGTATGAATGAAGTAAAATGCGAACAGTAAATGCAAACTTCTCTCCATCATATCCTTTCTGTGTTAGAGGTTGCACAGTTAGAATAAATTGTTATAAAACCATCGAGATGATGGCCTACCTGTACCACCATATCGAGAAGCATTAACATATATATATATGTATATATATATATATATATATATATATATATATATATATATATATATATATATATATATATATTGGTTTCAATCCGTTCGTTCAAAAAATTGTTTTCACGACGTTTCGCCAAAATCTCATTTGGCGTTTTCAAGTGCGGTTCGTCTCGTTATTCGCTGAGAACTGATGGTGGTTTCTGATGGCGTATCCACTATGGTGGATAAAAAATTAATTTTGTCCGATTTTTCTCAAAATTGATATGAGGGAGTTTTTGGGATAGCACATTACGAATCTGATATTAATTAAAAAAAAATAAATATGGCGGATCTAAGATGGCGGATTAACGATTCTCCATCTCTCGATTTTGTCTAAAGTCAGTATTGGGGGATTTTTGTTAGTGTTAATTACGAAATTAAAATATTTTTTAAACAACTCAATCTGGCAGATTCAATATAGTGTCCTAAAAATTTTACATTTTTCGACCTTCGCCAAAACTGATATAGAAGGTTCTTGAGGGCGTAAATTAGAAATTTAATAGTATTTTTTCAGGATTCAATATGGCGAATGCGATATAGCTGAAAAAAAATTTTACATTTTTTGATTGTGTTCAAATGTGGAACTAAATCGTTTTTGAGGATGTAAATAGCGATAAAATAAAATTATTTTAAGAAAATCTAATATATCAGATGCAATATGACTGTTTAGAAATTTTAAATTTCTGGATTTCATCTAAAATTGGTACTAAGGGGCTTTGAAGGTTTTAGATTTAGATTAGATTAAGAAGTTAAAATTATTTTTTTGAAATTCAATATGGCAGATCCAATATGGTGGTTGAAAATTTTACCTTATTCACATTTTTTCAGATTTGGTATTAGGGCGTTGAGGTGGCGTATTACTAATATGAAGTTAATTTTTTACAACTATTAGGTTGATAAGATACAATTTCCAGTTTTATCTAGAATTGATATTGCAGGGTTCTTCGGGCGTGTATAAGCTCAATATTCAATATAAAATATATCGGGCTAAGAAATTTACGTTTCACATTCTTTAAATATCGATATTGGAAGGTTTTAGGGCCTATATTACCAATCTAAAATTAATTTTAAATTTAAGGTAGTGGATTTACTATAACAGACTAAATATTTGTTTGACATAATTTCATTAATATTTGTAGAACTCTAAGAATCAAAGAATTTTTAAAGGGTTCATATTAGGGGGATTTTCAACTTTGGATAAAATGGGTAATTTTTTGCCACCTTGGAGTCATTGCGAGGTAAACTAATCTCGATTCGAAATTTAGTTCAAATAATTTATGAATTTCATAATGAATTCAAAGTTAAAAATGAAAAAATAAAATTTTTATAAAAATAAATTGAACCGACTTCTAAAAGTGCACTAAAAAGTGAAAAATAACTATAAATTTTTATATGAAATTGAAATTTTTGTACCAAATTATTTCTCAATAACATAAATAAATACTAATATATACAAATTATGGAAAGAAAGGAATTGTAAATAAAGTATTTTTAATTTGTTTATGCGAATCACTTTTTGTCAGGTATTAGTTTGGCGCCGACTTCAAAAATTTCAATTTTATATAAAAATGTCTAGTTATTTTTCTCTTTTTAGCGCACTTTTAGAAGTCGATTCAATTTTTTTACAAAAATTTTATTTACTATACGTTATACTTTAAATTATAATTTTAATCACTGGTAAACTGAACAAATCACCTTATTTATTGTGTGTAGTTTTAGAAAACAGCCAGACTAAGAAAGCAAAATGACAATCATTTGGAACTAAGCCAATTTCAGTCCTGTTTGCAAAGACCATCAGTATCGTCGTAAACAAATATTTGACTATGATTCCGTCTGATAGATAAAATTTCAAATATAGGAAATTAAAATTAAGGATACTTTTTACAGCGAAAAAGAAAAATTAAAAACTCATGAGATAATAGAGTAAAAAAAGATCATATTCCGTTAAAATACAGTATTTGAAACTTACTTAATTTATGCCAAAAATAAGCAATCACAAAATAATAAAGAATACTTAATAAAATTAATAGCATTTCCACCTCGAACCCTAATGACAACTTGCATGTTTCTAAGGATGCATTTGACTGATACCCTGATAAACTTATTCCCATTGTTCCAAGCATTATGGCAAGTTCTATCTAGTTTCTTACTACATGAACTAGAATTTTTCTGTGCAGCCTATTCCAGGTAGATTCTAGGTGATTGAGATTGCAACTACATGCTAACCAATCCATGCAAACAATCTCGGTCTTAATTATACCAACCCTGACCGTAATGGGGCTTTTACTTATTTTCCAGATCCTGAAAATATGAAGTTGCTAGTTATTTCGGGATGTCAGTTTTCATGCCCTACAATATTCTACCAACCATGGAGTTTCATACTTGGCATTAACCCAGTTTCTCTCGATTATCTTTGAACTAGACAACTACTGATATTTCATTTTTTTTCCTTGTATAGCCGATTTGTTGCTTTAATTAAGACTAAACTTTTAGCATATAAAATTGCAAATACGAAATATCGATTGGCCCTTTCAAATATTGCTCAAATTCGACAAAACTCTGGCTTATTTGTATATTTGCTAGTTTCATTTAAATGGCAAATAGCTTTCTGTGTTGCTAAATAAGAAATATTTTGCACCTCAGCTATATAATATTGGATCCCACTATCTTGAACCAAAGCTACCACCCTTGCTGTATCCGTTTGAGATAAAGATTGTATTAAGTTTGCCGACATTTGGTAATTGAAACTTGAATAAAAAGATATTTAGCATGTTTCGCTACACGGTAGCTTTATCAAGAATTCTAATAATTGTGGGCAAGTACGATCTAGCTCTTTTATCTCATATATCTCCTTCAGATATCCAGAAGTGTTGCAGTTCTGATAAAGATGATTCTTCTCTTATTAAAATATTAGATTTAAAGTGGGACCCCAATTCAGACATTTTTTCCTATTATTACGTTACCACCCAGAAACGCAAATTATAAATTTTTCTCAAAATGTATTCGATGCTATCGATGTAAACTAAAATCATATAATACCTATATGGCAGACTTACCAGCTCTCCAAATTTTTCAAATTAAGGCCTTTTTTCGGTTTGTCTAGATTTTGCTGGACCTTTTCCACTCTTGATGAGCAGGCATCAATGTACTAAAACCTTTAAAGGTTACGTTTACGTTTTTGTTTGTACTTCCACCAAGGTTATTCATTTGGAGGTTACATCAGACATTAGTTTTGAATCGTTTTTAGCGGCCTTCAGACGTTTTATCGCTAGCCGTGGAAAATTCGTTTCTATAACAACTGATCAAAGTACGAATTTTAAATGCCCATACGGCCAATTTCTTCAATTCTCCGGGATCTTCGTATTCCAATAGACTAGTAGAACCGGCGTAGCCATTTTTGCCGTGTCTTATCAACTCAAACATATTCTTATGAAGAGCCTTTAAACAGTTCTATCCTTGATCCAGATCTAAGCTATAAATTTAGACAAGCTAAGACAGCTCATCCAGCGCCTCCACTGTAATTTTTGGAAACGGTGGTCTCAAGAGTATATCCATTCTCTCCAGGAGAGGCACAAATGGACCCAGCCATCACCTTCTATTAAAGAGGGCGCCCTTGTTATAATTAAAAATGAGCAAAATCCACCCCTTCGATTTGAAATGAGTAGTCTACTTAAATACCATCCGGGGCAAGATGTGTGGTTGACGAAGCAACGCTTAAATTGACCCACGGTATTACCCAACGACCTGTGATCAAAATTGGCCCATTACCTGGCAACTAAAATTCTATTTTTGCAATGCAACATTATTTTTATTTCTTTTTTTCATTTTAGTTATATTTAAATAGTTATTTTCGTTGCTGTTTCGTTTTCTTCTATTTTACTAGGTTTAGAAACATTCATTTTTGGTATGGTGAATGTTCAGGAATCTTGGTTATTTTATTATTAAATTACTCCAATTGGGGACTTGTGTGACATAATCATGTAGTTTAAAATTATACTTAATTTTATGTTGTTTTTTTTTATTTATAAACACTTTTATTTCAATATATTGTTTGTTTTTGTATTATATTTTTCCTCATTTTATTTACTGTGCACAAATCGCATGGCCAATCCGAGGGAGTTGCACATGCACCCTAAGTAGGGTCAATTACGGTATCGTATCTCCGGTCGGTATTCTAGCAAAATATGCAATATGTTTTAGAGACAATTTCTGTAAACCTTAAAGTGTGAGGAAGAAACTAAGGGTGAATTGAGTAGCTCTGCTAACATCAGCAAGACGGTACCATCAGGATCAAGATTGTACCCTACTGACCGTCCGGAAAGGTAAGCGATTTGTGTAGGTTTTTCATTTTTTCTTTTTCCTACATTTAAAATACAGTCAGCTACATATTTTTCATTTTCTGCTTTATATCGAAAAGTAGATTATTTGGGTCACTATTAAGAGGAGAAAAATATCAATTACCACAATCTATTTTCTAAAGCAAAACAGAGGATAAACAACTATCTTGTCTAAGGAATATAGAAAATGGACGAGTATACACAACTAAATAGTCTAAATAGGATCACTTTTAGCGCCGATGCGCTATGGGTGTACGCCACTCTAAGAAGAAGAAACCTAATTTCTTCAATTTGAATTGTACCTAGTAAAATAGATCTCCAATGATGTGCAGCTTTTTGTATCTAGCTATTTAATGCAAAACTATGCAAGAACCTAATAAAGTTTTTTCATTAACAGACAAACCTTTTTTAAGAATGGATTGTTTCTTTCCATATGACTTTAGTTTAGCAGCAATAAAAAATCATAAAGTTTATTACGTACTCACAAATTGTCTCTAGATGGCCATTAAGCTTGTTTGGTTTTGTACTGTTTGCAGCCAAAATTTTTAAACAAATTCCAAATGGAAACATTGTTCAGATAACATTTCTGATTTAACTTTCAAAATGACGCTCTTTTCTGCCCTTGTTAATGTTTCACACTGGCCCCAATCTTATTTGTGCCCAATTAATAATTTATCCATAAAGATATGCTTAAAGATAATTTTTACTGTACATATTTAAGTTGTTACCCAGTCGAGTAATCGTATATAGAATAGGAATTGCCATGCGTGACGCAATTTTACTACTTTTAGTTAGAACTAAAAAAAAATCTTCAGAAAGGCGGGCAATTAAAATTGGTATGGAAACTCCAATCGCAAATACTGAATACTTTAAAAATACTGCCCAAAACTTATTTTAACTTATTCGGAACTCTAATTGCACAGCTACTATAGATGACTTTATCGTTTCTGGTCGATAGCTACAATCATTTACAAAAACTGCGTTGTTCAATGACTTAGCCAAATCCATCTTGAGAACGTTAATATTACGTTCCTAATATTTGCTTTAACATATTTTCACAACTATAATATGCTACAGCATAAAGTTTCTTCTCAAATTTAAAATTCTATTTCCTGTAAAAAATTACTCTGGAATTAAAATAAATGTTGATATCTCTTATATCAGAGTTTGTTGCTTCAATGTCTTGGTTATCATTATTGGCGCTACTTCGGAAGACTATTATAAGTTAACTTGTAGTTATTCTGATTGTTCAAACATTTGATGAAGTTTGTCATAAAATAAGTCATTCGTAAAGATCCCTATTTTTATAGGTGATGTGAATGGTTGCAGTTTTAGAGTTTTATTAAAGAGAGATATAACTTTCATTTCCTAACAATGATCAGTAAACATATACCGATTTTTCTATGCAATTTTTTTATAGTTATGTAGTCTATATGTGAGTCCATAAAGATGCGGGAGATTATTTGCATTAAATTTTGTATAACATAAAAAATTCCATTGCAGTAATTTTTGGGGAAAATTAGAATATTTAATTTTCATGGCAAATTTCAGAAAACACATAACCTGTTTTATTTAAAATTATTGATTTTATCAGATTTACACCCAAACTATAAATTCTTGTAAGAGAATAATAAAATGAAGTTATTGTTTTTAAAGCATATAGTTTATGCCATTTTCGAACAACCGCAGATTATTTACAACCTATTTCATATAATATTTTAGTCAAACAAAAAAAAAGGAGCATTGTTGGATATCTATTTTTGAGTTGCTATTTTCGGTATAAAACATCTCCCGACGTAAATATAATACATCCAAAATTTTGAAAATGAATCAGAGTATGAAATTCATCGAAGTTTTTTTTAAATACCGAAGTCACATAAGATATAGATATGTCCTTGTAAACTAAAATTAAACTTATCTAGAACAGGTTCTGGAAGGACTTCGATTTTCTCATTCGTAGTCATAATTTTTAGTGTTTTCTTATTTTTAAACCAATCCGAAACCTTATACAAACACACGATATTCACAGGTTATGTCTTTTCGACGGAATATTTAGACTACGAATGATCCTTGCTTGGAATTGGTTTTTTAAAGCTGTTTATGGACTAATAAATGGTAAATAACACATGTAATTGGTAATTTTTAGCAAAAATCCTTAATTAAGTTATGATATTTCCTTCAAGTTCGTTAAAAATTTTCTGAGTTCTGATATCTATAAAAGACATCATTCCCGATATGTAGAGTAATTTTGTCGATATTTTGATATATAACAGATACTATGGGAATATAAATATTTTTCTGCAATGCATTTATTATTTTGTAACCGGACTCAATGATGTAAAATTCAATAGAGAATAGCAGGCTAAGAAATTATATTAAAATATACTTATTTAACGTGTGCTTCCTTTCAATCTACATTTCATCTCTTTATAACAGTATAAAACAAATCTATTTTAAAAATACAGGTTTTTGATAAATATTGATGTACTTTTTAAAAAAATATATCTTTATCTTCAGGACTCATAAATATTTATTTTTATGTCAAAGAACAATGCTATGAAACAATTGGACAATATTTAATAAACAAATTATTTTTCTAAGTTATAACGGAACGGTCAAGATATATTTATTTTAGGGGTCACTTTAATAAAATAATTATATGACCCCGCACAAATTTTATGAAAAAAAAAACATTTTTTCGAATTGACGTAAACTTTGAGATTAAGTAATAAATGCGTTGAGGAAGGGGAAAATATGGTCAAAACAAGGTTATTAAGCTCTCGTCATCTGGAGACCTCACACCTTTAGATTAAATAGAAAATGTGATGTAAAATAAAGTTATGCATGTGAGTAAAGTTCAAAAATGAATACTTTTCGAAATATGTCGTTATACTCTAGGAAAAATATGACCAATATAAGGTTATTAGGAGTCTTCTTTTGGACATCTCAATCTATTAAACCCACGTATCGAGAAATCTGTTAATTTTTGAACTTCAATCTCATGAAAAGTTTTAATTTAGCTCACATTTTCTACTCAATCGCGACGTTTAAGGCCTCCAGAAGATAAGCTCCTGATTACCCTATTTTGAACATATTTTCCCCACTTTGACCCCTTATATTTCGAAAACTACATTTTCGAGCTTGAAGCCCATGGGAACTTTCGATATACTTACCACTTAATCCCATAATATTCTACAGAAAAATATTTTTAAGGTTCGTGCGGGTTCCTCTTAAAGACACACGTATTTTAAAAATCTTACAAAAATAGAGGAGCCATATTTAAAAAAATTAAGTTTATGATAATCTGTAGAATCCAAAAATCTGATTTCCTATTTGATAGTAGTGCATCGTAAAGGAAAAAAAAAGTGAAAATAAGAATGAACAATTTAATTTAAGATATTGCCCTAAATAAAGTCAGAAAAAAAGTGACGAAGTAGACAATAATAGTTTTTTTACGGATATCTTATAAAGCAGCAGGAATATTCTATATTTTTTAAAGGAATTTAAAAAGGGCACCTCCCATGATAGCTGTATGGACCACGCTGAAAATAAAAAAAAATAAATGGCTTTCTTTGCTCTTTTATATCATAAATAACTTTATTTAGAAAACAAAATATACATATTTTTTTCATTCAGTTGTTACACAAAATTTGTATTTACCAGTTAAAGAAATATTTTTAAGAGAACAAATATATTTTTTAAATATTCTTGAAGCCACAAATTTTATTCGAATCAGCAAGAGAAAGCAAAAGTAACAATTGGTTAAAAAGGAAAATGCCTATAATTTCAAGAATTAAATCAGTGAATTCATTTCAGGCAATTAAACGTTAAGCTCAAGACTTGACTACGATAAAATGATTTAATCATTTTATTACAAGTTGAGTTTGAAATTTCTTTGAAAATGCTTTGTTTATAATGGAAATATATTTTCTTTGTTATAATTTATACTGAGCATTAAATTTAAAAAGCTGAAACTAATTTATTAATTAATTTACTAACAATTTGCATGTGGCATGATCTAATAGTTCCACTAATATAAAAGGAGAGAAAGAATATTTTATTTAAACGTTATAAAAGATTAATATGTCTATATTTCAAACCAATTTTTGGCTATACAGGATGATATGGATAAGGAAGAGAACAAAAAATGTATTTTTTTAATGAGACATTGTATATATATTTTTAAACATTTGGATTTCGCAGAAAATTCTCTAAACAATCTTAAAACTAGTTTTACATTTTTTTCTGACGTTGCCAAATTAGTGAGAGAAATCTATGAAGTTTGATAGGATCAAGGCTTTATAAAATATGTTATAATTTTCAATTAAATTCGATGAGAATAAAAACGCCGGTAACTGTAATGCATAAAAGTCAAGAAAATTGTCTAAATCCATTGTACAGGGTGCACTGTGCAGGCAAACAAACTTAAAAAAATTCCAAACTCATTTACCACTTTCTTCAAATGGGGAACACTCTTTATCTATCTTATTTTCAAGATATTTTAATTATCTTTCATTTTTATTTTTTTTTAGTTTTTCCAATTTTAATTAGTGTGGTGTATTTTAAATTATATTAAAGGCTTTTAAAAAAATAATAGTTTTAGTTTTCCTAGCTAGCCATAAAAAATTTTCAATTTATTGTATTACTCTGGGCACAAAATAAAATAAGAGAACAACATTTCGTAAAAATGGTAGTGTACAGGCATAATTTTCATTATTACGTTATTTCAAATCTACAACTTATAGGAACCGATTCACAGAATAGATGGTCCCTAACTGTTTAGGAAGGTTTATTTAAACATGTTGCAAGACTACTTGCCACAGTAGTAGTGGTCATTACCCGGAGTCCTCAATCCCTCCACCCCTAGCCTTGAGCTTGACCTTGCCCCACCCTTGTTTAGCCTTGCCCCTGACCATTATTGCTTGATTTTGCTGGAAGTCCTTGGCTGTGTGACCTTGACTTTATGTGGCCTCGGTGATTCCAGTAATTGATTGCGCTGCATGTAATGTGGATGTTCCAACAAATCATATGTTAGCACATGAACGAACATAACAACATAAAAATAATTCATGTTTGCTGGTATGTCATGGCATGCAACTCATTGAATGTGCTTTCTAAAAGAGAATTGAAACCTATCGGGTTAGCAGTGATATGGAACATTCCGATTCTGTAATGTTTTTTGCAGACTGTTACGGTTAAAAATTGGGTTTAAATAATAAATATTTTGTTTACATTTTTCAAGATTAAATTACAGGTTCAGATTACTAAAATCATAAATAGATTTTTGTTTTGTACGTAAATTTACAGTAAACAATGTTTTCTACTATAAAACTAATGATTACCTTTTGTTTTTCATTCATTAATATTGGTTTCATCTATATTCAGATCATTCCTTTTGTTTACATTTTGAAATTTCGATTGACATCAAAACTTAACATATTTCTGTAATTTATAAATTGCGTGAAAGTTTTTAGGGTTGCCTATAAGATGGCCCATCAGTTGAATATTATCGAAATGCTAAATTCGAAATAAAATAGTATCGATTTTTTTTTCATTATGTTGGTTTTAGTTTATTAGTTGAATATTTCTCTTTTACTTTACTAGTTAGAATTTTTGGTAATTATAATATTGTAAATTAGACCCTCGAACTAATTTCGAACTAAGTTGAACTAATTGGATTTAATTTTTAAATATTTCGAACCCATTAAGTAGTTCGTTATTGGGTATTCATTTTGTAGGACGAGGCAGGTTAGATTATTAAGATATTGGTTGTCTCGATCTGATTTTAGTACTGGCCAGTTTAAAGTTGAGATAGAAGAATTTTTGTATATATTTTCCGGAAGTAGTTCAAATTGTATGATAAATGTCAAGGGTTCGAGATTATGGCTACGAGATTAAGGTTATTTTTTTTGGATAGATTTTTGATAGACGTTTTTATAAAGTTTTTTTGGTAACTTCCGTTGGAAGAAATGTGCTAGTGATTTGAGAGAAATCGTTCTCTTTTGGCTATCTGACGCAAGAGCGTGAAGATGTGGTTTTAGTTTTAATTCTTTCCCAAGTTAAGGGATTTGGTCTTAAATGGCCGATTAAAGAAACAAAACCGAGTTGGGGTGCAAACAATTTTGGTGATTTTGTTCGTTTCACTCTACAGCCAGTTTGGCGATTATTTTCTTCAGCCAGCCAGAAACAACGGCTTATCAGTTAGCAGATGCCACTATCTTCTTGAGTTCGAGGAATGTACATATTTCTTTTGAAACAATCAGTTTTTGTGTTTAAGCAAAATTTAGCTAGGCTTTGCGTAGGCCTTTTGTACGACTGATTGAGTAGGAATTTTTATTTCTTGATTTTAGGGTCTTTGGAATGAATATGTCTTTGGGATAAGTTCAATATGTCTTAGGAATAACTACAGTATTGTCTTTGGGATAAGTACAATATGTCTTTGGAATAATTATGTCTTTGGATTTTTTCAGTCTTTTTTTGGATGGATATTTATAATGTACAGTTTTGGATTTCGTACTGCACTTCTGGGATTGTGAACCTCTGAAAGGGACAATCTCCATATTGAGCGAGGTCAACGTCCTTTCTGGGGAAGCCGTCTATGTCACAGGCCTTGTTCAACCACCTGTTTTAAAGTGATTCAGCTAAGTGCCTAATTTTAGCCAAAGTATGTACACAAGAGTTTCTGATTGTTAAGCCTAATGGGTATTAAACCTGCATTTTGAATCGTTTAGTTATCTAAACACAGTTTTCTGTTCGATTACCTAGAGGGCTAACAGGTAGGGGATTCTTGTGTATATGTTTTTGAACCTTGCTAATTAATAGATTTTAAATATTTGGACTTTAATATTATATTTTTTTTTAATGATATTTATCTTTTGGTAATTTACCATATCATATATTTGCGGCGAACCAGTAAACTATGTAAGGTGAAACGCAGTCGACTTCGTTGCGCTACAGCCTCAAAATTTAAATGTTTTATTTTTGCGATACTTCACTGTAATTGAGGTTTTTTTTTATGGTTCTGTTTTAGAGTCCCAGAGTGGCCAAGTACCCATTTAATTATTGTTTAAAATAATGAATATTATAGTGACACATTTATTGAAAATTTCAATTGCTTAACAATTGAATATTTTGGAAACTAGTTATTTTGTACAAATTTGTAACATACTTTTCAGTAAAATTTTATTAAGATTTTAACCACTTGAGCGACAGTTATAAGTGGATTTCAATGATCTAATTTTTGTAATTATCTATCACTTTTTTTTGTAATTTTCTATTGCTTATATTTTTATTAGCTGTCATTTAAACACTCATTATCTCTCTCCTTATCAATTTTCTAATTCTTTCTCTTTGCAGATATTTTTGTAGTTTTTTGATATTGCTTATTTTTTTATTACTGCAAAGTTGATAGTCTCCTGCATTGTTGGGCTTATGGAACTTCATAGTCCAGTTTAAAATAGAGTGTGTTCTTTTCTTCCATAACTGGGCTATGTCGACGTAAACCTTCCAAAGGTAGTAGTTGATTTGTTTACTTTTTGGATCGGTTTGCCGTTCACTGTGCAGGACACTGTCAAGTTTAATTTACTATTCTTTTGTTTTAATATTCACATTTTGCTACGTCATAGAAAGACAATAACTTTCGAATAAGTCAACAAGGTTTATTTATTTCAATTTAACATTTGTAATCGCACTTCTATTAGATAGCCCCATTAGAGGAGCTTGCAATAATTCACATGGTGATAACTTTTTCCAGGGGTTGTACTTATTATCTGGGAAGGGGTATACCGTGAGGAATAAATGTATTGGCCTCTATTTAATTGGTTTTATTTCCTATAATTTTAAATTAGGATACTTTTAAGTACTTAGACTCTGCGATTTATTTACCCGGATATGTCATATTAAATATTTATTCTTTTCCAAGTTTTCTTTACTACAATTGCTCGTAGTATAATCATTAGGGCTCATTCTAAAGTAAAATTTGGTGGCGCCTTTTTCCCCATTTTGACATTTATAAAACTTACACAGGCAATATATTAAAAATAGTGGAAAAATATAAAAACAACGAATCTACCCTGAGATGAGCTAGCGTATAGGTAAACTCCAGTCAGCATTAGGACAATCATTAGGTAAGTCTGAACTGAGGTACCTTACAGGGTGTTGCCAGGATTTGGTAAGGCGTTCATAGTTGGTAATAATATATTATATTTCATGGTAAAATTTTGAGATTTCATTAGAGAGCAAAAAATTCTTAGATTTCACTGGCACGAAATTAATTGCAATTTTAATTACCCAATTTAAGATAGTTTTTTTTCTAAGCAGCAATCCTTTATTTTTCAAGACATTAAATCGAAGTTGATGGAACTTGTTAATAATTTATTACGTGTGCATCACGCTTTAAAAGTTAACATGACACTGGATGTCGTTAATCATTCTTTTTTCGAATTAATAAAAACTCAGGCAACAGGAGAAAGATTCAAGTATGTAAAAATCAAAACCCGATAAATTTAACTGATTTTTATAGTTTTTTTCTTGTTATAGGATTGGCTCTTGTGCGAATACTTGGAAGTCCACATCAACAAGTATACGCCAATGAGTGGCTTATCATACATCAAGTTGCCGTACTCTAAGAGCTGTCGTCAATGACAAACCAGGACGAATGTTGCTTTGCGTGGACTGTAACATCAGCATCGGTCTCGCCAGTAGCAGCGCCTTCACAGCTAACATACTATCTCCATTTTTCTAGAGTGCTAAATTAAAAAAGTATGGATTTTCCAGTAAAATTATGTGACATTAAAAATTTAAGGAAACGAACAATATATCCATAAATGTATACGGTCTAGAATCTAAATACGAAAATTATAAAGTAATAGTATTGGTCCACTGAGGTATGCGTCAAGAAAGTTGGAGAGAACTGTAAATTTATTGTTAATTGAAACAGGCTGTAGTAGTAAAGATAGTGGAGAAATTGTTCAAAAAGCCATTATTGTTCTCAAGAACATAAATTATCTTTTTGTGATGGTTGCTCATTAATTTTAGTACACTATCAGCTTTAACTTTACATCAAAACTGCGATTATAATCAGTCATTACTGCATCTTCCAGAATATCAATTTCTGATTCTTCTAGAATAACTGTTTGTGCAAATAATAATAAATAGTTACAAAATTACTTTTATAACACGTAGATGTAGCTTAGATTGAATTGTAAATATTTCTATCTGAATCTTCCTTTTGTTGAATTGTTACATCATCGACTAATTGAGGTAAATGGTTGTCCCTAAACGATTTGAAATCGCATGTTTCATTTTCGTATACTTTATAGCCACAATAGAGAGGAGATAAATTTATAGGTTTTTGCAAGTGAGCATTGCTCCAAATTTGAAAAATGTATGCTGTTCGGCATATGTGTTTTCAAAGCATCATTGCAATCGGGATATTTGTTTCAATTTCTTAAAGCATTCATTTATTTTTCAAAGTTTCTTAACAAAGTAGACGGACGTTTTTTCCCTTTCAGAAGAAAGCTAGATTGAAATCACAGCCAGTGCATATAAGGAAGGCAGAGAATCACACATATGTACTCCTAACGATTCATAGAATGTAGTCTAATTAATATTTCTTTTTGACTTGCCAATACCTACTTCCATCCAAACTGTCACTTGTTGTACAAACTTTATATTATCCAATATTATGACTAGTATATCAGTATCTCAGTATCTTATCGAAACATCTTATGGTGGTTGAAGCTCCTCAAAATCACAAATATGATGTATAATTTTGCTACTAAATTCCTCATGTTTTGATCCTGATTGATTGTGTCATTAGTTTTAACTATATCATCATTAATAACTTGATACCTGAAACATTTTTTATAATTAACATATACTATTTTATTGCCAAAAAATGGTACCATTTATCTATGTTTCCAACTCGATAAAAGATATTCAACTAAGTTTTCTTTAAAAGTTACATTTTTTATTTCATCTTTAAAATAAGAACGATGCTTCGATGGTCTTCGAATTTCTATTTTAAAATCTCCTTTTGTTTCTCTCAAAGCGTGCTCTTTGTCCTTAATCGAAGGAAACTTATACGTGTCGAACACTATAATAACGAACTGTTCGTCAATCCTTAAAAATATATTGAGTAATTTTTCAGATATGTTAGCATATGTCGCTGGTACATCTTTCATTGAATATAAAAAGAAAAATCCATCGTAAATTTGTATGTTCGGTTTTGGCAGCGATTCGCTACCAATTTCCCTTATAATAAAGCACTTTTTCAGTTTTGCAAATACTTTCATCAAGGTGACGAAAAGAAAATGGAATAGACGTCAATGTATAAGTTAAAATTTTCTCAATATCTAATTGTTTATCAAGATTAATAACTAGTCGAAATAAATCCTGCTTCAAATGTACTTCAATTATTTCCTCAAAAACTTTGACATTTTTTATTTTGTAACAATATAAAATTTAAAATTTTGTGAAGAACTTTCAAATTTTAATCAAATCTATCTTTATCTACAACACATTCGTTAATAAATGTATTTAGCAATTTTTTTCCTTTCTTTTCGACATTGAACAAAAAATCGGCAACATTGTTGACTACTTCTTGGCCATTGGATATATTAAGTAGTAAATTTTTATATAAGGTGCTATCAAAATGATTAACATTTTCGGTAACGATATTTGTAAATGTTTGTGAAGCTGCAAGCTAGTTTCTTCTATTCTACTTCTCTTCAAATCTGATTTATTTATCAATTGTATTCATCCATAACGAAAATTATTTTTGTACTAATACTGAGACCTTTACACCAACGTTGTCAAGCTGATATTGTGTAGACAACTACATGAAATAACATATTTTTATGCATATATGTAAAAAAGGAATTTAAAATCACATTACTGAAATATTTAAGGACAATTTATTTAGATTAATAATTAATTTGTAATAATTATTTACTACTGCTAATGAAAGTTTATGTGCTAATGCAATTTAAATTTATTTGTATTAATGTCATCACCTATCACTTTGTTGGCTGCATTAGCACTGATCGTCTGCTCAAGTGCTAGATCTATAGGATACCAAAAAAAGGCTTATCAGTCCCTTTGATCCCAAAAGTTCCTCTCTGAAACTCTTGCAGCAATCCTTGGTCATTAACTTTCAATAAATTGTCGTGATACTTTACTAAGTACCTTGAATAGTTTTGCTGATTGAATATAAAAAACAAATTTGCAATTTTGGGCAAAGTATACAGAAACGAATCGCAATCTGTTGTTTTTATACTCAAATTTAACAGAAAATTTTAAATGTAACATACATCATAAAATAATGAAGTACCTTTCCATGTTTGCCTTCAAGAGATCCTCGTTTATATTCTCCATATCCCTCATATAAAATATTTACATTATCGGATTGTTCAGTATACAGTGCACATTTAAACCAGGTATTTATATTGTCTATTAATAATAATACAAATAACTAAATAATAACATTCTTGAGTTAACAATTGTATATGGAGGAAATTTTAATTTTGAAAAATTATTTTATAAATATTATTTTTTTTTTCAATATTTTTATTGTCGATTATAATACGATCAATCTTGTTTACATGGTGTGTAAAAAAGGCATATTTTAGTAGTGTGCAAACATTTTTGATTATTGAAATAAAAAAATGGTTATTGAGCCAGTATTCTTTATCATTGATTCAAAATTAAAAATTGTTTCTTTCAAAGTTTACAACTCATGGTTTTAAGATAATATTTTTTGACGTAATATCCTATTGGAAATTCATTTAAATAAATAAATGATTTATTTTATCCGACAAAGACTGCTGATTGAACATTGAGATATCTTTTGAACGATCTTTGCATATATTTGTTTAAAAAACTAGATTAGTAATATTTTTCAGAATTATTGTCTCTATGTAAGTACCCCATTAAATTTAATATTACTGCTGTAATATTGTCAGAAACTCATAATATTATGTGGTTACAAAGATATATGGGAAACTTGTGGGTATTGAACATTGAGATACCTTTCCAAAAATCTTTGCATTTATTGGTTTAAAAAAACAGATTAACTCAACCATTCATGATATTAATAGTAAAAACATGTCGAGGTATTACATTAACCAATATTTAGGCTCTGTTTTACTCTGCTTGTGAAATCACATAATATATCTGAAAGTTCATTCAAGCAATAGAACTTAACATTTTACTCCCTTTTGTGATATTAAATTAAACATATTTTTTGCCTTAATTTAAAATTATCTTATTGTTAAAACGATATTTTCTACATTTCGTTCAAATGGTATAATTTAACATTTTCTGTTGTTCTATTGAAAGTCTGGTCACTTAAGGCTGGGACGCTGAATCGGATCGAAGCTTTTGAATAGTAGACACTCCGCCGACTACTGCGTCTCCCCTGGACTGCTTACATCACGAATGGTGAAATTCTACGAGGAGCTGGCGTAGAAAGACAACTAATGGACACTGTAAAACAACGAGAAGTGTCATATCTAGGGCATGCACTAAGAGGACCTCGCTACTCCATATCAAGGCTAATACTACTGGGGAAAATTGAAGGCATACAGGGGCCAGGTCGAAAACAACACTCTTGGCTCCGCAATTTAAGAAACTGGTGTGGTATATCAGACGCCGCAACCATATTTAGACAGGCTGAGGAAGGCACTTTAGTTATAATGTGACAAATGATCGCCGACGTGCGGCATAGCACATGATACCTGAAGAAGAAGAAGATTGAAAGCCTAAAAACTATTGTTTGTATTTAACATATAATAATAGTTGTATTAAGCGTTATTTTGGTAAATTCAACAATTTCTCTTTTTCAGTATATAGTTATTTTATTATTTTTTAATTGCTAATTTGTATGTTGTCTCCGGGTATATTTCTCCTACATTTTAGCTAGAATGGTCCTTGTAAAAGTAAAAGTTTTGCAAAATCTTGATTTTTTAAATTTAGGCTAAAATTTTATACTATATATATACCTTGAAAACACCCCAGATATCGATTTCGGGTCGAATCAAACTACAAATGACTTCGATTTTAAGCCGAAAAGAGCCATCAACGATGAGATTTGCTACTATCTTGGATTCATCTTTTAAACATTTTTTAAGTGTTCAAATGCATTGTCTCTCAAATTAAGTCCTATTAGATAAATGATTGTGGATCAAATTTTAATTGCAAGATTAGTCTTAAACATATAAATATGTGAGGGTAGATTTCATAATGATAATATTGATTACAAAATGCAATACAGGAATAATGCCCAATATTTTTCTCATTTAAGAAAATAAAAACATTAATACAACATTTCGAAAACCGAATTATAATTGTAGGGGTAATAGTAATTTTTAAATAGGACACCTAATTTATGTCCAAATACTTAGGTTCTACGATTAATTGAATTCCAAAGTGTCCTAACAAAGACATTTTCCACACTTTGGTAGGCTAAAACTGCTAAACGGTCAATCAAAGCTTTCACACTCCTATGCTAATTTTGTCTTTTTTATTTATACAGTTAGCTTTAAGTTAAGAGTTCAAAAATTATTGTTATGTTTGTTTATTAACTAAGAAGTTCAAATCTCTGGTTAAATCGGAAACTAAAATTTCTGGAATAAAAAGCAAAATTCGAAATATGCACCTCAAGTACTATAGATATGTTTATCGTGAATTTATTGCTTTAGAATATGTTTGTTAAGTTTCCTACCACTAGTAAGAACATATTTGTTCTTTTGGTTTTTGTATCTATAGCAATTTACATTTTTCACTTTTTATTTGAAGTGTTAACGATACACTATGAATAAAGTAGTTAAAATTGATATATTTACCTTAATCCTTAAGTGGAGAGACGAAGTCAAAATAACCGCACCGAACTTTTCAACTGCTGTATCACCCCACTACCTTCGAATGGATCAGTAATAAGCTGGCAGGTTTCGGAATATCGTTGTATTTACAAACTATCAAGCGGTCAAATGGATCGTACATCTCTGTTAACGTAATTTTTATTAAACTTATTTCTGTACGTTAAGGTGTAATAAATCACAATGGAAAGACTACCAGACTCTTCAAAGAAAGTGTCATTCTTCGATAGAAATTTTCAACCTACAGTTTTAAGATGATTGGAAGAAAAAGAAGGTTGTCGTAAGAAAAACAACGATGAGGACAGCTGAGGTGAAGATTTGGCGGAAGAAAGCGCTCATGAAAGTGACTTTGAACTTTTACATAATGACGATAAGAACTATGAGTTGAAGATGTATCAAAGGATGAATCTGATGGCAACAGAAAGTCTTTTATGGAAAGAATCGGATAAAGTGGTCAAGGAAGGTATTTATAAAGAGAACAAGGACACCGAAACACAATGTTGGAATAAAACTGCCAATTTTGAAACATCCTGCACACATTGGGTCAAAAGCTGATCCTGTTTCTGTCTAAAGATATTATTAACGAAATAGTTTTAAAGGCAAATAAAAAGTTAGAAAAGTACAGAGAAAACTTTAAAGATAAAAACTAAACAGACCTGAGAAATACGGACAATATTGAAATGAAAGTATTTTTTGGATTATTGTTATTTACAGCCGTGTTTAATTCTAATCATGATACATTAAGCGTATATTTGCGACTGATGAAACAGACCGTGACATCTTTAGCTGTGCGATTAATCAAAAAAAGGGAAGTAGTAGATATCTATTGAACTTCCATTGCCTTTATTTTTCGTTGAATATCACGACGTTTCGGCTAGTATTTATCTCTAGCCGTTTTCAAGTGAAACTAAATAAATTCCTAAGCTATACAATTATTTATACTAAAAATAAATGTAGTGGAATATGACTGAGATGGGTGCACTCATGCATGCTACGCCAAAGATCAATTTATGCTGCATTTAGTTTAAATTTACAATTATTAAAAAGTGGTTTCCCCACTTCTCTTATATCTAAAGATGGTTTACTAAAGCAACTCGGATTCTGATGTATAACCGTGGCTTCCTTGAATTTAAGTTTTTTCCAGTGTTGTTCTCTGTGTAGAACTTTAGCTTCAGACCATTTTATGCTATGTCCATGAATCCAGGCATAGTTGGCGGCACCAGATTTTTCTATTCCTCCTCAAGAAAGTTTTGTAGTATTATTAGTCTGTCTCCGATTTGATGACTAGAATACCAGAAACGACAGAAGGAAATGTGATTCTACAGCACCGATATCCCAAATATTTTAGACTTTCGTAAAGAACTGCAAGTCAGATTATCCTTTGGAACTTCAGCATTCATCGGTCAGATGTCGGTGACCTCCACAGAAAGGAGCAAATTGGAAACGTACTTACCCAATAAACCTGTAAAGTATAGACTAAAAATTATTTGCCTCACGATGCTAGAAACCATTATTTGTATAACACCTGCATATATTGCGGACAAGACAGCGATGGGCAGGGACTTGCTAGCGAATACAAAAATCACTCCAAAGCGACCCAAGCACTTCAGTGTTTATCTGAGCCTTTATTTCGCACAAATCGCAATAGTACAACAGTCAATTGATTTAGTTCAATTGAACTTGTCAATTTATTGGAAACGGAGGGTCTAAAATTTGTTGGTATCCTGTGAAAGAATTAAAAAACCAATTCTACTAGAATTTCTACCAAATTAGCCTAGAGCAATAGATTTTTCTATTTTTGGATTCACAAAAGACATGACATTAATCTCCAATGTGACAAATAGTAAGGAAAAACAATTGTAGTGATACCTTCGATGCATCAAGACAAAAGTGTGGATCCAGAAAACAATTAGCCCGAAATTATCCCATATTATAATGAAACTAAAAATTGCTTTGACGCGATGGACGAAAAGTGCGCATAACATAGTTCAAGTCATAGAACCCAAAGATCGCCCATGGCCATTTTTTTACAATCTCGGACATTAGTGCAGTTAACTCACATATTTTACATCAATTATATAAAGACAAGTGTGTCTTAGAATAGATCGACTTTATAGTTAACTAAGCAAAACAGTTAGTGACACCACAAATGGAATGTAGAGTTGAAAATGTACGACTTAATCGCGAGCTATGACTTTTAATAAGACTGATCCTGGGATTTCCTGCAGAGACTGAACATCATAAAGTCATCGAAGAGCATTTAGAAAAACGAAAAACTTGTTACATCTGCCCTCCACAGAAGAAAAGAAAAGCCGGATACCTTTGCCTTGTGTGCAAAAGAGTCGCTTGTGCCGAATGCACAAAAAAAATTTATGTCGAATGTGTAACAAATTTGTAAATTTCAAAACTTGTGTTTTTTATTTACCGTATTTTTATCATTTTGATTTTGTATTATCTTTTAGTCAACTATTATGTGTTTTGTTTTTAGTTATGATAAAAAAATGTCTTGATTAATTGAGGAGAAAAAGTATTTTTTTGTAAATATGTATATTTTGTTAATATTTAATACTCTAATCTTTAATCTGTCTTAATGCAAGAAAATTTATGTACTTTTGTGAATAAATATTCTTGAAAACAAAGTATCTTTATGTAACAACACTTTTCACTAAAACTAATTCTAGGAATTTAATACAGTATTAAAAGGTCAAACGTCAAAATTACGTCACCTCTCCACCAATCTTCCAAAAGCCGCACCTCTCTTCTTAAGGGGTCATGTTATTGATTTCATGATTAATATTTGTATAATCAATCAAATATGGCGATAAGTTAAGTACTTACAATTTTATTTATTCGAAATAAATAATCCTTGCATTTTAAAATTAAATTAAATACGTTCTTATAATTTAAAATTTTTTCAGCTTTTGTAATTTTCATTAATTTTATTTTTTACCGTACGAAACAAACTTTAATGTTACTACTACACTAGGTGATATCAACTCTTTGTTTCTCGTTAGCTTTATGTTTCAATCTTTTATTACACAAAAGCAAAGAATTAGATTTTATATTATCTAAGCGATGAACCGCAAACCATCTACAAAAGGCTTTTGTTCTTTTCTTTACCTCTACAAAACATTAAATGACGGGGGTCGTTAGCCTGTTTTGAAGCTAATAGTATGATGTTACCACAAAGTTGGCCAACTAATAGGGACACCCTTATATATTAAAAAAAGTTAACCAAATTTATCTCTCTTTAATGGGTATCAAATTTAATTTTTAATTACAGAGCAGGATCGATATGATGTAATTGACGAACCAAATTAAAAGTTGTTATGTTTCAGTTTGATGGGGTCATTACATAGATAATCAAAAGATTTACATAGTTGTTATATATGTAGATCATACTTAATAAAAAGAAATATAAAGTATACTAAAGTTCTTATAATAGCTGAAAAATACATACTTATACTTTTTTTGAAATAAAATATTGTGTTGACATATGTAGTTTTTGCATTAAACTATATTTTTTGAACCCCTGGGCATTTAAAGGTCTTGATTAATCCTGTTATGGTAACATTAAGTTACCGTAAGTTGATTACTCTGAAGGCGACAAGTAAAGTAAATATATAGTATGGAAAAATGTTTGAGAGATATATATTCAGGTTATTTAGTAGGTAACCATAAATCGATTAGTTTTTAGGATTGATTCAAATTGAACATGTAGTGTCTAAACAATCTCGGAAACTATAAGAAATATAAAGGCAGTTAAAAGGGGAAAGTTTTAGGCAATTATATCAGTAGGTTATTGGTGCTTGTATATGGGTTCTAGTTTTTTCCTTTTTGAGATATTAAAAAAAATAAATGTTACTTTTTTTTAGATCGGTTATAACTTTTTTATTTCCTACTATTTTTTCTGCACACTTTTGTAAGGTCATTTTATACAAAAAAGGGTCTATTTAGTCAAATGTTAGATACAACGTTTTGGTTTCCTAGACAGATCATCTATTTTGTTTTTCCTAATTAACGCCAAATTCGATTTTTAACTCATGGAAAATTACTTAATTTTTTTCTATAATACCATGTAAAATACTAATGCATAAAAACAACGTTATAACCTAAATATAACTAAAAACACGTTTTTAATAAAAATTTGAAAATTTGACAAGGAAATTTTAAATAATTCTTTTACTTAGGAATAATTTTAAACTAATAACAACATTCTCCATAATAGTGCGTTCTCTATTGTAAAAATGTTATTTAATGATTACAAACTACCTAGTCATAATAAGGTTCAAAATCACCGTCTTGATATTGATTTTGGAATGTTAAGCTGGGTGCCACCAATTCTTTTAGGTGACATCGAATTGTCATTAAACTATTTAAAAATATATCTATTACGATTCTTTATATCTATCATATAATTTTTGGTACGTGATTTTTCGAATCTACCAAACAAAGTAAGTTTCTAACAAGTTTAGAAAAATAAGTTCTTTTGGATTGTCGTCGTTTGGTGTATGTATCAAAATAATTATCCATAGTTCTGATCGCATTTCTTTCATTTCTGATATAACACTGTATAATATGAAACTTTTTTTCGTTAGCAAAATTTAATTCCATTGTAAAAATGTTTATTAAAACGTAAAAAAGCGGACTTAAGAACATATATCAAAGTTTTATTTATGACAGAGTAAAGAATTTCATTTGTTTCAGGTACAAAGCCCACTAAACAAAAATATTACAATAAATGAATCAATTTTTTTTACTTAATTTTTAAGTTTTTAAGATAAAAAAATATTGTTATTAATTTACTTTATTATTAAATAAAAGAATTATTGTGTGTGTTTTTAATTATTTTTATTATAACGTTGTTTTTGGCATTAGTGTTTGACATAGTCTTAAAGAAGAAATTAATTACTTTTCGATGAGTGAAAGTTGAACATGGTAGTCATAAGGAGAAACAAAGTTCATGATGGTTCCTGAAAACCGAAACGTTATGACGAAATATACGTATTTTGCGAAAAAAGTGGCCATATAAAAGTGTTTACAGATTTCAAAAATATTGGAAAATAAAAAAGCTATAGCTGATCCAAGAAAATGCAAGATCTTTTAATATCTCAAAAATGTAAAAAACTAAAACCGATGCAGAAGTACTAATAACTTTCTGATATTATTGCCTAAAACTGTTTAAGGGAAAAAAACTTCAAAAAGTACAACACGCTGTGCGAATCGTCGTAAGTAAATATAAGAAGGAAAAAAATGAACTTTTGAAATTTATTTTACAACGTATTACCCAAGAAGATATCCAAATAATATATATATATATATATATATATATATATATATATATATATATATATATATATATATATATATAAGATATCCAAATAATACATCAAAGTTATCTTTAAAATTTAAACTAAACAGAGACAATTCTCTCGTATTAGGAAGTGCAGAAAAAAGTAATGACGACAGGATTATGTTGAATTCTTTTTCAATTTCACACCTTAATTTTTATTTCCAAATTAGAAAAAGCACATTTTTATACACAAGGCAAGGTAAATATCGATGTTGGTTACATAAAGAAATTGTCCAGAAAAACTAGTATAAAAGTTTAATATATAAAAAAAAATTTGATACCATCTAAATTAAATATTCACACTGGGCTTCGTTAACTAATTGATAGCAACCGAGTCTAAAAACAAATTCTTTTTGAACATTGTCGGTTATGTTTCGTATTTCTGTCCGTATTCGAATTTTTTGGACTTCTAAATTGTCGGGCTGGGTCAAGTATAATTTAGTTTTTAAGTATCCCCCACAAGCAATAAACAAAAGGGGTTAAATCTGTCAATCTGACTGACCAATTAATTGTCCCTCTTCTTTCTGTCCAATGATTAGGAAAAGCTTCATCTCAATAAGCAAGACAGAGGCAGTGTATTGGGGTAATCTTCTTTCAAAAAAAAAATTGTTGACTATTTTCTTATGTAACCAACATCAATATTTACCTTACTGACTCTGAAATGAAATTGACTTTACAATTGAAAACAAATATTGATGACGCTACAGCTTCTTCTTGAATTACTTTGAATATTTCGGTATCACAGACGTCGGAGCACTTTTTCAAACAAGTACCAATATACTTTGTATTGAACGTATCCACTACTTTATGAAAGCATATATATATATATATATATATATATATATATATATATATATATATATATATATATATATATATGTTCCTAGATATGACATTGCGTCACAAAAATAATGCAATACTAACTGATCTGGTCGCTATCTTAACTAAAATTCCCAACACCACATGGCCCAAAAAAAATCATAAATAATTTTGCATATATCCATCATCCATGGTAGCCCCGAATTTTGAAACAACTGTATCAAAAAAGGAAAAGAGGTCCGTATGTCAAACTCTTACCGAAATAAACTATTTATTAAAATTTTTAAAGAAAGACTAGCAAAATATAAACAGAAAAATAATAAAACAGGAAATTTAGAAGACAATAAAATCAAAAAAACAATATATATCCTTGTCATAAATACCAAATCTTTCCGAAAACTTTTCAACTATATTCAAAAAACATAAAATAACCACTAGTTATAAGGGCCATAATTTACTCAAAAGCAATTTCAGCAAATCATAAAGTGATATTCCAAAAAACAAAAAATCAAATGTTATGTACCAAATACGCTGTAAAGATTGTCCATCGAATTATATCGGTCAAACTAGTCAGTATCTGCAAAATCGTCTAAATGGCCATAGATACGACAAAAAAAATATTACAGCCTTAAAAAAAGCATGAAATGAAACATAATCACACCTTTGATTACGAAAATACGAAAATCTTAAAAACTGAAACCCACAAAGGAAATCGAGAATTTCACGTAACGATTGCAATAAAAAAAATCCGAATGACCTAAACGATAAAACAGACATTTATAATCTATATCAAATTTACTTCAACATATAATGGAAATTCTAAAATGTACAATACATGAAATAAGAATAATTCTCCATTGCCAATTCTTCTAAATCAGATTACATTAGTTTTTATCAAAAACATGTTCTGTATTACTTTAATTAAAAGACCCAAACCTTTTATGTCACTTAACCACCCAAAACATACACCATCTGTTTTCTACATTTCAGTCCAGTAAATGGAGTTATAGAGTTAAAAATGTAGTGTCCACTCTCCCAGTCAGACTTTTAAAAATACGTATATAATTTAATATATAAATATAATGGAGGGCATAGTTATAACTTGTAATTAATCGGTACTTAAAACAAAATACTTTATTCTTAATGATAAGTTTTTAATCAGTAATTCCATAATAACATTAAAAATATACATTTTTACAGTAGCTTCGGATACACAGAGTTGAAAAAGATTTAAAAGATCTGAAACATCCTGTAGTTATATAATATATCATATTATATATATATATATATATATATATATATATATATATATATATATATATATATATATATGTATATATACCGAATTTTTTTTCAATGTTCAGTATTTACCTATATTACTGGCAAACGCTGTGACTAATTCCCCAGAATTATATGTATATATATAATATATATATATATATATATATATATATATATATATATATATATATATATATATTACTAGTCACAGCGTTTGCCAGTAATATAAGTACATACTGAACATTGAAAAAAATTTCGGTATAAAAGTTAAAATATGTCAATATTGGAAATGTGTGCCAATCCAATAAGTATGTTTCAACATATGTTAAACTCCGACACATTTATAGAGAGTATATTTATGAAAATTGTACAAGATGTCAGGTTGAAATATTGTTTGATATATTTTCTTAGTCATTTCGAGGGTTTTAAGAGTAATTAATTTTAATGTTTTTCAAAACATGCCCAAAATATAAATCTTATGCACTATATCAAAATCGTTGTAGCTACATTTCGTACTACTTCCTAGCCTCTTTACATCACAAATCGAAGATAATATTGCTTCTCACTGGAAGTATAATATTTTCTGCTCCGACCCAATCAGGAATATTTCGCACCACAACTATAATACGGATAATTGCCATGTTAATAATTTTAGACGCAAGGAAGCCGAGATAATACAGAACACTAGGCAATGATATCTCTATTATAATTTCCTTTAAGTAAACAGTAAACACAAATAAACCTTTCATTAAGTGGTGAAATAAATTTCTTCCATTATTCCTTTCTTGTGTGTTATGTAACCATAGTTTCAGGCAGAATAAAAACACTGGTAGTGGTATTCGATAGGAAATACAGACACACTTCACTGCCTTTAGAATCGCGAGATCTATATTAATTAGTCTTGGTGCCAAATTTATACGTAATGACGACTGTGCTGTTAAATTTCTTTATTTTTAGCGAAATTTTAAGCTTTAAATATGATATCCGGTTTGTTACACAAATTATGAATTTTAAAGAAATGGTAGCAATGAAATGCAATATTTATATTTAGTTAGTAGGGCAACATGGTTTGCATCTTCACTTTTGGAGAATAAAATATGCCAATATTCGGTTTTTCATTATAAAAAATTTCCCACATATAGTTAAACTAAAATGTAACAAGGAAAAGGTTTAAATAATATAACTTCAAAAACTGACATAGGTATATTTAAAACATTGTGTTCTTAGACAGGCAATCTATACAGGGCTTAGAATTTTGTAAAAAATACTAGTATAACTTAAGTTTTGTTGTTATGATTTTCGTATTATTATAAAATTTACAACGGTTATATCAGGTAAAAATAAGAGCCTGGGCATAAATAATACTATATCTGTATTTATCTCTTTTTGAATCAAACCTCTATTGTAAAATTTCTTTTAAAGTTTGGTTAATTTTTCTGCAGAAAAGACTGACTCTAAACCAACATTTATTTTTTAAATTTACCTAAATTAGTTTTATTGAATTCTATACATATATATATATATATATATATATATATATATATATATATATATATATATATATATATATATATATATATATTTATTTATTTATTTATTTATTTATTTATTTATTTTCTTGATTCTTGAACCATAGATTATATCATTTTTCCTTTATTTTGCCTTTTCTTGCTCCTTAGTAACAATTTGGATGGAATCTGGAAATTTACAATTTCTAGACCGTCATATTGCATCTGACATATTAGATTTTCTTAAAATAATTTTATATTTGCTATTTACTTCCTCAAAAACGATTCATTCCCACTTTTGAACAAAATCGAAAAATGGAAAGTATTTAGTCTACTATATTGTATTCGCCATATTTCTTCTTCTTCTGCTAATGCCTATCCGTTACCGGATGTTGGTGAGCATAATGGCTATACGGACTTTATCCACTGCTGCACGAAATAAGCTCACAGTTGATGTATTAAATCATACTCGGAATTTCTTCAGCCATGAGATTCTTCGTCTTCCTACACTCCTTTTGCCTTGTATTTTGCTTTGTAGTATAAGCTGCAAAAGCCGGTACCTTTCAGGATTTCTCATGATGTGGCCCAGGTACTCGCCATATTTAATCCTGAAAAAAGATTTTTAAATACATAATTTACATCCCCAAGAACCTCTTATATCAGTTTCGGACAAAATCGAAAAATGTAAAGTTTTTAGGACGCCATATTAAATCTGCCTGATTGAGTGTTTCAAAAAATATTTTAAATTCAAAATTAACGCTAAGAAAAATCCCCCAGCATTGATTTTAGACAAAATCGAAACATATAGAATCTTTAATCAGCCATTTTGGATCCGCCATACTAAATTTTTTAAAATAATTTCAGATTCGTAATGTGGGATCCAAAAAACTCCATCATATCATTTTGAAAAAAATTGGACAAAATTAATTTTTTATCCGCCATATTGGATACGTCATATTGAATTTTTTAATAATAATTTAAGATTCATTATGTGCCCCGAAAACTTCCCTACACCAATTTTGGAGAAAATCGGAACAAATAAATTTTTCCGTCCCCCATAATGGATCCTCCATATTGAGTTTTTTAAAAATAATTTTAGATTCGCTATGTATGACCCCGAGAACTGTCTTTTACTGATTTTGGAGAAAATCGACCAAAAAAAAATTTTTTTGTTATGTTGGATCCGCCATATTAAATTTTTTAAAAATATTTTGGATTCGTTATGTGTATTTTGGAGAAAAGAGGACAAAATTGATTCTTTTTGTCAGCCATATTGAATTTTTTGAAAATAATTTTAGATTCGTTGTGCAGGATCCCGAAAATTCCCACAAACCTATTTGGAGAAAATCGGAGAAAAATAATTTTTTTGGCCGTCATATTGTCAGCGCCGTCTTGGATTTTACTGCACCAATAACGAACAAAAATTCATTCAAATCGGTGCCGCCGTTCTGGAGTAATCAGTGTTCATACATTAAAAAAAATACATAGTCGACGAATTGAGAACCTCCTTCTTTTAGAAGTAGGATAAAAAAATAAAATCTTGGTACAGATAAAGCACTCATTATGTTTGTCTTTTCAGAAAATTATGGTTACATGAATCAGGATGCTTCCCAAGCTTTCCACTTTAATAACAATCAGTGTAGAGGGGTACCGGTAATATTCTATTACAAAGAAGATGACGAGTTTTAGCACCAGAGTGTGTTTTTTTTATCGAACAACCAAAAACATGATACAGCTGCTGTATATGCAATACAAACGCTATTAATTCCTGTTATTAAAAAGAAGATTAGAAAAGTGAAAAAATTTATTATGTAACTAATGGTGCTACGCAACACTTGAAAAATAAGTATTACATAGACATTGTAATTCGTCATAAGGAGGATTTTCATATTGAAGCAGAAATGCCTTCCACTGCAACTTCTTATGGTAAAAGAATGTATGATGGAATAGGAGTTACGTTCAAAAGAGTAGGATACAGGGCAAACCTTACAGAAAAACCAACTGAACCAATGTGAACACCATAGGCACTATACAGATGGGCAACAAAATATTTCCAGAATATATCTGTTTGTAAAATAGACTATAAAGAAGTTACTAAACTTTTGGGCATGAGTATATTCGCCGGTTTTTAATTTATTTTTTTATTCATCTAAAAAATCTGATTCTTGCAGGAAAATAATGCTTAAAGTTTCAATATTGCCGGTATATAATTAGATTTGCCGCGCAATACCTAGAAATGCGATTTTCCGACGGTTTTCAAAGCGTCCGATCATAGCAGTCGTGAGCCGTATACAGCAGTATTGTATGCGCGATCACCCGACGCCGTCACTCGTCGGCGTAGTGGGAGCTCGGGCCGGCTATTTAAGGTCGAGCTGACGATTATTTTGAGGAAACTGCACGTTTTCCTCCCGGGTCAACAGTCTCAGCGGACTGCACCTTCCGGGTCTAGCAAATGATCAGGAATGTGTTTTACCTCTGGGTGCCCTCCGATGTCCATTATTAAGGGCGCTTAACAACTGCCGCCCGGACGCCGCCTTCCGCCGATCGACACCGGGTTACTGTTAGGCATATCCTGAGTACCGTTGTCGGTCAAATTTTTTAATACAAAGCGCCGTGAACAGCATCAGCAGATTTTAAACACGAAGCGCCGCGAGTTGAAGTACGAGCCGTCGTGAATAATGTTGCAAATGCGTAGTACGAGCTAACGTGAATAGCGTCGTGAATACTACCACAGAGTTACCGCTACCATGAACAGCGCTCATAACATAGTCTTGCCCTCCAGATGGTTTATTTGTTTAGTTTGTTGTACATCTTAGATTGTAAGTTAGTTTTAGGCCATGTCTTTTTATAAAGGTATGAAATACAGGATGTTTTAAAACCGTTTATTTCATTACCTAGTTTAATTTTAAACTTTGCAAGTAACAGTTGACAGCCGGTATCCAGCACTAATATGCGCAATTGACCCCTGGCTTGCTGTTTCTCCACTGTAACAAGTTGCCCGGTGCATAAGTGGGCCCTCGACCATATTAATCACGAGGATGGCACCTGAGAACCGATCACCGAGTGGATGTTTTGATCATCGAGCAGTCAAACCGTCGAACAGATCAGAAAGCTCGGATATCCCGATTATAAGTAGATACCGTCAAATCGATACCCCTGCGCTGGCATAGTGGGAGCTCGGACCGGCTATTTAAGTTCGAGCTGACCAGTATTTCGAGGAGAACTGCACGTTTTTCACCGGGGTCAACAGTCTCAGCGAACTGCCTGTGTCACCCGCCGGATCGTGCCTTACTGGTCTAGTAAAATGACCAGGAATGTGTTTTACGACCGGGTGCCCTCCGATGTTCGTTGATAAGGGCGCTTAACAACTGCCGCCCTGTCGCCGCCGCGTCTGCAAAAAAAGCATATTGTACGGATTTAAAGCTCAATTGACAAGGTGTTATCCAAAAGTCATAGAATTTGTTTTACATGTTCTTGACCAATAACTTACTTTTTAAAATCAGAAATTAGGATTTTCAATTAATGTTTTTAAATGTTAAAGATTTCAGATTTGACACCAATGATATATTCAACGCATTTTTTATATTTTCCACGATTAAGGTGTCTTCCAAATGTATGAAATAAATACCCATTAATTTACTTTTGAAAATGAAAATTTAGTTTACACTACCTTTGTGGCGCCAAATTTGTATTTCGTTCCTTCATAATATATCGCGTTTTAATTCATTTCATAAATATAATCTTTTATATCCCGTTTTATTGTAAAAAGTATAGAAATAAAATAGAAATAAAAGAATAACTTGAATATATATATATATATATATATATATATATATATATATATATATATATATATACATAACTTTTCATTCCATTAAAGTCTCGTAGATAAAAAACCTATAATCTTTCTTTTGGGATATTTAAAAATAATTGTCTAACTGATGAGTTTCCGCCTATTAAATACACATTTTGTGCACTACATGTGTATGTATTATTTCGAAATTGTACTCGATGCAACCTTGCATATTCACACTATTTACATATATTGCTTACACGCTTATATACCCAAACTGCAAAGTGTACTTTGTATTCACCATATTTAAAATAAATATATGTACATACTAAAGTGCTTACCTAGACTTTTAAAATTATACTTTCAAATTAAACACAGTGCATATAGGTAAGCATTATGAAAACACGTATGAAAAAGGAATATATTTTTCTTGCAAACTTAAACAAAGCCAAAGTTAGAACGCGCTTAGAAACTGAAAATTATTTTACATAACATGACCCATTTCGTGATTTAACTATTCTGATATTATTTTCTGTTGCAAAAAGAAAACCGGGTATTAAAGGTAAAATAAACCTTACTTATAAAGATTTGTCCAGTTAAACTCAATAAAATCCATTCGTAACACGTTTTTTAGAACAAGAATTATTTGTAAACATAGAAATTGTCTTGGTTGGTTCCAACTTTAGTGAAATATCGTGTGTTTTTTCTACTCACGAAATGAAACCGACAAATATTTTTGTATCTTTCTTGGCCCATTTTTTTTATTATATTTTGAGTTTTCCAAAATTTTGTTATAACTTTACTCAAATGCGCATTACTCCGAATCGGTTCATCTAGTAGAAATGATTAGAAGTTTATTTTAAAACAACAAAAATATTTTTGAATATTTTGAAATTGACTCGGTATTTCTTACAATCTGAATAATATCTTGAAAATAACTCGTAGCTTAACTTAGATGTAATGTTAAATTAATAGATTTCGATGTGTTTAAATGTAATGATGAACTATCTTCACCTCTAAATTATTTATATATGCGTTTATATTGGGCGAAAATAGTTATTTTATATAGCTTCTTACTATTATTTGATGAACAAAACAGGACATATATAAAATTTTTATAAAAAAAATTGAACCGACTTACAAAAGTGCGCTAAAAAGTAAAAAATAACTATAAATTTTTATGTGATATTGAAATTTTTGAGGTCGACGCCAAACTCATAACTGACGAAATGATTGGCATAAACAGATTTAAAATACTTTATTTGTAGTTGCTTAGTTACTATAATTTGTACATATTAATAGTTATTTATTTCATTTAGAAATAGTTTGGCGCCGACTTCAAAAATTTCAATGTCATATAAAAATTCATATTTATTTTGCACTTTTTAACGCACTTTTAGAAGTCGGTTCAATTTTTTTTTTATAAAAATTTTATTTTTCGATTTTTAGTTTTGAATTCATTATGATATTCGTATATTATTGGAACTAAGTATTAACGAGATTAGTGTACCTCGCAATGACTTAAAGGTGGCAAAAAAGTACCCATTTAATCCAAAGTTTTAAATCACCCGAAAATAAACCACTAAAAAATCTTTAATTCTTAGAGTTCTCCAAATACCAGTGAAAATATATCAAATAAATATTTAGTCTGTAATAGTAAATCCGCTATCTTAAATTTCAAATTAATTTTAGATTGGTAATATAGGCCCTAAAACCTTTCAATATGGATATTTACAGAACTTGAGACGTAAATTTCTTAGCCCGATGTATATTATACTGCATATTGAGTTTGTTTACGCTTCCCCATATCAATTTTGAGAGAAATCGGAAAAAATTATTTTTTATCCGCCATATTGAATTTTTTTAAAATAATTTCAGATTCATTATGTGAGATCCCGAAAACTCCCCCATACCAATTTTGGAGAGAATCGGAAAAAATTTACTTTTTGTCCACCATATTGGATCCGCCATATTAAATTTTTTAAAAATAATTTTAAATTCTTTATGTGCGATCCCGAAATCTCCCCCGTACCAATTTTGGAGAACATCGGACAAAATTAAATATTTTATTCGCCATATAGGATCCGCTATATTAAATTTTTTAAAAATATTTTGGATTCGTTATGTGCGACAAAATTAATTTTTTTTTGTCCGCCATATTGGACCCGCCATATTAAATTTTAAAAATAATTTCAGGTTTGTTGTGTACGACCCCGAAAATTCCTACATACCAATTTTGGAGAAAATCAAACAAAATTAATATTTTTGGCCGCCATATTGTCAGCCCCATCTTGGAATTTATTGCACCAATTTTGCCAAAAAAAAATATGGGACCACCACAGTAACTTCCTGAATATAACGTAAAAAATTTTATTCAAATCGGTGTCGCCGTTCCGGAGAAATCGGTGTACATATATATAAAATAAACGGGGTCGCACATAACGAATCTAAAATTATTTTAAAAAAGTTCAATATGGCGTATTTAATATGGCGTATTCAGTATGGCGTATTCAATATGGCGTATTCAATATGGCGTATTCAGTATGGCGTATTCAATATGGTGTATTCAATATGGCAGATAAGAAATTAATTTTGTCCGATTGTTTTCAAAATTGGTATGGTAGAGTTTTTAGGATCGCCTCTTATGAATCTGAAATTATTTAAAAAATAAAAATAAATATGGCGAATTAAAGATTCTACATGTCTCGATTTTGTCTAAAATCGGTATTGGGGGATTTTTGTTAGTGTTAATTACGAATTTAAAATATTTTTTGAAAAACTCAATTTGGCGGATTTAATTTTTCAATTTTCTCCAAAACTGATATATTGGGTTTTTGAGGGTGTAAACTATGAAATTAAAAGTATTTTTTCAGGAATCAATATGGCGCATCCAATATAGCGGACTAAAAATTTAACATTTTTTGATTTTGTTCAAAGGTGGGACTGAAACGTTTTTGAGAATGTAAATAGCGAATATAAAATTAATTTAAGATTATGTAATATGTCAGATGCAATTTGACGGTTTGGAAATTTTAAATTTCCGGATGTCATCCAAAATTTGTATTAGAGGGCTTTGAAGGGTTTAGATATAGATTAGGTTAAGACGTTAAAATTATTTTTTTGAAATTCGATATGGCGGATCCAATATGGTGGGTTGAAAATTTCACCTTATTCACATTTTTTTCAGATTTGGTATTAGTGGGTTTTCGGGGTCGTATATTACGAATATGAAGTTAATTTTTTACAACTACTAGGCCAGTTTTTCCACAAAATATATTGTATATTTAACAACCCATAGCCGATTTGCTTAGCAGGAGTGAACAAATGCATTCTTTCCCTTATTTTTTCTAAAATTTAACCACAAATGTTCATTGTTATCTTTGAAAACTTGCAGCACAATATAGGCACTGTATACCTCGTTACAGTTTTCTTTTAGCTAACATCCATAAAAGAAATAAATTAAAACCATAACTTTTCACTGACCTTTTCCGCCTCTTTATATTATTTTGAGATATTTAAGTAAAAACACAAATTTGCAAAGTTTGGTATTTTTTTTTCTCCCTGTTGTTTTATTATATCTCGTAAGACTTATTCGGATAATTATCTAAATAATTTAAAATTATTCAGTAGTTTTATCTCTGGTTTCGAGGGCTTGTCAAATTTCATATCGATGGAATAAAGATCTATATAATTTTCCCGCCATAATGCAGATGCTCTCTTTGAAAAATAATTAATAAAGCACATTCCGCTGAAGAGTTCTGTTCAAAAAAAAATGTTTTACCATTTTTTATTATTTTTCAATGAGCAAAATTTGAGCCCAAACCAAATTTAGGTGATATAATTGGTTTTGTGCCCAGTTGGATGAGAACAAACTTGTATTTGATTACCATTGGGAATATATCCGATGTCACTTGATCTTTTCTCGTCATAGAGAGGCCACACAACACATTTCGTAAGTCCCTACTTTCATTTTCATTATCTTACAGTTATAAATTTATCGATGCATTAAGAAAAAAAAACAATTAAATGTACTTACGTCATTGATAGACCAAAAACTGAATTATTTTTTTATCATTCTGGCCATTTTGCGCAGTATTTCTTTTACCGTACTTGGCATTTTATAATCCACGACCTAGTATTCGAAAGAGAATATTAAGCTAAGAAAAAAATTTTCAAGAGATATATAGGTATAATTTTTCCAATATTGATCTGTTACTTTGTGATAGTACATTGTAAATAATTAAAGAGACAAAATTTACTTTGTTAGACTTATACTTTTATAAATAAATTGAAGTGACTGTGGTTTAGTAACACTGTTACATTCTCAAACGCAATTCCTTAAGAACTACGGAATCACACTATTTTATAGGGCTTTTTGGCTTGCACATTTTTCAATTCTTCTATCTAGGTACTGAAGGAAGAACGTCAGGCAATGGAGATTTTCGTAAGTATATTTGATCATTAAGAAGGTTAACTGTACTGGTTTTATTGCACTTATAAATTTTTATATCACAGAGTTTATCTTGCACCTCGGTATGGAATACCTGTATGTGCATTAAGAGTAGGCATAATCAAATACAATTTCAACATGACTGCATATTCACCAATCAGTCTAATTAACAACAAAGACACATGACAAAAAATATAACTGCCTAGTATACAATTTATTGGTGGATATCAATCACTACAATATTTAACAAAAGATACCACATAATCAGATATACACGTTAATCAATATAGACAAGACTGAAAATTACAATAGTGCAAATATAAAAACAAATATTAAAATTACTGAAAAATTAAAATACATATTACAGAAATAAAATACATTTATCATTCATTCGAAGGTATTCAAAAAGAGTTAACTATCTGAGAAATAAAATGTCCTGAATACCTTTTTTAAACTGTTTCCTTGTTGTAATATTACTTATATTAGCTGGTATGATATTGTACAGTTTAGGGCCAATATAAGGAACAAAATGATGCCCCGAGTTTTTTCCACAATATTTAGTGTTAAGTAAATTATTGGTGTTACCCCTCATTTCATACACATGAGATATTACTAATTTCGCAAATCTTTCATTACGATGTATAAAATTACAAACTGTAATAATATACAGGCTCTTCAAGCTACAAATTTCCTCATCGCACAACAAATTAGTTGGGTACAATCTTGGTTTTTTCAGTACAATTTTCACAATATAGTTTTGTTTAATTGCTAATTGTTTTTGATGACAGTTACATGCCCCTCCCCAAATCAGTGTACCGTAGCTCAACAAAGACTCAACAAGTGCTCTATAAATCATTATTAAATTATTTTTTGGCAGAAATTCTCTCAACATATAGAGTTTATGAATTAAAGATCTTAACTTTTTAACTAGGTAGAGCAAATGTTGATCCCATTTGAGATGTTTATTAATCATTACACCAAGGTATCTAGTACTAGCACTTTCTCGCAGAGGTTTACTTGTACCCTCTAAGACTATCTGCAAAAAAATTGGTCTGTTCTCTTTGGTTAGGGAAAAAGCAATATAATGTGTTTTTTTTATGTTTAAACTTAAACTATTATAAAATATATCATATACCTATAGATTAAGTTGTGCAACACTCTCAAAGAAATTACACTCTCTCAAAATTATGACATCAAATTTTAGTTTATATATTTCTAAAAACACAAGAAATGTATCCAAATTTGTTTTAATCCCGCATATGTTCAAGTGGATAACACTGGTCAGGACACTGTTTTTGTTTACAAAGTCTGTAATACTTTCAGGTGCTACCCGAATAGATTTATTTTGTTCTTCCTGGATAATGTTTGGATTTCGTTGTTTGGTTGTTAGCCATAGTTAATTTTGGACTTCGCCATTCCCAGAAAATACTGGTAGCTCGGGGAGTCCCAACATCCAGCATCGTGGTTAGTATCGTGTCTGTTATCATATTTTTTATTAGAAATTTCGTAGTTTATACATTTTAGCCTATGATTTAGACAATCTTTCACACCATGCTCCTCTGCACACTATATCCAGGCTTTTTTGTTTTGGCAGTCACTGCCCTTATGATGATACTGCTGGCAGTTGCAACATTTTAAAACACTAATGTCTTCAAATACAGAAAAACTTTGCCACCCTATATACACTTTCTTATTGCACATGAGATTTCGAAAAACCTTAGATAAACACTCAGCAAATAGAGTTTTACTTTGCGTTTCTCTAAAAGTCTTTATACATATATGTTACCTTAAAGTAGTCAATATCAGAAATAAAAGGGTTCTGTTTTCTTATAAGTAATTCAAACTCCTGTTTAGTGTTCTCCATTTCAACGGAATTTTAATTCGAGCATTCCTGAGGTTTGTCTCGACTATTTTATAATTTTCTTTGAGGTTTGTAGAAACAGCCATTTTTATGTTTTATAATCTTCAGCTGATGGAAATTTCATAATAATTTTACCATTAGCTAGTTCTTTTCTACTTTTTATTCGAATACCCAAGACATCAGATTTTATTTTGTTGTCCATGTCGTGCAGTGTTTGCCTTGAGTTTTGGTTAGTTTTGGCTTTTATCACAATACTCGGTAGGTTTTCAGGCAATATAATAGGCTTAAGTTGACTCTTATATGTAACTCTTGCATAACTCTGCTCTTGACAGTTTTTCTTCAACTTTTCTGTTAAAAAATCAATCTTGTCTTCAACACTTTACAATATCATTGACGATTTTTTTATACTGCCTCTCCGAAACATTAATGCATCCTATGTGATACCGCGACTGGCATTCACCCATACAAAAAGAACCCTGATGATCACTAGTAACTTCTCGTTTACATGTTTTACAGTTTAAGTTCTCCTCCTCTGTTTCACTTTCGTTCATCCTGTTATATATTCCAGCCGACCCAATTGACTTCAAATTTTTATTTTCGGTTACTGTCCGTGCAGATTGTCTGTTCCCCTTAACATTACAGCCAAAAAAAGTCTGAGACACTAAGATAAATGTTTTACGTATCCTACGTACTTTTAACAAACAGCTACTACATCCATGAAAAACTCCATGTTCTTGGGTGAGCTTTGATATATTTTCTGCCACTACACCACATTAAACCAATTAATTTAGTAATAAACTATGAAAATAAATTTATTTTTCAATGAGCCAAATATATCCTACCGGATACGAAAAGCACGCATGTTTTACAGATTTATAGTGAATTTTTTTCAATTCAACCCTGAAATGGCCTCTGTTTAACCTTGAATTATTAAACAGACCACGAATTCAGTTTCAGCGTCCCCAAAAGTCTATATATCTTCTTTTACAGATCAATTTAGTAGATTGTTCTCAATTTGACCTTGACGTGACCTCTGGCTGAACTTGGGGGATTAAACAAACCACGAATCCAGATTCAGCGACGTTAAAAATGTACGTATTTACTTCTTCAGATTCATTTAGTGAATTTTACTCCATTTGACCTTGAACCTGACATGATAGAGGTTGTCGAACCTCAGATTTGTATTCAGGACGTCTAAAAACATAAGAATAAAATGGTCTAGTCAAATAGGCATCCACTTTTTTTGTAAACCTGTTTATTAATACAGTTATTTGTACTAGCGACAGATTCAAATTGGCGTTTGTATATTACCCAAGATATTTGACCGACGTAAGTTGGGGGTTTGATGTTGTGTCTGCTGGTTATTACTTTATCAGACGGACCATGATTCTTTATTTTATTGACTTTTGTATGAAGGTTCTTCTATAATATCTATTTTTTTTTCACACTGCTTCTAGGTTTTATCGCACTTTTCCTATGTTTGGTCGCACAATTAATTCAATACTTTTTACTTTTTGCTGTATTTTTTATTTCTATCCCGTCTACGATTTCACTTCTTGTGGCACTTCTCCTATGTCTTGTCGTACGTGACGTATCTCTTTCTTAAACTTTTGAGTTTATTCTAGTACAGTTTGATCAAATTTTTGCTGTCCTAGTACAATAACTCCTTGTATCCATTTGCAAAGTAGATCTTCATCTTTAATGGTATATTCTTTTTCTTGCTGTTTTTCTCTTTGGCGCCGTTCATCTTCTTCTTGTTTTCCTTTAAGACGACATTGTTCATCTTCCTGTTTTTCTTTTTGAAGCCGCATTTCCTCTTCTTATTTTTCTTTTGGACGGCGGTATTTTTCTTTCTGTTTTTCCTTTTGGTATTGTTTTTCTCCTTTTTGTTTATCTTTAAGGCGACGTTATTCTATAAATTCTATAAAATCAACCAAGGTTTTATTGATTTGCTCCATTTCGGCTCTCTTCTCTCTAGTTGTTATTGAAAACGCAGTTCTGAACTCCTTTCTTGTTATTAAATTCGACAGTAAAATCAGTTTTTCGCTGTTTGTTCTAGTTTCTACTATATTTTTGAATTTAAAAATGGAACGTTTTAGAACTTTATCAAAAAGTAATCTTATTCTCTCACTTGATAACAAACCCAACAGTGAAGTCCGTTTTTTTCTATTTCTTCTAGTTTATAAATAAATTTTTTTGGAAATTCGGTAATAATCCTCACTTCGCACACCAAATATTACAATTTTCTCTCCTTAGATTTACTTGCTGGGTCTGCATAATAAAAACAACACTTTTTACCACTAAATAACAACCACTTAACACTTTAACAGCCAAATACAAACTAAACTAACTACTCATATCCAGTCTCTGTTTATATACCTACAGAATTTACTAAAATATACGAGAACACAAATCTAGAAACAATAATGATTCATAGATATAATATTTCTACAAGGACTGATCAAAATAATATTTCTAGAAAGACGTATCAAATCTCTCCTAGTCCTTCGTTACAATATATCGTTTTTGTTCATTAACAGTGAATTAATTCATCAATACTTAACAGCGATCCCTCAGCCATTTAACATATATAATTCGTATCAACGTATAATGTTTTTGAGTGAAGACTCCAATTTGATTTACTCTTAATTTTTCCTTGATATAACGAATTAATACCATTGTATATCCTACCATTACCTTATTTAAAAACAACACAAGTTAGTTATAATTTTTGTTGTGGAATCATTTGAAAATAATGTTTATGGTTTAACATTTAATACATCATTAGAGCAAAACTGGTCATATAAAATTAAAAAATATTTTACACTCGGCAGAAAAGCACAAAAAAATAGCAATTTATAAATTTGCTCAAATATCTGAACTCCTAAATCGTTTGCTGCAGACTCGAACTGCAACAATCTGTTAATTATTTGTTTTTATGTGTGATGATTTTGACAGGTTTTGATCTGTTTACTTTAAATTTTTTAGAAATCTATTGAAGTATTTCAAATAATTTGACATAAGTCTCCTTTACTTCACACGCATCAGTTTTAAAGAGAGTAATAACTATATACCTACAATAAAAATAAAAGATATAAAGTAATTTTTATGGTGGTCGAATTAGTTTTATAAGCTATCATTTTTCTCCTTCAGGCGATCGAAAGCTGACTAATGGCTTTGGCGTCGCTTTTATCTTATTTATAACAATAAAATATAAAATAGTATAAAGGCTGATTGTTGCCATAATGGAAATAAATACTGTATCTCCATGGACGAATACAACTTTGAGTTTAAAAACGAAATATAGAAATCTAATTTTATTATCTAATTATTCTTGCAAGTGAGGCTCTTGTGACATTTGGAGTTACACAAGATAATTGATTTTTTGCATTTGCATCTATTAGAAATGCAGTTATCGGTGCAACTGCACTACCAAAAATCTTGGCCGCCAAGATGGACTTCTTTTCTTGCACATTCTCGGATGATAACTTCATGTTCGGGAACACTATCGATCGAAATAAACGTTTCTTTGCAGACAGTGAACTGGTTCCTCTCATTTAATTGGTTAAAGATCCTATGCTTAGTACCTAACTTGTACATTACTTCTTTTTTCTGTGATATTATAACTGCTATAATGTTTCTATAATCAGCTTTAGCACGGTCCACGTCAGGTATTTTTACCATAACATTATTACCAACGTTAGCAGCGGGATATTTAACCGAAAGTAGAGCTAACATTTTATTGGTTTATTTTCTTAGAGATAGCCCAACTGACTTTCTGACGTTTCAATTTCTTGTTTCTTTATATTAAGAGCAATGATTACATTTTCATGGTTATCTTGGATCTCTGTTTCGTTATCTTGTTCACTTTTAATATTTTTTTATTGCCTATATCAGTGCTTAAAGTCGTGGTTCCTTTGATTAATTAATATATCTAGTTATTCTTCTGTTGAAAGTTTTAACAGAGTGTCTTGTAGGATTAAACTATTTAGTCCAATTTCAACTTTGCAATCAAACGTTGCTTCATAAGAAGTACGATTTATTCCTGTATGAAATGTTTGGTTCTTCATAAACTGTATAAAACGTAATCCTTCAGACCATTTCGTTTTCTGGTTAGATTCTAGCCAATTACAAACCATCTTTTCTATATTTCGGTTTGCTTTTTCGATAGATCGTTGTGATTGAGAGTGTCAGGGCTTCCGTGAACGATTTTTAATTTTATGTACATCGTGCGACTATTTTGTTTGCAAATTTTCTCCCTTCATCACTTTGTAAGATGCTAGGTGCCCCAAATATGGTTAAAAAATCCAATAAATGAAAGGTCACTTCTTCTGCTCGTTTACTTTTTAAAGGCCGTAGCTGCACGAATTTGGTTAGGTGATCTTAATAGACCATAATAAATTTATAATCATCATCAGCTTGTGACTGCCTGTCTATGAAATCAGTTTGACACGTTGAATTAAAGTCATTCTGCAGTTATATTTTTTATATTTAAATTTTAGCTCCTTCATCATTCTGATTCTACAACCATGTCAAATGCTGATATGACAGCCATGGATTAATGGAATGGTTTCGTATAAATCAACATAATAAATAATGGGATTACCCTCATTTCTCACCGGAACTATGCGTTTCCCAGTGTTCCAATTTTGAAAACATTGTACCTTGACACACGTTGGTAATAAGTTGGTATTTTGTTAATGGTCTTGTTCTACGATCCGTTTGTTTTTATTATTTGAAGACATATATTAATCACTTGAAAACATCAGGTTATTTTTACTTTTATTTCTAATAACTTTTGAGATTACGTCATAAAAACGCATTTTCATATCGTCTGTCGTTACAAGTTACTCTAATTAAACACAACACAGGTCGCGGTATTAACAGCGCGCACGCAACGCGTCCTCTCATAGTAAACACCGGAACTATGCGTTTTCCAGTGTTCCAATTTTGAAAACATTGTACCTTGACACACGTTGGTAATAAGTTGGTATTTTGTTAATAGTCTTGTACTTCGATCCGTTTATTTTTATTATTTGAAGACATATATTGATCACTTGAAAACAGCAGGTTATTTTTACTTTTATTTCTAATAACTTTTGAGATTACGTCATAAAAACGCATTTTCATATCGTCTGTCGTTACAAGTTACTCTAATTAAACACAACACAAGTCGCGGTATTAACAGCGCGCACGCAACGCGTCCTCTCATAGTAAACTATGGTCTAACACTGGTTCATAAAATATCCCTCTACTAGAATAATTTGTCCAATGGAAAACACTGGATGAGTATTTGAACTTTCCCTTTTAGTTGGGCGTGGCGCTGCCAGCATCAAGTAAAGGTTTCTTCTTAAAGCAGCAGTCAAACCATTCATTTAGTTCAGGTTAGAACACAATGGCGGCGTCTGTAGTTTCCACTGGTGAATGCCCGAAATATTTATTTGATTTTTTGTTATGGTTGGCTCATTTAGTATATTTATGAAATTATTTTAAAATGTGAAATATCTCCTGATGAAAAATTGCTATGGGCACAAAGTCCAAAAATTAATAGTTTTCGAGGGATGAGTTGCGCCCGATCCACCATTTACATCTGTATGGCGTAAGGGTCAATTTTCTCTATCTATCTCTTTTTCTCTCTCTCCCTATCTTGTGAACTTGTTTGGCTAACGTAAGGAAATGAAATGTACAATATATATTCTATATGTGTATATATATATATATATATATATATATATATATATATATATATATATATATATGTATATATATGTGCGTGTGTGTGTGTGTGTGTGTATGTATGCAGCGTAAAACATTGCAAGCTATGTACCAAAGTATTGAAATTGCGTAATCATAGGTTTAGGATAATGAAGGAGATCACCAATTGCAATCTTGACTATGACCTTTAGAGCAAAAGTCAAGGTCAAACATTGTCAAGATGTCATTTTGTATGGAAAAACATTTTTTAAGAAGTAGATTTAAAAGATAAAAACGTTTATCTCTGAGATATTATTCGATTTTCGTAATATTTGAACCTTATATGACTTTGAGGTCAATGGTCAAGGTAAGGCTTGACTTTGAATGATTTTTTTGATGCAAAACTCCATTTTTAACCTCTTTTTTGGTAGTTTTTTTATTCATGTTATTTTTAATTATCAAAAGGTTAGAATTTAATGACTTATAGTAAATTCTAATTTAATCACCAATAGGTTAGAATTTAGTGACTTATATATTAAAATACTGGATTTTTTCTGAATAGAAGATCATATGTTTTGTGACCTGAAAATATACATTAATATATTATATTTAAATTAGTACCTAAATATAACATATTTTTCTAAAAAATGAGAACACTACTAAATAATATTCAAAGTTTAAAGTTATGACAACAAAATATTACTGTACTATATTATGGTTATAGTCACTTTTATATTCATCAAAAAAGTATATTTATTATAATAAACAAAAAACTCATAACAAAAAGCCTAAAAGACTATCTGTGATCAATTAAGAGAATTTTATTTATTGATAATATTTAAACTGGGGATGCCATAACTAATTAGAAAAATATGTTATTGTGCCTAAATAAAATTGAAAAGAAAAAAATATTTTAATTACATTCCATACACACTTTAATTTCTTTAAAATGGTAGAAAAGTAAATAATTACTTTGTTTTGTAACATAAGAAAAGACAATATAAATTATTTTTAAAAATACGAAATAAAAAACTTTGGTTAATTACCTATCTTTTAAAATGGCAGGAAAAACAAGTTTATAAATATTAAGAACTTATCAGCAAACATCTTAGCAGCATAAGTTAATATTGTTTCTGTAATTCATTTACAGTTGGAGATTCTATTTTATTTTGAGCTGTAGAAGTGCTTGGTAAATTCTCTACGCTTGATGTTTCAGAAGCATAAAGCCTCTTTTCTTCTGGACAAACTTTTATCTCATCCATTGACGATGCACTGGGATATTGTTCTAAAAAACATGTCCAATTTTTAAATATACTCATCTTAAATATATTGGAAAGTGTAAAACGAAATATTAGTCATACTATCTAATACGGCATCCATTTGTAAAAAAGAGGTACGGTGTTGAAAATCCAACAAAGTCCAAACAATATAATGATAACATGTACTTATAAACATACCTTATACCTTTATCGTTGATAGTATTGGAAGCCATTTCCCAGGATTTCTCTATTTTACGTTTTTTTCATTGGTGGTATGTATTCAGTTTGTTGATTTTCAGCTAAAACAAATAAGTATATTGATATAGTTGCTATTATCTTAAAAGAAAAAATCTATATTTTGTATTTATTTTCATTTCAGTTCATCCCTAAATTTCTATTTTTTTACTTCTTCTTCTTCTTTTTTCTGACACAGTTACTAGTAGGCTATTGCCTGTTCATTGCCATCACGTCTTCCCAGAAAGATGAGGTTCAGCATTCTCGCCATCGTTCTGGTGGTCTTCCCCGTGATCTTTTTACTACTGGGTTATTCATTTTTGCGCTTTTAACGAGTCTACCGTCCTCCATTCTCCCTATATGTTTGTTCCAGTATCTTCGCCTTTGTGTAACCCATCTTCCTATGTCCTGTATCCCGCATTGTTGTCTGATATCTTCATTCCGTATTCTATCGTGTAGAGTTTTGCCTTGTATACTTCTTAATGTTTTCATGTTGACTGTTCTCATCATTTGTAGAGTTCTGTCTGTATCGGGTCTTGTTTGTTGTTGTTGTATATCTTAGTTTTGTTTTCGGTATTAAGGTATTTGTTCTTCCAGACAATTTCTTTTAGGCATCCCGAAATTCTAGCCGCTTTCATTGTTTGCTCTCTTACTTCGTTAAAAAGGTTTCCATGGCTCGTTATTTCTGCTTCCAGACATTTGAAGTGATTTACCTGTCCGACAATTTTGGAGTCGATTTCCAACTTGCACCGTATTGCTTCTTTGGATGCTACTAAGCATTTGATCTTCTCGGTGGTGATGAACGTATTTAATATTTTGGCTTTAGTGTTAAAAGAGTGCAGTAGTCTTTGGAGATTATCTTCAGAATCTGCAATAAGAACAGCATCGTCCGCATAGCAGACGGTATGGAAGAATGTGTTTCCCATTTTGTATCCAGCCGACGAAGCACATGTACGCAGGTTTATTGAATTCTATGGATTTTTCAGTTATTTGTTTAACAATGCATATTGAGTCAATAGTGGATCTGTTCTTTCTGAAACCTTGTTGTTCTTCTCGTATACTTATGATTTTGGTGATTTCTTCCAGTATACTTTTTGTGAATGCTTTGAGACTGATATAAAGCAGTGTTATTCCTCGATAGTTTTCTGGGTGTTTTTCCGTCCTTTTTTAAAAATGGGTATTCTTCCATTCATTCGGTTTTTTTTGTTTTTCTATGATATTCGTGAAAAAGGTTAATATTTCATTCCATAGCTTTCTCCCTCCGTATTTAAGCATCTCATTAGTGATCTCGTCCGGTCTATTTCTGGTGATATTTTTTTACATTAATTTTAATTTTTCAGAAAATAAAAAATAGTTTACATGGTTTTATAATGGTTTTACTTACTTTTAGGAAGATAGAAAGCAGGAACAGCATCTTATTTAATTTTTCTTTTACGATCTTGTGCAAGAGAGTCTTCTGAAAAATATAGCACACACATGATGATTTTTATAAGTTACTTCGTAATTAACACTATTCAACAGAGGGTTGTTAATTGTGTTTAGGCCATTTTTTCATCATATGAGAATACTTCTGATTTGGAAACCGAAATCGGTCACTGTACAAGTCTGTACCGTTTGGGACAGAACACTTGATTTTCAATGGTTTTTTCTCGCCAAACATTCTTGACATTTTTAAAATGTAAGTAACAAATTTTCCTGATAAAAGTAAAAGCAATTTGGCAAAAATTACGCAGGTAGATAGAAACCCAGGACAGAAAAGTTAGGCTATAAATTCCATAGAAATTACTAGAAATACCGGTACTAAACACCACGCTTTTAATCTAACCTGAACTATAGGAAATTGTTTTACCCCTGAGAAGAAGAAACCTTTACTTGGTACTAGCAGCGCCACACGCGACTTGAAAGGAGAGTTCTAATACTAGTCCAGTGCCTTCCATACGGGAAATTTTTCTAGTAGAGGGATATTTTGTGCACTGGTTACTTAGCAATGCCTCACACAGCGGTAGAAAGGAAGAGGGACGGGCGGGCGGCAATCTGATCAGTGGGTAGTCCTGTCCCACTTATTTCATTTAGTGTTTATTATTTTCGCCAGTCCCAAATAGTTATTATGAATAATGTCTAGCTAAAGGGGTTGATTTATCACATTATCTACACAGTTTAGGCATTATGTATAATATCTAGTGATTATATATAATCACTAATTATTCACATTGGATTTAACATATATACATAAGATCCTACCAACAAGTGTAGGAATTTAGATTTCAGCAAGTTGCATAATGGGTTAGGGTTAGTCAGCGTGTGAGTGAAAATCTAATTATTTTAAGTATTATTTTTGATAGTAGTTTAACTTATTTTATTAAACAAATAATACAAGGTAATTATATTAAGTTTTAACTTTATTTAACAAAAATTTAAAAAATAAATATTTATTTTAGACCAAGTTATCGACATATTTGTTTTGTTTAATTTTACTGGTTCATCTACAATCAAGCAAACAAAAAAAATCATTAGTTTAATAGTTAATCTATTACCAAATCGAAGCTTTTTTTGGAAATAAACAAAATGGCGGCTTCTAATAATTTATTCTCCAATTTTCACGGAAAAAAGCATTACTTTATTGTTTATAAAAAATATAAGTTTTAATAAAAAAATCCTTCGATCGGGCACTAGATTAACTATTAAACTGAAGTTTTTTTTTTATTTCATTAATTTTAGAGAAATCAGTAAAGTGTTACGGTGATCACCACAAAACAAGGCTTGGTCTGCAATAATTTTTTTTCTTAATTTTCATCAAATATATATAAAACATAATAAAATAGCTTTGTAATGTTTGTTTTTAAAGAGTCTATAAAGTGTTCTGTTCCATAAAATTAGAATAGTAATCTTATATTTCGTATCTAAACATGCCTTATACCTAAACATAATTATCAGATAATAATTAACTGTATGCTTAAGTTATAACAGAATACGTAATAATGATAATGCAAGAACAACTTTATACACTAATTTAATTTATTAGATAACTAACAACTTTCTCAAACTATTTTATGCAGTTCAAAAAACCATTACCTATCTTATTTTCACGACATTTTTTATGATGGCAAAAATATACAACGTTGTTTATTGCTTTAGAAAATATTCACGGAAATAATATAATCTCATATATCTTCAAGGAACAATGAATAACTCTAGATTTAAGTTATATGCAAATTTTAAGTATTTCTGCATTTTCCTTGCATCATAAATAACTACCACATTATTTATAGCAATAAGTAATTAATGTTAATCGGAATACCTGAAATTTTATTTAATACGATGCTAAAAGTAAATTAATAGTTTTTATTTAGTTAGTTGCGACTTATCTTAACAATTTATTATCGAATCTTTTTTATGATGGAGTGATAGCAATACCTTTAAATACGATTTTTGTAGAGAAAAAGGTAGACAGGACAAAGTATTAGCGGATTAACCAATCACCTGGATTGCCAAAGTGGTGCAGAGATGTAGTTGTTGTGAAATGTGAGTTAGTGATTAATTGGTAAATGATTAGAATCATCATGTTAGAGTTAGTAATAATGGTTTTCTTCTTCTTCATCCAGCCCTTTGCGTCCACTGCTGAATATAGGCCTCTCTCATTCTTGTCCATTTTGCTCTATCTTGAGCGACTTGCATCCAATTTGTTGCAATTCTTTTTGGATCGTCATTCCAACGAGTAGAGGGTCTTCCTTTACTTCTTTTATCTAATCTCGGCCTTCACTCGAGTAATCTCTTCATCCACCTTCCATCACTGATTCAGGCGACATGTCCGGCCCAATTCCATTTGAGTGTGGCAATTCGGAAAACAACGTCGGTAACTCCTGTTTTTCGTCTCAGGTCTTCATCTCTAACTCGGTCCCACAGTGATATACCTAGCTTGTTATATATGTAATTCTCCTTTCAGGCAGAGAATATGAAAAATATATATACAAACAGTTTATTTCCTGCAAATATCACTCTGGTCCTCTCTCCATACGCGTTTCGATCACCTCATGATCTCGTCAGTGGAGCTGTATCGGACAAAGAGCAACATTAGCAGGAAATAACTGATACATGAACCATATATATATATATATATATATATATATATATATATATATATATATATATATATATATAGGTATATATATATATATATATATATATATATATAGGTATATATATATATATATATATATATATATATATATATATATATATATGTTTATGCGGATTTCACGGATTGCTCCGTGTGAGATGCAATAGCAGTGGATATATCCACATTATGCCGTTGTAGTACTGAAATCACATTCAGCAAACGTACAACTATATGATAGCTCTGCGTATGAATGAAGTAAAATGCGAAACAGTAAATGCAAACTCCATCATATCCTTTTGTGTTAGAGGTTGCACAGTTAGAATAAATTGTTATAAAACGCAATTTATCCTAGGTCGGAGAAGCCGCGTTCAGTATTTGCATGCTTCCTTCCGATCTGTCCTTTGCACAGCCAGGTGCATGTCGGTACCTTGATGAGTCTAGTAGAGACGAAACATGTATCTCTGCCGTATCACTGTGGCGGGGAGGGTAAGTTTTGACTTTCTTCTCGGTATGGTGGTACAGGTAGGCCATCTTCTCGATGGTGGTGGAATAGGATAAATTGCGTTTTATAACAATTTATTCTAACTGTGCAACCTCTAACACAAAAAGGATATGATGGAGAGAAGTTTGCATTTACTGTTTCGCATTTTACTTCATTCATACGCGTAGCTGCATATAGTTGTACGTTTGCTGAATGTGATTTCAGTACTACAACGGCATAATGTGGATATATCCACTGCTATTGCATCTCACACGGAGGAACCGTGAAATCCGCATAAACATATATACGCCATCCGGCGGGAGGTCGGAGAAGCCGCGTTCAGTATTTGCATGCTTCCTTCCGATCTGTCCTTTGCACAGCCAGGTGCATGTCGGTACCCTGATGAGTCTAGTAGAGACGAAACATGTATCTCTGCCGTATCACTGTGGCGGGGAGGGGAAGTTTTGACTTTCTTCTCGGTATGGTGGTACAGGTAGGCCATCATCTCGATGGTGGTGGAATAGGATAAATTGCGTTTTATAACAATTTATTCTAACTGTGTAACCTCTAACACAAAAAGGATATGATGGAGAGAAGTTTGCATTTACTCTTTCGCATTTTACTTCATATATATATATATATATATATATATATATATATATATATATATATATATATATATATATATATATATATATATATATGTATATCTACACAAATCGGACAGAGAGCAACATTAGCAGGAAATAACTGATACATGAACCATATATATATATATATATATATATATATATATATATATATATATATATATATATATATATATATATATATATATATCTACACAAAGCCTCATCGATTCTCGTTTGAGGTCGAGATCCAGCTGTCTCTCCATCTTTTGGGGGCCATTTGGTGTTTGGTTTCTCTCTCATCACGGTTTTTGCTAGTCTGTCATCGTCCATTCGTTCCACGTGATCTCTCCACTGCCTACGAAGGTTTCGAACCCACTTCGCAACATCCCCCACTCCGCTGTCCTCTTAAACTTGTTCCCGTGATCATTCTCAGCGTTTCCTTCTCTGTGTTTCTCATAATTTGTTTTGTCTTTGTTATTTCATTTATTGTTTCTGCGCCGTAGGTCAGGATCGGTCTTACACAGACCTTGTAAATTCTTGCTTTGCTCTCAACCGTCATATGTTTATTGTTCCAGATTATGTCTCTGAGTTGGCCTGATATCATGGCCGCTTTGTTGGCTTGTGTGCGTATTTCTTCCGTTATATATATATATATATATATATATATATATATATATATATATATATATGTATATATATATATATATATATATATATATATATATATATATATATATATATATATATATATATATGTATATGTATATATATATATATATATATATATATATATATATATATATAGTAGTCGTAGTAATGCCCCTGATGTTAAGGGCAAATAACTAACGAACTATTTGCGGCCACCTAAAATATACTGATACCGGCGTTGGACTCATCAGTGGCATCCACCGGTATCTTTCTCAGACATCCTTGTACTTTCCACAAACTTAAACCTCTATTTAAGTCCAGTTTTTGCCGGAAACGGTGGTAAGATGTTGGTTCCACAACATGCCCCACCTAAGGCATTTGCTTTCCGGCTTTAACTGTCGAACAGTCCAAGCCGTTAGAAAGCAAAAGCCTGAAAAGGAACTGGAACGGGCATCCTAGGTGGTCTTTCCAAAGTAGGGTACCGGATTTAGCACAAAGCCACGACTCGACGGTCTTCCATCTTGTCGTCCCTGCTCGGGCGCCATGTCGTAGTAATGCTCCTGATGTTAAGGGCATATAACTTACGAGCTATTTGCGACCACATAAAATGTGCGGATGTTTCGTCCTGATACCGGTGGTGGACTCATCAGTGGGATCCACCGGTATCTTTCCCAGACATCCTTGTATTTTCCACAAACTTGAACCTCTATTTAAGTCCAGTTTTTGCCGGAAAGCGGTGGTTAGATGTTGGTTCCACAACAATATATATATATATATATATATATATATATATATATATATATATATATATATATATATATATATATATATATATATGGACTATTGAACCCAACATGACAAAAAGAAAATTTATAGAAGCAGCTTACATTAAAAACAATAATTGAATCTTTAGTAAACAGAGTGTTGAGATACATAATTTTTGGAAACCACTACTTTGTAACATCAAATCATTGAGGAGTGTACAGTGAAGCGGAACTTTGCACTTCAATGGACACAGTCCCTATATAAGCTCGTAGTCTTAAGACAAAACATTCAGTTTATACTTGATAATGATTAGAGATACAACTTAATCGAAACGTCGCAAAAATAAATAAAAATAAAGACAATGCAAGTCCGAAAACCACATTTTAGTCAATCTTCAACACTGGCTACAACCTTCAAATAAACATCATTGGAGAAGTCAGGAACGTATGTGTGTCATTTTAGAGAGTTGAAAACTAATTTTTAAATACTTCGGTTATTCCTTTTCAAAAAAGATACTTTAAAATTTATGTCGATAAAACTCGCAGTTTTCGAGATAAATCAGTTTTCGAGATAAATCAGTTACTAATGTTAAACATAAATAGGTAAAAATCAGGTTGTTATTGTTAATCCTTACATATTGAATTACTATTGACGGAACTTGTCAAAATCGCCTTGAAGTAAAATTAATTTAAAAAAATGGAAGAGTATTCTTATGCATAGTATGCTGATATGCATTTAATTTATGGTGAAGAGGTGTCAAATTCTTCGAAGGCAAGACTTTATGCTGGTGGTGAGGGCCGTCCCAGGAGAGCGTGAGGCTCTCACGTAGAGACACAAATTTTGCAAGATATTGCTGACAACCATTTAAACAGCAGAAGAAAGCTCACGACACAAAATAATGTTACAAAATGGATTGTACATGAAACTCTAACAAAACAATTACTTCACTCGTACCACGTTAAAAAGTACGCGCTATGTCTCCGGATGATTATACCGCAAGACTTCAATACTCCAACTGGTCTATACAGCAATATAACATAAATCTAAATTTTTCTAACCTTACTTTGTTTACCGATGAAGCAGGTGTTACAAACTCGCACGCTATAATTCAAAACAAACACTAATAAAGGTTTATTGTAAATATGTGGACTGGCATCATCGAAAATAACCTTATAAGTTCATTTGTTTTGGAAGGAAGACTGAACGGTGGGATTTATTTACAATTTTTGCAGCAAAATTTAAATAATTTATTGGAAGACGTACTTCTTGAGAGAAGAATGCAAATGTGGTACGTGCATGGTGGTGCTCCACCTCATTTTAATCACATAGTATGTCAACACTTTACAAATGGATAGGTCACCATGGGCTTTTTTTAGCGCCACCAAGGTCTCCAGATTTAAATCCTTTAGACTTTTACTTCCGGGGACGTATAAAAGAACTAGTTTATTCAACACCAGTAAATGCTAAAGAAGAACTACTAGCGAGAATAACACATCATTCTAACGAAGTTCGCAATAATGCCGGAATATTATTTGCAGTGCAGCGAGAAAATATTCAAAGAATAAGAAAATGTATTGAAATACGTGGAGCCCATATTGAACATTTGCTAAAATAACATTTAAACGCTTTCACAATTTTTGAATTTTAATAACAGTGTAAATTAATTTAACCTTGATTAATACTTTGAAAAGCTTCTGAACTTGACAATGTCTGAGCTGGAAATCCTTCAGCGTAACATATTCTTGCCTTCGAAGAATTAGACAGCATGCCTTCATAAATGAAAGAACACCTTGCGAATTTTATTTTTAGCTGTTTTTGTTTAGTATGAGTAACTTTTGAATGTTTCGCATACAAACCAATTTATTTCGAAATCGGCAAATTTTATCGAAAAAATCGAATACTTTTTTTGAAGAGGAATGAGCGAAGTACTTAAAAAATCAGTTTTTAGCTCTGTAAAGTGACACCTGTCAAAAATTAGGCCTACTAACTATAGTATGGTTTAATGAGTCTTTGTTACCTCTCTAAATATTAAAATTTCAGTAAATTATACAAGTCGGTTCAAAACTTAGAGTCAGAGAGAGTCAGCCGATTAGGCAGATCGCTGGATACTCCTTAAGAGCTCTGTATCTCCGTTAAGGGGCACTTTAAAAAAAAATTTCTATGACAATGTAGTTATTTTGACCTCTCCAATATGCTTCCAAGAAATCAGGAGGTATTTACCGGTCACCCTGTATATACGACTTATACACCAATCGGGTTCATTACTTCCGGAAATCAAGAGAAGAATTAAACTAGCTTGGTTAGCATTTGGACGAAACTCTATAACCTTCAAGTCCAGATTGCCACTATACCTTAAGAAAAGAGTATTGGACCAATATATATTGCTGGTCATGGCATATGGGTGTGAAAGTTGGATATAAGTCATTCAAAGAGCCATGGAATAATGCATGTTAGCTGTCATGGATGAATCTCAGATAAATAATTGACATATGTGAAATAACGGCAGCACAGTAAGCGTCCAATTCATGGAGCAGTTTTGTAAACATAACAATAAATTAAATAATAAAAAGTCGTCTACCGTGTAGTAAAAAATAGTAAGTCATCTCTTTTTATAAATTTAACTTAAAATATGACAAGGTACCGAAAGAGGCGGTCAGAATTTTATTTATTTTAAACAACATTCATTCACAATTAGCAGTTTAACCTATTATAAATATCCCACTTCTTCTCATTTCGTAACTTTATTTCCTATTATTTTAATTAATATTATTTTATAAAATCGAATACTACCTTATAATTACACTTATTGTAGTTAACTATCGACTAGTTTCGTGTAAATATACATACTGTTAATATTTCCATGTAAATATAGTCTAGAATAATTTAAACACTGATGGTTTCATTAAGTAAATCAAATTGGTTTATTGTTTGCCATCTGCCAACATTTAGCTTCAATCAATTTTAATCCTTACGTCGGTATTTGCTACGCATTGCCCAGTAGTCACTTTTGTAACCAACTGAATACCGTTATTATTTTATGTTTCTTCATTTCAAATATTATTTTAAAACATCATAAAAAACATAGATCGTTACTCAGTGGAAAGCTCAAAATATTGTTATTATTAGAGGCATGCTTCAATTTCATATATTTTTGTATTCAAATATTTTTTTATAAATCTGGTTTTAAATTCTGTTAGAATAATTTGTCTAAACTTTTAAATATCCAATTTCGGTTTAACAGAATATCTGCCATTTTTTGTCTGTGTTATTTATAAGGTAAGTTCGCTTTCCCTAACTGTTATAGAGATAAAATCGGGTCTTTGCTTTGAATTGAAACTTTAAAAACCTTAGAACTGATTACTTGTTTTTTTTTTATTGAATAAGCCTGAAGATAGTAATACTATACACGAGTAGATATTAGTTGCTAACCAAATAAATAGAGACAGGGAATGAATACGGGTAGATAACATGGTGGGCAATTTTAAATTTCATATATGAATAACACTTAAATTTGATACAATTTGGTTGTTTATAAAAATATGCATTGGTTTTCTAGCTTCATATAAACGTATTAAAATTTTCGAAATCTATAGTCGAAAGAAACAATTTTATTATAATTTAACCATCTCTATATGAACTATATATATATATATATATATATATATATATATATATACACTCTATAATTTCAAAATCTCTTTATTGTCAATACTTTGACAACTTTTCAAAATAATTCAAGTTGGGTCGACGAGCTCTCAAACTATACTATCAATGAAAGTCGATCTGGACCCTTTTATACCCTTTTTGGTCTATACCAGAAGATTACGGATATTTCTAGAAAGGTTTTCATACTTCAAGGTGTATCGAAAATAAGGAAAAGGAGTAAACTTGCGATTTCTAAACCTTCTGTCATAAGCGTTCCATGTTTAAAATAGAATTTACTAAAAATTTTCAGACCTTCTTTCATCGACGTATCATGAGGAAATTAACAAAAAGGTAAAATTAAATAAATAAATTATAAACTCCTTGAAAATAAACCTAAAACAGTACAAACTACAAACACAAACAAATACTATGAAATCTATAACGTTACAAAGTTCATGACATTGCCCTCTTCCCAGCCTTGATCGTCTGGATCAACATTCTTCATCCTGATAATATGCCGATCTGTCAAGATGCATGACTTTCATCTTCGCATGAGCGCTTCTCTGAACTCGGTACATCAGATTGTTTAATCAGGTCACTATGTTGAACGGACCTTCTCATGACTTCTGAAGCTTTGGGGAAAATCCTTTGGTTCTTTTCGAATTTTACAACCACACTTTTTCACCAATCATGATTCCTCCAGTATTAGTTTTGAGGTCATAGAAGGTCTTCATTCCGTCGCTTTTTATTTACAGTCGTCTCTGTACCTTTCCGAGGATGACCTTCTTCCAGTCTCTTCTGCGGTCACACTCTCTCTCGATGTACCCTCTTAAGGACCACCTATAGAACGTTCTTCTTCCGTAACCCCTTTCGCGGTCAGGATCCCCCTCGTCTCGTTCTCCATGGTCGCCGTGAGTACTCCTTTTATCACTCTATCGCCTCTACCAGCAATAATTTCAGGACAATCTCTGTAAAGGTGACCGTTGTATCCGCACTGGTAACAATGTATGTTATTCGAATGGTACCACCGTCCCTGATCCCTTCTCGGTCTGGCATAAGTCACTTTAATATGACAATCGCATACTTCAACTCCATCGCAAACTGCAGCATTTTCTTATCTTTGTAAATAGCAAATCCAAAACAGGGAATACTATTACTTAACCAGACTTCTCTAAGTTCACGATAAGGAGCAAAGACTTTATCCAAATCGCTTTTTCGAACATTATCACCTATATTAGCAATATGAAGCCGATAGCCATCAGGGCCTCTGTCAGGAACAGCATTGCGAGTACAGTGGCTTTGTAGATGCCCCTTTTGGCCACATTTCCAACAACGAATCCTGTTTCTGCTACGATAGGTTATATTTTTGTTGTCATGTGTCTTCCCTTCGTTCAAAAATTCTCGCTACTCCCTCATTAGTCTCATGAAAATTTCCTCGTTGGTCTTGCGATAATCTCGGGAAACGTTGATTCTACTTATGATTTTTCCTTGGTTCCTTGAAGTCTGTTTGACTGTTTCAAGCCGAAGGACATTAGCAAGAGCCGCAGAAATTTTCTTTAGTCGGGTCATTCTTAAAGTTTGACTTATTCCTAGATCGCGTAAACCTTCGATAAAACTATTTACTGCTAACTCTTGCTTTATTTCTTCCGGATATGTTGGGTAAGTCAAATTTATTAGCCTCATTACATTGGCCTCATATTCTTGGAGACTTTCATTGTATTTTTGTCTTCTTCCTTGGAATTGGGCCTTATAAACTTCTTGGAGGTGGGCTTCACCACAACGCATCTCCAGAAATGTTACTATAAATTCGTAATCGTTCTGTTATTCTTCGGGAATTTTACGTAGGACCTCCATAGCATCACCTCGTAGTCCTAGAATAAGACCACGTGCCTTCTCTGGTGAGCTCCAATTATTGCCGGTGGCGGGACTTCGAACTGACCTATATAGGTAAGCCAAGGTACTTTGCTGTCGAAGGTAGGTGGCTTTATCATACTAGTTGCAGGAACACCATCTACCTTTATCATACCTGTACTGGCTACCTCCTCGATTTGCAAATGTAATTCTTGCATGTGTTTCTGAATTTCCGTCACTTCATATTGTACTTCTTGTTCTATGCGCTTTATATCTTCTTGATTCTTTTTAATGTCTTTTTTCTGTCCTTGTATCATATCTTCTTGACTTGTCTTAAGTTCCTCTCTCATGATCTCCAGACTTGTTTTTAGTTCTTGAGTAGTGAACATAACCCGATTCTCTCAATCCCCCCACTCCTCGACCTTGACCTTGACCTTGCTTCACCCCTCTTTGGCCCCGCCCACATGTCCTTGTCATTGACCTTGAAAGTGCACGTGTGCTTTGGCCTTGGCCTTGTGTTCAAGGTTGTGTGTGTGACCTTGACCTTGACCTTGGTCGAGACGACCTTGACTTTGTTGAAGGTCATCTTGGGTATGTGACCTTGAAGATATGTTACTTGGTTGGGGGTGACCTTGAATGGTTTTATATAAGGTATGGGGCAGTTTCATTCATCAGTTGGCTCTGACTTGTATAGGTAGTACATGTGTTAATATTTGACAAAGCATGGCATATGTTTGTGAAAATTGCGGTTCTAAGTTTACTGATAGTTATAATATGAGACGTCATCAAAGAGAATCGTGTGCGGCGAGATTTAATGAAGTGCCTGGAGGAAAACGGCTCCGAATTGAAGAGTATACATCGACGATTCCGGTAATTAATTGCGCTACATGTAATGTAGATGTTCCAATAAATCATATGTCAGCGCATAAACGAACACAACAACATAAAAATAATTCATGTTTGCCGGTATGTCATGGTGTGCAACTCGTTCAATGTGCCTTCAAAAGGAGAATTGCAACCTATCGGGTTAGCAGTGATATGGAGCATTCCGATTACGTAATGTTCTTTGCAGACATTAAATCCAAGGTGGTGGAACTTGTTAATAATTTATTGCGTGTGCATCATGCTTTAAAAGTTAACATGACAACTGTTGGCGAGTACATGCTTCCATCACAAGAAATATTCAGTGAAAAATCCTTCAACACTGCTAATCAAATAATTAGTGTAGAAAGTGATTTGGATGCCGTTTACCATTCTTTCACCGAATTAATAAAAACGCAGGCGACAGAGTTCCAGGAGAAAGATTCAGGTATGGAAAAATCAAAACCCGATATATTAAACTGATTTTTATATATTATTTTTCTTGTTATAGGATGGGCTCTTGTGCGAATTTTATACTTGGAAGTTGGTATCAACAAGTATATGCCTATGGGTGGCTCATCATTCATCAAGTTGCCGTATTCTATTGAAAGGAAAGGAGCTGTCGTCAATGTGATTAACCAGGACGAATTTTGCTTTGCGTGGGCTGTAACATCAGCATTGTTTCCTTCAACAGCAGAGCCTTCACAGAAGACATCCTACCCCCATTTTTCTAGAGTGCTAAATGTAACAGGTATGGATTTTCCAGTAAAATTACGTGACATTAAAAAATTTGAGGAAATGAACAACATATCAATTAACGTATACGGTCTGGAATCTAAATATGAAAATAATGAAGTAATTCATGAAGTTATTGGTCCACTGAGGTATGCGTCAAAAAAGTTGGATAGGCATGTAAATTTATTGTTAATTACAAAAGACTGTAGTAGTAAAGATGGCGGTGAACATTTTTGCGATACGACTTGTTCAAAGAGTCATTATTGTTGGATTCGGGATTTATCACGTTTAGTTTCAAGTCAAATTAGTTGTCAACAACATAAAATATATTTCTGTGATGGTTGCCTCATTTATTTTAGTACACCGTCAGCTTTAACTTTACATCAAAGCTACGATTGTAACCACATTTTCACGCAAACACCCTCAGTGGATTTAAAAATCGATAAATTTGGAAAGAGTGTGCCGGAAAATATTTTAAAATTCGAGGGTATAGAAAAGCAAATGCGCGTTCCATTCGTGGTTTATGCAGATTTCGAATCTGTTTTAAAACCCGTTGAAACGGTACAACCAAACCCACAAAATTCTTACACTGTAAAAAGTTTTAAACATGAACCATATTCTTTTGCTTATTTAATTAAATGCTCTTTTGACGACTCACTTTCGAAATTTGAGCTATTTCGGGGGAATAATGCAGCTCAAGTCTTTGTGGATCGTATCGAGTGTGATTTAAGGGCTCTATACAACACATATTTAAAAGACATTAAGCCTATGAAACCGTTAACGCCTGAAGAAAAAAGGGAGTTTAATGATGCTAAAATATGTGGTATATGTGAAGGCCCTTTTGAAGAGGGTGAGATTAAAGTACGAGACCACTGTCACATAACTGGTGCAAAAAGATTTGGTGCTGCACATTCCGTTTGTAATTTAAATTATAAATTACCCTCTTTTATCCCTATCATATTTCATAACTTAAGCGGCTACGACAGCCATTTATTTATAAAAGAGTTATGTAAATATGGGGATAAAATTGGTGTTTTGGCTCAAAGTAAGGAAAAGTACATATCATTTACCAAAAGCATTTATGTGCACGATTATTTTGATAGTAAATGTGGAAAAGTCAAGAGGAAATATTTAAAGTTGCGATTTATTGATAGTTTTAAATTTCTGTCAACGTCTTTGGAAAATTTAGGCAGCGGTTTAAACGACGACGATTTTATTGAAACGCGGAAACATTTCTCAAATATCAACCAATTTAATTTGATGCGTCAAAAGGGTGTTTTTCCCTATAGCTTTATTGACTCTATAGAAAAAATGGAAAATACATGTCTTCCAAGTAAAGATGAATTTTATGATAATTTACGGGAAGAACATATTAGCGATGAAAGCTATAGAAGAGCAGAAGAAGTATGGCGCTTGTTTGGGTGTAAAACTTTGGGGGACTATTCGGACGTGTATTTAAAATCAGATGTGTTGCTATTGTGTGATGTTTTTGAGCAATTTCGGAATAATTGTTTAAAATTCGATAAACTTGATCCAGCACATTACTATACCCTTCCAAGTTTATCATTTGATTGTATGCTACGTATGACTAAGGTAGAGTTAGAGCTCTTAACGGATATAGACATGATACATTTTTTTAAGAAAGGTATACGCGGCGGCATAAGCCAGTGTACAGAAAGGAAGCACATCGCTAATAATATTTTTTTACCAGACTATGACCCAACAAAACTTTCTTCATTTATAACATACCTTGATGCTACAAATCTATATGGTCATAGTATGTCACAAGCATTACCATATGGTGGTTTTCGATGGTTAAGCGAGCGCGAAATTCTGGATTTAAATATTATGGCTGTTGGTGATGATAGTTTACATGGCTACGTTTTGGAAGTGGATGTGCATTATCCGACTGAGTTGCATGATGCACATTCTGATCTTCCATTTCTAGTAGAAAATATCATACCGCCAACAGAAAACGCTAAATTACCGAAATTAATTCCTAATTTACAAGATAAAAAAAAATACATTGTACACTATAGAACTTTAAAACAAGCCATCGCCAACGGCTTAGTGGTAATGCAAACCCATCGAGTATTACAGTTTAAGCAATCAAAATGGCTAAAATCGTATATTGATTTTAATACCAATTTACGTAACAAGGCCACCACAAAATTTGCGAAGGACACTTTTAAATTAAAAAATAACGCGATATTTGGTAAAACTATGGAAAATGTGGAAAATCGAAAGGATATAAAATTAGTAACACATTGGGAGAACAGTGTAGGCAGAAATGGAGCTAGAGCACTAATATCCCGCCCCAATTTCAATAGTAGCTCGATATTTACCCAGAACTTTGTTGCTATACATATGAATAAAGTTAAAATATTGTACAATAAACCAATTTATATCGGTTTTTCCATATTAGATATATCAAAGACTGTAATATACGATTTTTATTATAGATTTATTAAATCCAAGTTTGGTGATGATGCTTCGTTACTTTACACCGATACTGACTCGCTTATATTAAAAGTGTATACGGAAAACTTTTATCAAACTATATCAGAAAACCCCGAAAAATTCGATACATCAAATTACCCCGAAATTAATAATTTCAACATAATTAAAAGTAATTCTGTAGTTGGTAGAATGAAAGATGAGTTTCCTGGTGATCCGATAATAAGTTTTTATGGTACCGGCGCGAAGGCTTATTATGTAAAGTCCATTAATAATGAATTAAAAAAAGCCAAAGGTATCAAAAAATGTGTTATCGAGAAAGACCTTCATCAGGAAGACTACCAAAGAATTGTTGAACGGGGTGGTTTGATATTAAGAAAGATGAAGACATTTAGAAGTGAATTACATAACATTTATACTAACATAATAAATAAAGTAGCATTGTCACATAGCGATGATAAACGTTATGTAATTCCCAGTTCAACCAAAACTCTACCTTGGGGGCATGCAGACATAGATTTTTACAAAACAGACCCGGAAGAAAACTTAGCAAATTTAGTCACCGTGTTGGAATCATTTCTAAGTCAGGACAGCACGTAATCTGGAAAATCCATATTTCATTATTTGTATTGTTTTTATTATTTCTATTAAACATACAACATTAATATGTAACGATAGTATTGTAATTTTTTTTTTTTTTTTTTTTAAATAAAAAACATGTATTCATTACTTGATTGCTTTTTTATTGAACCTTTATTTTAAAATTATAAATATAATGAAGTGTCGACAAATAACAAACTGTAAAAGTTATTGTTGAAAAATTTGTCTAATAGTAAATTAAACGCACAGGTCTACGAGTAAGTGTTTAATGTGAAACAGGTTTGCTGACAAGATCCTCCATAGTCTTTTCAATTTTCAACATTCTAGAGTTAAGTTCATCACGCAGTTCGTCTTGCCTAAGTTCATATATTGCAATAACAGTATCATCAATGTATCCTCTAAGTTCTTGACCGGTTTCAATTAATTTCTTGCGTACGTAACCTTCAAGTTGGTTTCTGAATATATCTTTAATAACAATTGTTGAGTCATGTAAAGCTTTCTGCGTATCTTGCACACACTGAGCAAGGTTATTTTCAACATAATTTCGTGTGGTCGCATCGTCTCCTTCAAGAGGTTCTGCTAAATAGCACAATCTTTTGCTTCCCATGTCGTAATCTCCATTAGGTGTAAGTTTAAAACCTATTCCTGAAGGACCTCGCATAAAGTTAAAATCCTTAAATTTTCTTTTGCGACCGAACTTATCAATAGTGTTTACTTCTGACATTGTTATGTGAGACTGATTTGAAACCATTAGATTTCACCCTAATATATGGTTCTATTTCATTAATAAACGGACTCTGCAGAAAAATATGGATTGCAAAACGTATTTTAGGTGATGTTTAATAAATACACATACAGATTCATTTTACTATTGTTTTATTGAAAAAAAAATTAAAATATAACAAAAGATTGAGTTTACTTTTTATTATTAAAAAAAAATAAAAAAAATAACAAACAAAAAATTAAAAATTAAGAAATAAAATACATGTTAATTTCTTCTGTACAGGTAAGCTTCTTCTATGACCCAATTTCTTCTCTGGATGGCACGTTCATTAATGTCCTTGAACTGGTAGTAAACTAGTCCACAAAAGCCGCATTGTACAAATTTAACCCTGAAAAGGTCAATGTAGTTGAAGTCGTACGTAAGATCATTTCGCCAGCAGATACCTAGTCTTTTACAATGATGACAAGCTAAATAAAAAGCTTTTGGTATATGACTGTATCTTTTGGCTGCTTCACTAGGTTGTTCATCAGTTGGCAACATGATGTTTGAATATGTTGTACTTTTCAATCGCGGTACTCTAATTATGTATTACTTTTTAAAATAACCTTGACAGGACCAAAAAAAATCCTTGAAAATTACAACCTCGAAAACGACCCTGACATTGACGGGTACTTTGACCTTGGCCTTGGCCTCGCATCTAACAAGTTTAGTACTATATTTATATGCTTCTTTAAAATAACCTTGACAGGGACAAAAAAAAATCCATGAAAATTACAACCTTGAAAACGACCCTGGTATTGCCGGTTACGTCGGCCTTGGCCTTGACCTTGCATCTGACAAGTTTAAATATTATACTTAATGCATCGAACAAAAGGAATAAAGGTGGTGTAGTGGGGGAAATGGGCATAAAAGCAGACTTGCTGGCTCGAGCTCTTCACAGTTCGTCAGAACAGCAAACAGTACAGTGCTAAGAAAAAGTTAATTGTGTGAGTTTGAATATCGAAAATGTCTAGTGTACGGTCTCTTTTAGATGCTCTTGACGTGAGCTGCGGTTCACAGCAAGGCATGCTGGATAACATGAGTGATTTTTTTTCCCTCCGCGGGTGGGAGAGTGGGGGAGGTGGTGGTGGACTTAGAAAAAAAAAAAAAAAAAAACAACAAAAAAAAAAAACCCTCCCCTACAACTTCCACATACTCCCGTTCGGCGGCCCTAGCCTCCTAACTCAAGAATTTCAATTTTTTCGTCTAAATTTTTTGTCATTTTTAAGATTTTCCAAATTTTTCACAGCAAGGCATGCTGGATAACATGAGTGGTTTGGAAGTGTTAAGTCCGGGGGTGTTCGAGAACTGGAATGGCGTGGAGCATGAAGATGCCGAAGACCGAGCCCTCAACGATGATCGCGACGAAGAGTTAGTTCAGTCGGCAGCGCAATTCCTGGAATGCTGGACGGAGGAGAAGGAGCCAAAGATAAATGTGATTAGTGATGTGGTTGTGCGAAAAGCATCGCGGCCTAGGGAATCTTCTCCGAAAGCTTCGAAACTGAAAAAGCTCTTGACTATGCGGAAGTCGGAAATCGCCGATAAAAAAACATTTTATTCGGCGATTAAAGGTGTGGGACAAGGGAAGAAGAAAAAGTTTAACTTTAAGCGTCCCTCCACCCCTGTTCCATTACCCGACTTCCTAAAAACAGCACCAAAAGAGCCATTGTCAGTAGAAGTGGAAGTCATAGAAGGCCCCGATGGACCAACACCACCAACGCCACCAACACCGGCCAGCGTAGAGAATGAAATAGTGTCGGAGGTGAAGTCTTCCCCAGCGCCAGCGCCACTGTCGCCGATATTGGGGTGCCGGAAACCCATGAAGAAGCGGTTTAAGCGGTGTTTTGAAGGCGATGAAGTTTCCGCTGCTTCGTCGTCGTCGTCGTCGTCGTCATCGTCATCGTCTTCACCAAATAAAACCGCTTCTTCTTCGTTAATATTTTCGGAGCCATCACAACCGGAGTGGGTCGAAGACTTCACCAACTCTCAGAAGACCAAATTGACAGACATTTTTGACATGAAAAAACGCTTAGTGAAAGAAGTGAACGAGTGTGACAGTGACATTATAGAACTTGAAAGACAATTAGAGATAAAAAAGGTGAAATCTGCGCGGTTAAAAAGACAATTAGAGGACTTTAATAAATTATGTAGTAGGTGTTAGGTAGTTGTAGATATTAGCTTTTAATTTATAGTATTAAGTTTGTAAATATATATATATATTGTAGTTAATAAAAAAAAAAGTGTTTGATCAAATTTTTATATTTTATAATGAGAATAAAAATGACTTGAAAATTTATTTTTGTGTGTTATTTCATATAGGCCCTGTCCCACATAATATTAGGTAATAAAAAAAAAAAAAGTGAATAATCCACTAAAACTACGCAATAGCAATAGTTGTAAATATTTTCTGATAATATTTACAAGTATGCTAAAACATGGTTCGGTTTATGAAGTTAAGGTTCTGTCGCCAGAACTTCTAATACTTTGTATCTCAATATTGTATGTTTTTATGAAAAAAACATAAAATATTGGTTACAAAGTATTATAACCAACTAAAACTACGATCAAATTATTTTGTGGTCCTGAAAAGGACCGTTTGGTTGTAAAACATGCGACTCTTTTATTGTGTTGTGGAGTCGCACGGCCCGTCATCATCAGCGGGGGTGGCGGTGCTGTCCTCTGTATATGCGATGATGAACCGCCAAAGTTCATCCCATCTAGGATCGTTCGACTCCCACTCCAAACAATTCTCTGTGGTAGAATCTACCACAGGGCATTGGATGGGTTGTTGTTGTTGTTGAGTCGCAGACATGTTGAACTAAAATGATTGTAATAAGTATTGGTGGTCGTATATATAGAGACAAATTAATGGTGGGGGGTGAAAACAAATGTCGTATTACGTATTGAGACCAAAAGTTGTTTGTGGTCTCAAATATGAACGAACGATTTAGCTGGGTTCCACCAGCACTTAAACTTTTAATACTTTGTATCTAATATTGTATATTCTATACATACAATATTAGTAACAAAGTACTAATATGTACTAAAACTACGATCAAAGTATTTTGTGGTCCTGAAAAGGACCGTTGTTGTGTGCCCTTAAAAAGGGCCAGGGAGAGTGTGGGGCTTATGGTGCCCCATCCTCGCTGGTCGACCACCAGCTTGACGAATCGCAGGGGCCTTGTGGGTCGTCGGGTGTTGGTGATGCTGGAATTTCCAGCACCGCATCTTCCGTCGAGTCCGGCTCTGGCTGCGGCGACGGAGTTTCGAGTCTTTGTAAGACCCAATCACCCGCATCGTCTAATTCCACTAGACCCGGATCATGGTCATATACTAGCAAAATCGGCTCATCCAAGTCGTCCCAACGTAGGACGTCAATTTCAAAATCCACCTCGTCGTCGTCGTCGAAGACTTGCAGGTCTCCAACGTTGTCGGCTACGGTGTCATCACTAAAGATGGATGAGCCTCGGCTGGCGGGTCTTACTTCCTCCATGTTCATCGTATGAGGGTTGATGAATATATGACTGTGTAACTGACCCAGTCTCATATATATAGAACTACCCTCCCCCCACCAACGGATTCTAAATGTTATGTATTGGTGAGAGCTTATAGAATTATTGATTTTTTCAAAAACTTTAAATAAGGAATTAGATTTGTTTAGACAATAAGACTTATTCTTAATATTTTGTGAAGAATACATTACAAAAAAAAAAATAATAGAAACCTTGTTTGAACTGTTAACATTTTCATAGGTTCTCAAGCATATAACTTGGCACTTAAGCTACGAGACAAATCGTCGTTAAACGAATATCTCGCCCCATAAGTGACGATTACTAAACTACGATCAAAATATAATGTGGTCCTGAAAAGGACCGTTTTTGTGGCCCTTAAAGGGCCTGGGGGGAGGGTGGGGTGCCTACCGTGGAGTAATACCCAACGATATTAACACCGACCTAGGTGCAGCCCTTGATCTTCTCATTGGCGGCACTGTCGTCGTCGCTGGTGGTGTCGGCGTTGCAGGCGGTGCCGAAGGTGCCGCTCCTGGTGCGGTACCCCCGCACTCCTCACACTTGCATATTTTGCCGGGCACGAATGGCCTGACAATGCCAATGATCCTTTTTAGTATATCTTCCATCTTGCCGATCGAATATGTAATGATGAAATAATTCTAATACCGGCCTCTATATACATTCAAAAAGTTGGAGGGGGTAAGGTGGAGTGCATATATGCATTATATAAGTTTGGACTTAGAAAAAAAAAAAAAAAAACCCTCCCTACAACTTCCACATACTACCGTTCGGCGGCCCTAGCCTCCTAACTCAAGAATTTCAATTTTTTCGTCTAAATTTTTTGTCATTTTTAAGATTTTCCAAATTTTTTCACCATTGTATTCTACTCAAAATTCTAGGTAATTAAAGTGCTTTTATTTTTTCTCTATCTTGAACGGTTCCCGAGCTACAGCGCTTTAAAGAATTCAAATTACTAACTTTCTATAACCCTTTTTTTCAAATTTCATTTTTTCGAATTTTCAAAAATACTACAATATGTAGAAAAAAAATTCTCTCTTTAATTTCCCAATACCGTTTTTCTCTAAATCTTCAACTTTAGCGCGTATTCAGCATTTTCAAAAAAAAAAAAAATTATAATTTTTTTTACACCATCGCATTCTCCTCAAAATTTTGGGCTATCGAAGTGCTTTTATTTTTTTTCTATCTTGAACGGTTCCCGAGCTACAGCGCTTTAAAAAATCCAAATTACTAACTTACTATAACCCTTTTCTTAAAATTTCATCTTTCCGAATTTTGAAAAGTACTACCATATGTAGAAAAAAATCCTCTTTCTAATTTCCTAATATCATTTTGCTCCAAAACTTCAACTTTGGCGCGCATTCACCATTTTTCAATTTTTTTTGAAAATTTTTTTTTTTACGTTTTTACTATCGAGAAAAATGCTTGCTTATAGTACTCGATTTCCTCTATAATTTTTTCTTATAACTTTTTTCCCTATTCCTAACCGTTACTTTCCTACAAATTTTCTAAATCGTTGTTTTCATATTTTGCCTTAAAAATTTTTTCTTGTGTTATTTAAGCTCTTTTTTCCACTTAATAAACCACCATTTTCTAAATTCCCGTACTCTTTTCTTAAAGAGCGGGCTTCTCCGCCAGCTTTTTTTTTTTTTTTGGTTGGGTTTCAAATAAATATAAAACTACTACTTCACTCATTACAAATTTATTGATTCAAGAACATTATTTTGTGTTACATATAATAGATACATTAAAATATAGATTTATTGGTCACCGAACCGTTTAATACATTATAACTAAAAAATGAGTCGTGAATAACTAATGCGTACACTTTAGTGTCTTTGGGGAATTTATTCTTTCTCGTTTGGAACTCCAATTTTACATCCACTGTCAATGAGTTAATCGCCTCTGGTTGATGACTGCAATTGATAATAAAAACGGGGTTTTTCATATATTCCGCGAACGTTATCATCGGATCGTTTATTTCGCGCCCGTAGTAGCTGCTTTGGAAGTTTTCGTAATTGTAGTAGGCTGCTGCGTACAGTTTCTTGGCGAAATCTAAATTCCATCTTTCGTATGGATAAACGGTTGAATTCAGATACAGTCTAATGTCGCGTACGTCGGCGTGGGTAAACTGGGTTGAGTTTTTTTCTTTCTTGTCGCAATTATTGCTGTCTTGAAACCCGACGATTATATAGCGCGGTCTTTCCAGACTTGTACTCGTTCTCAAGGCCCACACGTCGGAAGATGTTTGCCTTAAAGCTGGTAATTCGTACAGATCCCATTTACGATATGCCATTTGAATACTGGCATTGTTTCCTCCTTTATTAATGCGAGACAGTATTTTCAATTTTTGCTTGTCGTCTGGAATGATGTGACGAATTTTCCATTCGATTTTGTCGATACTAATTTCTGCCTCTACTTCGCCGACGTAACAATTGGTAAAAGTGCGAGCTATAATCATAATAAGCTCTTGTTTTACGTTGAAAACACCTTTTGCGTAATCTTCGGCGAATCCCATAAGATATTTTAAGGGTAATTTCCCGGAGAATACGTTACTTGCCGTGTCTACGATATCTTGGTTTGCTTCGTCGAGACCCCATCCGCACGTCATGAGAGATCTTTGTTGCAAACTTCCGAATGAAACCATGGTTTTTAATGTCGTCGTAACTCCAGGTTTACGAACCACGGCGACCTGCTCACCTCCCATCTCGTAGCGAATTTCATCGAACAAAAATGCGAGGGCATTATTTGATAAAAAACATCTTTTCGTTGCGTCTATGGGTTTAAATTTTCCTTCGATATATATGTAACTTTCGGCGATATCCAGTATAATATCTTGAAAATTAATGGGGATACGGACTTCATCCGAATTGTTGAATGATGGAGATCCGTATGGTTTATATGTATGCTCTTCTAGACTAATAATGGAATTGTCCAAGATGGGTTCGGAGAAAACCTCTATTTTATCGCTGGTGGTGGAAATCATTTTCGCACTTTAAGACCGATTGATTTTAAAAATTTATAGTCTTCGGCAGATAACTGTTGAGATGTTTGTGATCTAACGTCTGGACGACGACTAACCTTGACGTTAACTCTTCTTTTACTTTTATTATGTTTCGGCGGTTCCCCCATCTTAGTCGACAGCACACACAATTGACGATTGAAGCAAAAACCCATTTCTATGAAAGTTTCTTCAGTTCCAATTTCACGATTATTTTCTCGCCTTGAAAATTGATTAGATCACCGCTATCGTCCAAGATGCGAAGAGTAATGTTGTCGATAAACTGACGTCCTGCCGGCATTAACGGCATATAAATATTATTTTGTGGTTCTTTACTGATTTTGTAACCGGGCTCCACGTCGATATCGAATTCGAACAAGGTATGACCTTCCACCGAATTCATATATGCTCCGGAAATTATATTACAATCTACGCGTATGATGCGTACTTTCATTATTTCCACCATCTCGGTTGATTCGTGCTTTTTGTCTCTTTTTAACACTGTATGATTAAATCCTAACATTTTACCGATACTCGCCTCTCCCCGGAAATCTATAGTATATTGGGATTTCAGTTCACATTTCAGCGTATTATTATTAGCGACCAAGTAAAAGATTCCATCGTTCTTTTCTTCAGTTGAAATCCTCAAAGCCTCCGACATAGCTTTACCTATCTCATCTATTTCATAGGCCCCAGGTGGAATCTGCAATTGTATCGGCTCGGTGGTGTAACCCTCCTTCATGTTGGCAAACTTATTGTTGCTTTCGTCCATATTAAAAATTGAATTGTATGTGTAAAATCCCAGCAATGCCAGACCATATTTGTTTTCTCTATTTAATTCGACTGGTGGATAAAAATCGGCGCTTAAGACGCTCGAGTGTCCTGTTAGTGTGAACGTATAAGACATGACTAACCATTAAAACATCACACATCTCGGTTTTATTCTTAGCGGCAACATTTAAAAAGATTCATCTTCACACCTTTTCTCACTGCATTAGATAGTGATGTTTTTATGCTATTTTCTGCTTTTATGCGCACATCGCTGATTTTGCAATAACAACAAAATATTTTTCTAGCCGCAAGATCCTCATCAGTCATAACCTCGTTTAAATTGCTGCTGCTGCTGAAATAATGTTTGCACCCGCACTGATATTTTAATATATCGATATCGCTTTTAAGGTGCTCGGGCAACTTTTCCCAAACGAATGGAATTTCATTTGGGGCTAATGCAATCATTACTTCCTTGGGCATGTTTTCTAACTGTTTCACGGTCATTTTCCTTAATCCACCGGCTAGATGAAATGCTTTCAGTGATTGCAACATTTTAGTATAGTTATTGCGATCCATTTGCGGTGTTAATGGTGACGATGATGATGATGACATCTTTTACGCTGATGATTCGACAAGAAACTTTAAGCACAAATGTCCACACCAGACTGTTCCAAAATCCTGCTGACGATCGTATGTATAGTAAATAATTTTTGATGGTTCCGATCCCGTTTGTAGATATCGTACCAATTCGATCGGTGGGGGTAAATCGCCGAAGCTGTCATAATATGTTACTTTAGAATTATTTTTTCTATAAGCTACCCAATGAGTCCCTGCACCACGCGTACTATCCAAATTCACTATTGCTGCTTCGTAACGTCGAGGACCTTGTCTAGGTAATAAATCCCTCATATAAACGCCTCGAAAGTGTCCTATTCTTTTCTTTTTGGCATATTTTTCTATATCGATGTTAGATAGTGGTCTTCGAGGTAGGGATTCAATTAGTTTTTTGATCTACGATTTAAAAATAATCCCATATCTTTACGATATGGCTTTAGAAACAAACCATTTCCTTTCGATTTTAAATACAGGCCGGCACCGGTTTTATCTTCGCTGCTTTTTTTTACTGCTTTTATGGCGCGCACAATTCCCGCTGCCCCACCGGCTAATGAACCCAAAGCTGATAACCCGGCAAAAATTGGTATTAATGGTAATATTCCACCAGTTTTAGGAATCGGTATTATTCTCGGTGTACGAACCTTCCTTTTGCCACCTGCCGCTTTTACCGATCTACGTGCTACCGACAGAGCTATTTTAGATGCATTCATGACATTTTTTTCCAACACATTTTTACTTCCGGCTTTTAATAATTCCCTTCGAACTGCTTGTCGAATTGCTGTTCCGAAACTGGCTTTCCGAACATGTCGATTTTTATTAACACCTTTCCTTTTTGTATGACGTGTGCCTTTACTAGATGTTTTTTTTGTTGATAATGATGATGGTACACCCATACCAAAACGTTGTTTTCCTTTCATAATTTTTGTAACTAACCAAGCTGCTGTTTTTTCACCTAAACTGGAATCTTTCGATTTTACTCTATTCCAAGCACTTTGTTCGAGCTCGTAATCCGCTCGATGTCTCGCACTTATGTTGTCTTTATTATGTAAATAGGCTAAATCGTGTTTTTTGAATGCGGCATCCAAAGGATTAATGCCTGGATCACCTCTTGTTACACGTTTTATTACTTTTGTTCCGGGTCCGCAATATTGATAACCAGGAATGTGTACCTCGAATGGTAATTTATTTATTAACGAATTCACAATACCGTATCCAGTTTTGTTGGAAACGTGAGACCGTCCACTTCGTTTGACGCTCGGCATCTGAATGACAGTTTTTGTGAAAAATTGCCTATAAAATATCAAATTTTCCTAAGATGCGCGTTATCGATCTTAAACAAAAACTTCCTATTGACAATCTCGATGAAAAAGTCGGACTTGGATTTGAAAAGAAGATAATAAAGAGACACGGTCCTCTACTTCCTTCCTCTATTCGCGGCCTGTTAATTGGTCCATCCAATTGTGGAAAAACTAATGTCATGATTTCGCTGCTTACACACCCCCTTGGGCTACGTTTCGAAAATGTCTATATTTACTCGAAATCTCTGTATCAACCGAAATATGAGTATTTAAGGAAAATTTTAGCGCCCATCAAAGGTTTAGGCTACTATGCCTTTAGTGATTCCAGTAATATTGTGGAACCGTCCGATGCAAAACCAAACTCTATATTTATCTTTGATGATGTTATATGTGAAAAACAAGATGTTATAAGATCGTACTTTAGCATGGGACGTCATAAAAATATCGACTCCTTTTACCTAGCGCAAACATATTCGCGAGTGCCTAAACAGCTTGTGCGAGACAACGCCAATTTTATTATTATGTTTAAACAAGATGAGTTGAATATGAAACACATATTTTCCGACCACGTTTCACCGGATCTAACTTTTACTCAATTTCAAGAAATGTGCTCAAAATGTTGGGATAATAAGTATGGATTTTTAGTAATTGATAAAGACAGTGATGTGAAATCGGGAAGATACCGCAAAGGATTTGATAGCTATATATTACTGTAATAATAAGAGAAAACGCTCATTTGATTGTTGAAACGTCCTTTGTTAACATCATGAATAACGCGATCGACTTAAAACGTAAACTAGTGGAAGCTACCAATGCCGTCAGAAAAAAATTTAAACAAATTAAAGCGGCTAAAGAGTTTAATGTTGTGGAATTGGAAAAGTTTTACGAACCCATTTCTAAGCCGTTGACAACTATATCTGATGTGGTTAAGCAACGTCAGCAGCAGCAGCAACAACAACATCAACAACAACAACAACAACAGCAGCAACAACATTATCCAGCTACAAAGTCACATAATCTCAGTACATCAGTGCAGTCGACTCAAATATCAGGTTTTCCCCAACCTACACATTCCTTTCAAACCTCCACACCTATTCAGCAGCAGCAGCAGCATCCCATTTCAAAAGAAGATATTAGCCAATCGGTGTTTGATACACCCTCGACATCAACTAATACATCTCTCGCATCCGCTGACACCACAACTTCCGATACTTTAAACGCACACCTGAAAGGATTACGTTCGAAACCATCTCTATACGATACTGTATATGGTGTACGTTTTGGTTCAAAAACAGATTATAGCAAAAATTTTATTGGTAATTTAGAGGTGCGTTTTCGAAATGGAAATATTGTCTTATACAAAAAAGGGAAAAATATTGCAGAATATGGTGGATCACCGGCACTTTATGATTTGTTATTTCTTAAAACACCCCCAAGTGTAGGCAAGGAACAACAACAATTAAGTGATAATGTACTTTCAACGTACAAGGAAGTTTTGGAATCAACGAATGCTGTCTACAACAATTTTAAAAAAAGTGATGGTTTACGGGAGACCAGATGGAACAAATATTTACGAATTATTAAACCTCTGATAATGGGCACAAAATTAGGTGGTACTATTACAAGAAAAAATCTCTCGGAAAAACTACAGTTACCCACAAAAAAGAAATTATCTTCGAAAAAATTTCAATATGTCTACTGGAACAAAGCTAAAGAGTTGGTGGATCGTTTACGTTTGTTGTGGAGTTCCAAAATGGCCGGTCACACTGGACACGAAAATGAAATTATGTCAATCATAGAGGAATTACGAGAAGAAGATATAATATATTAAGCTCAATATTTAATGATATTATTCAGTTCTTCCTTCGATCTGAAACCTTTAGTATTACTAAATGGAGCCCAGTCTAGAAAAAATCAAGATTGTTAATGAACTACATAGAACGGCTAGAAAAAATTTTGTAAGACGGCGCACGATAATAAAAGGATACAGAGATTTGTGGCAAATTGATTTGGCTGAAATGCAACAGTATGCTGATGAAAACGATGGTTATCGTTATATTTTGGTCTGTATAAATTGTTACTCGAAATTTGTCTATACCAAAGCCATAAAAAACAAGACTGGTATAGAAGTTACTAATGCGATGAAAAGCATCATTGAAGAGGCATCATATACACCAACAAATCTGCAAAGTGATCAAGGAAAGGAGTTCTATAATACAAACTTTCAAGCCCTGATGAAAAAATATAATATAAATCATTATTCCACTTACAGCACAAAGAAAGCTGCAATTGTTGAGCGAGTCATAAGGACTTTAAAAAATAATTTATATAAACAATTTTCGACAAGAGGATCTTACAAATGGATACATATATTATCGGCAGTAACAAAAACCTATAACCATTCGAAACATCGCACCATTGGAATGAAGCCTGCAGACGTGCAAGAAAAAACACATATTAAAGCATATGATTATTTAAAAATTGTACCTAAAAAATTTAAGTTTTCCATGGGTGACATTGTGCGTATTAGCAAGTACAAAAGCTTATTCGAGAAAGGATATACGCCCTCTTGGTCAACCGAATTGTTTAAAGTTGTAAAAGTTAACGTTACAAATCCACCTACTTACTTGTTGGAATCGTTAGAAGGTCAGCCTATAAGAGGGTGTTTTTACGAATCAGAACTACAAAAAACAAGCAGTCCTGACGTTTATCTAGTAGAAAAGGTCCTTAGACAACGCAAGAAAAATCACATCGAACAATTATTTGTCAAATGGCTAGGATTTCCCAACCACTTCCACTCTTGGATAGATAAAGCTAATATTGTTTAAATAACATATTGTATGACTATATTTTTTATTTAAAATGTAAAATAAATAAACAATATATTGTAAAATAAAGTTTTTTATTTCAATCTTCATTATTAAAAACAATGACAATAAAACATCATACACATAAATAACATTTCAATATTCTTGGAGGGAAGGTCCAATTCACCGACGACTACGACGTTATCTTCAAGGCTATGCCACTCGGAGTGCGTTCTCCTATTCTTTAACCTGCTTTTTTTAGATTTTTTTTGAAGTCGAGTCGTACGACAGTGCGCTTAATGAGTCATTTAAAGGCTGATGATAGAGTATTTTCTGAATAACTTCAATTTTTGTTTTAAGCTCACTATTATTTTTGTATATCATGGGGAGGACATCCTTGTTAAATATGTCACATATTACAACTGCAAAATTGTAAAACTTTCTATTAACAAAGTGTTTTGTCACAGCATCGTCATCATCTTTAGGTTCGCCTAAGTTGGTTATGATTTTTCCACCCATATCATACTGCCCATCCGCTGTAAGTTTAAAACCAATCCCTTGTGGCCCAGATAATATATGATATTTTTCATTATATTTCTGACGACCAAATTTATCAATTGTGTTGTTTCCTCGACTCATTTTCAATCTTTACTAAACTATTTTATTTTTATTTGCCCTACTTATATTAAATATTTCAGCTGAGAAAAAGAAACACTGACTATGATCTACTGGGTTGGTATGTTTATAAAAGAAATAAAATAAAACTGTGATTGTAATAGATATTTATTTACAGTTATTTAATTGCACAAATACAAAAATTATAAAAAATTAATTTTCCATGTCTTCGTTTTCGTTGCTCAAAATTCTATCCCATCCGACACTATTTCGATCGTCAACGTCTTGGGCTGTTGCTGTTGCAGAAACCAATTCATATTTTGCAGCAAGCTCACCTGGTAAATGTGGAATATTGACGAGTTATTCTTTTAATTCTTCTTCAGCCATTTCAGCACAAAATGTATCCATGTCTATGGAACCATATAAAAATTTGTCGCACAAGTGTGCCCCAGCCATAAAATTGATTGTATCCCTGATCTCGTTCTTATATTGATCTTTGGTTACATCAATATGCGACCAATCATTTACGCTATCTAACATATCGTGAGCCCTATTTCTTAATTCTCTCCCCAACCAAAATATGTATCTATCTACACATTCGTTGGCGGTCGTCGTCGTCGTCGCATCAGCAGACATCTTTAACAGAAATAATGAACACGCGTAAGTATTCTGACATGTGCAACTATATTTTAAATTTAATTACATCCTTTTTTTCAAACAATTTACATACAATTTACTCCAATGAGCCAAAACGTAATAATGCTCGAGTATTGTTTCCAAAAACTCTAGTGCCCTGCCCCAAATAAGTTAGAGTGTATTTATCTTTAGTTTTACTCATAATATCTACAATATCGTCAGATAGTGTTTCGGCCACACGTTTTGATAAAAAAGTCTCAAATGTGCTATTATCACCGTCATCGTGTAAAGCCACTAAAAGAGTTTTACCAAATCGTGTAGTCATTGAAACCATCTTTACAATTTTATACACTTTGCCTACAATCATTTCGGTAACCTTTTTTCTCTCTAAAACCTCGAAATCTTTGCTAAACATTTCATTAATTTCATCTAGAGTTTCTTTTGCAATACTCATTATTGAAAAAAATGGTATATAAATCCAAAAATTACCGTGAATATAAAAGCACTTTCAGAACACTACACGAACACAATATTTGATGTTTATGCCACTGATATCTGCGACTGTTTGAAGTCACTTCTTTTCCCACGAACCTTTATAGCGAGGTTTCAAGGTCGAATTGTAACAATGGTGGGGGTAGCTTAACGATAGAAATAGTGGGAGGAGTATTCAAGGTCAAATGACGTCACACATTTAAATTGGTGTAAGGATAACTTCAAGGACAAAATATAATGAAACAAATAACTACATTTTATGTACTTTATTCATTGATTTTTTTCTGCCATTCTTCTATGCGTTTAACATTATCACCTAAACCTAATTTCCTTAATTTGTTCAATAATAATTGTTTGTTTTTATATCTAAGAAAATTCTTACAAACTATACTAGCTAAAAGACACACTTCGGCATGGTCCATATACTTAAAAAATACACTAAAGTCCTGAGCCTCCGAATCTTGCATTTCATATGCGTAAAATTCCGAACAGGCTGCAGAAATTAGAAATTCCTCGTACATTTCTCGCACTAAACTTTCCATATTAACTACTACTACGTTAAACTTAAGTCCTACACTCTAATTTCATCTAACACAACCGGATCTGCAATGAACCTAATCAGTTTTTCCAAACAGTCACTAAACCCCAACTTTTTTATCTCACGAACAAAGTCTTGTAAATTTATTGTTTTGCTGCAATATTTACGACATGCATTCGCAGCCTTTTCATATTCATAAGCCAAATCACAATAGCGCGACGCCCATTCTGCTCGACTTTTCATTGCATCATTGAAATAATTACTAGCCGTTTCAGTGAACTCATCGCCCAATTTTTTTACTGTCTCTTGCAAAACACTATTCATATTATTCACTCATTTTTACATTCACGACACTTTTTTATTGCTGGTGGTGGCCCATCTATATAATGACGATATATTTGTTCATAGTGAATGTAACAGGGTAAGCTTAACTGTAGTTCCTTGTCACACCGATATGGCGCTGGCAGCTTATCCCAAATTTGCCGTAAACTCAGCGTATCAACGCAAGTTTTTAAATATTCGAGAGGAAAAAATGCTAGATCCTTCTCTTCAAAATCACACAAACTTTTTAAATTACTCTGATATAAACAAATTACTCTGCCGACTTGCTCTATAATTTTTTCTTTAGATAGTTCCGTATCTGACATTTCACACTGAATGAATGCAAGTAGACTCACACAATTTATAGAACAATTTGCAAGGTCAAAATCATTTCAAGATCATCCCTCACTATTACAATGCACAAATAACTACTTCAAGGTCACACATCCAAGATGACCTTCAACAAAGTCAAGGTCGTCTCGACCAAGGTCAAGGTCAAGGTCACACACACAACCTTGAACACAAGGCCAAGGCCAAAGCACACGTGCACTTTCAAGGTCAATGACAAGGACATGTGGGCGGGGCCAAAGAGGGGTGAAGCAAGGTCAAGGTCAAGGTCGAGAAGTGGGGGGATTGAGAGAATCGGGTTATGTTCACTACTTTCTTGTTTTATAGTTTCATGGCTTGTCTTTAATTCCTGTTTCATATCGTCTAGATTTTTGTCATACCTTCTTGGCTTGTCTTCAATACTTGTTTCATATCATCTTAATTGTTCGTCAAATCTTCTTTCATCTCTTCTTGGCTTTTTTTCATGTCAGTATCATTATCAGAATCTGGTTTAAGCTAGTTTAACGTTGTTCTTCCATTTTCGCTTTCTGTTTTCTAGTTTCCACTGGCATACACTTTGAGTTTACTTTTTTCTAATTTTATAACCTGAACTAACCTCTTCTGGATTTGATCTCACTTCTGACACCAATTTGTTCCGGACGGCCCATTTTTGAACACACTCTATATTACTGAACACACTCTATTATTTCAAAATCTCTTTATTGTCACAACTATGACAACTTGTCAAAATAATTTAAGTTGCGTCGACCAGCTCTCAAACTATACTATCCATGAAAGCCGATCTGGACCCTTTATATATCCTTTTGGGTCAAGAAGATTGCGGATCTTTCTAGAAAGGTTTTCATACTACAAGGTGTATCGAAAATAAGGAAAAGGAGTAAACTTGCGATTTCTAGACCTTCTGTCATAGGCGTTCCATGTTCAAAATAAGGGAATAGAATTTACTAAAAAGTTTCAAATTCATCGACGTCTCATGAGGAAATTAACAAATAGGTAAAATTAAATAAATAAATTATAAACTCTTTGAAAATAAACCTAAAGCCGTACAAACTACAAACACAAACTAATACTATAAATTCTATAACGTTATAAAGTTCATTACAATATATATATATATATATATATATATATATATATATATATATATATATATATATATATATATATATATATGTATATATTTAATGAATTTCTTTGACCGGTTCACTTCCGAGATATCGTAATTTTAGTATTTTTTTTTCTAAACACACACTTTTTTTATAGTCAAAGTCAAATAATACAACAATGACTTTAAGCATGTTAAAAAATTGGGATGTTACGAATCAATTTGGTTACTTTAAGTCAAATTACTTTTGATCATCAGAAGCTTAATCTGTCATCGAAATTAGTCCATCACCTACCTCTATTTTTTCTAATATAAAATTTATTTTAGCAGGGTAGTTTTGAATCAGTGTTTTTAGAAAAATTGATTCGAGTTTTAAGTCCGAAACACATATAGATTGGGTTAAAATACCTAGATATACGGTGGCCTCCACTAAGGATACGAGTTTTTATCAATCTCCTGATTTCCCTATTTGTTACTTTCAAATATGCCTCTTGTTTTAAAATATTATACGAATTGCCCGTACTATTTTACGATATCATGTGGGGAATCCAACATAAAAAAACACTTTCGTTGTTATACTTATTGGCTAGAGACCAGCGAACCCTGGAAGTCGGAAAAAAGTAATTAAAAATGCCAAATTTTAACCCATGCTTTTACCAGCCTCATAAAAATTATAAAGCGAGATATTTATAAACGTTTTGTTTTTTTTTTGTAAAGTATTGCTGATAACGATGTGTACAATATGTCAATGGAAAGAATACAAATCAAAGATATTTTACAATCATTTAAACAAACTAAATGAACCAAACTCACAACAAACAACGGTCCATATAAAATCTAAATCCCGAGACATTTTTTTTAATGACTAAAGAAATTTCCTGTAATAAATCCATAATTTGTCATAATTTTAAAGCTTTTCTAAATTATCTTTTCTTCTATAATATGCCGCTTAAATTTTATTGTTCACTTACAATAGTCTTATGTTAAATGATAGAAAATCAACATGTATAAAGTCATTGATATTGTATTAGTTTACTCTAACTATAAAACGTCTATTACTCAAAAAATACATCTCGGATACTATGCTCTATTACATGTATAGAGGAGAATGTTTGAGATATTATCTATTACATCTTAAAATAACTATATTGTCCTTTCCAAAATCCTGTATTGGAAAGTGTCCTGTAGGATGTCTTTGAAATCACCGGAGTCCATTGATAACTTTGAAAAGATCTAAATAATCTATATACCAATTAAGAAATCTGGAAAGAGCACATAAAATCTCGTCAAGCTGTATCAGGTATATACCTTGCGCATTGCTTTTCCATACAAGTTAAATCAGTAATTCCACCCTTTTTTTTAAATCGCCATCCATTTACGTTTTCACAGGATTATTTACGACCCCCCGTTTCCCACCCATCGTATTGGATCAATAAAACAAAAACTAAAAAATTTGAAAAAAATATATTTTAGAGCTTAACTAAAGTGTTGAAATAACTATTAAATAATAATAATTAATAAGCTTTTATCTGCTTATCAAGCATCGTAATTCCCTGTGGACTTTTTCAAATCCAATGCCTTTTTGAACATCTAGTTTATGCCTGGCTTTCGTCTTGATCTACAAAGAACTGAAAATACATTTTTGCAGAGATGATATTTAACAGCCTGACATCGAAAATCTGGGTAAAATTAATACCTTTGTGATATGTCTTGGAATTTAGATTTTATATGGACAGTTGTTTATTGTGAGTTTTGCTCTCTGTTCGTTACAGCTCCACTGATAAGATCATTAAGTGATTGAAACGCAAATAAAGGGAGAATCAGAACCGAATTCGCAGCAAATGAACTGTTTGTCTAACTTTTTAAATTTACACGATGTGCCAACATTTGATCACAGACTTTTGCAAATGATATATTCTGATAACGTAAGGCCGTTCTGTCTACAACCATGCTGTTGTCTCATATTAACTTGTAGCTATTTTAATGACCTATGAAGAAATATCACAAAGACATTGCCACTCTGGAAGTCCGGTCGTTCTTCTTGCAGTTTTTAGTAAAATACAACCACAGGTTATCAAAGGCTTACCAAAACCATAACTCAAGACTTCAAGACTCAGGCAAGGCTGCTAGCTGTCTGGTAAAGTGACGTTCTTTAATTTGTAGCTCTCATAAACGCGCATCTGCAAGTTAATTCGCGTAAAGGTTTTTAATTAAATTAAACAAAACAAGTTTTCCATAACACTTAAATCTATTAACAAAAATAAATAGAAAAACGAATTATTTACAATGAGGAACTTAAACTAATAACAAATAACAATTAAGAAGAAACTAACATAGTTGCTCTTATTGGCTGTTCTAGTAACAAAAATCCAATTTTGAAAAGCACTTTTAAATAGCTCACTACGACATTAAACGGAAAAAAAAGAATAAAACGCGAAAAAATAGCCATTTATATTACTTATTTAGACATTATTAGAGTCGGTAAATTCTCGAGTATAATAATACAAGATATTTCCTTAGCTTCCTAAATTAAATGAAAAATAAAACCAAACAAAGAAAAACCTTCATTCCGCCGAATATACACGTCACGTAATTATACTGCTATCAAAAGTGGTACCGACCGTAATAAATTCCAGGTTGTAACTAAAGCTTATTATTTCTTAAAAGGCACAACTCGCGTTCCCCGGTACCCCGCGGTTATGCATTTCACCCCATGTATCTCTGAAACTGTAAATTTCATTCTCTAATAGTTCGAATATTTTGTCGCAGAGGGCGTCAGTCGTTTTACGCCGGACACTTTATTCCTGAATTTGCCTGTGAGCGTCTTAATATTATTTTTATATAACAGAAAAATTCTTTGTACAAATTGTTAAACGATATATTATATTATAGTGAGTTTAATTGATCATTCTTTAGTCTTCTAATAATGGAAAAATCATTCAATATTTTAATATATTTTAACGGTATTTGCATTTACCATATGCTAAGATCTCCATCGGCCATTATCTTTTCGGGTTTATTTTCAAAATTAGGGTGAGATTTCTTCGACAGATTGAGAGACAAATTTTAAAGTAGGGCTCCATCTTTTAGTTTAAGACATCATAAATTTTGAGTTTATGTATTTTTAAAAAACATTTAAACGATTATGCTTTAGTACGACAATTGATTTAATTTTCCTTTACACTTTCTTGGGTGGTAATAAAAAAAATACTAAGGCGTTCTCACGGAAAAAAAATATATCTACAGAGTGATTATTTAATCAAGAAATAGACGGGTTTTGTATTTCAGTGTATGTTATTATTAAAATCGGCCAAGCGCTTTCGGTCTAACAGACCATCCTCAGGGCTCAGACCTCGTCAAAGGGCACACCTTAACCCTGCCAGTTTGAGAGCCGTCGCCAGCCGTAGCCTCCACACAGAACAAATTGTACACAATTAAAAAACCTTTAAAAAACCTTGTCACAAATTAAAATTAAAACAAAACAGTCAACATACTAGTACATTAACACCGTTAAAACAATAAACCACTTTAATAAAAATCCAAAAGAGTTTATTTTATTAAAGTGGTTTATTGTTTTAACGGTGTTAATGTACTAGTATGTTGAATGTTTTGTTTTAATTTTAATTTCTGACAAGGTTTTTTAAAGGTTTTTTAATTGTGTACAATTTGTTCTGTGTGGAGGCTACGGCTGGCGACGGCTCTCAAACTGGCAGGGCTAAGGTGTGCCCTTTGACGAGGTCTGAGCCCTGAGGATGGTCTGTTAGACCGAAAGCGCTTGGCCGATTTTAATAAAAACATACACTGAAATACAAAACCCGTCTATTTCTTGATTTCTTCGGTGTACAACCTGTTAATAATTTATTGATTATTTAATTACTCATTTTAGCGGAATATACTTCACGGTAAACAGTATAAAATAATTAATATTTGTTCCATTACAACGACCTAAGAGAGGAAAAAAGCGGTAGCTTATTAAATTAATTCTGCGGTTGTAAAATATTTCTTTATATCTTGCTGACGTTTTAGTTTTTAAGTCTCGCACTACTCTGGTGTATGAATAGATGTCGTTTAACTGTTGATATTTAACAGTCAGACATCGAAAATCCCTACAGGATTAACAACACGCCGTTGAGGATCGAAATTTGGATTTTATATAGACAGTTGTTTATTGTGAATTTTGCTCTAGGTTCATTACAACTCCACAGATGAGATAATTAGGTTATCAAATTTCATATAGAGGGTTGAATTTGCAGAAAATAAACAGTCTGTCTATCATTTTTCTTATAAATAGTCTAAAGGAGAAGAAAAACAATATTAAAAGCAACTTTCTCACAAAACTTTTTGTCAATTTTTTTTTACTTTCTCTACTTTTTTCTTTATCTATGGAAACGTGGGCAATGGAATGAGGAAATTTCATGTTTTATTTTAAGCTATTGTTACATCATTCTGATTAAATGAAAATATTAAAGAAAAGTTTCTCAACATTTCAGTATTTTCAGTTTTAGTCCTGACTTCATTTTAACAGCTTTTCAGAGTTTTAACTAATTTTTCTTACTCAATTTCCTTCAATTCTGATTTACCATCACATGTCTAATATCTACCTGCTACAATGAGATTTCACAATGTCATGGTGGATGATAGGCTTAAAAATAATAGAAAAGTAGTTGAAAACTGTTTCAGAAACGGGTACCACTGCATCTTTGTCAATATGTGTACTAAGCCGATAGATCAACGAAGAATGTATTGTTACAACTAACAGTAATATATATTTTTCTGGATAGAGAAGGAGCTTTTGACAATATTTCACATCAAAAGAATACTACATGACAGGAGAGTGAAACCAATCATCACATATGAAGCAGTGATCTAGAATAAAAGAACTACTCTAGCCGACACAATAGCGAATCTCTCGAAAGTTTTAATCCTATTCGTGTCATATATATATGACGATCAGGAATGGAGTCATTTAGCGAAGGTCTCATTTTTCTTTATATCAGCAAACTTAGAATATGCTCCAGGATAAAATTGGAAAAAAAATTAAAACAAAGTTAGGACGTAGAAATCCTTGGGAGGGGGGGGACGAATTTAATAGAAAATTTACTAAATGGTGGGTTCCAAAACAGCGGAAGGAACTGGAATAGTAGTGTATGGAAACAAACAATTCAAAACTTAGACAAACCACCAAGTACGTTCGAAATGGAAATTTTTGCTATTACGTACACCATTTGTTGTAGGGATTAGTAAGAGCGCAATGCTGGAAGAAACAAAGGGAAAGGAAGATTATTGGGAATTATAAGTGAAGAAATTCAAAGAATGTATTGGCCTAATTATAAACCAACTTAAAATTTAACAGAAATTCTAACTAGACATTGCTACTTAAGGGAACATTACAAGAAACTCGGACTAGCAGAGAGAGAAAAAGGTAGATTTTGAGAAGAAAAAAATGAAGTCCCTATTTATATTCATATCAAATAGAAGAAGAGATCTAACCAATTTGAAGCCATCCTACATCTAAGTTTCCCAAAAAAAAATTGTTTTATTTTAGTCGGCCAGACGTCCTCAATTACTGAGCAACAGAAAGGGGGCACAATATATATTTCAAAACACCGTGTACGTATCCCGATTTCCACAAGCATGCGTATCTGCGTATAAGTAGTAAAATTACAGCCTTCCGTTTTGTTTCACAGCGCCTCTCTAAGGAGATAGTGTGCCTTCTCCATATTTAAATAAAAAAACCATCTTAAATGTCCTTTGAAACAGTACTAAAATAACAATTTTTCTTAGCTCAGAAAATGTTTTACTTGGAATACGCTTAGTCCATAGATGAAACAAGTTGAAAAAAATTAATTTTTTATTAGGTATCAAGATCCCAATCGAGAGTCTCAGATTTGTAAAAAAACATGAGAAAATTTGTTTGTATAAATCATTATAAATTAATTTTGGATATGAATTACAGGTTCATGTTTTCTAAGCAGCACTTAATTGTGTTCAAGCAAATATTAATTTTTCCATTTAAATATTTTACAAAATTACCTTTGAAGCAGATTTAACTAATAATGAGAAAGTACAAATTATATCAATTGACTATTTTATAATACAGAAGAAATTCATAAACGAAATAACTATTACATAAAAAATTTTTAAAATAATCCATTAAGCTCTATAGCTTTTTGTTAATATCAAGAAATGCTATAAAAAGATAATGTTTTATAGAGTCTTTAACTGCAAACGTTATCGGTTTACGATTGTGCTATTCAGCTTTAAAATCCTCAAGCGAACATAAAGATCTTTTTTTTGTGAGCTCCATCAATTCTAAAAGAAATAATAAAGACAACTATACGACTTTTCTAAATTGAAATGGAATACTGTGACGCAATAGAAACGTGCAAATGTTACATTATGCCTTTATAGCGAGTAGTTCGATAATAACTTGAAGTAATTTTGATTAAAATAAATTTAGCATTACACAGGTTGCCTTAATGTTACCGTCCATGAGAATATCTTGAGAAGTAATGCGAGTTAACTCCTGCAAATTTGCACAATGAGATTTTCGGTGACGCATTCTTCAGAGTATGTAACAGTGATATTATGCGGTTGTACCGAAAGTTGTCCGAAACTTACTTATCTTAAATAAATTACCCTGTATATTATGCTTTTCTTGTATTCCTTTCTTCATTTCCGATAACTTTTGCTTAAAGTTTTTTTACCTTACTCTAACCATTTCTAAGCAAAAAATATCACTGCGCAACAAATTTTAGTTTATTTGTTGAACCTTGTATGAGAAATGCATTTCTTTTTGTTAATTTTGGGGCGCTGAATACAAAAATGACGATGAAATTTAAAACTTAGTTGCAGTTTTCAAGAATAAGTTTTTTTTATTTTATTTTTAACAAACTAATAAAAAAATATATATACTTTTACACTTGTAAAAATACTAAATATCCTGTTTTTTGTTATTCTGTTGTGAATTGTTTTTGAAGGATCTCTAACAAGAGTCCAACAGTAGTCGGCAAGCATGGAAGCATTTCACTTTCCCTGGTGCCTTTACTTCATTGTTGATATATCCTGATGGAAGCGTTTACCATGCTCATAACCTACAGCTCCGCAATGGACAGGTGAGTCTAGGGAATGGATCATTAGAGACATATTGCAACCCCTTTTTTGATACGACGACAGTATGTTTTCAACAAGAGTAACGTAACTGTCAGTTACTATTTCATTTCAATCCCTATCCCATTCAACGAAAAACAGTCAAACTTGGTGTAACCGAGCTGCAACCCAAGTAAAAGTGCAATCACTTTTAAGTTGCCATAGATCTAAAATTGGTTCTCACCGTATTGTATACTTGTCGATAGGTACTTCATATGTTGTTCTTTCATGTGAACTGCATATCTAAGAGGAATAGACGGTAAAATATTTCCCATAAGCAATAGTACTGTTTTTAAACTTAATGTAGAACTGTATATAAACAATCTCCATTTCTCTGGATTGTAGTTTATATTTAAAGCCACCAATAAACCGTTAATGTTATTGCGGAAAATCAAGTTGTTTTCCATATTAAAACGATCTATGATGAACTACAAAATATGAGAGTATTATAAGAAGGCTATTGTATTCTATTCTGTTTTTATAGAAAATTTCATATTTCCGATTGATTGAAATCCGTAACTTAAGATTAAAGTCTAGATTCGTTTTGTTTTGTTTTTGTAAATTCGAAGTAATTATACGTACTACATACTACGAAATGATGAAATCAAAATTAATTTACAACAAACAGGAAGATATCCTTTACCTTGCGTAAATAAAATTTTCATAGGATGACAAGAGACTAAAGAAGATGATACTTCGTTAAGTAATACTGTTTTATTTAATATTGTTTCAGTAGTTCTATTTAAAGAATTATGTTATATTAGCTCCGTTCTGGATATTGTTATAACTCCAAATATTAAGAGATATATTTCATTTAATCAAAGTACTAAGTTGGGAAATGGTCGGTTAAAATTACCAATTAAAGTAGAACTGAGATAAATTTCTTCTAGATGAACTCAGCGTTATATTTTCTGGAATGAAATAAGTTACACAATGGAGACAGAACCGATTTTATTTTGATATTTCTCTCAAAAAAGTGGCCGAACTTGGCCCGCATAAAATAATTTAGGCCACGATCGTAAACACTCCAAAATTATTTAGGAAGATATTTTATTACAGATATCTCACTTCAATCCGTTGATCTATTATGGAGCCGACTTCTGAATCTACAATTAATAGATTAATTGCAATTAAAAATAGTTTCTAATTTAGTTTTTACCTTTCAGTGTAATTTTTTTAACTTTTAGTGTCAATTTAAAAAAGAAGTTTATTACTATTGGTATTCCGTGTAAACGAAAGTAAAAATGGAAAAAAAAAGTTCGTTGAGGTAAGGATAATGATGGATGCGGGTACTTAAATAGAGACGCTGGAACAAGATATTTTTTGCTCACTCACAATTTTCCTTTCGTTCTTTTAATTTTCATTTTTTCCAATAAAACTTTTGTAAAAATATTTAGGTGGAAAATTCCTTTAAGTACTTCTGAAAACATATTGAAAATCGAATCAAAACATCTCCCTCCTCTTAAGAGGTATGCATAAAAAAATTTCTCTTTTTTACAAATATTTTCAAACTCACTATATAATTTACTAAAATCTGTATGAAAATGCATATCTCACTCCTATTAAAAGTCATTTGATGATCTCTTCTAGTAGGAAGTCTGTTAACCAATAATTCTATATTCGAAATATTTTTTTGTTATATCCTTGTTGGAAGCTTCTAGTATATACTGAAAATCGCATCAAAGTAACTAACCCCTATCAAAAGTTATATCCAAATGATATCCATTAAGAAGTTTGCTAACCAACACTTGTTTCAATTTTTTACCCCTCTAGCAATATACCTTCCTTGGAAATATTCTTATAATACCATGTCAAAGAACCCTTTAGATTATGCTCAAAATTTATTCCAAAGTTAAAGTAAAACTAACTGGAAAATCCATAATATTTTGTGTGAGTATACATAGTTTAAAAAATTTATATATATAAACTTTATTTTATGTTTAATAAAAACTCATGATTTTACTCTAATACTATTTCATTGAGAAAATTGGATTTGAGCATGAAAAACAAATATTATTATAATTGTTCAGATTATTATCTTAAAAATGGCTTAAAAGTTCTTTGTCTTCAAAATGTTAATAAACATCTGGCCTTCAAAATTGGAAAGTTTGACACTCAAAACCATTATCTTTATGAGCTGTATGAAAATTAGTTAGAACAGACGAGACCAAACATTTTTAGTGGAAATTTTACCTAAAAACAAACTCCTAGAGAGATTTTCTTCAGTGTAAAATTCACTACTTTATTAAGACAGTGGTTTCCCTAGTGAACGTCAGGACGTCAAGTGATTTGTTTGAGAATGTTACTCAAAAGTATATTAAGAATAAATGTTTTGGATTCCGCGACAAGGAATGCATTCGGTAATAAGTTAAAGACTCATTGAAAAATATACCATTGAGCATTAGTAGTAATGCAGGAAACCCTTTCTGCAACTTTCGAAATATTTTACCCAGAAGTGTGCTAACAAAAAGTAAATAACACTTCTATATGAAAAAAATGAAGAAACAGGGGCAGCAGTAGCAGCAAGTATTCGGTAAAACAACCATTGATAGACACCACGAGACATATTTCCCACAGTCATCCATAAATATCGTCAAACATCCATCTCCTATTATGGTGAGGTGTTCATTTCAATAGTCTAATCACTAAAAATTTTTGAACCTCAAACATTGGTCTTTCTCTTGCCATTCTTCTTATGTTATGGTTAAACTACCATAGTTAAATAAATATAATTCTGTAATGGACCCTTATCCACCTTTATAGAAATAACCTACACCTTCTGAGGCGATATTGTTTTTCGGGATTTAATTTTGTTATTTGACCTTGAGTGCTCAATATTTGAGCTTAAAACTGAAAGGATTGATGAAATATTTTTGCTTTCATCCGGAGAATTAGATTGATCCTCTATATTGTGTCACTGAAAAAGAATCCCTCACGTTGATTATTCTTCCCTTAATGGTAATTAAATTATATGACTCACTACATTTTAAATGAGAGCAGTTAACTTATATACTACTTTTTCTTCAAAATCAAAGTAACAATTAATTCGAACGGCGACACCAGTAAATTAAATAATAAATAGAATTTCGTGGATTTGCCAGTCATGCTTTACAGTAACAAAATAAGCAGATGTGGTTTCTGTCCTGTCTCGTAGGATTTTCGGTTATTACGATACAAAATTACGTTTCGGCATTTTTTCAACTCAATTTGAATATAGTGGAGATTCATCACAAAAGCAGCAGCAGCGTATTATTCATTCATCAACCTCTCCGAGGGTATGAGCAATGCCTGCAAACCAACCAAGAATCATTGCCAGTACTACCTGAAATAGCAGTGTACTCTTTAAATTGTTTGATGTCAACGAAGAAAAAGATTAGCTGGACACCATCGACGAGGGGCGGGCTTCCGAATCTATTTGCTTGCCATATTTAAAACTCTTATTTTACGACGACTGTAAATGACTACTGTTTCTGGGGATGAATTTAATTAATTAAAGGAGATGTTCATGTCTTCGGTTAAATCTGTCATAAGATCATTTATTTTATGTCAATAATGGTTAGGTTGAAAATTGAATAATTAATTTGTGTTGTAAAGTTTCTTTAAAAACTCGAAATTCCATTTTTAACCGACTTCTAAAAGAAGGAGGTTCCCAATTCGTTGACTATGTATGTTTTTTTTTATGTATGTACACCGATTATCCTAGAAAGGCGGCACCGATTTGAAAGAAATTTTTTCCGTTATGTAAAGGAAGTCCCATATTTTTTTGAATGAAATTGTTGCAGTAAAATCCTAGATGGCGATGACAATATGACGGCCAAAAAAATTAATTTTGTTCGATTTTCTTCAAAATTGGTATGGGGTCGTATACAACGAATCCGAAATTATTTTAAATATATTCAATATGGCGGATCTAATATGGCGGACAAAAAAAATCAATTATGTCTGATTTTCTCCAAAATTGGTACGGGGAAGTTTTAGGGGTCGCACATAACGAATCTAAAATTATTTTAAAAAAATTCAGGATGGTGGATCTAATATGGCGGATAAAAAAATCAGTTTTGTCCGATTAATATGGCGGAGTTTTTGGGATCGCACATTACGAATCTGAAATTACGTTTAAAAAATTAAATATGGCGGATCCAAGATTCTACATGTGTAGATTTTGTCTAAAATCAATATTGGGGGATTTTTGGTAGTGGTAATTGTGAATTTAAAGTATTTTTTGAAAGACTCAATCTGGCAAATTTAATATGGCGTCCTAAAAACTTAACATTTTTCGATTTTCTCCAAAACTGATATAAGGGGTCTTCAGGGTGTAAATTATGAATTTAAAAGTATTTTTTCAAGATTCAATATGGCAAATCCAATACAGCAGACAAAAAATTTTACATTTTTCGATTCGAAACTAAAAATCGAAAAATTAAATTTTTATAAAAAAATTGAACCACCGACTTCTAAAAGTGCTCTAAAAAGTGAAAAAAAAACTGTAAATTTTCATATGAAATTGAAATTTTTGAAGTCGGCGCAAAATTATTTCTAAATGAAATAAATAATTACTAATAACTTCCTTTAAGAAAAATTCTTTTGCAATAAAAATATGGAATTGCTAGGTGTGTTTTACGAGTAAACTTGGCGTTGAATTTTGGGAGAAGCTCAATAAAAACTAATATGATAAAAAATTGAAGAAATAGAGAAATCCATTTAGGAATTTACAATTTATGTATGGCAAATTTGGAATACCGAATCAAATATACTTTTTTATAAAGACGCTTTTTTTTGCAAATGTTACAGTAACCTATTCCTAATGAAATTTTAGTAGTATGCTATCTTGAACTAGTATCTTGAAACAGACAAAGAAAAAATCACTTTTAAAGAAACTGAATTTAAAATATTTTGAAACATGGCCTGGTTATTTGACTATTCTGAAAATTTTATTTGCTTATAAAATTGTAGCTTTTAAATTAACGATTTTTATTTCTGTTCCAAAAAATTATAACCTCATTAGTTTATTTCAAAATAGTTCAAATGTTCTGAAAGGATATTCGAACCATAGGCCGTAAAAATACCAAACAAGATTAAATAAATTCTGCAAACCATGAACAAAAAATAAATTTGTTTAAAACCTAAAATAGCGAAAGTCACAATACACTTAGAAAAAGTTCTTAACTTGCTAAGGAATTTCAAAAGAACAGAATGATTTAGAGTTACTAAGACTTTAGGAGTTAACTGCTAAACCCCTTACTTACAACAGTATCTGCTGTAGTAGAACAAAATCAGTAGCAGTAACAGCGATAAACAATTCAAAATTTGGTTATATTACCCAAAAAACGAATTTATGCTACTATTACATCAGTAAATCAACGGACCTCAGAGAAATACTCAGTGCAATTGGCTCTGCTAATTTTTTAATTTATTAATAACAATAATTCCCAAAAACCCAAATATTTGCAAACATCAAACAAGTCATCATCGTCAAATTCATGTTGCATCTCAAATGCAGTTCATCAATAAATCCGATAAATAACTTTTTAACTGAAGGAAGAAATTAATTTCACTGCAAACCTGCTTAGATGTATAGTACAATAAAATGCAAATCATAAAAAAATATGTTGGAAACTACCTCATTTTTTAAAGATTTTTTGAAAAATATTCACATAAAAGAACTACTGGCATATTATAAACCCATGGGTTATAATGTATGATTGAAATTACATTTTTACTCAACTATTTGGACTTCCTGACAGACGTATGAATTTCTCAAATCGAAGAATGTTACGAGCGAAAACGGAGCGCAAATACGTTGGCTAATTACTGTTACATTCTTATATAACAAAACTCTGCTGGTAATTACAGAAGAAGAAATACAACAAAATAGAAGTTGTAGATTAATTTACATAGATTTTTTAACAATGTGAATTTTTACTCCTAATAATTTGTGGTCAGGGGTTACTTTGAAGGAGTTTAGAGCAGTTACATATTTTACTGTTCGTTTTTAACTGGATCAAATAGAATCCAGTTCATTCTTGTTTTGTTATCTAGACTAATGCAGGTCCAATTTCTCTGTTCTTTTTTGATAAAGAATAAATTAATAACATAGAGACTATGGTATGTCAAAAAGTCGAGCCACATTAATCCCTTTTCCCTTCGTATTTCGTCGAATATTTTCACAACTTAGTCACTATAAGTGGTAGTGGGTATATAGCGTTGGATAGTATTTAGTTTTTGACTCGAATTGTTACGGAAACAACGTTGTATAATTCGTTTTTAAATTTACCGATTTTTGGTGACATATTTTATTTATTACTGAAATCCACACCTTTTCAGCTTTCATTTTCTTATTCAATATAGTGTATCCTTCTCCTTTTTGTCTCATTTCAGAGAGTTCTATTATATCCCATCTGATTCTATTTAATTTTAGTTCTAATGGATAAAGTTGGCTAACACTCATTAGAGTACCCATATTAACTATTCCAATTCTTAGTTTTTTTTCTCGTTGACAGCCAGGTCCAACTTGGAGAGTATTTGCACCACTAGTATGGTTGCTTTTTCAATAAATCTTTTGACCGGGTAATCTATGAATGCCGGACACTTGGAGCCATGACAAATTTTTGCACATTGAAGGATCAAACGCTGTTGAGTAATAGGTTCTCTGGATTCCGATGTTGCTCTTTTCATATTAGTTTTGATTGGCCCCGAATATTTCATTCCCTTGTGCCACTCGTATTTGAGAGCCTTATCCCTATCTGACACCTGTGGAAGCATCCGATGGGAATCTAGGAACTCCGCACGAATCAGAATATAAAACCATAATATGCTACTATGAAATTAAATACTGAATAGGAATATTTTGTTCAAAATTATACGTTACAAATTTGTTTGTCAATATAAAGTAAATATTTCGCTAATCACTTAGCCCCTATTATTAGTAAATTAACTCTGGTTAGAATAACTTCCTGTGGAAATTTTTTTTTCCATTAAAAATATAAAATTGCGAGCTGTGTTTTAAACTTAGCATTGGATTTTGGGAGGAGCTTAACGAAAACTAATACTACAAAGAATTAAAGAAATAGAGAAAACGATTTAGGAATTTACAAACTTTGAATGGCAAATTTGAAATACCGAATCAAATATACTTTTTTATCAAGACGCGTGAGCAAGAAATATTCTCCTATCTTTTTTGCAGATGTTAAATTATCCTGTTCTTAATCGAATTTTAGCAGTATGTTATCTTTAACTAGTATATTAAAACGGACATATAGAAAACATCATGTTTAAGGAATTTGGAATATTTCGAAACATGGTCTTGTTATTTGACTATTCAGAAAATTTCGTTTGCTTATAAAATATTAGTTTTTATATTAACGATTTTTATTTCTGTTAAAAAAGAATAATTTTCTTAGGTTATTTCGAAATAGCTGAAATATTCTGAAAGGAATATTCGAACCATAGACATGTAAAAATACCAATATCCTTATTGACCAATTGAGTTGAGAATTTGCAACTACGCTCGATTTAACATTTACATTTTGATTCTTTATTTATGTACAGGGTGAGTCAACGATTGGATGAAGTAGGTTTGTGCCTTTTCGGTGAAATTAACAAAGAAACTATATTTATTGTTTGATACAGTTTATTTTTACGCAGATTTTAAAAATATTTAGGACCCTACAGGGTGAGCCAAAAAACTAGTACAGCATAAAGTTGTATTTTTTTAAATAGAACACCCTATATACAAATCGTATTTTCGATTTAGCTTATAATTTTAAATCTTTTTTATGAAGGGTTTACTATAACAAAACTTTATAGTTTCTGAGATAATTAAGTTTAAAGAAAAAAAATCACATTTTCAAGCATCAATTCAATCATTAATAACGTTTTCAATTTTGTGACAAATATATTCAAATTTGGAATTTAGCAAGGCCAAGGACAAGTTAACATAATTTTTACCTAATATTTGCAATGAAAGCTACAGGGTGTTGAACACATCGGCTCAAATTTGAACAAGTTTAAATGAATAAATATATATTTTTTTAAATGGTACACCCTGTATATTTTCATGTTATTTAATAGAGTAATAAAAACCCTAAAAGTTTTGTTCAATATATCCTATACCTATTTTTAATAGTTTTTGAGATATTTCAATTTTTCTTATTTTCCATACTTTTTTACAGAAATAGTCTACATTATCATAGTAGCCATGGCAAAAACAATGTAAAAGAACATTTTTCTGTGTGTCAAATTTATAACCGCAATCGCTTCTTTTGGTTTTTATGTAGTGTAGTTTGGTTTTTTTTGCATTCATCTTATATTGTAAAATGAATTTTCCAAAGAATGAGTTAATAGATATGATTTATACAATAGGAGAGGCTCAAAAAAATTGCCTTCTTGCTCAAATAATTTACAAAATGAAGTATCCTGATCGACGCCAGCCTAATACCCATACTTTTCAAAACTTAATGCAAAGATTTGATTCTTCTGGTACTGTTGATTATCCAAAACGTAAAGTGGTCAACAAACCAGTAACTAATGAAGAAAAAGAACTACAAGTATTGTTAAATGTTCAGGAAAATCCTTATATTGGAAGCCGTCAGTTAGCAGCATTATGTGAAACATCACAATCCACCGCTAATCGTACTATCAAGAAATATAGGTATCATCCATATCACATGAAATTACACCAAGAATTGCATGGACAGGATTTTGAAAGTCGTGTAAACTTTTGTCGTACAATAAATGCGGAGATTCAATTAAATCCAAATTTATTATGCAAGGTAATGTTTAGTGATGAAGCTACTTTTAGAAGTAACGGTGCCGTAAATAGACGCAACATGCATTATTATGCCACAGAAAACCCATTTTGGATTAGAGAGGTGCAACATCAAAACCACCATGTTTGGTGTGGTATTCATTATAATCGAATTATTGGACCCCACTTTTTTAATGAACCACTAAATGGCCATAGTTACCTGAACTTTCTACAAGAAGAACTACCCCAACTGCTTCAAGGTCTCGATAGGGATGAGCTCGACAGTATGTGGTTCCAGCACGATGGTGCGCCTCCACATTACCATCGTGAAGTTCGTGCGTTTTTAGACCAACGATATCCGCAAAAATGGATTGGACCTGGGGGTTTCATTGAGTGGCTACCAAGGTCCTGCGAAATCACCCCATTAGATTTCTTCCTATGGGGTTATATTAAAAATAAGGTGTAGGTTAATGCACCAACAACAGTGGAAGATATGCGAAACAGGATTAGGGATACCTGTAGAACAATAACGCCACTAATTTTGTCCAGGGTCCGAGAAAATCTGCAAAAAAGACTAAATTTGTGCATTGCACAAGAGGGTCGTTTATTCGAACACTTATTAAAAAGAAATAATTAATCTCAGTATTTAATAGGTAATTTTTTTGTTTCAATTTAGTATAAAAGTAAATATGTATTTGTCTTGTCGTTATTGTTGTGTTAATTTTTTTACATTATGTTTAATTATTGCCGTTGTAATATAACGAATAATATATTTCATCATATTTAACCACATTCTGTTTGTTTCTGTAGTTTCTTTTTATTATTTTACATGGCTACTATGATAATGAAGACTATTTCTGTAAAAAAGTATGGAAAATAAGAAAAACTGAAATATCTCAAAAACTATTATAAATAGGTATAGGATATATTGAACAAAACTTTTAGGGTTTTTATTACTATATTAAATAACATGAAAATATACAGGGTGTACCATTTAAACTTGTTCAAATTTGAGCCGATGTGTTCAACACCCTGTAGCTTTAATTGCAAATATTAGGTAAAAATTATGTTAACTTGTCCTTAGCCTTGCTAAATTCCAAATTTGAATATATTTGTCACAAAATTGAAAACGTTATTTAGGATTAATTTGATGCTTGAAAATGTGACTTTTTTTCTTTAAACTTAATTATCTCAGAAACTATAAAGTTTTGTTATAGTAAACCCTTCATAAAAAAGATTTAAAATTATAAGCTAAATCGAAAATACGATTCGTATATAGGGTGTTCTATTTAAAAAAATAAAACTTTATGCTGTCCTAGTTTTTTGGCTCACCCTGTAGAGTCCTAAATATTTTTAAAATCTGCGTAAAAATAAACTGTATCAAACAATAAATATAGTTTCTATGTTAATTTCACCGAAAAGGCACAAACCTACTTCATCCAATCGTTGACTCACCCTGTATAAGGTGAATAAAAGTGTGTGAAAAATTTAATGAAACAAATATCCTATTTAGCAGATAGATCATTATTTTTTTGATTTAATTATTATTTATCATTTCGTATTGTATAAGAATTGGCATTTTTTTATTTGGAACACCGATTTAACAGACTAGTTAGTGTATCGAAAAATTTGCGTGTAAATAATGTATTTTACCTTGCAGTTTCAAAAATTTATTTTCCCTATAGTGAACTAAATTCACGACGTTATTTTAATACCACGAGCACATGAAATATTCAACATTTTAGCTGTGACCTTTTACTTTCGTTCGGCTCCACTAGATTTAGTATTTATACTTTTAGACAGACAAAATAGTAATTGAAAAAATATTATTTGCAAGATAAAAATGAAACAACTTTTTAAAGAAATGCTTAATACTACTGTCTCGATAAAATCTATTTTACTTATGAAGGTCGACGATATAAACAACTCGCCACTATCTGCTGCGGTCGCTAACTTATTTATAGAAGACTTCAAATCAAAAGCTTTAGAGACCTCCTCTGATAAACCACGAGTGTGGCTCCGTTACGTAGATGACACATTCGTTATCTAGCAACATGGAGAAGAAAATCTCAAAAATTTATTAAATCACATCAACAGTATACACCCAAAAATCAAATTTAACAGGAACAGGAAACTATCTTCTCTAGATATCCTACTGAAAAGAGAAGAGGATGGCCGGTTTTCGCACACTGTCTACAAAAAACCCATTCACACTAACAGATACCTCAATGCCAATTCACATCACCACCCCGCCCAATTATTTACAGTAGTGAAATCACTTGCGTGTCGATCGCAGTCCCTTACAGATCAAGAAAATTACCACAAAAAAATGAACATACCGCAAGATGCCCTAACAAAAAATGGTTATAAAAAAACATATAGACAAGGCTCTAAAAAAAAATAGCTCTGAAAAATCGCGAAAACGAAGAGAATAGCTCCAAAGTTTTTGTTCCCTATGTCAGAGGCACTACAGACAAAATCCAAAAATTCCCAAAAGACACAACATTGAAACCTTTCTCACCACAGACCGTAAAGTAAAAGATCTTTACCACCTAAAGAAAAATTTCCTCTAAAAAACCAGGGAGTGTACTAAATTCCATACGAAGAATGCATCTCATCTTACGTAGGCCAAACCAACCGTAAAATAAGCTCCAGAAGAGACGAACATATAAACGCTGTCAAGCAAAAAACAACTTCCGAATGGCTTGTGTCGGAATATTGGGTGCGAGCACGGGAGTCAAAGAGTACTACCCTCTCGGACAATGTGCGACAATTTTTACAGCAGAAATTCATGCTATTCTACAGTATACCCATCTTTGTGAGAGGGACATAGACAAGAACAGAGTAATAAATATATATATATATATATATATATATATATATATATATATATATATATATATATATGCCCAGACAGTAAGGCTGCGATATTGGCACTGAAGTCAAGTGTCGTTACTTCGCTACTGGTGTCTGATTGCAAGGATGTACTAAATAGTATGACAAGGAAAGGCTGCACAGTCAGACTCGTATGGGTCCCGGGTCACTAGGGCATACGCGGGAATGAGGAAGCAGACCGTCTGGCAAAGTTGGGTTCGACGATTGAACCGTATGGACCCCAACCAATATTACCTGTCCCAATTGCTATTGGCAAACGGGAATTAAGATCGTTGCTGGAAAGCAAATTTATTGAATCGTGGAGGGGAGCTCTTGGAACGAGGTGTGCTAAGGAACATATAACTGGGCCTAGTGCACGGCGTACTAAGGACCTTCTCTCCTTGGGAAGAAAAGAGCTGCAAATTGTGGTGGAATTGTTGACAAGACATTGTCACCTCAGGGGCCATCTTCATAGAAAAGTGTCGAAGGTGACCCGACATGCAGATGGTGTTTGGAGGAGGATGAAACTGTTGACCATGTCCTCAGACAGTGTCCAGCACTCAATGGACTGAGACATAGATATTTCGGAGATACAGTTTTGTTACCGGAAGTAGTTAGGCAAGTTCAACTAATGATGTTGCTTGGATTCGCAACGGCGATCGCCCTTGAATAACCTGCAGATATGGTGGGATGTAAAGGGCCCAATGGTGGCCTAAGCATCAATCATCTAGTATCACCACCTCTTTTTCATTCATTCATTCATATTCCTTTTATACAGAGCGTTTAGATAATTAATCAGGGTAACCAAGTTAGTAAGTTGTATCACAAATTGTAAAAAATCCAGTAACTTTCGAGTTATAGCAAAACAGAGTTCATTTTTTTTTAACTCCTAACATCTTCTGGTTAGCTTTTAATTATCAAGTTGAATTTATCACAGAGATCAGGCTTAAACACTTCCAGAATTATATTATAAAAATCTTTTTCTACTGTGCTATCAGAGGTTACTTTACCGGAAATTCAATTATTATTTTTCCCATATCTTTTTAATTTTGACACTTATTGGAAAAGAAGATATGCAATTTTAAAGGTAAAATAATATATATTAATGAAGTTACTCCTCATTTGAGCCGATAAATCAGACTGTTTAAGGAATCAAAATTTTTATAATAGTAAAATCAGTTTTTCAAGGAAGCAAAAAATCAGTTGCCATGCTTCAATTTTAGTTATATCAGGCAACCGCAATAAGTTTTCAGTCTAACTAATAAAAACAAATTTATTTTTAGAAATTCGAGTTTATTCATCAACGCACTCTCTTTCAAGAGTAATACATTGATTTCAACACTGTTTTAACTTTTTGATGCCATTTTTGTCAAACGATTTGTCTTTGCTCTCAAAATAGGCCTCAGTTTCGGGAATCACTTCTTGATTTGAACCAAATTTCTTTACCTGGAGCATTTTTTGAGATCTGCAAAAAACCAGTAGTCGCTGAAGTCTAGATCTAGAGAGTATAGTGGGTGAGCAAGCAATTCGAAGTGTACTTCATTTAATTTAACCGTCGTTTTCATCGATTTGTGACACGGTGCACTCTCTTGGTAAAATAGCACATTTTTCTTTTACATATGAGTAAGTTTTTCTTGATTTCTATACTCAATCGATCCAATATTACCATGTAATATTCGGTATTGCTAGTTTTACCTTTCTCAAGATAGTCAATGAACAAAATACTATGCGCGTTCCAAAATACAAATGCCATAACCTTGCAAGCTGACTTCTGAGTTTTAAGTCGCTTGGGATTACTTTCACTAACTGTTGTCCACTCAGCTGACGATCTTTTTGATCAAGGTGTATAGTAGTGGATCCATGTTTCATCTATTGTCACAAACCAATTCAAGAAATCCTTTTTATCTCGTTTTCACAGGTCCAAACAACGCTCTGAATCGTCGAGGCATTGTTGTTTTTGGTCCGGTGTGAGCAAATGCAGCACCCACTTCGAAAACAACTTTACTTAAATTTTCGTGTAAAGCACATTACCTTTAAGGTGTCAACTATTCACGCAACTTCAGTTTACGATCAGTCGTAGTCGTCAGTAGACTTTCTTATGTTTTCGGGTGTTTGTATGGCCGGATTTAAATTAAGCATACCAGCCAATAACACTACTTTACAGCCAATATGCGCCTATAATGTAAAATCCAGTCATGAGTTAATTTTTGCTCTCTAAATGCAAAAATGATGGTATAAACTTCCTGCACAATCTGGCAACACCACTTGGGGGGTATCAAGGGAAGACAAGTCAACCACGAAGTATCAATTCCATGGGGCTTAAAATAAAGGAGGAAAATATCAGAAGTATGAAACGGCTATAAAATCAGCTGGCTGACAGCCGTATTATCAGTATTGGTTTAGCACGAGTAGTGGCCAGTATTAGATAGAAAAGCGAAGTGCGCAAACAAGCCAGTAGTAAGAGCCTTGTATTAGTGTTTTCTTTGTGTTAAATAAAATTAGTTAATGCATATAAACGTAGTCACACATCTCTGGGCGGAAGTATGCGACAGTACAAAAATGTCTAGACTACAGAAACGTGGCTGTGTTAACCCCGCGGATATTCTTTCCTACAGTTTACCCGTAAATTGCAGGAAAGAATAATTAACAAAATGATCAAAGTAGCTTATCATAAGTATTTTGGATGTCTTGTTCACGATTAAGATCGGGACTGGGCTCCTCACATATGTTGTCAAACCTATGCAGAAAATTTAGGTAATTGTTTCAATGGAAATGGAAAACGCTCTTCTATGCCTTTTGCAGTTCCAATGATTTGGCCAGAACCAACAAATCATTTTAACAACTGTTACTTTTGCAAGAAAAAAGCGACTGGTCTTTTAAGAAAGAGCAAAAATAATATTCAATATCTGGATATTCCCTCAACAATAAAAACGGTTCTTCATGAAGAAAGTTTTCCAGTTTCAGCGCCCCCGGCAAAATAGGAGAAAGATTTAGTAATGTATGATGATAAGGCGAAACCCGATAAGGTATCAGAAAAGGACAATTCTTATTTTCCCGGAAGTGAAGAAAATCACCCCATTTAATCGAACACCCTGAATTAAATAATCTAGTTCGGGACCTCCATTTGTCCAAAGAGCATGCTGAAATATTAGGGTTTAGATTACAGCAATGGAATTTACTAGCCACTAGAACCAAAGTTAGAATATTTAGGAACCGTAACCAGGAGCTGTCCTCGTTCTTTACCCTGCAGTATAAAATGTGTGTTTGTGTTAATCCAAATAGCGTTATGGAAAAATTAGGATTCCTCTTGCACATGCAGTTGATATGAAAGAAACATAACGAAAGTGTGTCGTATGTGGTAACCTAAAAGTAGCAGGAATATTACTAGGGCTTCAGGGTGGATTTACGAAGTATTACTATTTTTTTTTTGTTTTCGGGACAATAGAGCCACACAAAGCCATTACCAAGTAAAAGAATGGCTTCCGAGAGACAAATATATATCAGATCAAGCCAACGTAAAGGATATATCTATTGTTAATCCCAAAAAAGTATTGTTACTTCAATTTCAAGTTAAACTGGGATTGATTAAAAATTTCGTTAAAGCGTCAGATAAAGAAGGAGATGCGTTTAAATACCCTAAACAAATTTTTCCCAAAACTAAGTTATGCTAAGTTTAAGGAAGGAATATTTGTTGGCCACAAATTAGAAACATACTACGGGATCAAGAGTTTGAACAAAAATTAAGTTATGTTGAATTAACTGCGTGGAGTTCTTTTGAAACAATTGTTTCGGAAATTTTAGGAAACAAAAAAGTAGAAAACTATGAAAAATTTGTAGAAGAACTACTTGAAAGCTACTGCAAAATGGGCTGTCATGCGTCTCTTAAAATACACTTCTTGCAAGCCCATTTAAATTTTTTCCCAGAAAATTTGGATTCATTTAGTCACGAGCAAGATGAAAGGTTCCACCAAAACATTAACAATGGAGCAACGCTACCAAAGCAGATGGGATCCAGCAATGATGGGAGATTATTGTTGGTTTCTTATGAAAGAAAGCGATCAGGAATATAAACGAAAATCAACATTTGCAAAAAAGGTATGTGCAAAGGACTTACTGTAAATGTATTTTCATGTATATTTTTGTAAATAAACCATGTTATCCTTAAAATATCATGTTTTTTTTTGTTTTGACCTTATGTTTAAATATTACATGTTTGTATTACATGAAAACAACTGATACATTCTATAACAGCAAATCTACAAGTGGTGGAATATTTTCATTGATGAATTCGCAATCAGAATGCTTTAAACTCCTACTGACAGCCATTATAACATCAGTCGCATTTTTTTTTGTATTTGTTGACTAGTGCAATTTATCTAGCGAAAAAATGATTTTTATATCAGGGCGGTGTAATCCTTTGATATAACCCCAAAGCCCCTAACATTTTAATTCTTCATAGTGCATATTTGAAATATAGTAGTAAATTCTTCATCTAAACGGTCAAATCCCCATTAGAAATTATCAAAGTCAGAAAATGTAAAACATTTATTTTATTGGATCGGCTACTTTAAACTTTTAAAATAAAATTTTGAATTCGTAATTTAAGCTTCCAAAAACCCTCCAAAATCACGAAATATAAAATTTGAAGACAGCCATATTGAATTCTATATGATTAATTTTTCTAAGATAATTTTATATTAATTTTCTGCAACACAAACAATTTCCCATACCAATTTTGGAGAAAACCGGAAAATAATAATTTTCTTATACGCCCTATTATAACCATATTCTAAACGTTATGTTGGATTTCATTGGACCAATTTCGACCAAGATAATGTGGGATTAACGCAGCATCTTCTTAAATTTAACGCCAAAATATCAACTAAATTGATCTAAGCCTTCCAAAGTAATCACCTTCTTTTTAGAAATCAATAACAGAATAAATTTAACTAACTATTTATATAATAAAATACAATAATTTATGGATGTTTTTTTTTACATTTTTCACCGATTTTTTTAGTAGTTATAGTCAATATTTAATCACAATTGATGAAGCCAATAATTTCTATTATTTTGTTATTGACAACTGAACATGTAATACCGCAATGCGTCTTTCACCCACAAAATCCATCAAGCAGCAACGTAATTAACGTGTGAGGGTTTCTTAACTCGAACTGTAAGCACCGGCTGTCAAAACAGTCCAAATAGGCCATCCGTAAATACCTCATGGCCATATGGGGCTTAGATATATAATTCTCTCTTGTCGTTCCAAAAAAGAAATTCTTTAAGGTCTGTATCATAACATTAAATTTCCTTTTCCGTGCCTACTGTTGAATTATTACATGTTTAAGTTTTTGTATGTTAAACGTTGGTCATGTATAAAAAATAAAATTTCAGTAAGTAATAAAAAAATCTTTACTGTCAGAAAATTGAATAACAAGTTGCCTATATTCTCCTTCAGGCAATTAAAGGCAAAATATACAGACAGTTTATTTCCTACAATCACAAATCTGGTCCTCTCTTCATATGTGTTTCGACCACCTAACGATCGCATTAGTGGATCTGTAATGAACAAAGAACAACATTTATAGGAAACAACTGTCTATATAAAATATAAATTCCGGCATATGGCTGCAGGATATTAAACTGCAGATTTTTCCATATCAGACATCTATACTTACATCGGAGTAGTACGAAGACTAAAAATTTAAATTTTCTTTAAGAAATAAATAAATTTTTACTACCGTAGAATTAGTTTACTAAGTTCCCTATATTTTTCTTCACGCAGTTAAAGAAAAAATGTATAGTCCGTTTATTAGTTGCTACAAATATAATTCTGGTCCTGTCTCCATAAGCAATTGGACGCGATCTCATCAGTACAGCTGTAATAAACCAAGAGCAACATCCATAAGAAAATTATTTGAATATATGAACCCTGTTAAACGAAATTTAAGGCAATAAAGATTTCTTTATTTCTTACTCAAATTTCATTTTTTAAGCTTTTCACTACTCCAGCGTATACACAAATGTTACTCCACTGGCAATATTTTTCAGTTTGACGTTGAAAAAGTCTGCAGGTTTAATATCATGTCGGCATATCTCGGGATTTATATTTTAGACAACTATTTCCAGTGAACGTTGCTCTTGATTCGTTACAGCTCCACAGATGAGACCATTAGACGATCGAAATGCATATAGAGATGCAGGAAATAAACTGTCTGTATATTTTTCTTTTAACTGCCTGAAGGAGACCATAGGCACATTAATTTTACGACAGTAACTGCTTCTTTGTTTCTTACCGAAATTTTAATTCTTAAGCTTTGCATTACTCTGATGTATATACCTACGGACATTGTTTAACTGGCGATATTTTTCCATCTTACATCGAAAAAGCCTGCAGGTTCAATATTCTGCTGACATATCTGACATTTTTATTTTATATGAATGTTTCGATTGGTTCGTTGCAGCTCCCCTGATATTACCATTAGGTAGCTGAAACCTATATGGAGAGAAGACCAGAGTTGTATTTGCAGGAAATAATCTGCGTGTTTATTTTTCCTTTAACTGCCTATTAATATTTGGTTTCTCGTAATTTTATTATTTAAATGACTGATTCTTGAGTAATATATATATATATATATATATATATATATATATATATATATATATATATATATATATATATATATGTATATATATTCACTCATGTATCGTTTGTCCACCTAAAATAATAAAGATGATAGGCAGAATGTATCCCAAAGACTTAATTCCTCAATTTCTCCATAATGGCAAACAACTCATTTCACAACACCTCTTTCTTAATCACAATAGTAATATGCCACTCTGAGGTGCACTCACTCCTTAAAAGGTTTTAAGTAATTAATTGTTTTATTAGCATTTTACAAGGAATATGATGATCAATATATTTTTCCTGGCATTATTAAACTCGTAGAATCCTAAATAATAGCAAAATACTAACAATATATTAAAATAATAGTTTAAACACAAATTAAATTTAGTATTTTGCTGTAAAATATGGTGTTTTAAATTCAAACTTGCAACCATAATCAACTTTAACATTACTGACTTAACACTCAATATGAAGAATTAACAATTCTCCTCATATATTTTGCAATTTACCAATTTAAAACCAAAAATGAACTCACTTTGGAAGTAAGTGTTTGAATTTTGATTCAATCCTTTATTTAATATCGTATCATTTAATATTTATAATCAACAAGCCTGTTCGGTATTGTAGCCACGAAGAAGGAAATAATGTGTTGATGTTTGTAAAAAACAGACTTTCATTGTGCCCTAATACCGATATCCCAAGATTAAAGGATATTTTCTCTATAAATTTTCGATATATATATATATATATATATATATATATATATATATACATATATATATATATATATATATATATATATATATATATATACATATATATATATATATATATATATATATATATATATATATATATACATATATATATATATATATATATATATATATATATATATATATATATACATATATATATATATATATATATATATATATATATATATATATATATATATGAAGTAAAATGCGAACAGTAAATGCAAACTATCCTTTCTGTGTTAGACGTTGCACAGTTAGAACAAATTGTTATAAAACGCAATTTGTCCTATTCCACCACCATCGAGATGATGGCCTACCTGTACCACCATACCGAGAAGAAAGTCAAAACTTAACCTCCCCGCCACAGTGATACGGCAGAGGTACATGTTTCGTCTCTACTAGATTCATCAGGGTACTGACATGCACCTGGCTGTGCAAAGGACAGATCGGAAGGAAGCATGCAAATACTGAACACGGCTTCTCCGACCTCCCGCCGGATGGCGTATATATGTTTATGCGGATTTCACGGATTCCTCCGTGTGAGATGCATGCTTCCTTCCGATCTGTCCTTTGCACAGCCAGGTGCATGTCGGTACCCTGATGAGTCTAGTAGAGACGAAACATGTACCTCTGCCGTATCACTGTGGCGGGGAGGGTAAGTTTTGACTTTCTTCTCGGTATGGTGGTACAGGTAGGCCATCATCTCGATGTTGGTGGAATAGGACAAATTGCGTTTTATAACAATTTGTTCTAACTGTGCAACCTCTAACACAGAAAGGATATGATGAAGGGAAGTTTGCATTTACTGTTCGCATTTTACTTCATTCATACGCGGATCTGCATATAGTTGTACGTTTGCTGAATGTGATTTCAGCACTACAACGACATAATGTGGATATATCCACTGCTATTGCATCTCACACGGAGGAATCCGTGAAAGCCGCATAAACATATATATATATATATATATATATATATATATATATATATATATATATATATATATATACATACATATATATATATATATATATATATATATATATATATATATATATATATATATATATATATTAATTGGTTGCAACTTTCTTCCCAGCAGAGATAGATATAGAAAGCACTTCAGTGAAAGTCTGCGTTTTTAAATTTATACATTATATTTGTGAAATTTACGATTCCAAAATACTCTGAACCCTAGGTCCAGAGTACATAACGAAAATACCTAAGCAAGTCTTAGCTCGGAGATGGTCTAGATCTGGGATCTCTAAAAATGCTCATTGGACCTGTGTCATCGTAGACCCCCCAAGGAAAAAGTAAAAATGTTTAAGCTAATAGAAAAATTGCGTAAGTAAGAGCGAAAGCTAGAAAGCCCTTAGAGAAAATGGCGAGAGTCAGATTGCAGTTTAAGTGCAATATTTGATTCCTATTTAGCAGGATGAAGAGAGTTAGTATACTTTGAGTTTAGCTTCGAGAGTATTCTAATCAGCAGCGCATAAAACTGAAGTTTTTTAAATGGGAGGGTGTGTTTAATAATACAAATATAGAAACTACTGAGAACGGAATGTTAAAAGCAACAAGTTTTGATATTGGTAAAAAGAAATTCGTAATATTTATTATGAAAAATTTCTTAAATTTGAAGAAACATATTTGTCTTTTTACGTGCTAGTAGACCTCTGCTGTAACAACCTCAAACAACCAACGTCACAAAATTGCGTGAAGAGCCAAAACACATACAAATGCAGTAGTGTCAAGAAAACATTTTAAATCCCCCTTCTCCCCCCAGTAGAGGTGACAAGAAATCGATTGATGCCGATACCCAGCATCCTGCACCACAGACTTTGCTGGTTTCTGTCAAGGAGGCTGTGGTTGTAGGAAGATGGGTATCAAATGATTATTTTTTTTAAAAGAATGTGTGATAGTTAACTATACTAGATATGTCCAAAAGAGATGTTGATGAAAATATCGATAAAGAAATTGATTTTGTCCTCTTAAACCATGATTTTATTTAATACTAACCAGGTTAAAAAGAATGAGCTAAAAATTTATTTTTCGATTTTATTTTTAATACTGTATTGTAATTCAAAATTTCTAATAAAACATTTATATAGGATATAATGACAAAAACAAGCTTATTTTGATCTCAGCCGATCCAATTTCCCACAAAAGAGCTCATGTGCTTTTACCGAATTTCCCTTGGCTTTTCAGATATATTGAAATAAGCCAGTTTTGGATAAAATCGGACAAAATTGACTTTTCTTGTCCGCCATATTGGATCCGCAATATTAAATTTTTAAAAAAAATTTTGGATTCATTATATGCGACCCCGAAAACTCCCCCACACCAATTTTTGAGAAAATCGGACAAAATTAATTATTTTGTCCGCCATTTGGGATCCGCCATATCGAATTTTTTAAAAATAATTTTAGATTCTTTGGGTACTATCCCGAAAATTATCTCAAACCAATTTTGGAGCAAATCGGACAAAATTATTTTTTTCGGCCGCCATATTGTCAGCGCCATCTTAGATTTTACTGCACCAATTTCATCCAAAAAAATGTCAGACCACCGCAGCAATTTTCTGAATATAACGTAAAAAATTTCGTTCAAATCGATGCCGCCGTTCCGGAGTAATCGGTGTACATACATAAAAAAAACATACATTGTCGACGAATTGAGAAACTCCTTCTTTTAGAATTCGGTTAAAAACACTTTAATGCAATTGTTTCTTTCTAAACCCTATAAACAATAGCCTATACGTCTTATCGTGTCGTTTTCTATTTATATTTTGTCTTGTAATTAAAATTACCATATATAGCATATTTTTGCATAAAAATGGCACGGGGAACTTTCAGTGCTTGCTTGCACTGCAGGTAGCAAATTAGAGAAAATATTTCACTTTTTAAATTCCTTAAAAATCCCTTAAGATCGTCATTTGAATAATAAAAACAAAAAAATTGATATAATAGTCAACTAACAAAATTTATCAAATAATTAACTTATGTTTAAGATCACTGTTTCTGAAGTGATGATTTGATATAAAAATGCCACAGTTACGTATGAGGAACACTAGAGTCGAACTGAATCATATGATGAGCTTAAGATCTTCGAGTAATTTTAAAAGATAAATGAGTTAATAATTAATGAATAGTGTGTACATAAATATTAGTAGCGTAAACTAGTTTAGTGATTTCTGCTTCTTTAAATAAATTAAAACAAATACCTAAGCTTTACAAATCATAAGTATGCATGTTGAATGTGGAAGTAAGTAATTATTGCCTCATAAATGTGTGATGGATCGTCGGTTTATTTGTTGGTTTGTTTTAGAACGCATAGTTTTGTCAGTTTTGACAAAAAGCTGAACGAGCAATCAATTGCTCCTTCTACTTCAGTCCCTAATTTGGAACCAACCGCTAGACTAAAAGCAAAGAAAAAATAGGCGAACAGAGTGAGAAAAAAGAAAAATAACGAAAATATGTCAGTAACTATTTTCTAACGGACTTTTATTTTAGCAGAGAGAAGTTTGAACCTAACCCGCTTTGTGTAATCTGTAATGAAATCCTGGCTAACAGTAGTTTAAAACCATCTCTTCTTGGTAGACATCTTAAAACAAGACATCCGGATCACAAGGATAAACCTGATGTGTATTTTAAGACAATATTGTCAGGTAATAAAAAATCTAGTGTTTCTTCCTTTCTAACAGATTTAAATGAAGATAGTAAAATGGCTCTCGAGGCATCTTGCAATTCTGTAACTAACTAGAAAGAGTGGTCGAAAATTTGATTGGATCGTGTGCTAAAGATATCAAGAAATGTATACTTAAAGACAAAACGGCAAAGAAAATTGACCCTGTTCCTTTATCAAATAACAGCGTAGCGGAGAATTAATAATTTGGCAAACGATGTGTAAAGTGAATTTTGAAACGGAATAAAATTAGATAGTTCGCTATTCAGCTTGACGAGACGACTGATTTAGCTAATGCTGCCGTATTGCTTGTCTATGTTAGATTTACTTTTAAGAATTCCATTTAAGATAATATATTATTTGTTAAACCACTGAAGATCTATACGACAGGTTGTAATCGAACAAATACTAGTTATTTTATGCCGGTCGGCGTGAAATATGTTCTACGAAAATAAGTAAGTAAATAATCACTCTGTAGATAAATTTTAACCATGGGTATGAGACAGTATATAACTTATGGTAGCACTCAAGAAAGTCTAAAGGAAAAATAAATCAATTATCGCGCTTAAGCCTAAACTCAGTTTTATTACGTTGCAATGTTTTCTTAAAAATACATAAACCCAGACACTTTATGACGATATAAACTAAAAAGATTGTACCCTCCTTTAATGTTTATAAACAAATCTGTCGAAAAAATATCATCCTGGTTATGTAATTAAAACCGAAGAGATAAGTGCCGAGGGTGATCTCAATATGTGGTTATGAAAAATGACTGTATTAAAATATTGAACGATTTCCCCATTATTAGGAATCCACAGAATAAACTCACTATAATTTAATTTCTCGTTTGATGAAATGTAAAAATAATTCATACAATGGCTTTTTTTTTCTATTTCCAAGAAAGAAGGAGTACAATATATAAGAAAGTAAATAGTTTTTTTTAAATGGTCATTAAAATCGTTGTTCTTTTAATTATAGAAATACATAGAATAGTTATATTAACTCTTTTGTTTATATAAAAAAAAAGATTAAGATGCTCCGATCTAGATCATTTCGGGAATTAAGTATCAGGTATAAAACATCTGACGCCCTCTGGGACAAATTACTCGAACTTCCGAGTATAATATTCACCCCTACAGGGTGTATGATTGAGGGAACCCGCGGAGTACCAAGGGAATGCAAGTTTGGCCTTTTAAATATAATAAACTTCACTTACGATCTGGGTTTCGTCAGAGTCGGTAGACGGTTTTGAGAATAGTTCCTTAGACAACTACGTGACGTGATTAATTAGTGATAAGATTTTTAATTTTGTTTTCTCATTTAATTTGAGATTTAAGAGAATATCCTCTGTTATTTTACTTGGGAAATTAACGACTTTAATACTGTTTGTTTTATTTTCAAAATTGGGTTCGTTACATCTTTCTTCTTATTAAAAAGGCCAACAAGAGCAATTATTCTAGTATTTCGGTATTGTTAGTCATTATTATGAGATTCCCATTGTAAATAGTTTCGTTTTCTATTCATTTTTATTAAGAGATTTAAGTGTTTTGAGAAACTGATTTGTTTAATTGATTAAAAACCTTCAAGCAAAGAAATTTGCGGGTGCGCCGTTGTGAGAGATTCTAATCAAAGGGCGTCATCTAGCCAGTTAAACAGCAGCTATTTCTGAGTCTTGAACTTGTGATTGATGGTACTAGTAAGTCCTAAATAACCTGTAGTAGCTTAGCACTAAAACTGCAAGAGCCAAGAGGCACCACAGACTTTCAGAGAGCCTCCAGGCACTTCATTAAATCTCGCCGGACACGATTCTTTTTTATGACGACTGTTAGTAAACTTAGAACCGCAATGTTCACAAACATATGCCATGATTTGTCAAATATTAACACATGTACTACCTATTCAAGTCAGAGACAACTGATGAATAAAACTGCCCCATACCATATATAAAACCATTCAGGGTCACCCAACTACGTAACATAACTTCAAGGTTACACACCCAAGATGGCATCCAACAAATCCAAGATTACCTAGAATAAGATCATGGTCAGGGTCACACTCACAACCTTGAACATAAGGCCAAGGACAAAGCACGCGCACGCTTTCAAGGTCAACGACAAGGACGCGTGGGCGGGGCTAAAGCTGGAGTGGAGCACGGCCACGGTAAAGGTCGAGGAGTGGGGGGGATAATGAGGATCGGGTTATGTTCCCTACTGCCACCTGTCAAAAATAATCTAAAACATTTACTCTAGTACGGTTTAATGAGTTTATGTGGCCTCTATAAAATACTAAAATCTCATTAATTTATTCAAGTCGCTTCAAAATACATGTTGAGATTTTAAAAAAATACATGTTACTAGCTGTGTCACCAATCGGTGAGAAATAAGAATAGTCAGTAACATAAAGTTAGAAGTAAGGAACAGTTTATTCGTTATTGAAAATCTAAATAAAACTTATTATTATAGAGTACGCATTTAAAAATATAATAAATTAATAAGTATGTATTTCTATTTTGAAAGAGAATAAAATAAAAAGTATTTTTTATTTTTTAGCTACAAAAAATAAAATATTTTACTTTAGGTTTTATCAAGAACAGCGAAACTTCCTTATCTTAGGTAGTATTCTTAACTGACCCCCTCTTACATTTTTAAGGTTATTTTTAAGGTTACACAAGGATGGAACAATAATTATCATGCATATCTAAACTTTTGTCTTGTCTTAGAATAAATCAAAGAATCATTTCTTTATGTTTGATTACATACATATTTTGCAACCAGTATATTGCCTTGTGAGGTCAAAGTGTAATAAGGGTGCTTGTCTTAGAATAAGGGAAACCTAAAGAAACACTGCATTTGCATATTACTCAAAGCCGCAAACATGTTTATTTGCCCCTTAGGGCACATACTACGTCGCATTATTTTCACGAATGTTATCTAGAGCTATAAACAAGGTTGTGTGACTCGTACATAATGCAATTTCAGAATATTTATTTGTTATGAGAGACTAGAAAGTCTTTTTTTATTTAAATTAACAAAGTTCAGTTGTGACTTTATGGTAGCAACGAACCTTTTCTATGCTATTTTAAAATTGAATATTGTAAACTAGCAAGCAGTTAAGCATTACTACGCAATTTATACAAAAGCTTTAAAAACTGTTTCACATTAAGATAAATATAATTACCCATGTTACAAATATAGAAAATTATCTACTTATTATTCTGTTGTCGCAGTTATATAAATTGTTCGCTTTAATAATAGGGAATACAGCCAAAGTATTCAAATAAAAATATAATTTTGTTGGAAAACGGTAATTTATACGATAAAAATCCTAGAAAACACAAAATGTTTTCCTTTACTTTTTAAGGAATTTAATTTTTATTGAATAATTAAATCACTCTCAAGTCACGTGGAAACGTTGATTGGTTGTTGGTTTTTTATAGTGATTTTCGTGCAATTTCTTCGAAATTTATTTACTACTCCCTTTAAAAATGATTCTAATTTTAAATGCCATTATTTTGTCCTACTTTGGTATTTCACTACACTGTGCTTGGGTATTTTCTTATCAATATCAAATTTACTGCTACCTTTTTTTTTTGTATTCAGATAGATCTTGTTTTTTTTTCCTACCATTTACATTTGATGCGATTGTATGTATATTGGGTTGCAGAAATCAGGAAATTTCTATTGATGTATTAATTTATATTTATTGAATTTGAAAATAACTACTGGGATACTTATTAGATTTATTATTCTTGTTTTGAGTAGAAAATGCTAATGATTAACGAATTGGCTTAACTAACAAATGCAGTTCAGCCGACTGTTGTTGTCCGGTGTCTTACTTTTTGAGCTGTCATTTCTTTCGCACGTGGTTAATTTAAGGTCTAAAAGGGACTTAGAGTAACAAATTACGTTTGGTTTTAAAATAAGCTTAAATTGTACTCGTAATAATGAATTTTGAGCCGAATTCTTTTAATATTAAAAAAAAAAACTAAGCAAGATCGTGTTAACCGTAAATGATTTAAAGTTCCTGGTAATAATGCTAAGAGAACGACGAGTGCGAGACAAAGGGGACCTTAAACGAGGTTCCCCACACTTTTCTAGGGTGATCGGCTGTGAATGAAATGACAGCTCAAAAAGAAAGAGACCGGGTAACAACAGTCGGCTGAAATGCATTTGTTAGTTAAGCCAATTCGTTAATCATTAGGATTTTCCACTCAAAATAAGAATAATAAATCCAATAAGTATCTCGGTAGTTATTTTTAAATTCAAGAAATATAAGTTAACACATCAAAAGAAATTTCGTGGTGTCTGCAACCCAATATACATACAATCCCATCAAATGTAAATAATTGAAAAAAATGAAGATCTATCTGAATACAAAAAAAAGGTAGAAGTAAATTTGATATTGATAAGAAAATACCTAAGCACAGTGTAGTGAAATACCAAAGTAGGACAAAATAATGGCAAACAAAATTAGTCGAAACTGTACTTAATGAAATGGTTGTCTTCTAAGAATCCATGGGAAATACTTAAGCCCATAACGACAGTATTTACAATATAAGGCTAAATTAAATAAATTATCGATAGTGACCTTAAGCGCAAAATTGAACAGTGATACTACAAACAGTAACTTCTGCTCTGCTGAACTTGGAAATATGAAAGCCTCCATGTAAGTAAACGTATCGTACTGCAAACGATAATGATTTAACTAAAAAATAAAAAATAGTATTATTTTGAGGTTATGTTTTGTCTTTTAATAAACAAATTGTTTTATTTCTCTTTAGGTCCTCAAAACAGCCATACGGGACGATGCTGTGGGCTATGTTCAACTTTGTCAGGATGCAAATTTGCGCACAGTTGGGGGCTAAAATTTGCCTAGAAGATAAAGTTGCTCATAAACTCTAATATTCTCAACTATGGTTGTGGATGATGAAAATGGAACAAAAGTGGGTGTTGAGTGCCATGATTGTGCCGCTTTCCAAGGAGGTTGCAAACGTGCTGTAGCATTCACCACGTCGGTGCATCGCAGGAGTGAAGAACTTTCATGCACTTCTACTGAAAAAAGTCGCATCTTGCTAAGGTAGGCACAACTTTGACGTTTATGACAACGGAGGAGCTCTCTAAGGGAGACCAACCAAGTTACTTGCCAGATCCCAGGGTATTAACTGACTTTTAAAAAGAAGGAAAGAAACAAAATCAAGAATATTCACTTGATGAAATGCCAACCAGGGGCGATGTTGAAATATTTTCAATACTTGAATTAAAAAGATCAAAATTGGGAGAAATTTTTGCTGGCTCCTCAATAACTGAAAATATCCTAACAAAAATTGAAAAAATAACGAGAGGTCAGTCCCAAAACAAATTATGGCTCGAGTTGTAATATGGGCATCAAAAGCTCATGATGTCAGTTAATGAAAAATTCCTGATGGGATTTTAATTTCACAAATTATGTGAGGTAAACTATCTGATACTCCTGCAATGAATCCTAGACGGATATTATAAGATCTTGTATGCAAAATAATAGAAGAGAAACTTGAAGTTAAAATAGAAACATGTGGCTTAATCATATCCGAAGAGTATTAGATGATTGCTGCTACACCAGGCAGTATATGTGATGAGTTCATCATCAAAATTAAGTACCCAACAAGTGCAGATATCTACAAAATCTAGAAAAAATATTATGCACGATTGTACGTAAAAATGTTTTTATCTGGAAGAAAAAAGTGTTATTTTTGTGTAAAGGACAATAACTTTAAAACCAATGAAAGTGCCGATGTAATTTGTAATTTGTACTTGGACACTGAATATGTTCATAAATTACTGTTTAATCTTTTATTGAAAAAAACATATTTACCCATTGCTACATAAAAAGGTAAAATAATTAAAAATATAAAAAAAAATTCATCAACATTATGTTTTATTTTTATACAGCTTTTTTATATATTTAAAATGGTAGTAACATTTATCAAATATAGCTAAATATATACACCAAAAGAAATGAATAGCAAAACTTAGATCTGGTATCTATGATCGATATTATCAAATCAAGTAAAATTAAATCAGGTTTTTTTTAATGACAGATTAGTCAAAACACATTCTATTATAATTACTTCATCAAGTACTATAATTAGATAACTATTAATGCAAGAATGAGGTTTTAACATAGCAAATTCTCTTAAACAGCGTATCATCCTGTCAATGTGTATTTTCAAATTAGAAATTTGCTTAGTCTGGCCAGCGTCTTGCTTTGATAATTTTGATTTGAGTATCATCTGCTCTAAAATATTTAAGAAGTTACAATTCTCTACTACACGCATCCCCAATGTAGAAAAATTAATATATTTTGACCCCTATCGGCTGAATTACTACGTATTGAACACTGATTCATACGTTAAATTTTCCTTTATTAAATCAAGTAGAAAAACATCAACATTATTCATATTTCTTTTATAACAATTATTTTTCGCAGAAATGTTCAATGTTAAAACTTACCCCGGCTGTGGGGTTAGTTGTAACATCTATTAGGGTAAGTAGTAAACTGAGAAAAACTTCTAAACAAAAATCAACACGAATATTTAAGTTTTATCTTATTTCGTAAGTTTACACCTACTTATAATCAACATGACACTTTAAATCACAGTAAATTAAATTAGGTATATTTTAAGAAACTCTAGTAATTATAATTTTTTCATACCTTACACATAATTATATATATATATATATATATATATATATATATATATATATATATACATATATATATATATATATATATATATATATATATATATATATATATATATATATCTTATGCACTAATTAGCCTTTGTGTCTCAATAAAAATAAACTCAGTCTTTATCTGAGTCACAGTTAATACAAACATAGGAAATGGTATCTCCTGAGACACATTTAACATGTGCCCACATCTTACAGGTAATGTATTCTACCCATTCGTCTTTATTTGAGTCACTATATCCTTCACTACAAACTATACAATATCATTCGTTAGTTTCAGATTCTGAATCAGAAGTCAAAATTCTTTTTTTAACTCTTTCTGCTTCTTTGTTTTTAGCTGATTTTCCCTTTTCCTTTTTCTGTCACCTTCTCTTTTCCTTTCTCATTTCCTTTCCCGTTTTCTTTAACGCCCCCTTCTCCCTTTTCTCTATCTTTATCGTCTTTTTTCTCTTTCTTTTTAATTTTTGTTTTCATGTTCCATTTTTAAGGCTCCGTTTTCAGGTGGATCCGTCAAAATAGTTGATAGCGTCTAGTTGTAGTATTTTGTTTTCTTGTTGGCGCCTTCGGTAAAGGTCTTATCTTGGTTGGTGAAAATTTGTTTTGCAAACCTGAGCAACTTGGAGTTGGTTCGGTCGCAGTTTCAATATGGCGTATAATTTCAGTGGCACTTATATCCAAGTCTAGAGCGTAATCCAATAGTTCTGGATTTTCAAGACCCAAAGTTAAATTGTCCGATATATTTGTATCACTTTCTTCCTCTTCTATAGGATTTGGACGGTCAGTGACGTAAGATATCTTGAAAGATATCAACATTTATAGGCCATGTACCAGAAGCTTTGAACCTGTTCATAAGATATGCAGGGTTTAAGGCTAGCGGCAATGAATCTTTCATCACTCCTAGAATATAGTAAACAGTCATTGTTTTCCCCGGATTATTTTGCATCCATGCTGTTTGTGCTCGGTTCATAGAGTTCTTAAAAGGGCCGTTTACTCCAATATCTAACGGTAGCAAATGATGAGAGCCGTAATGTTGTAACGATAACATTACAACGTTGTTTTCTTTAGCTTTTTCCACAACTCCAATATTCACGAGTGAATTGTGATTAGCAAGCAGCAAAAGGACTGGTTCTTGTTTGGTGGGTTTAACATGTTTTATAAAGTTATTCATAAAAACTATAAATTCCTTTTCTATCATCCATCCCGAAGAATTACCAGCTCCAATGCAATCTGGAGGCCCACCGCGAATAAACTTCTCAGAATATCTAAGTCCAGGAAAGACCGCATTACCGGCACAAGCAAGTGTTACAAGGGTCCCTTTTTCAGCTGACGTGATGGCGCCTACTTACTTTTGACCACGAGTAGCTACTATCTTCTTTGGTATCTCTGGTCTGTCGTGACCCCTGTTTCGTCAACGTCCGGACCAGCACTTTTATTTCGATCCCAAGAAGGAGGGATATTTTTAACATCAAGATTCTCACCAAATTCGTAACCTAGTTTCCTTATTTTCATAGGCAGCAATTCACAGTATATTTCGGATTCTCATTATGCTTCTTTTTCTTAATATATCTGTAGAGAGATACATGACAGAGCCTGAAATTCGTACTCGCTTTCCGTATACTGCATTTTTTTTCTAAAACTTCGGCTGCAGCCAATTTATACACTTCCTGACCTTGTGTTGCACGCTCTGACTTTCTCCTATACACCCTCATTCTAGAAAAAAAAAATTAGGTGTTATGACAATAATTGTAATATTTCAGGGCAAGTTGTCACATGTTACAACTAGCCTCGATATTTTGGTACAACTAACTCCTAAATATAATTTTCCACATTAATTATGATAAACATTAAATTTACTTATTAATCGTGAAAACGGTTACACATCATCAAAGATAAATAAATTTACAAGTGAAAAACACAGAAAGTTTTAAATCTATTCATGACGACAACAACAAAATTTTTACGAGAGTAAAATTTTACGTAACTTGGCGAAAATTCTACTACCTGGGATAGCCGGTGGCGCACTGGCTGTGATCACGAGTTGTGGCGCGATATAAAGGTAAAATGGACTAAAATAATAAGTGAATAATATTTTGGGTCTCGGAGGAAAAGCCGTGTTACTACTTACTCTTGTTACAATAAGTCCCTCGCTCCCCTATTTATCTTTTTGTAATCCGACCACTTTAAGGTTTGATGTATAGCATTTGATGGATTTCGATTTCCACACAATCAATAATAGAACCCACATTATGGTATTTACATCTGAATTCCATAGGTCAAGATTATTTAATTGCATGTTTTCCAAATTTACAATATGTTTTAAAAACGTCTTACTTGCACAAGACATTGACATTTCAAAATTATCTGCAAGTTATGAAAATCTCGTGTCTGATCTTATGTTTTTAGACATAATAATATATATTTTTCTGGAATATTTGTGTGTATGCTTATTATATCGATTATATAACAACAATTTTCTGGTATCCCAATGTAGAACTTTGTCATTTTTTAAATTTTTTTAATAGTAATTTGAACAATTTTCTCCACTTCTTGTTTAATTACTTGTTCATTTATATTACTATTTCTTGAAGAAGCCTTCATTTGTTGATAAGATATTAATGATGATGAGAAGTTTAAGTGAGTCACAGATGGTGTAAATAATGATAAATCACTGCCTGACTGTTCTTTATTACTGCTGCATAGTTTTTGAGATATAATGATAACATACATTGCTGGTATTGACTTTTCAATAACGTTTAATTTGGACGGAGAGGTTGAAATAGATGCAGTAAGGTTTTTCATTGGTGATACTGCCACGTTTCTAGACTTTATTTTATTCTGTGTGCTTTTACTTCTAAATTTATGACAAATGGATAATTGTATTGATTTTTCTGTTATTGGGTTACACACTACTTGTTAAAGTGTATCTGAAAAGAAAATTTTGCTTTATAAGTATTTCACAATTTATTATAAATATAAGTTCTAACTTATATAATATTTTTACTACTATTTGAACATTGTTTTTTTTTGTTCTTTTGCAGCAAATAAATAAAATACCGTATTTTTAATCAATTGGTATAAATATATTGTTTACCTCAGTTTGGACCTAGCCGAACCTCAGCCATGAAAAGACTTTGTGTAGAATCTGTTTTATTTATCTTTCACATTCCGCTATTTTTTCCAGTCTTTGCCTTTTGACTGCTAACGGTGGAGCTGTTGCGTTTTCTGTTCGTTTTTTTTCTATCGGATTGACATCCAAACTTCGTTGGCAAACAACCTGATCTCATTCTGACCTGTGATACCGAGCTCATCAAACGATAATGTGTATAGTTCTCCACATCCCTTGCCAATTGAAATAAAACAAAACATTTTTACCCAACTTTGATTCCTTTATTTCTAACCTTAAAATTCCAAGTTTCATTTTTGAAAACTGATAACTTTTAATATAAGAAATATAAACACATAACAAATATTATCCAAACTTCCATCACAATTATCTTCACAAAAATTGATTTTAGATTGTCAGGGCACAAGTGACAGATCCCTGTGGGCTAGCTGAAGCCATATTTTCCTATTATTTCTCGAACGTTGAACGTGAATAAATATTCTTTTGGTGTCTTAATTATATTAATTGTGCACTGAAGCATCACACAATATACAAAAATGCAATATTTCATTTAATAATGACCTTAAAACTAGTTAAATTATAGTAAAATGAGATTAAAGGTATCCAATCTCATCAAAGTTGTTTACCCTAACCCTGTAGAATATCTTCACGGAACTACAGTAGATACAACAGTGTAAAGATAGACACAACCCATATGAAGCACCTACACTTGCAGATAATATAATATTAATTTACAACAATACCGACTTAATAATGCGGCAAAAAAGGTCGAAGCCAAGATGAATTTTAACAAAACGAAAATCAGAGCAATGTTGAAATCGAAATAATTATAGAACAGAAAAAAATTTAGAGCACCAATGAGTACGTTCATCTGGATCGCAACATGAGCAAAATTTGGAGAACTCCATAAAATTCTGAAAAATAAAAATATTTTCACCAGTAAAAAAAAGTGTACGAATCTTGTACAGTTTCAGTAGCTACGTACATGCAGCTGGAGACTATGACTAATCTGAACCTGTAATTTAATGTAGAAAAATGTAAATGAAAATATTTATTATTTTAGATCAATTTTTAACCGTAACAGTGTTTTAAGAACTAACAAATCATAAAGTGCTGGTGATCCACCATATTCTGCAATATTTTTCCCTTTTTTGTATAAGACAATATTTCCATTTCGAAAACGAACTAAATTACCAATAAAATTTTTGGTATAATCTGTTTTTGAACCAAAACGTACATCATATACAGTATCGTATAGAGATGGTTTCGAACGTAATCCTTTCAGGTGTGCGTTTAAAGTATCTGAAGTTGTGGTGTCAGCAGATGCGAGAGATGTATTAGTTGATGTCGTGGGTGTATCAAATACCGATTGACTAATATCCTCTTTTGAAATGCGATGCTGCTGCTGCTGCTGCTGAATAGGTGTGGAGGTTTGAAAGGAATGTATAGGTTGGGGAAAACCTGATATTTGAGTCGACTGCACTGATGTACTGGGACTATGTGACTTTGTAGCTGGATAATGTTGTTGTTGTTGTTGTTGCTGTTGTTGTTACTGTTGACGTTGCTTGACCACACCAGATATAGTTGTCAACGGCTTAGAAATGGGTTCATAAAACTTTTCCAATTCCACAACATGAAATTCTTAAGCCGCTTTAATTTGTTTAAATTTTTTTCTGACGGCATCGGTAGCTTCCACTAGTTTACGTTTTAAGTCGATCGCGTTATTCATGATGTTAACAAAGGATGTTTCAACAATGAAATGAGTGTTTTCTCTTAGTTAGAACAAAGAAAAATGAAAATCTCTTTAGAATAATTGAAAGAGAAACGAAGAACGGAAGCAATACATGCAAGTAAACGGGTGGTGAAAAAGTGTGTTCTAGCATCTTTTTGCAAATAATTGGAAAACCTTACGTTTTATAAAAAAAAGAATAACAGCAAAAATGAAGCTTTTAAAATAACAAATCGATAGTTCTATTTATGTAGATATAATACTAACAGAGTAATGACCCCTTGAAGATGACTATTAGATTACCGACAACTGAATTCGGCAAATTTAACATTAAATAAAGGAAAGACGAATAATTTTTTTAGGAAAAGTTATAAAATTATTTTTGAAGTAATGGAAAATGCCTTTAAAATGAGTTTTTGAATGGAAAATAAAATGGTTGTCTCATTTTTTTGAAAAAAGATTCAGTAATTTTACCAATGGCTTCACCACCAGAATTAAAAGTGAACGCTATCCATTTACAGTTTACTGTATTTGGGTACTAAAAATATGTTCGAGGAGTTTAACCGGTTGAAAAGTTTAGTTTTTAAAAAAGTTTGATTTTGTTGTGAAATTATTTATGAAATTTTTTGAAAAATATCCTCTTTCTGATATTAACTCAAAAATGCAAAAGGATACGAAAAAATGCAGAAGCCAAAGAATGTAAGTTTTTTTTTTTTTGGAAAAAAATTTTGGTTATCCATTCGTTTTTGTAGTATAAAAATTAACTGAGATATGACCGCTTGAAATGTGCATTCGAGTGCGTGGACCATCTTCCCTGACCTCTTTAAACTGAGTAGTCTCAAATAAAGCAGTTCAAGAAAGTTCACCCTCTCAGTCCTCGTAGACCTTGAAATTTCTTACAAAACGAGTTTTTTAGCCATTTTATATCTTAAAAATTAAAGAAGTTATGGTTAAAAACCAATCATTCATATTTTGAGTTTCTAATTTTTAGTAGACTACTTTAACTGACATTAATTCAAAAAAAAAATATTATTCACAGTGAAAGACCTTAAATTTATGATGAACTCGCCATTAAAAGTTATAATGTTTTCAAAAGTAACTTTTTTGTATATTTTGTAATAAGGGATGGTTTTTGAGCATTCTAAAGTTGCAATAAATCCGAAATAATATTATTTAAAGTGACGAAATTAGATTTTACTATAAATACAACATAAAACAATTTCAAGGGGTTAAAAACTATTGTTATTGGGAATTTCGTTTTAAGGGGTGGTTTTTGAGGAACATAACGTTGTAATAAATTAAAACTTATAGCCAGAACTTGAAAAAAATATTTATTTTACACCTCTAAATATGAATTCAATCGAAGTATCGCTCTCATCATCTAAGTTTTTAACACTTTTTTTTTCATAAAAGGTAGTTTTCATCACTTTCAAAAAAACAGCACACATCACAAACATCGAAGCCTTTAAAACATCGTTCACGAATTATTTGGGTTAAAACTTTCTCACCACAAGCTTCAATCAACAATCAAAAACTTTTAGCCGTTATTTTCTTTAAGTAAAAGGTTATTAAACTTCTTTCCCTGGTACGAAGTTTTACATTTTCAAACCTAAAAGAGACAATTAACAATGACACGATTGATAGGAAACTGGCTTTTAATGGCATATGTTTACTTTTCGAAACGCCATAGATATCATCAGTGTATACCAATAAATATACTAGTGGTACTATCTCTTGATAAAATCTACAATAAAACCACTACAGGTAGAGTCTAATTAGCTTCAAGACATTTATCCTTGAGTGAAAAGACTATTCCTCTCGTCCTTATTAATAAAGGAAATTTAATTTCTATATTTAAATATAAATTCTTTGAAACCTAACAACAACCTAATTATTTTCTCGTATCAGTAATATCATGCTACCCTCAGCCTTTACCCGAAATGTCTAGTGTAGTAATCCGAACTTAATATGGTTTAAACCACCAGTTCCTCGTAAACAATTATCCTGCTTTCGTAGACAACTTTAATCGTCTTATTATTTTATTGCCTAATTACGAAGTCTATGCTTCATCTTAAACTGCGGTATGTAGAGGGTTTTAAAGTTAATTAAACGCTCAAGAATTCCTCTTATGACTAGACATGTATCAGAAAAAAATGGAATAAAGGCAAGTAGACTACGGATATATTAAAATGCTTTTCAGCATATATGATTTTCTTACTTTAATATGTCATGCAAAGATGAGTAAAAGAAAAAGAAAATATTTTAGCCTGGACTATTATTATTATGAAGGGCTATCGAGCAGTAGTAAAGCTATATACAATAATCCCACTGAAGATATATAAACAGCAAAGTGATTCAAGTCTCCTACTGCCTATTTGTTCAATGAAGTCAGAGCTGAAATTACTAATTAGGTACCAAGACTAGTTTGGGTTGAATACAATGTTTTAGATTGACTAAAATGTTATTATTGATTTGATCACGTTGCATTTCTAAGCGCTATCAAGTATAAACTGATTCTGTTATTTTAAGGCTACAAGCTTGTATATGAGCTGTGTCCATTAAAGCGCAAAATTTCTTTTCATAGTACACATCTCAAAGATTTGATGTTCAACATAGTGATTGTCAAATATTAAGGATCTCATCATTACGTTTACTGACGTTCCGATATTATTTTAAGATAAATGGCTTCTATACATTTTCTCTTTTTAACCGACTTCTAAAAGAAGGAGGTTCTCAATTCGTCGACTATGTATTTTTTTTTTTTTTTTTGATGTATGTACACCGATTACTCCGGAACGGCTGCACCGATTTGAATGAAATTTTTTACGTTATGTAGAGGAAGTTGCTGCGGTGGTCCCATATTTTTTTAGATGAAATTGGTGCAGTAAAATCCAAGATGGCGCTTACAATATGGCGGCCAAAAAAATTAATTTTGTCCGATTTTCTCCAAAATTGGTATGGAGGAATTTTCGGGGTTGTGTCCAACGAATCTGAAATTATTTTTTAAAAATTCAAAATGGAGGATCCAATATGGCGGACAATTTTTTTTTATTTAGTCCGATTTTCTCCAAAATTGGTATGGGGGAGTTTTCGGGGTTGTATATGACGAATCTAAAATAATTTTTAAAAAATTCAATATGGCGGATCCAATATGGCCAACAAAAAAGTCAATTTTGTCCGATTTTCTTCAAAATTGGTACAGGGGAGTTTTCGGAGTCGTATATGACGAATCTAAAATAACTTTTAAAAAAATTCAATATGGCGGATCAAATATGGCCGACGAAAAAATCAATTTTGTTCTATTCTCTCCAAAATTGGTACGGGGGAGTTTTCGGGGTTGTATATGACGAATCTAAAATAATTTTCAAAAAATTCAATATGGCGGATCCAATATGGCCGACAAAAAAGTCAATTTTGTCCGATTTTCTTCAAAATTGGTACAGGGAGTTTTCGGGGTCGTATATGACAAATCTAAAATAATTTTTAAAAAAATTCAATATGGCGGATCAAATATGGCGGACGAAAAAATCAATTTTGTCCGATTCTCTCCAAAATTGGTACGGGGGAGTTTTCGGGGTTGTATATGACGAATCTAAATTAATTTTTAAAAAATTCAATATGGCGGATCCAAAATGGCCGACAAAAAGTCAGTTTTGTCCGATTTTCTTCAAAATTGGTACAGGGAAGTTTTCGGGGTCGTATATGACGAATCTAAAATAATTTTTAAAAAAATTCAATATGGAGGATCAAATATGGCGGACGAAAAAATCAATTTTGTCCGATTCTCTCCAAAATTGGTACAGGGGAGTTTTCGGAGTTGTATATGACGAATCTAAAATAATTTTTAAAAAATTCAATATGGCAGATCCAATATGGCGGACGAAAAAATCAATTTTGTCCGATTTTCTCCAAAATTGGTATGGGAAAGTTTTCGGGGCCTCACATAAAGAATCTGAAATTATTTTTAAATAATTCAATATGGCGGATCCAATATGGCGGACGAAAAAATCAATTTTGTCCAATTTTCGCCAAAATTGCTACGGGAGAGTTTTCAGGGTCACACATGACGAATCTGAAATTATTTTTAAAAAATTCAACATGGCGTATTCAATATGGTGGATAAAAATTTAATTTATTCTCTTTAAATATCGATATTGGAACGTTTTGGGGCCTATATTACTAATCTAAAATTAATTTGAAATTTAAGATAGTGGATTTACTATGACAGACTAAATGTTCGCTCGACACAATTTCGTTGGTATTTGGAGAACTCTAAGAATCAAAGAATTTTTAGTGGTTCATTTTAGGGTGATTTATAATTATATATTTTTATATATATCTCGATTAGCACTTAGTTTAAATAATTTATGAATATCATAATGAATTGAAAACTAAAAATCGAAAAATAAAATTTTTATAAAAAAATTGAACCGACTTCTAAAAGTGTGCTAAAAAGTGAAAAATAACTAGAAATTTTTATACGAAATTGAAATTTTTGAAGTCGGCGCCAAATTATTTCTAAATAAAATAAATAACCACTAATATATACAAATTATGGTAAGAAAGCAATTACAAATAAAGTATTTTTAATCTGTTTATGCGAATCATGTTTTGTCAGGTATTAGTTTGGCGCCGACTTCAAAAATTTCAATTTCGTATAAAAATTTCTAGTTATTTTTCACTTTTTAGCACACTTTTAGAAGTCGGTTCAATTTTTTTATAAAAATTTTATTCATGTTGTGTTTCATATATATTACTGTAGCCTAGAACCATTTTATATGGTTTTGTTCATCTCAGATATATTCCGTAATACCAGACTAGTGGACGCTTGTTTTCTTCAAAACATATTTCATCACACTCACATGAAACTTTGTACATTATTTCTCATCGGTGATTTTATGTTTTATTTTTGTTAAATAAGCTTAGAGTATATTTCCCGATTTGAAGGCTGTTTTTATATTGTGGCTATTAAAAATTCGTCTAATTTTCTCTAAGGTTCCCTTGATGTACCATGTTATGAAGGAGAAATGTATTTCTTGTTATTTATCGAGTGATTTTAGTCTTGAGTTTAGTTATAACGTTGTCTATTATTTTTAGAGGATAGACTTGATTTAATATTTGGTATGTCTTTTTCAAGTAAATCTGCATCATTATGTATAGATATTGCTCGATTATAATGGTTGCGTCTAATTCCTGGTTTAGATATAACAATATTGTTAAACCCATGAATGAGATATTGTCCAGTGAGTATTGGCTTTCTATATATTAAAATTTTAATAATTTTATTTAATATGACATCCAAAAAGTCAATCAGTCATTTACCTATTTTTTCAAGTTGAACTTAATTGTTATACAAATGGAGTTTAGATGTGCCATTATGCTCAACAGGTTTTACTGATGCTGTTTCTATGGCGTGAGTTTCTAACCATTCAATATGCATCAATCATTGGAAACCCGTCGTCCTCAATACAGAGCTTTTCGTGTACTTGAAAATAAGCACTATGAAGGAAATGCTCTAACAGATCCATCTCCTCTGTCCAGTGGTAAGGTTCGACTTGATATTGTTGGATCCCTTGGAAGTTTAGTTTTGATTATGTTTAGTGATTCCTCTAATGGCATATTAGTATATAGACTTCCACATAAATACTTTTTAGTCTGTTGTCAGGTTCTAGATTAATGTTATCAATAATATTTATAAAATGTAGGGAATTTTTGATATATGAGTATGTTATTTTCTTCTAAAGGCTATATAATTTTTGGGAGAAACTTTGCTCATGCGCATATAGGAATCCTTAGGAGCTGATAATTGAGCTAAATGGTATCTTAGTTTGTGAATTTGTGGTTGTCCTTAAACACATGGCGACGTATTTTAGTTTGACCTGAGTGTTCGATAGATTTTTGTTTCTATTAATTTAATTGGATCGCAAGGTAGAAGTCTATATTTTCATTTTTTCCGGGATATCTCTATCTTTAAGCCGTCTGTTACGATATTCAAGATTATCGTAGCATTTTCTTTGTCGGCTAGTAAATTTGATGGATTCGCCGTTACGAAGTTCTTTCAAGGTTAATGCTTGTATCTCGGAGAAATTTTGGACAGTAATAAAGGTCTTTTTTCTTTTACTTTAGAGAATAAATCAAAGTTGTTTATTGAATTGAACTTTGCTATTTTGATACCTGGTACGTGATTACATAATTTGGTTTTTGTATATTATTCGCTAAGGTGCATTTTCTTCTGTGGATCCATCATAGCTATTCGAATTAAATATTTGTTTTCTCAAGACCAATCTACAATAATTTTGTTATCTGGGGATATTATCACCCTAATAACTAAAGATGATATACTATACTTTGTTTCACTTTCTATAGTGAATTAAATACTCCTATGGAAACTGTTTAAACAGTCTAACATTCTTTGCGAGTCACCTTGTGGTACAGAACAAACAATATCATCCACGTATTTGTAAATGAAAGGTATTTGAAAAGGGTAAGTCCGGGATAGCGTTATTTAATATATGATCTAAAACTATTGTTGTTAAAATTGGGCTTATATGTGACCCTATTGGTGTTCGAAAAATTTGTTTATAAAATGCCTTGTTAAAATTAAAATAGGTGTTATTAAAAGTAAAATTTATTAATGCTATGAAATTGGTTTGTGAAAGAGTCATATGTTTTTTAATTTTGTTCTATTTGTTAATTATGATTTAACTTACAAGATCAAGAGGTATATTTGTAAACAAGGATAAAACGTCCAACGAAATCCGTACATAGTTTTCAGGAAGCTGGAAATTTCTTATAGTATTTACAAAGGTAACAGTGTGTTTGATATTATAGTTAGCCTCATCTTGTAGTGCATTTGCTAAGATATGGGCTAAAAACTTTGATAAATTATAGGTAGTTAAGTTGATAGAACTAATAATGGACCGAAGAGGAACATTCATCTTGTGAACCTCGGGTAAACAATATAATTTTTGGTGTGTTGAATTATAAATCATACGCTATTTAAACTCTAGGTCATTGATTTATTCTTTAGTCTTTAGCACCTTAATAAGATCATTGTAATTGCTCTGTACTGAGGTCTTTGGATCCCTATTTAATTTAGTGCAAATGAATGAGTCTTATAACATAAGTTCGGTTTTATCAATATAATCTTTTTATCCATGGCAACTATACAACCTCCTTTATCAGCTTGTTGAATGTAAAGATCCGGATGTGATTTCAAAAAAATTTTAGTTTTATTGTATAATAATTTTAGGTGATTTGGTTCTTTATTTTTTGAATTATACAAAAAATTTGTTACTATATTGGTTAAAGGTGCTCTTAATAAGTGTTTACATTCATTCGAAGCATCATCGATTATGTTTTCAAGGTCAGCAAAAAAAGCATCAAATAAAGTTGATGCTGGTAGCCGTTACTATGTGGTAGTTAATCATCTTCGGAAAATTAAATAAAGTGGTATATATATATATATATATATATATATATATATATATATATATATATATATATATATATATATATATACATATATATTTTTGAAATAATTAATTTTCAATAGTTTCTAAACATTGAAATTAGATTTTCAGATATTTTTATCTCCAAAATCCCTACTTTTACCCCAAGCCTATAATAAATAATATTTAGGTAGAATTTTGAAGACACCCTGTAGAACTAATAATATTTTGGGTATGTACATGATCTTAAAACCTAAAAATTTATATCCAACTTTTTTAAGATTCCAAATTATTTTTGTGATATGATGTCATACCACTCTGCACTTAATACTGAAATTAAATAAGTTGCTCTAATAATGTATGAAATTAATATTGTGGATTTTCGTAAACTAAAATTTATCTTTGAAACATTGCCAGTATAGTAAAATTCGTTTTCATATACAATTATTTGGATATGGCATTCTGAAAAATGACTTCATGATCACCAGGTATACTAAGGCAAAATATGAAAAACAGGTATTTGATGCAAAGATATATTAAAAATCAAAAATTTACATTTTAGCTTAGAACTTTACTGCCGGTTCTTTCCATTCTTTTCTTGATAATATCATCCGAAACGGTTTTTAAATCATAGGCCCAGCCAATTTTCGCAAATAACTTAACAAAATAATATGCTACATTCAATCTTCCAAATTCTGATCCTCTGTAATCCCAAGGAAAGGTATGATGATAGTTATGCCAGCCATCCCCACCGGTAACAATTGAAACAAAAACATTTTGTCTTGGTTCAATGTTTCTAAAAAAAAGTTAATATTTATTTGAGCAACTTGCATCTATTGTCATCTAAACAAAGCGACAAATTAACTAATTCATTATTCATTATTAGCACTTTTTTACATATATCTAAAATTCATACGACCTCGAAAAAATAAAACATTATACATTCAATAATACAATTAAACTATAAACGGAATTCAACAATCTTGAATAAAAAGGTTTCTCTAACTGTTGTGTGATGAATAAGTGCACGGTTGGCGGTTTAAAATTTGTGTAGCATCAATAAAAAACACAGTGAGCCACGGGTTTGAAGGAAACCAATTCAGAATGTTTGTTGGTGCAATGTCATTATTTTGTTACATACACTCCTAAACTATACGCGGAATAGTTTATACAAGGTGTCCGGTAAGTACTTTATAATTTCTCGCTAGCATGAAAGGAAGGCCAAAATAACCCTACTTTGTCATAGAAAAAAAATTCCTAAAGTGCCCCTTAACGGAGATACAAAGCCCTAAAGGGGTACCAAGCGATTTACCTCATCGGCTCTAAGTTTTGAATCAACTTTTAAAGTTTAATGAAATTTTAATATTTTATGGAGACTGATTAAACCATCCCACAGTAGATGTTTTAGATGATTAGAATGCAAGAAGATGTTATGCTGAAAGATTTCTAGCTCAGACATTGTCAAGTCCAAGAACCTTTCAATGAATTGAGCAATTAATTTACAATATTATTATAATGCAAAAAAAGTGAAAATGTTTAAATGTTATTTTGGAAAATGTTCAATATGAGCTTCAGATATCTCAATATATTTTTTAATTCTTCCAGTATTTTCCCGCTGCAATGCAAATAATATTCCGGCATTATTAAAATGTTCGTTAGAATGATGTACTATTCTCGCTAGTAGTTCTTCTCTAATATTTACTAGTGTGGAATAAACTAGTCCTCAGAAGTAAAAGTCTAAGGGATTTAGGTCTGGAGACCTTCGCGGCCATAAAACAGGCCCACCTCGACTTCTCCATCGAACGGCAAAAACGTTTGCTAAGTACTGACGTACTATATTGACATAATATATGATTAAAATGAGGTGGAGCACCATCATGTATGTAATACATTTTCATTCTTCTATCAAGAAGTATATCGTACAATAAATTATTTAAATTTTGCTGCAAAAATTTTAAATAAATGTCACTATTGAGTCATTCTTCTAAAACAGATGGACCTAAAGGTTTTTTTTGGATAATGCCAGCCCACACCTTGACAATAAACTTTTGTTGGTGTTGGTTTTGAATTATAGTATGCGGGTTTTCATCAGCTCAAAAAGGTAAATTGTGTTAGTTCATTTTGCCATCTCTTGTAAAGCCGGCCTCATCTATAAACAAAATAAGGTTAGAAAAATTTAGATTTGGGTTATGTTGCTGTATAAACCAGTTGGAGTATTGAAGTCTTACAAGATAATCATCCGAAGACGTAGCGTGTCCTTTTTCAACATGATACGGGTAAAGTAACTGTTCTATTAGAGTTTCATGTAGAATCCATTTTGTAACATTGTTTTGTGTCACGAGATTTCTTATGCTGTTTGAAGGGTTGTCAGCAATATATTACAATATTTATTCCTCTATGTGAAGGTCTCGTGCTCTTCTGGTATGGCCCTTACTGTCACGTCGCGGCAACAATAACCCTGAATAAAACATGGAAAAAATTCATTCGTAGACTCTAATAATTATTTTCTAATCATTTTTGCCTGTTTCCCTTGGAAAGGTTTTTGGACTTTGCACTGTTCCAGCTGGAAATATTTTAGCATAAAGTCTTCTTTCCTTCGAAAAATTTGACAGCGCTACACCATGAATTAAATGCGTATCAGCACAATCTGCGTAAGAATATTTTTCCGTTTTTTAAAATTAGTTTTATTTAAAGGCAGTTTTGACAAGTTCCGTCAATAGTAATTCATTATGTAGGTATTAACAATAATAACCTGATTTTTACCTGTTTTTGTTTAGCATTAGCTTTTGAGTATTTCGCATAAAAACCGATTTATTTCAAAAACCCTCAGTTTTATCGAAACAAATTAAGTACTTTTTTAAAGAGGAATAACCAAAGTATTTTAAAAATCAGTGTTCAGCTCTGTAAAATACCACTTGTCAAAAGTTAGGCCCAACGAGTATGGCTGCAAGTCAGTTTCTGACTTCTCTGATGATCTAAAACATCTATTGTAGTATCGTTTAATGAGTCTTTATGACCTCTATAAAATATTAAAATTTCATTAAATTATTCAAGTCGGTTCAAAACTTAGAGCCAGTACGATAAATCGCTGGATATCCATTCTCTGTATCTCCGTTAAGGGGCACTTTGGGAATTTTTTTTCTATGACAAAGTAGTGTTAATTTAACGTCCTCTGCAAGCTTGCGAGAAATTAGGAGGTACTCACCAGACACCCTGTATTTGTTTTGTGATCGCCAAAAGTTAATTTTTCATAGTGGCTTTTCTTGGGTTCGGTTAATTTTGAAAACATTCTCGATTAATTTTATCTCTTTTAACTCACTAAAGTTTCTTTCCGAAGATCCTTCTATCTAAGGATCAGGCCATCCTCCAGAAAATATTTTTATATATTTTAGTGTCACTAATTATAGTGACTTAAAAGCTCAGATAGAATACTTACTATAATCGGAAACTAAATGAAGATATCAAATAAATGACAACATAATTTAGCGCCTAAATGAAAGATTACAGAGTATTATAATTTTTTAGTTTATTCAAGTAACATAAGGTCAGGTTTGGTCAGAGGTTACGGAGTCCCTTGCGATGATTTATTAAATCCCACGCTTACTTTGGATTTATCTTACCAATTACTTCTTAACGAAGTTGAGTATTGTCTGAGGACAAAAGTTGTTCAGATTTTCTGGCTTTAGTTCAGGATAGTTCAAAAAATGTAATGCCTGATCCTCATGGATGCAAGGCAGTGAAATTGAAAGAAGCCTGACATTTTCTCATTCTGCATGCGCAACCATCATGCTGCATCTTCTGCTAGTTCAATCCTGCTTACCCGATATTTTACAGTATCTATATTGTCCGGTATATAGTATAATAGTAATTTTGTGCTTTTTATGCTTAGTTCTAGAAAACTTTTCGATTTTCTGCTAAGCGCTGATGAACTGTTCGGGAAGTAAGTTTGTGTAAAACCATCTAACGGACCCACAACACTACAATTGGATTATTTTGTCTATCCTTCTTCTATACAGGTTTTCTAGACAAAATCGTGTGGATTTTGGAATTACTAGATATGTCTGATATGCCCCTGTAGTGTAAGATCAAAACTCCAGAAATTTATTCGTTTTTAGTGAATTTAGACACATTATTAATTTCTAGAGATTTAAATGTTATTCGCAATCTGAATTACCCTAAACTTTCATAAGAGCGCTCAGCAACTGACTCGTTATGTGTTCACAGAATTATGGACAGCACTTTACCAAAATATTCTTCTACATTCCGGGAAAAAAATATACATATTTCATTTTTAAGAATTTTTTTATATATAAATTTTTTCCTTTAAATCGTTATGTATTTTCATTATTAAATTTCTTATGCTACGACTTTTTACTCTCATTGCAATTTATTACAGATAAAACAATACTTAGATATAGCCTTTAGACCGGAAGAAGCAATAATATCAAAAATTCTGCATTGCATAGGATACCTTGGCCACTAATAATCGCTGCTATTTTGTTTGTTGCTGTCTAAATGACATTTTTATTACTTTATTTGCTGATTTTGTAGTTTTTTTTGCTAAGATATCATGTTTGTGCGATTCAGTATGTGTTAAAATTGTTACTTTAGCTAATGCGGATTGCAGACAAGAAGATATTGTGCGGAGAGTGCGTATCCATCAATCGACTGTTTCTTGTATAGTAAAGCGATACAGGGAAGCTGGAGAATACAAAATACAAAAGGCGGTCAATGACGAAAAAGACATGCAATGACGATGATCAATATGTGAGAATTCAATATTTGCGAAGTTGCACACTTATAGCCCCGCACTTCAAAAATTAATTATTAATTACAAAACAAGTTTACGTAAGTGTCAAAACAGTAATAAAAAGACAAAGAAACAAGTTTAAATCCGAACCGTCAAACGTCCTGCCAAATTTCCTAGGCTTCTCCCAAGTCACAGAACTGTACGATCACAATTTGTAAAAGCTTATGCTCACTGGAATGAACATCAATGGGGAAAAGTTCTTATGACAGATGAAACCAGGATGCAATTATGCAAGCCCGATGGACATGGTAAAGTATACAAAAGGTCCGGAAAACATTTTGCAAAATGTAATCTTGAACAAATCGTTACCTTTGATGACCGTTCCATTATGCAATGGGAGAGTCGCACGGATTTTATTGAGGCAAATTTAAAAATGAATGATGACTGGTACACACATAACATTCTTGAGGGGCTTGTTTTATCTCATGCCGGCTTCATTAGGTACGATAAACTCGTGCTAATGCATAATAATGCCCGTGCACTTGCCGCAAGAACCATAGTCCAGTATCTTGAAGGTGTTGGGTTTGTGACTCTACATTGGCCATCAGTGAGTCCTGATGCAAATCCCATAGATCATTTATGGGACATCTTAAAGCAACGATACGGGCACGAAATCCAGCTCCTATTCAACTGCAGAATTAAAAATTGCTGCACAGGAAGAATAGATTCCGCAAGAAACAATCAATGACCTTCTGCGGAAGATACCTAGGAAGAAGGAAATACAAAGTACTAAACTATTTGATGTTGTATTAAAAAATTGTTATATCGTCGTCATTCTTCTTCTTTCCAATTAAGTGTTATAGACAAAATCAGTCTGTTTCATTAATTCCTCTTTAAATCTATTGTAGGGCTTAAATATGTAAATTTATTTAGATTAATATACGTATAGCACTCTGGCCAAAGACACTTAACAATAAAAAATACATAACATTTTAAAGGAAAACAAATTATTATAAAAAAAGACTTAAAAATAAAATATGTAATATTTTCGTCTGTGAGTGTATAAAATAATCGGAAGTTTAAATTTCTTAAAAAACCTTTGTCTTTCTAAAAGCGATTATCAAGGTGCTTACTACTAGCAGTATCAATTTTCAAAAGATGGAGGAGCAATAATTTTTTTCCCAAAACCTTTATAAATGCAAAACTTTCCTGAAAACTACATTTTGATTTATTCCGAATTAATATATCTTAAATCAAACCTCGTCACTTAAAAAACTGCGCAAATTTGGTCGTTGTTGTCAGTTAAGGTTGCTTAAACTTGCAAGGCTTTTATCATAAAAGCTGGATTCTTTATAGGAAAGTATACTAAAATATCGGATATTAAATTTTACGATTTTTTATTTTGTAAGTTCCTACTATATGCTTCCCTTTGCAAGATGATCACATCCTGCTTGACACATTTTCTTGCATAGTGCGAACAAAACAGCTTCATGGCATTCAATTAAAAGGATGTCAGAAGTGCAATATGCAATAATATTACAACCGAAAAAATGTTTTCGGCGCCCATGTAGACTACAAAAACAGCTTCGACTCAGTACTCAGTATCATGAGTACAGTTACATTCATGTCAACCTGTTGAATTAGGGTCTAACTGTAAATGCCTTTGGGCAATAACTTAGAAACAGATACAATTTTAATACGAAAGAGAATATATTAAGGGGATTCATTAAGCCCATTATGATTTTGCCTTGAATGAATCCACTATCATGCCACCACATACGACTTTAAGAGTAGTAATTATACCGAATGATAAAACTAAATCATCTTGTGTATAAGGACGAAATTAAACTGATGGCTACCACTCGAAACACTTACAACCGATGCCCAAAATTACCAAGCAATTACAACCGGGACAATCTGAGATGTTGAATATCAGACTCAACTCAGCAGATAACAGGAAGATGACAAGCATTTGGCTCACCGGGATACAGGAAAGATACGACTTACCAGACGATATCATACACCAAGAACTAGAAGAGAAGTTGAAACTTTGGCAGACAGAAAAAATGTCATACTACGATTATACCCTGGAAGCTATAATAACAAGTTAAGGCTGTTTTGGGATCGAACCGTGCTTATTAACCGGACAGTACTCATAACAAATCAGATTTTATTTTGGTATATAAAACATCTAAGCAAATAACAGCTGTAAATAAGAAGAAGCGATGATGTTGGCGAAAACAGGAAACAACGAGATCAAAAATAATACATCCATACCAAAAACACCTAAAATCTATATTTAAACAAAAAGTGAAAATATTATATAGTAAATATGTGTAATTTAACTTAATCTAAAAAAATGGTGATAATTGCTAAATAATAACTACAAAAACAAAAAAATAAAATAAAGAAAGGAACAATGAACAATACTATTAAATTATTACGTCATCCGCGCCAAACGCAAAGTCAGTTAAATCTAGGTCAGGCCTTAACTTTCACTACCATTGAATAACCTTACTTTTTATATATAGTTGTATTTTGCATTAATAAATTATCTAGTAGGCCGATTTAGGGAAAAGTTTGGTTTATTGGAAACTAAATTAAAAGTGTTGGACTTCTAATGCGTGAAATAATGCTTTAAAATACCTAGTGTAGAAATTCGGTGTACAAGGTTTTTTTTTAATTAAATTAAATATAAAGTCTCCTGGTAAAAATTCGTAAAGAGTAAAAACTGGAAAAATTACGTTTTTTTTTTTTGAAAAAATTTAATTTTGATTATTCCCTATTTTGAGATCGTAGAACACGATTCTGACCTTGATTTTTCACTATTTTTTCTTACTTTCCCGGAAAACTCAAACAAAGAAACGTCACTTCAGGAAGCACTTTTATTTCAGTTAAAACACCGAACTTACGTATTTATTTTCAATGAAACTAGTTAAAACATATTGTATGTAATATATTTCAATTATTTTTGCACAAATTTTGGCAAACCAATTTAGAAAAATTTGTATTTTCAACGAAAAATCAAAAATACATCTTGGAAACGCCATCAACCGTCAGACTATCTAAACTAACCGTCGGATTTGCATAAAAAGGCACAACTTTGCCAGATGTAAAAATTTGTCATGACATAAACCATAAAATTTGTTCTTCTCGGTCAACAACATAGTTTAATTTTTTTACTATTTAATACCGTTTCTGGGTAAAAATAATGTTAACTACTCAAAATTTTTGGTTTGTTTTGTTTAGGATAATAATTCGAATTAGAGTAAATCTAGAGGTGGGTGCTATTTTGATTTTGTTTTGATTTGTTTTTGATAATTTTCTTAATTTTTCCGAAAACAAAGTGCAAACTTATGAATTTTTATATAATACAAATCCTCCTGGAAGGTGCTATTTTGGTTCTGTTTGTGTTTATTTGTTTTTGATAATTTTCTTGATTTTTCCGAAAAAAAGGTGCAAATTTATGAATTTTTATATAATGCAAATGGTTCTGGTGGGTGCCGATTTGGAAAATTGGTAAAACTTACGTAAACAACTCCTGCACTTTCTCCAAAAAACATTTCGTTATCCAAGATTTTTTTAGATTACAAAAGAACTAGGCATTTTCTGCGTATTTGTATCTCTAGATCTTTGTATCTGTCTCTTGCTTATAATGTTTGTCCCTTAGATTGTTGTAGTTTGTTGCACTTTTGTTACTTTACAATAAAAGCTATAAATATTTATAGTTTTTAGTGTAAAGTAACAAAACTCTAACATATCTCTCCTCCCTGGAAAAAAGTTTCTTCGAAACTTTTATTTAAAAAAAAGCAATACAAAAAAAACTTAAGTTAATACGACTAAATTAAAAATATGAAATATTTTGTTGCTAACTCTCATTATTCGGCGGGTGTGCTTTTAGATCTTTAGCTTGCCAAACGCCTAAATTTCTTCCTGTCTCATCTAAAATCTCTTAGGATCATGGTGGTAAAATTTTAGTGATGGTAAAGGGTCCAGCAAATTAAGGTACAAGTTTAGCAGTAAACTGTTTAGCCTAATTGGAGATTACGTAATTTTTCTTCGAAACTTGCTGGTTTAAACTAAAATGGTTATCACAACGTCGGAGATTGTACCGGCTGAGCTTTCTCATATCCTTTGCATGCAACAACATAGTTTAATGTTTGTAATGTATAAAAAAAGAAAAAATTAACTATTAGCACCCAAAATTTTGATAACTTCTGGCAAGTACAGGTTTCGATTGGTTTTGGTTAGTTTAGAAAACTGAAACTGACCTAATAAATCTTATTAATTAAAAATGTTATTGTCCAGCAGAGACCACGTGGAGACGGAACAATCTCTTCCAGAAATGGATATTGGGAAAGGTCATCAGTTTAGGTTACTTCAGGTGAGTTTCAGTTTTTCAGACTAAACAAAACCGAGCTAAACTTATATTAACCAGAACTAATCAAAAAGAACTAACCAAAAATTTTGGGTGGTTAAAATTCATTTTAACCTTTTTTATTCATTACAAACATTAAACTAGTGGTACGCAAAGACTATATGTGAATTTCAAAGAAATCATATTTGCAATCTGGCAACAGTGCATATAGCAGCAAGCACGCCATCTCTATGTGAACTATGCAAATTATTACTTTAATGGCGGAGGCTATTTTGTTTTTATTTGTTTTGATTTGTTTCTTTGAAATTTTTCTAATTTTTCCGATAAAAAAACGTGAATATTTTTAAATTTTTATATAATACAGGTGTTTCTATCAGTGGGGAATTTGTGGTTGTAACAAAACTTTTACGATTTATTGAAAAAAAATTGAACATAAAGTGAAAAGTGATTTTCCCTATTTTCCGCAAAATTCGAGAAAAACTGTGAAAGTATTGAAACTTTTTCAAAAAAACGCCTTTTTCCTATTTTTCACTATTTAAAAATTCTCACACAGTTTTAACTATCTTCATGCCCAAAATCTGGCAAATGGTGCTTCAATACACTAAATATGGTTTTAGCTGATAACTAGGATAAACATAATTCTGTATTCTTAGGAAAATTGGCCAAAATGTTGCCAGTTTTCACAACCAAGGCTTGGCACAGCCTCTCTCCAATGACGCTGCTAGAAATCTCTAGAGCTGAATTTTTTACAATACCAGTTTTGATGTGACAGGTGAATAAACTTTTACCTTTAAATTTAATATTTATAAAAGAAATAAGAGATTAATTTATGGTGAGTATTCGCTTTATTTCAGGTATTCTTTTTGGTGGCTTGAAAACAGCACATTGTATAAACGAGCAAAACTTCCTTATTCTTCACTAGCCGAAGCCGAAAATACATGGCATATTGTCGTTCCTCGCGAGCAACGTTCCGCCATAATCAAGGCCCATCATGATCTACCTACCTGTGGTCATTTTGGTTCTTTTAAAACATTCTCCAGGATTAGTCAGATATATTACTAGCCAAGTATGAGAGCTGATGTGGCAAAATATAATCGTTGCTGCTATACATGTCTTCGAGTTAAACCTATTCAACAGGATCCCGCAGGACACATGCTCAGTGCGCAATCTACCGCAACTCGATCGTGACAAATCGTTAGTATCGATATAGCTGAACCTCTTCCATGCTTAAAGATATTCTTACATATTCTCGGTTCTGGACGTTTTCAGTAAATACACCCTCTTTTTTCAGTTACATGCCGCTACGTCACCTAGTATACTTCGGTGGCTGGAAGATCACGTCATTTTGATTTATGGTAGACCTGACAAAATTATCGCTGATAACGGAATACAATTCCAGAATAAAATTTTCCAGGACACTATGGAACAATATGGAATTAGAATAACAGCCAGTTATCATACTCAGGCCAATCCCGTTGAGTCCGTCGTGTTCTTAACACTGTCCTATCCAGTTACGTGATTGAAGATCGCCGGTATTAGTATAAGATTCTTCCTCAGGCAGCCTGTGCCCTTAGCTCTGCTAAACATGAGGTCACCAGTCTGGTTTCCAATTTTATAGTCTTTGGACGTATCCTAAAAGCACACCAACCGGATAATTAAAGGTAGCAACCCGATATTCCATATTTTTAAGTTAGTCGTATTAATGGTTTAAAATATTTTTTCTATTGCTTAATTTTTTTTAAATAAATGTTTCGAAGAAACTTTTCTCCAGAGAGCGGACGTGTGTTACAGTTTTGTTACTTTACAATAAAAACTATAAATATTTATGGTTTTTGTTGTAAAGTAACAAAACAGTAATAAACGACAACAATCTAAGGGACAAACCTTATGAGAAAATGGACAGATACAGAGATGTAGGGATACAAATACGCAACAAATTCCCAATTCTTTTGTTATCTTAAAAATCTTGGGTAATTAAATGTTTTTTGGAGGGAGTGCAAGAGTCGTTTACATAAGTTATACCAATTTTCCTTTAGTTTCCAAAATATAGAGCAAAATCTAAAATTTTATGGATATGTAATACCTGATTAATCTGCTGTGTATATACGCATGCGTGCAATTTGTTGTAAAAATTTGTTTGTATCACACAAAATATTGAGTATATTTTACTCGACTCTAATAAAAATTTATAAAATTAAAAAATAAAATATTGAATTTCTTGCACCTCTTTCAATCACGACTACCGAAAAGGAAAATGTTATGTTGTTAACCAACAAACATACGTTTGTCCCTGCGGTTGTAAAAGCGCATATTCATTGCGAAATCGAATAACGTAAATTTATGCTTTGATGTTTAATCCGACATTTCTTTGATAATTCAGGCGCTGGTACCCCTATGACGGCAAGGCCTAATGCTAGCCAATCTTTTTTTTTAAGACGAACAAAAACATGAAATATTGATCATCTGATTTTATATCGGTATAATAAATTAAAAGCCCACTTAGAGTTTATCTATTTTTAGTACAAAGTTATCTTTTGTAGGATTTATTTGTTACTACGTTTAAGAAAAATATACAGAGTCTCACAAAAATATTCGGACACATATATTTATCTGAGCGTAAGTATTAAAAAAGAAACTTTATTAGGCTATAATTAAAAACTAAGTTTATGATTTGAGTCAACAGTCAATATAAGTGTTAAATAAATACACATATACAAAAAGCTAGTCAAGTGCGTATTGGACACGTATTATCTTAAGATTCCCTGCAGATATTGGTATTGGCAGTTTTCTCGAAAATGTCATTGCATGTCTGTCATTAAGTCAAGAAGAAGCATGTTACTGCAAAATTTTCCTACAAAGCATGGTTTTCGTCGGAATGCATATTAAAACATTGGAGGTTAAACTTTAAACAATTTTTTTTTCTATTTCATAAACTACTAAAATTATTCCATTCGTACCAATGCTTGTTGATATAATTTACTCAGTGCCGTTATGTCGAAGTTTTTCCGATTTCAAAAATTTAATGTTGCAAAACTAAAAAAGAAGAAAGTAAAACTTTATGTCTAATATAAACTAAAATGGCATTTAAAAAGGAAAATGTAATATTTAGTTTTAACCAATATAAAAATTGTAGTAAAATTTCAGCAGACTAGTCAAACTGGCCTAAGAAATAACGCAATAAATAACACAACACGATGTGATATTTGTACATTGAATAGGAACAATCATTTCTTGTAGACTTTGAACCGCAAAATTCGAATCACGTTTCAGAAGTTCTTCATCATATCAGGTTTTTTAAATATACTAACCCAAAAGTGCAAAAAACGCGATGTTGACCTATTTTTGAAGTTCTGCACCATCGAAATATTTTGCTTTCCTCAAAAAACTAAACAGAGCATCTTAAAGTATACATCATACTCTTTTAAGTGCCGTAAGTTTGCTCAAATGTCTTCCTTTTTTCTGTGAATTCTGAATATACATTCTTGATTTTTTTTGTAATGATCGTTTAATAGTTTACAACAAAATGTAACGATTCCTTTAAACATATTTATTTTTGTAAAATGCCATGGAAGTAAATATTTAAAAAATAATAAGTTTTGTAATAATTTGTTTAAACAATTTCTTTAAACAAATTTATTTCGCAAAACTAATGATAAATTTGGAATAAGCGATGCTTTGATAACCTCAAAACACATCCATGCTTTGCTTAATTTGAAATTTTCAGTATTGAATATTTCAAAGAAAAAAAATATTTGTATATATTCAACGGCATTTAAAAAAGTAAAACTTATACTTTCAGATGCTATGTACCGTTTTTTAGAAAAAAAATATTTTTGTAAAATGCAATAATTTGTTTAAACAAATTGTTTAAACAAATTTATTTTGCAAAACTAATGATAAATTTGGAGTAGGCGATACTTTGATAGCCTTAAAACATCTATGCTTCATCAGAATTGTCGCTTAAAAGGTGAAGGTTTCCAAAACTTGACAAATACTTGCAATTTGAAATTTTCAAAATTGAATATTTCAAAAAAAAAATATTTGTATATATTCAACGGTATTTAAAAAAGTAAAACTTATACTTTCAGATGCTATGTACCATTTTTTGAGAAAAAAAATAATTTTTGTAAAATGCAATGGAAGCATATATTTAAAAAATAATAAATTTTGCAATAATTTGTTTAAACAATTTGTTTAAATAAATTTATTTCGCAAAACTAATGATAAATTTGGAATAAGCGATGCTTTGATAGCCTTAAAACATCCATGCTTTATCAGAATTGTCGCTTAAAAGGTGAAGGTTTTCAAAACTTGAAAAATACTTGCATTTTGAAATTTTCAAAATTGAATATTTCAAAGAAAAAAAAAATTTGTATATATTCGACGGTATTTAAAAAAGTAAAACTTATACTTTCAGAGGCTATGTACCGTTTTTTGAGAAAAAAAATATTTTTGTAAAATGCCATGGAAGCATATATTTAAAAAATAATAAATTTTGCAATACTTTGTTTAAACAAATTGTTTAAATAAATTTATTTTGCAAAACTAATGATAAATTTCGAATAAGCGATACTTTGATAGCCTTAAAACATCCATGCTTCATCAGAATTGTCGCTTAAAAGGTGAAGGTTTCTAAACCTTGAAAAATACTTTCAATTTGAAATTTTCAAAATTGAATATTTCAAAGAAAAAAAAATTTGTATATATTCAACGGTATTTAAAAAAGTAAAACTTATACTTTCAGATGCTATATACCGTTTTTTGAGAAAAAAAATATTTTTGTAAAATGCCATGGAAGCATATATTTAAAAAATAATAAATTTTGCAATACTTTGTTTAAACAAATTGTTTAAATAAATTTATTTTGCAAAACTAATGATAAATTTCGAATAAGCGATACTTTGATAGCCTTAAAACATCCATGCTTCATCAGAATTGTCGCTTAAAAGGTGAAGGTTTCCAAAACTTGAAAAATACTTGCAATTTGAAATTTTCAAAATTGAATATCTCAAAGAAAAAAATTGTACAAATTGAACGGTATTTAAAAGAGTAAGATTTATAATTTAATATGCAAGGTACAGTTTTTTCAGAAAAAAAAATGTCCCAATGATACATAACCTCAAATATAGGATAAAATCGCATTTTTTGCACATTAAGATTAGGATATTTAAAAGACTTTTTATAATGGAGCAATTCTATGGCCAGTTTTAAATTCAGCGATAAAATCTACAAGAAATGACTATTCTTATTAAATGTACAAATTTCACCTCGTGTTCTGTAATTAGTGCACAAGCAATTTTAATAGAAGTACGGTAGCTCAATACGATCTGCAAACCCTTTTAACATAACACTGCCTTGTCTGGCGCATTCACTAAAATTCACATTCACAAAAGAGGAAGAAAATTGTAAATAATTTAGAGACTTGTATTTCGTGAATTATAAAATATTACATACATATGTAATTATACTTTTTAAGACCTATTCTATGCAACCCTACTCAATAAAATTTTTAAGTTCTTAATATAATTTTCGACATAACTTCTCCGTGACAATTTTCGTTACATCTATGTGGTAACAGCTATCATAAGCAAGCTTTTCAGACTTTTAAAACTTACAGCTGGAAAGTTAGAGAGGGACATTTGAAAACTCACTTTGAAGGTTTATATTTTGCGAATGACACGACTTAATGAAATATGTAATATGAAACATTTGTTTGTATGTAACGAGGACGCTCTAGTAAGGGAGAAAGAAGAGTTTTTCGAACAACTATCATATGAAATCTCAAAAGTAGGAACCTCCAGAGAGATACTTTTATTAGGAGATCTAAATGCAAGAACTGGAAAAAAAGTGAACGACATAATAGTAGGACGATTCGGAGAAGATATATTGAACGACAATGGCGACAGACTAATTAATACGTTCGACCAAAATGGACTTCGCATTCTAAATGGCTTTCACCAACACCGCGAAATACATAAGTTTACCTGGGCACAACAAACCAGAAATTTGAAATCCGTCATAGATTATGTAATAGCGTGTCAGGATACAAAGCTTAAAATTCAAGATGTGCGAGCCTATAGAGGAATCGCGTGTGGAAGTGATCACCACCTGGTTAAAGCCAAAAGACTGCCCTTCCGCCTAGCCAAAAGGAAAGAAGGCACTGAAGAACAGAAACAAAAAACTCCTGAAATCAAGTACAACTTAGATAGCTTCAATCACGAAAGCGTTAAAAAACTATACAAAAAGCGACTTGATGATAAACTGGGACGAGAAAACTTTGATAGTGTAGAGCAACAATACGCTTACGTTAAAGAGTGCCTAAGAAGTGCAGCAGAAGAAGCCTCGGGAAAGTACGAAAAGCCCAACAAACGAAGGCCATACTGGTGGGATGAAGAAATCGAAGATATGATAAATACTAAACGAGAAAGATACAGTAAATATTTAAGCTTAAAGACGGATGAAAGTAGAAGTGAATACAAAACGGCCCAAAGAGCAGTGCGAAACGCAATAACCCAAAAGAAAAACAAAACCTGGGAAAGAACCTGTACGAGAATAAACGCACATTTGGGGGGTAGCAGAAGTACCGAAAGCTGGAAAATACTGAGATCTCTTCGACAAGAAAAATCTAAAGATATCATTTCACCGATTGGTTTATCTCAATGGGATAAATACTTTTCAAAATTGCTAGCAGAAGAAAGAGCAGAATACCAACAAACAGTACAAGCTGATTTCGGTGTGCACGTACGCACCATAGCATCTTCACTAAGGATAGATTGCAAAGAAGTTTAGCAAATATGCCAAACATTAAAAAACCGAAAATCACAAGGTCCCGGAAATGTCCCGCCTGAGCTACTTAAATACGGCACAGAGAAGTTATACAGACAATTGACAAACCTCTACCAAAAATGTATAAATGGAGAAAAGATACCCGAAGAGTGGAAAACATCCTATATTACCACTATACACAAAAAAGGAAATAAAGACGTATGTGATAACTATCGAGGAATTGCGGTTTTCTGCACAATCTCGAGAGTGTATGGGAAACTAGTCAAAAAGAGAATTGAGAGCGAATACTCAGATATGGAGGCCGAAGAACAGGCTGAATTTAGAGCAGGTAGATCTACTGTTGACCATCTTTTTACAATAACCCAGCTCATTGAGAAAAAATCAGCACGGAACCAAGAAATACACCTGCTCTACGTAGATCTCAAAAAAACCTATGACAGCGTACCACAATAAAAACTCTGGGATGCACTAGAAAAAAACAAATATAAATATAATACTTATCAAGGCTGTTCAATAGCTCTATTCAAATAATACAAGCAAAATAAAGAAAGGGTATAATATTTCAAAAGGATTCACGGTTAGCAAAGGGCTCAAGCAGGGATGTTGTTTGTCTCCAACCTGGCTTAAAATCTACTTGGAACAAGCGTTAAAAACATGGAAAAGAAAGTGCGAAAATATGGTCATTTCACTAAACGATTCCATACTATACACATTGTGTTTCGCAGACGACCAAATAGTTCTGGCACCAGACTACGAAGATCTAGAATACATGGCTCGTTAGCTAATAAAAGAATATCAAAAGTGGGGGCTAGAACTTAACATCAAAAAAAGGGAATACATGTGTATTGGGGGACAGCAACAAAACTTGATTCTGGAACAACAGCAGTAGGAAATAAATCACTGTGAGAAATACAAGTATCTCGGAATACATATAACCAACGACAGCAAACTTGACGAAGAAATCAAGCATAGAAACAACCAGGGACGACAAGCTATTAGACAGTTGAAGAGCATATTGTGGGATAAAACAATATCCAAAGAAAACAAACACAAAATCTTTAATAGTATTGTTAAAAGCATTGTCACCTATGGAAGTGAAGTATGCCCATTGAAAGAAAGAACTCTAAGAATACTGAAAGCTACAGAAATGGATTATTGGAAAAGAGCGGCTGGAAAATCCAGAACAGACAGAGTCAGAAATGAAAGAATCCAAGAAATTATGGGCATTAAGCACAAGATAACAGAAGATATTAAAATCAACCAACTTAGATGGTACGGACATGTTCAACGAATGGACGATACTAGACTTCCAAAAAAAGTTTTAAATTGGGCACCACAGGGAAGAAGAAAGAGAGGTAGACCTAGACTAAGTTGGAGAGAAGGAGTGGATAAAGATATAAGAACAACAGGAATGGATGAAAATCTATGGACAAACCGAGATCAATGGAGACTGGAAATCAGAAGACGGCGTAGAACGTTATAAACTGATGTTATATATATATATATATATATATATATATATATATATATATATATATATATATATATATATTTCTAAAAATAAATCCTACGATACGAATCGATAAGGTGATAATTTTTTTTTATCTTTACATTTCGAACGAGAGAAGATACCATAATTTGTTTTTTCCATTTTACCACAGATCTATTTTTGGGTTATAAGAATGAATATTGACGGATAGATGTACAAATAGACCAACGGACAGATGGATAAACATGGCGAAACTATAAAGATTACTAAAAAAACAGTAAAGTCATACGAGATAAGACTAGCCAGGGCCGGACCTTGCTAGGATAGAGAAGTGGCATCGTAAGGGGAGGCTTAAACACTTAACTTCGAAGGGTGAAAATGTAGTAGATCGTTGTAGTTAATACTTTAGGTGATGTGTAGTTTATATTTTCAAAATGAATTTAATATCCGTATATTTTCTGCATTTTCACAATCTAAGGTTGCTTTGAAGAAAAACCATTGATGAGCAGCATTTTGAAGACTTGTATCATACTGATGTAATCGTTCGCACAACAATATAATAAACTAATATTTATTATGATCACCTTTCGCTTGAGTAAAACTTTCCTTTCAAATAATGACTGTCAATTTTTTTTAACACGTCTTTATTCCCTATTTTATGTTGTTCAGTTTTACCTCCAAAATAATGCCAAACAATTTCTACTAAGTCAAGGTTAGATGACTAAAGAAGAGTTTAATAGCCATGGGATAGCTGTACAACAATCATTCGCGAATCACACCTGTAGTGTTCCTTGATCAGATTTAAGTATTGCTCCGGGCGCTGATGACACTAGAGCATTTTCTCTAGGTGCCCTCAGTACCTCGAACTTATTTTATGTTTTTTTGGGTCGCCGACTCCGAATTTTGAGGGGCCAGGTCGAATTCTTGGTTATTTTTTATTATTGACAATTTCATGTTGCAAAATTAGGTTTTTTCGTGTTTTTAGTACGATAGCTATAGTCAAGCTCAGATCTAACCACAAAATTCAACTCTACAGGAGAAAAGAACATCATAGGTTTTTTTCATTAAACGCATGCTTTTCTTAATGAACTAAATGCAAAATGGACAATGCCAGACCATGCAACGGCTGCAGCTCGAGATAGCGCTTGGCTGTAACCACACACTTCACAATACACTCTATTCAAAAGTTTTTTTCGTTGTTTTTTTTCAAAATACAAAATATGTTATAAGTTATTAACTACTGTTTATTACCAAAAAAAATTACTAACAAAATTATATGTTTATTACCAGCGATAATAATTATCATAGAGTAAAAACCTAAAATTCTTCGGAACAGTACTAAATCTTTTAAAAGCAAAATTTCAGTATTAAATAAGTATAATCTATATCTTCTGTGTCCAGATAGTTACCTGTATGCTATAGTGCTTACATGCAGAGAAAAGACTAAACAATTTCAATAAGGAATTTTTTATTGAAATTTTGAGAATAGTTTTCTTTTTCCTGGTAAAATGTCATTAAATTCTTACTTTTGAAGGGATTTTTTTACGGGACCTTCTTCAAAATGCTTTTTTAATTTTATTCTAAGGACTAATACATTTAGTAAACAAGAACTACAAGAAATGCGTACAGATAAACTTATATTTATTAAGTTTTCTTAGTTTTTTGCTAGTCCAAATATTTTTATGCTGTGATAAAGATATAAAACATTTTTATTCCAATTTTATTCTAAAATATATATGAATTAAATTAAGAATGTTTTTGTAAAAGATTATAATAAATATCAAAATAATACAATAATTATGAAAGAAATTTACGAAATATTACTCCAGTTTGTAAAATATCAAGAACATTAACAAAAGATTGTTTTTTATGTGAATATGACATTAGGGTCAAGGCTAATATAATAATATTAGAAAAAAGTTGCTTCGTGAAAATACTGTAACAGATTTTAAAAAATAGCACATGAAGCTTTCATTGATAAGCAAAATTTATATTTATTTTACATAAAATTAGGCTTATTGCAATTTTTTGTTAAAATGTTGAACAGAGGAAGAAATGTTTTTTATATTTAAAAAACAAATTTCCACTTTTATGTGACGTTATGATAAAAAAAGACGTTTTCATTAGATCTCAAATTAGAGAAATTCTTTTAGATGTTAACTTTGGGACAACTCTAAATAATATTGAAGGAAAAGTATGAATATAAGTACATTCCAGCTTTAAGTAGAACATTGTAGTATGAAACCAAAGGTTGTTTGCAATATGTCATTCACGCAACATTTTTAATACACCCATTTAGATTTTTTTCTAGAAAATTCAGGTACCTTACCAAATTAATAGCAAGAACAATTTTGATCAAATCGGAATATGTAACAGAGCAGAATGGAAATCGAATATGATGGCTGACTACTGCTAGATTCTTAAAATAACAAAATAAGTGTAGTAGTTTAATTAACTTGAATTTTGCTTCGATAAGTCATACGTCTTCAACTCCCTAGTGGCAGCTATCCATAACTGACATATATATTTTAGTTTAGTGACACAAAATACCTAAAAAATTGCAGGAAGAAAGGAAAAAGTAATTTATAGAGATTTGCTCTTTTCTTACCACAACCCTATTCGCATCTTCATATTTTTCAAAAACTTATAATTTTGAGCCGTTTTCGTATCAGTATGTTATATTCCTTTGTATACTTTTAGACATGACGTAAGAGAAGAGTTCAATTGATTGAATACAATAGCAGGTTAAGGTTTAGAAGCCCTTACATTGCAGTCTAGTGATATATTGTGTCGCCTGTAATATTTATTCTATGTGAACAGGCTGAGTATAAGCCTTTCGGATGGATCGATCCTTGAAGTTGTCTCCAGTAGGTTAGAGTTACTCACTCGAAGATGATGGTGAAGCTCTTTCGGCTTCTTCGTCACATAATCTACATATTGGTTATTTATTTTGGATACATACCCATTGTGTGTAGATGTTTTCTTAAGCTGCAGAGGCCTGTTAGACTACTTTATAGCCAATTTGCGACTGCAATGTAAAAAGCAGTCTTTGGTTAATTTTTGGTCTATTAATGCGAAAATAACGGTAAAAACTTCCTAACACGTAAGATTTTTGAGTTAAGATTTTTTCAGCAAAAACGAATAACTATTTTTATTACTTTATTTTAAAAGTACTTCGTAATATACCGGGGAGCGACTTTGCGAAATTTATATTTTTCATAAGTTTGGGAAATTTTGCACAATCCGGCAACACCACGTGGAGATGTCTAGGGATGACAATTCGACCACGAATTCCTATCACCCGAGAGCTTAAAATAACAGAGGTTCTCATTTAAACCCATATCATTCCAAATTTCACTCTGCCCCGTAGCCGAATTTAGTTATATATGGCCCTTGTATACGAGAAGTACGCCATCGCTTTTCGAACTTCCATTACCCTATGTTCCTAGAAAATCCCAGAAATACGGAATGCCTATAAAAGCAGCTGGCCGGCAGTCGAATCATCAGTATTGGTTTAGAACGAGTAGTGGTCAGTATTAGATAGAGAAGCGAAGTGCGCGGCCAAGCTAATAGTAAGAGCCTTGTATTAGTGTTATCTTTGTGCTGAATAAAGATAGTTGACGCCTGTAAACGTAGCATCATATCTCTGAACTGACGTACGCGACAGTACAAAAATGTTTAAAGTACAAAAACGTACAGCGGATAGTTTTTGCTACATACGAGTATGTGGTTAGTTTACCTCTAAATCGCAGAGAAAAACAATTAACAAAATTGCGAAAATATTTTATTATAGGTATTTTGGATGTCTTGTTGGCGATCAAGATCGGGACTGGACTCTTCACATATGTTGTCCAACCAGGGCAGCAAATCTAAATCCCTGGTTAAATGGCAAACGCCCTTCTATGGCTTTTGCAGTTCCAATGATTTGACGAGAACCAACAAATCACCTTAACGACTGTTACTTTTCCTTTACAAAAGTGTCTGGTCTTTCAAGAAAGAGCCAACTTAATATTGAATATCTGGATATTCCCTCAGCAATAAAACTAGTTCTTCATGAAGAAGGTTTATCAGTTGCATCGCCCTCGGGTAAATAGGAGAACCTGATAATATATCAGAAAAGAACGACTCTTATTTTTCGGAAAGTAAAGGAAAAGCATCCTTTCTAATCGAACAACCTGTATTAAATGATCTAGTTCGTAACCTCCACTTGCTCAGAAAGCATGCTGAAGTATTAGGGTCTCGATTACAACAATGGAATTTACTAGCCACTGGAACCAAAGATACAATGTTTAGGAATCGTAACCAGGAGCTTTTCCTTGTTTTTTATTCTGCAGTATAAAATATGTGTTTGTGTTAATCCAAAAATTAGGATTTGCAAATAACCTGGACGAATGGCGCTTATTTATAGATTCTTCTAATATAAGTTTAAAAGCATTTCTGCTCCATAATGGCAACAAAAGACCCTCTATTCCTCTTACACATGCTGTTGACATTAAAGAAACATACGAAAGTATGTCACTTATTCTAAATGCAGAAAGCTATGATACGAATAAGAAGCAAATATTCGGTGACCTAAAAGTCAATGGAATATTATTAGGGGTCAGGCCTAAATATTTATATCAAATTCTCGAATTAAAGATTATTAGATTGAAAAATTTATCTATAATAAATATTTAGTTCTTTCGAATAACAAATATCAGACAAAAGTTTGATGATTTTTTACTTCAGCTTATATCTTAAACTTTATCTTAGTGAGTAATACAATTAACTAAAGAATTTCTGTAAAAAAATAAAGTATATATATTATAGATTTTATTATTAAAATAATTTCAAATACTCTAATATTCATTCACTCTGATATCCTATCATATATAAATATATATATATATATATATATATATATATATATATATATATATATATATATATATATATATATATATATATCTTATTTGTTTGTTTTTCCTGGGATTATGGTCCGTTAAAAAATGGAATTAAAATGTAATGGTGGTGTTGTATTTTCTGTATATTACATTTTTTTTTAATACATTAACGTTTCGGTAATTATTTTTAACCTTCTTCAGAATGTGTGTAGCTCAAAAAAACAAATTATTTGATTGATTTTACTATTAAATTATTTACCTATTATGTATTTATCTTGAACAATGATTCAGGAACAACACTGCACTTACATGTATACGTTTATTTAAAAATTTTGTTCAATTGCAAATTTAATTTTCGCGAGATTCACAGAGTTCAAGATGACCACGTGTGTCATCTTGAAGTTGAGATGGTACTGAGAGAATAGATGGTATTTTCTTGTAGGTAATGAGGGTTGTTTTGGCTATTGTGGCTTAAAAGGGTCTAGTTCGAAAATGCAATGCGTTTTTGGTTTTAGAATTTTTTTTTTTTTGGTTCTTATTTTATAATGTTATTATATATTTTGCTAAGTTGTTTGGTATCTGCCTTAGCATTTACTGCATGTTGTTGTGTTGTTTAATTCCATTTTTTAACGGACCATAATCCCAGGAAAAACAAACAAATAAAAAATATTTTAATAAAGGTCCAAGAAATAAATAAGAAATACCTCATATATATATATATATATATATATATATATATATATATATATATATATATATATATATATATATATTCTGTGCAACCTCTAACACAGAAAGGATATGATGGAGAGAAGTTTGCATTTACTGTTCGCATTTTACTTCATTCATACGCGGAGTTGCATATAGTTGTACGTTTGCTGAATGTGATTTCAGCACTACAACGGCATAATGTGGATATATCCACTGCTATTGCATCTCACACGGAGGAATCCGTGAAAGCCGCATACACATATATACGCCATCCGGCGGGAGGTCGGCGAAGCCGCATTCAGTATTTGCATGCTTCCTTCCGATCTGTCCTTTGCACAGCCAGGTGCATGTCGGTACCCTGATGAGTCTAGTAGAGACGAAACATGTACCTCTGCCTTATCACTGTGGCGGGGAGGGTAAGTTTTGACTTTCTTCTCGGTATGGTGGTACAGGTAGGCTATCATCTCGATGGTGGTGGAATAGGATGAATTGCGTTTTAAAACAATTTATTCTAACTGTGCAACCTCTAACACAGAAAGGATATGATGGAGAGAAGTTTGCATTTACTGTTCGCATTTTACTTCATTCATACGCGGAGTTGCATATAGTTGTACGTTTGCTGAATGTGATTTCAGCACTACAACGGCATAATGTGGATATATCCACTGCTATTGCATCTCACACGGAGGAATCCGTGAAAGCCGCATACACATATATACGCCATCCGGCGGGAGGTCGGCGAAGCCGCATTCAGTATTTGCATGCTTCCTTCCGATCTGTCCTTTGCACAGCCAGGTGCATGTCGGTACCCTGATGAGTCTAGTAGAGACGAAACATGTACCTCTGCCTTATCACTGTGGCGGGGAGGGTAAGTTTTGACTTTCTTCTCGGTATGGTGGTACAGGTAGGCTATCATCTCGATGGTGGTGGAATAGGATGAATTGCGTTTTAAAACAATTTATTCTAACTGTGCAACCTCTAACACAGAAAGGATATGATGGAGAGAAGTTTGCATTTACTGTTCGCATTTTACTTCATTCATACGCGGAGTTGCATATAGTTGTACGTTTGCTGAATGTGATTTCAGCACTACAACGGCATAATGTGGATATATCCACTGCTATTGCATCTCACACGGAGGAATCCGTGAAAGCCGCATACACATATATACGCCATCCGGCGGGAGGTCGGCGAAGCCGCATTCAGTATTTGCATGCTTCCTTCCGATCTGTCCTTTGCACAGCCAGGTGCATGTCGGTACCCTGATGAGTCTAGTAGAGACGAAACATGTACCTCTGCCTTATCACTGTGGCGGGGAGGGTAAGTTTTGACTTTCTTCTCGGTATGGTGGTACAGGTAGGCTATCATCTCGATGGTGGTGGAATAGGATGAATTGCGTTTTAAAACAATTTATTCTAACTGTGCAACCTCTAACACAGAAAGGATATGATGGAGAGAAGTTTGCATTTACTGTTCGCATATATATATATATATATATATATATATATATATATATATATATATATATATATATATATATATATTTGCCTTTAACTGCTTGAAAAAAACTGAATATAGGCAACACGTTAAACAAAACAGTAAAAGATTTATTATTTCTTACTGAAATTTTAATTTTTATTAGTTACGTCTTTAATCACTTGTTTGTTATTAAAACTAATATATTCATTCATTGTATAACATTATTTAAAATTATCGAACTTCCGGTTTACTTACTTTTTGAACAATACTTAGTGCCATAATGTTCGTAATAAGCACAAAATTTTATGCTTACCTGTCATATGGTCGATTTCCAAACATATGAGCAAGGGAATTAATAGTAAAGGTAGCATGAAGGTTCAATGCATATCGTAACCAGTTCATACAAAAAGCATTAAAAAATGTTTCATTCCAAAAGAACATGGGAACTAACACTGGTAAAACATATGCACCGAGAGGTAAAATCCAATAATTTTTGTGTTGAAACCTGAAATACATGTTAAATGATAAAAAAATTAGTGTAAATTCAAAAGTGACATCTTAATAGTAATGCTAGTATTTAAAATTTCTTTTAACTGGCTATTTATGTATCTGTTGAGAAAGAACATATTATATAATATTATTTCGTATCAAGTATGTTCAATTTAATCACATATGACTTTCTCTGTAGTGTTCAGTTACGCCAAATAAGATCAACTAGGTAAAAAAATTTCATTGCATAAAAACTTTATCTAAATTGTCAGTTTAAGTTCAATTGAATTTGACCTGCCCTGTCACTAACTACAGGTATTCAACAATATCAAACTAGATGGGACGCATTCTATATTATCCTACTAGCTATTGTCTGCAGCTTCGCATGAATTGTAGGTAGTTATTTGTTCATTTATTTTTATTTCGTCGCGCTTTTTCTTTAAACCTCCCCCTCCCTCCGATAGGCGTTCAAAAACGTGTGTTTATTAGCTATCAGATAGAGATATACAAATTCTATTAACCTTGTTACCCCGCTATGACTCAATTTTGGAAAATGCAGAAAATCTAAGGAAAATAAAGAAACATAATCCTCTGTTGATCTTTTTAAGGGTCAAAGTTGAAAAATTTCACCTTTGATGGGCAAACGGATCATTTCTCTATGCAGCATTTGGCATCCGCAAGTGGATATATGCCTCCTCCATATGTCTTCATTTAGTTCTCTGTTGAACTTTCGCCATCCGAGTTTTCCCTGCCCTCTTCCTGATATCGCCGTACCAAGGCATTAGGAGTCCTAAAGATCTCGTTTTCCCCGACCTTGGCTTCCATTCCGTTGTTCTATGTGTCCAATTGTTTGATGTCCATCTTGGCCATCTGTATTTTGCTCTTGTTATTGTTTGTATAATATTTTCCATCTTCGGTTGTCTCCTTATCTATTCATTAGTTTTCCTGTCTCATATGAGTTACCCACAGTTTATAGCGTACTTTTTTGTTGACCCCAAGTTTCTTCTCCATACATTAATAATGGAATTACGTATTCTTCTAGCACTTTAATTTTTATTTTATTGATTGATTTTATTCCTGAGAATTCAATTCGTTCAATTTGCCGACTGCAGTCCATGCCAAGCAGATTTTTATATAAATATCCGAATGTTGTATTACTTTATACTTATTACCTGTTCTAATTATATGTATTGGTCTATTACTTCTGTCGATTTTTCGTTTATTGTGATGTTATTGTGTTTTTGATTTTTTTCCTTCATTCTCTGCATAATTTTTGTTTTGCTTATATTTATTAACAAGTCTACTTCTTTTGATCTTTCTCTTAAATCTTCAAGCATTTCCTTGGAACTACATTGTCTAAGGGCTTAATATTTGTATATTTTTACCTTAAACCCTTCTTATTTCCACTATAAGTTTTTGAAGATGTCTTTCATGGCTAGTGTGAACAGTTTAGGGTATACGGTATTATATCTTTGTCGTATGTCCTTATCGTATATTCATTCATTTTTATTGTTTTAAGTTTCTGTGTAGTTTAACTGTGCTTGTGGCCTATTCATATATTCTCAAAAACTTTTGATTATCTGGATTAAATTTTACAAGTTTCTAAAGATTAATTACATTACTTTCGAGCCAATTTGCGACCGTAATGTAAAAGACAGTCTTTTGTTAATTTTTGGTCTCCAAATGAGAAAATGATAATAAATACTTCCTAACACGTAAGATTTTTAGTTTTGTCCCACCATGTAGTTAGTTCCGGGATTATATCATCTTCTATAGGTATTCGATATAATTTCATTTCTGATATCTTTTTCTTAATTTGTTCAGTTTTGTCCTTCATTTAAGATTTTTCATCTTATCATTGCTGGTGGTCTCTTAGCTTTTAATATAAACATAAAATTCTTCCGTAGTGTTCCTAATTTCTTCTCTATTGTTAGCTACTGTATCATATTTTGTCTTTAATTGATTGACTTGTTGTTTGTTACTAGTAATTTTTCTTTAGAACCTTTCTTCTTTTATTCTCTTCAGTTTTTTATATTATTAAATTTTTAATGATATTTATTTATATGTGCTGTAGAACTATTTTAGTAAGTATTAAGTGTATTCTAGGGAGAGAGTTATAACAGCAAAAACTCTCCAAATTCGTTTTGTTGTAGACAAATCCCAAATACCCTCAAAGCCCCAGGGCAACTAATTCAATTTTATAAATTGAAAATCCCCAATCGTTTCCATTTTAATTTTTTCTCTATATCGCTAGAATAACAAAAGTATTGACTTAGCAATAAAAAATAAAGAGACCTTGTCTCCTAGACCAATTTAAACTTCTATCTTCTTCTTCTATAATAGCATAATAGAATGGTTAAATTATTTTGAAGCAAAATCCGTCCACAAAAAGATTAGAAGATATCTCAAATGATAATCAGGTGGTAGTAATTTGAAGTTAAGCATATGAAAACGCAATAGGAATTGAAATAAATTAACATGTGTACAAGAGGATTTGCATGAATTTAAATTTTAAACATATTTTTTTAATGAATGTGATTGGACAAAAAACGATAAATGGTGTGCCTGCTACAAACTCAGCATAGAGATCTGATTTTCATAACGTAGCGGCATTATATTTTAATAGAATCCAATATTATCTCTAAATGGACGTAAAAAAAGATTTTTTGCAATTAAGCGGTTATAGTTACTCAGATATAGATTTTTTAAAACATTTTATTAAAGTGTAATATTTAAAAAATATTGTTTGAATGTTTTATTTATGACTCAATCATTTATTAAAGATGGAATCTATTGTTACGAACGACAAGGAGAAACTTACTGATACATCCTCGTATACAAATATTCCAATACTTACAGCTTATAATGTGTCAATGCCAAAAATAGGGACTTACCGAATTAAACAATGGAGACAATGTCATGTGAAATTCTTAAGAAACTGAACGCTAGAGATGATACTTCACACTGTAAAAGAAACCATAACGAACTGAACACAAGAGGTGATATTCCATGTTATAGCAGAAACCAGATCGAGTGCTACAGATGTTGACGAACTGGACACACGAGAAGGGGTTGTCGGCTGGAATTAAGAAATCAATTAAAGTGCTATAGATGTAGATGAACTGAACCCATGAGATGGGACTGTCAGGTACAATTAAGGTCTAATTCATGGTCCAGAGATCGCATCGAAAAGAACCAGAAAAATCTACAACCGTACAGAAGAAAAACAGGAAAAACTGTAACAGTACAATTTTAATATCAAGTATAGACCATAAAGACTACATAGAAACGCAAATACCTTGTTAAGAAGCACTACAGCAAAATGGAACAGAGAGAAAGGTTTCCTACATGGAGAATCACTTTTGACATTGATATAGATTGGAGTATAGCTCAGATGAGTAAACACCAAATTCAACTTAATGGAAGAGTTAATTCTATACCTATTACCATAACTGTTGATATTGGTGCTGCAGTAACTCTGATAAAGTTAAGCCTTGTTGGTAAATTTGGAATCCTACCGTTGTCCAGAAAAGAGATGTTGAGAACTGTAACTGGAGAAGCATCTGATGTGAGATTCAACTTGGAAGGCTAAAATTAAACCATTTGGTGTTAGACAGAGAAGATGAGTTTATGCTGGAAATGGACCTGATTCGTCAAATAGATTTTTCTTCGATAACAAGCTTAATATTCCAAACTTCAGGACGAAGAATGCATTCTGTCAAAGAACTGTAATACCGAATCAATTTGAGTCATTGCCGAACAAACAATCATAATAAAGAATAGCATGAAGAAAATCGGTTATGGAAGAAAGGACGAGAGTTCTGGAAGCAACGCCAGATTAGTTCAACACTCCAGCAAATCCTGTAAATACCTGGTACCGAAGGCATTAATCAATTTATATGACATCAAGGTAAACTTGGCAGAGTTTCAGCGAGGTAATAGAGTTTGGTTATGCAATCTACGGAGAAAGAAAGGCAATATTTTTTTCGAAAAAGTTCCAAAACCCCCCCTCGTTAAGAATTGAAAAAAATTAAAAAAGCCAATTTCTAAAAAATATTGAGATAAATAATACCCAGAAGTTGTGAGCTATTTTTTAGTCTTAGGACCTATAGTATGGTAGGATATCGTATAGGGGTAGTTTTAACATCCAGTTTAGAGATGTATGCAAATTTTGTCGGATTGTAGCTCACTAACTCCTACAAGTAATATATTCCTTATCTAAAGTCCTGTATTTCTCCACTCTTGAAGTTATTATAATTCAGAGTTAATTCCACTTTTATGTTATTTTAGGGGTAGTTTTGTGTTATATATAATTATTTTGGGGTTGTGCAAGCTCTTTATGTCATCGGGCTTGGACTCAGTATCATAAAATTTATTTGATTTTTATAGCCGAATCTACGGTTCTCAACATTTCTTTTGTGGGAATGTTTTTTTACCGATTTCGTGAAATTGTTGAATTTGGACTCCCCGACTGAGACAAGGGATATTATTTTGATATGAACAGTATTGTAGGATTGATAACTTTGATTGGATCATGTTTGCAAGTAATTTATATCAGATTCCATTTTTAATAACGCTGGACAACAGCTAAATTATATCTAAAGTAAAATCGACTAAATCTTGTCATTTTTATTCTGATAAAACCAAAACTAAACTTATCTTCTTAATATTAGTTCAAGTTTTAGAGATACGTGATGGTATACTTCCCTATATATTCACAATGTAACCTTAAGAATGCATCATCCAGTTAAGGAAATTTTGCTCAATTTGGCAACACCGCATGAGGGTTCTCCAGCAATAATCTCCCATATTCGGACTTCCAACTCCCTAGGGCTTAAAATAAGGGAAGTAGCCATTTAAACCCATGTAAATCGACTTTTATGTCTGCTTTGTGCTGAGCAGCCTTTATATACAAACAAATGACAAACACCACTATTGCGAATATTATGGAATTGAATAGAAAATTATCGAATATTCTCTAGAAATATAGAAGCAGTACTTTAGTATATAAACAACTACAAAGCGTAGGGGATAGTCAGTCGAAGTGAGTGAATCGAATCGAATAATGGAAATTGTAGGATGTCTCGAAAGTGTGTAAGCAATCCAGATCACTTCTGTTATGATTGTAGTGAGGTGAGTTTTGCATCTCAGAAACGGTCTATTGTCCCACTGATAAAAAAGGCATATCAGCTTTATTTCGGTTGCAATATTGAGGATCAAGACAAACATTGGACGCCACATATCTGCTGTAATGCATACGTTTCAAGTCTGAAAAATTGGTTAAATAGTAAAAAAGGATCTATGCGGTTTGCTGTCTCAATGATTTGGAGACAGCCTTCAAATCGTGTTAGTAATTGTTATTTCTGCATCATACCTCGTGTTGGGCAAGGCACAGATGTATCCAAGAAGGAAAAGTCGATTATCGACTATCCAAATATACCATTTCCCATGAGACATTTGCTACATAATGACGATCTTCATATTCCAGAACCTCCAGAAATATTCATTGGCGAATCTGATAATAATGGTACCACGATTTCTCAAGAAGAAGATATGTTATCAACATCAAGATATCCTAATTTCGCAGCCAGCACGTTATACCGCCAACCACACAAAATAGCCCGATGAGACTTAGACGATCTTGCGAGAGACTTAGAACTTACAAAAAGTAAATCAGATTTACTAGGCTGAAGACAACAGCTATAACTTATTAGAAAGCGATGTTTCAGTATGGGCTTTTAGTAATAAATTACAAGTCAGAGGAATGGATATTGTTTATAGATAGTTCAACATTGAGGTTAGAAGCAGTATTATTGCATACAGGAAATATTTTACCGTCCATTCCTGTTAGATCTGCAGATCACATAAAATAATCATCCAACTATATGAAATACCTATTAACAAGTATAAAATACGATGAGCACTAATAGCAGATATGTGACGACTTAAAGGTGATTGCACTTTTACTTGCTAGACTACACCAAATTTTGCTGTTTTTTTGTGAATGGGATAGTCAGGCAAAGACACTTCATTACGAGAGAAAAGACTAATCCGTTCGACAATCATTAGAGCCAGGTGAAAAGAATACACAACATATGTCATTGGTAGACCTTAAAAAGATTTTGTTGCCACTACTGCATATCAAATTGAGCCTAATGAAAAACTTTGTCAAAGTACTTTTCAGTACCTGCGTCAGAAATTCCCAATGCTAAGTGAAGCAAAAAATAACGAAGATATTTTTATAGGGCCACAGATTCGAAATATTCTGAAAAACAAACATTTTGAGAGCACTCTATTAGATATTGAGAAAATGCTAGGAATTACTTTCACCTAGTGGTCACTAATTTTTTCGGAAATAAAAAGCTTAAAATTACGTTACTCTTATTGAAAATATGCTGTTATCATATCAAAAAATGGGTTGCAATATGTCTCAAAAGATCCATTTCCTACGCCCACATCTGGACTTTTTTCCTGGCAAATACGGAACTGTAAGTGATGAGAACGGCAAACGCTTTTTATCGGGATATCTCAACAATGGAGGAAAGGTACCTGGGAAAACGAAATGCTTCCATGCTTACCGACTACTGCTGGACTCTTGTTAGAGATGCTCCAGAAACAGAAAATAAAAAAAAACTTGTTCTTGAAAACTACAATTAAGTTTCATTGACATTCTTGTATTCAGCGCCCCAAAATTAATAAAAAAAAATCCAATTTTCATACAACACAACAAATAAACTAAAATTTTTTGCTTAGTTTAATAGTACTGTGATCCTCAATTCATTTAGATATTGTTTTTTTTTTATCATTTTCAACTCTTAACTAGTGGTGGTTTTGGAATTTTTTCGAAAAACGAAAAGTTATGTTCATCTTAGGATTGCTTAAGGATTAATACGATATGAACACAATTTCTACTACCTCTTTCCGGTGTCGGTAATCGGCTACCGAAAAACAGGCGATTTTTGCAGTCACTCTTTATTTTTCAGAAAGTTTTAGAGCTGACAAAGAGTAGTTTACAACAGTAAGGTGTATTATAATGTGTACACCTAAATTGTTTATGATGTAGGTTCACTAAGAAAAATTTTTCATTCTACTTAATATAATATAAACACCGATCCATCAAAAGTGAATCCTTAATTTCATTAACAAACCTAACAAATTAATATATGGTATGCCAAATAGTTTTTCCAGTACACTTCGAAAACCCGCTCTGTACTCTGAGATCATCTCTCTATCTATTCACTAGTAACAGTGAATATATAGAGAAAATAATAAAAATTTAGGTGAATATTAATTTTAGCAGTAGAAATTATGTATAAAGATTTTTACAGGCAATTTTTAAATATTTCCTGCTTCTATTAAAATTTAAATACAGAACCAATTATTTTCAGGGCAAGCACTTCACCTGCAATGCCACAGAGGCTTGCAAATTTAATCTACCAACTTTTTTATTGTACTTTGATACTCTATGGATTGCTGTGGTTGGTAACTACAAACGTAGGTAGAAAAAGAACTGGATATACGATTGCTAATATTTAACATCCGGCTACGTAGTTGACATACAGTGATATCATATTTTGTAAGGTATTAAAATAACTTTTAACTCTTTATTTGAAAGATTGTGGATATTATAGGCAATACATTTTTATAAAGCAACTATAACAATTATAAAAAATCTTTATTTAAATACTTAGCTAGAGGGTGTTCGAGCTAAGAGAAACGTTACAAAGTTTGTCTGAAATTTTATACAAACCTTAAAAACGGATCGGCGAGAAGATCAGAAATGTCAATACCTTTTCCTTTTTCAATAACTTCTGGCATTTTCCTTATAAACATCCAACCAATATGAGAAAACCAGAAGCCTCGTTTAGCGTTATGAGGATCTGCATCAGTTTCTGTATATTTATGATGTACTCGGTGATCACGAGCCCATTCGAAAACTGATTTCTACAACATTTTAAATTGATATAATTAATGATTATATCCACAAAAGTAAGGCCATTGTGATAGAATTAAAATATAGTGATTTGATTGGATAGCTTCGTTTCTTTAAGAAGATAATTCCATTTAATATTTTAAATAAATTGATTTAATTCCCTCCGCTTAGAGTTAGGGCGCATTTTAAAATAAAACTTTAAGGTTTAAGTTTTTAATCAGATCTACAGGGTGTCCGGGAAAATGTGTGAAAGGAATACTACAATTTCATATAAACTTTTTTCGTATAAGCTTTCTCTTCCGAGATATGGGCTCCCAAAGAGCTGTAATGGAATCAAGTTTTTACACATAATTATTGAACCACTAGGTATATTTATATTTTTTTAATATGATATATATCAGATAAGACCCTTCAAATAACTATTCTAGAAAGTGTTGTGGATTACTCAAAGCTGCAGGGACGGACTGGTTGTGAGACTCATGGCCCCAATTTTTTTCCGCCCTGTATGATAGGAACTTTGGACAATGTTTCTTACATACTTTTCATTATTGACTAAAAATTAAGTACGTTTACTTCGGTAATCCTAACCGTTTTCGAAAAAGCGTCATTTCATTTACCCTGTTAGTCCCCTAAATTCTGTCGGGTTCAATATGAAAAAGACGAATTCTTCCCAGTCACCGTAGGTTCAATAAAAGGTAAACGAACTACTTAGTAAAAAAACTTCATAAGAGGGTTCAACGTGGGCTCCGTGAAGTCTGATATACTCGCAGGCACGACAAATTGAGGACCGCCGTACCCGCCACATCAACTTAGCATTGTTCCATATTTGATCAAAATGAAACGTGATTCCCCGTAAAAGTTCCTCCCTACTATCGGCCGGGGTGAAATACACCAATACACAGGTAAAAATCCAATGGCGTTAGGTCAAGAGATGGAGGTGGTGCCCCATCGTGCATGTTGTAAGTGTTTCGGGGAGTTTTAAGTGGCAAGTGCTCTAATAAATCGTGAAAAGAATGAAGAGAATAGTGCTATTGAAGTGTACATTATTTCGATGCTGATCCAATAGCCAGTTTGCAAACTACATTATACGGGGAAAATCTTCAGGTATCAGTTCATGCACTTTTTTCAAATGATATGGATATAGTAGCTGTTCTTGAAAAACTTCATGTACTAGGGCTTTTGACATATTAAACTGCGCTGATAATATTCGATTCCTAGTTGAAAGAGTATCATCTACAGTATTTGAAATATTTTCCTCTAATTGCGGCGTACATAATATTCTTCCCTGACCAGCATCAGTACTTCTTTTCCCAAAATTTCCTAAAATTATGAAGAAATTTAATAATATTACCCTATTAAATGGGATCGTCTACCATTCTCCCTTAGATGTTGGTCAACTGGTTGAAATGTCCTCTGATTTGGAAGAGTGAGGTTAGGATATCTATCGTGATATAACCTCCTGGCTTCCAAAGCATTGCTAGACGCAAGACCACACATCAGATGCATATCTACATTCTCAATAAACGTGTATTCCATATTTCGAATTATTTCACAATTAATTTCACCACCAAATCCAAAATCCAGCAAATTAATATTCAAGTAAAGAATCAATTTGTCAACGATGTCCAACGGATCCATGGGGGGGGGGGCGGTCGGGGCGACCGCCCCCCCCCCCAAGAGCTTTGAGTTCAGGAAAATGGAATAATTAATGTAAAATTTTGTTTTTAACTTTCTTTTTTTTTTTAATATGATGTCAACAGCTAAACATGATGTTAGGAGTTTGTTCATATATATATATATATATATATATATATATATATATATATATATATATATATATATATATATATATATAAAGCTAAATTAGAATTTTAAAACGATGTCTGAAAGAGAAAAAAATTTTGTTTTCAACTTTCTTTTTTTTTTTAATATGATGTCAACAGCTAAACATGATGTTAGGAGTTTGTTCATATATATATATATATATATATATATATATATATATATATATATATATATATATATATATATATATATATATATATATATATATATATAAAGCTAAATTAGAATTTTTAAAACGATGTCTGAAAGAGAAAAAAATTGTATACGCAAGGATTTTTGATGACATATCTATTTCATTATTCATTCGTTTTTTTCTTTAAATCTAAACATAAAATCAAAGTATATATGTAAAACAAAAATTTATTTTCATTGTAAATAAAATAAATTTCATTTTTGTCTAATGAATAAAAATTTAAATTTTTAATTTGAGCAAAAAAAAACTTGTTTAAAATTAAAATATTTTGGACATTTAACCATTTCAAAATTCAAATTATTCCCGAAATAATAACTAGCATACACACATGTAAAGAGCAGACAGGTCAGAGCCTTGACAAAGGATATTGCTAAGTTTGTTTTTTTTTAGATTTTAGAATTTCAGAGTGAGATAATTTAAAGAAAAATATTTGGTTTTAAAAGCTCTGACGCCGTACTTTTTTGCGTTTTTCTCGAAATGCATATCTCAAGATCTACTTAGTCAATTTCGATAAAATATAAACCACAAATTCTTTATAATATTACAAACATAGGATTTTTATAAATTTTTAAAACTCAAAATTTTGGTGCAAATAAGATTTTTTTTTCATACAACTGTCATTTCTACAAAAAAATTAAGAAAGCTATTACCATTCTATTTAGAATTTAAAAAATTTTTCAGACGATGTCTAATAGTGAATAAAATCCATCAGCAAGGATTCACAAAAGAAGGAGATCCTGCTTGATGACCCATATCTGCTTCATTATTTATTCGTTTTTTTTTTAAAAATTTGTAAAAAAAACTATGTGTACATGTAAAACAAAAATTTATTTATATATTAAATTTCTGGGTAAAAAAAGTTATTTTTTATACATTTTTTCGAGCGCTGACGTGGTGTAAACCCTTAAATGTAAAAGTAAAAATAATGTTAGGAAAAAAAGAAACGATATATGTCTTTAATATTAGAAAGACGAGTTAGAAATTAATGTGAAATATATCACAAACTACATATAATAGGATCGTCGTTTAAGAAATAAGAATATTTAAATAAATTTTACTTCGCTATTCCCAAAATACATATAAGCAATGGATGTATCTTGAGGTACTTTACTATGTACTCCCATGGGGCAGATTTTTTTTTATCTATCTCATATCTAATAACTGTGTTCGATCTAAATATATCAATCTGTTAGTAATATTTTGTTACTTCTAAAATCTTTATTACATTGGACAACAGCCAAAATGTATCTAAAATAAAATCAACTAAATCTTACCATTTTTGGTATGCTAAAACCGAAACTAAACCTATCTTTTTAATATTAGTTCAAGTTTTAGAGATACGTAATGTCATGTCACTCTATATATTAACAAGTAACCTTAAGAATACACGTTGTATTGTTATAACAAAAGAGGGATGTGACGTTCCCAAACATATATTTTTTCTTCTTTCAGAAGATTTTGCATAACTTGGCAACATCGCATGGGAGATCTCCAGGGATGACCCCCCTTATACGAAGTCCCAACATCCAGAATTAAAAATAATGAATCTAATGAAGATAGCCATTTACACCAATGTAAATCGACTTTTATGTTTGCTTTGTACTGAACAGCTCCTATACAAACAAATGACAAACGTCACTATTGCGAATATTATAGAATTGAATAGAAAATTCTCGAATATTCTCTAAAAATGTAGAAACCGTATTTGGGTATATGAACAGCTTTAAAGCGACTGACTAGTCAAAGTTAGTGAGCCAAATTGAATAGTTGAGATTGAAAGATGTCTCAAACGTGTGTAAACAATCCAGATCACTTCTGTCATGTTTGTTGTGAGAAGACTGTTGCGTTTCAGAAGCAGTCTATTATCCCACTGATAAAAAAGGTATAACAACTTTATTGCGGTTGCAATACTGGAGATCAAGACAAACAGTGGGCATAATATATCTGCTGTAATGCGTGCGCTTTAGGTCTGAGAAACTGGTTAAATAGTAAAAATAGACCTATGCGGTTTGCTATCAAAATGATCTGGAGAGAGCCTTCAGTCATGTTAATGACTGCTATTTCTGTATCATACCTCGTATTGGCAAGGCACAGGTGTCTCAACTATCCAAATATACCACCTGCCATGAGACTTATACCTCATAGTGATGAACTTCCTATTTCAGAACCCTCAGAAATATTCACTTACGAATCAGATAATAACGATACAATGATTTCTCAAGAAGAACATATGCCATCAGCATCAAGAAATTCTGATTTCACACCCAGCACATTATACCACCAACCGCACAAATAACCCAATTAAACGACCTTGTGAACGACTTAGAACTTCCAAAAAGTAAAGCAGAATTACAGCAGTGGAACTTATTAGAAGACAACGTTTCAGCATGCAATTTCGTAAACGCCATAAAGGCTTAGTACCATTTTTTAACATTGAAAAGAACTTGATTTTCTGCAATACCATTAGCGGTTTATTGGTGGCTTCAAATATAAACTACAAGCCAGAGGAATGGAGATTGTTTATAGACAGTTCAACATTGAGTTTAAAAGCAGTACTATTGCATATGGGAAATAATTTACCATCTATTCTTGTTGGATATGAAGTTCACATGAAAGAATCATACTATAATATGGAGTACCTATTGACAAGTATAAAATATGATGAGCACCAATGGTAGGTTTGTGGCGACTTACGGGTAATTACATTTTTACTTGGGTGGCAGCTAGGCTACACCAAGTTTTGCTGTTTTTTATGTGAATGGGATAGTTGTGTCGTTCATTGTGCACTTCATTATAAGAAAAAAGACTGGTCCGTTCGACAATCATTAAAGCCAGGTGAAAAGAATGTATAACATATGCCACCTGTAGACCCGAAAAAGATTTTGTTGCCACCAGTACATATCAAGTTGGGCCTAATGAAAAATTTTGTTGCAAACAGATGGGTCAGCTTTTCAGTACCTGTGTCAGAAATCACCAAATCTAATTGAAGCAAAAATTAAAGAAGGTATTTTTATTGGGACACTCTTGTTGAAAATATGCTATCATCGTATCAAAAAAAAATGAGTTGCAATATGTCTCTTAAATCCATTTCCTACAATCATATTTGGACTTTTTTCCTAACAACTGCGAAGTTGTAAGTGATAAGCACGGCGAACGCTTCCATCAGGATATATTAACAATGGAGAAAAGCTATCAGGGAAAATAGAATGCTTTCATGCTTGCCGACTACTGTTGGACTTTTGTGAGAGATGCTCTTGAAACAATTCACAAAACAAAACCAAAAAAAAACAGGATATTTAGTGTCTCTACAAGTGTAAAAGTGTGTATTTTTTATTATTTTGTTAAAAATAAAATTAAAAAAAAAAACTTGTTCTTGAAAAATGCAACTAAGTTTTTAATTTCATTGTCATTTTTGTGTTCAACGCCCCAAAATTAACAAAAAAAATCACTTTTCATACAAGATGCAATAAATAAACCAAAACTTGTTACGTAGTGTGATTACTTCATTTATGGCAACTGTGAATAATTTGTGCTTATATAAAATTAACAAAAATATAAAGCAAAAGTCCAAAATAACAGTATTTTTTTGTATCTTTTTTATTCGAAATAAGTCTAGTTAACAAACGATTTTTTTTTTGTGATGCAGATAGTGTCTGGTACGCATTTTTCCTACTTAAGTCTTATGAAAATCTCTTGTAAGTGATAATGATGATGATAAAAATATATCATTTCCCTGTTGTTTTTTTTTTAAATCAAGTTACTGGTGTTACAATTAGAATTTTATTGTTCCGGAAACAGTATTCTACCACTATATTATTAGAATATTTGATATTTTCCTTACAGAGGTGATCAAATGTATTAATTTTTATATAGTCTCACCATATTTTAGTTACATACCTGATATGCTATGGTAGTAAATATTATTAAGATCAATTTTAACGGCCATTTTGCTTTGTATGAACGATGAGACCATAATCTATGTGTACCTGCCACAGTTCCTATTATGCTTACTTCGAAAAGCAGAAAACCTGTAAAAAAATAATATTGCGATAAGTAAATGCAATGTGTGTCAATTGCGGAAGTAAATTATTCTTTCTTGCTTGTGATAGGCCATACAACTGAGTTACCAACTACTACAAAATGTTCTTCTTGGAATTAAAATGAAACTCATATAATATTCAAATAAACATTCAAGATTTTCCTTACATTTTTTCAAAATAAATACAAGTAAACTGTATCAGTCCAGTATTAAGTTAATATTCACTTAACAAGTTATTAAAGTTATCGGCAAGACTTTCTTATCATTTTAAATTTTAATATAAAAATTAATTTTAGTGACCTAGATTTTATGCCTTCAAACCAAAAAAAAAACTTAAGGCAATTTCCTTCTTCCCTAAAGAAACAAATTTTACATAATGACTTTTTTTTATGTCTTTATTATTAAACACAATTTCATTTTACGAATATAATTAGTAATTTCTAACCATGTTTCTCCGATTTCTCAATGGCTAATTTTTTACTTAACATTCAAAATTTATGTAGCCTCAAATTTATCTTGACATTATTTATTACTTGTTCCGTTTGGATTAATCTTGATTCTATAAATGTTATGAATCAGGAATATATTAATATCGAAAAAAATTAGAAAAACACACAAAAAAATTATACCTGTATAAGTTGGCGCCTCTAAAGTAACGGTTTTATAACCCAAAATCTTGAGCTTCTCAATAAATTCTCTTTTTTCTTAATAAATAGTTAAGTGTGATTAATTTTCCAAAGTATTTTAAAAAATGAATAAACACGAGAAGATTAAAACAAAATACAATTGTCAACAAATGTTTAACTTTCAAATGCGAAATCAAAAATAATTTTCTAAAATAAAACAAATTAAAAAAATTAAATTAATATAAAATATGAAAGAAAATTAGTAGGATCTATACATGCTTGGATTTTTATTAATGCCCAAGATCTTATCTCGTGCTTTTCCTGTTCTGCTACGGGGCATGCTCCTCTAAGTTAATAGGTGAATTATTTTTGTTGTATATGACTCTTCAATCAAAGTCTTATATTTTCTCAATCAAGTTTATATCTGAGGAGAGAGGCGGCATTATGTGTCCATATTATAATGTTAGTTTGACTTTTACGCAATACCCGACTTCGGACATTTACACATAAAGGTGTAATTATTCTCTCTCTCAGTATTATGACACTTTTAATGGAAGCATGGTTTGTCGTCATTGCTATATTTGAATAAAAGCTGTACAATAATCAAACATTATATGTTAATTAAAAAATAAGTCGTTGCTGTCAACCTCGCTCTACTTAAATCCTCTGATTATTGTCATTACTATTAAATACAAATTTTTTATAAAAATTTGTGAAGACAACATTCTGTCATTACGGTGAAAGTTAGTTTCTGTGTCGCGCTACCGATGGACGACATGGTAAAGTTGCAAGAATCTGGGTACCCTTATGTATCTTTTTGCTCTTAAGTCGGTAAAATAAAGCCTCGTTAAAGTTGTAAAATTTGCAATAGTGCCTTGATATTTGACTTGACGGTGCCGCCGAAGAACCAGCACCAAAGAATTACAGTTCCGATTATCGATATCAGTTATATAGCGATTATTTCTCTCATATAAAACTGGCGGGCGCCCTCAATAGATCTAGTTTCTTGATATCTTCGAATAATCAGAATCAGAGAACTTTTTATGATATTCAGTATTTTAGATATATTATGATTGAATATTCCAGCATCAAATAATTTCACTCCTTTAATTCCGCTAAAAAAATAAATTAACGTTCGTAGCAAACTCTGTCACACAAAATTTGATTTAATTTTCAGTGTGTGACACACAACGTAAATACTCATCTTTGTTAAAAACAGAAAAATATAAATTTTTAAAAAGTGGAGAGATTGCTCCCTCCTAAGGGCCTCTGGTGGTACAGAGAGCAATAGTGTCCTGAGAGAGATAGGACCTCTGTTTTTGCTATTCTAGTGGAGAAAAGTCCGGCTATCCATTTGGATGTCGTTTCGTCCACTTCCCTGTCATCAAGTTCTCTTTTGACTGCTTCTTGTGGGGTGTTGTCAAAAGCCCCCTCTATATCAAGAAAGGCACACATTTTAGTTTCTTTAATATTCAGTGCTTGTTCAATCTCATCTGTTAATTATACCAGTGCGGTTTCCGTAGACCTACCTCTTGATACGCATGTTGATGAGGGTGCAGTGGCGTCTGTTCAAGAATTTCTGTTCTGATGTAATTATATAGTACTTTCTCCATCGTTTTTATTATAAACGATGTGAGACTGAAGGACCGCAGGGATTTAAGTTATTTATTGTCTTTTTTCCCCGCCTTCGGAATGAAGATGAATCAGGCCCTTCTCCATATACTTTGACTGACGCATACTCATCATCATGATCATCGTGTAGCCGTTATTGTCCACTCTAAGTTCCTCCATGTCTCTCGGTTCTGGACCGTCATTGCCCAATTTCCAGCAATTCTCTTTATATCATGATGTTTGACCTAGAGATTATTTCTCGTTCTAACTTTCAAAAAATCTATATACGATGAAAATTTTCTAAGTTATAAGTCTGCCAAATTCTATTCTCCGTATCCAAATATTCAGAGCAATCAGGCAATTGTTAAAATATCCACTTAGTTTCATTGACTCGTGTTGATAAAATATAACTAAGTAAAAGTTAACGTAAAAAGGCTTACATTTTTGTGGACACTAGTTTTCGGTCTAATACGTGATAACCTCAATATGGAGTCGAGTCACTACTATTATTTATAAATAACTTACATTAGCTAGGTATGCTTCTAACCAACTTCTCCGCATAATCCAGTGATAAATTTTTCCGTATTTTAGGTCTTTTTACACTGAGTTGCATAAAACGGTTTTTGAAAAGTTCAGCCTTCATTTAATCCCATATACTTTCAACATTATTTCCATCAGGTAAGAAAGCAAGACACCCTTTTTTATATTTTTCACTCCTTACAAATGCGACTACGACTCTAACATTGTCTACTTAAAGTATCTATGAGTCAATAGTTCATCAGACTTGATTAAAAAATCTGGAAAAATGACGTTGTCTTTCAATATTTTCAGTATTCTCATGTGTCCAGGCTAAACATGTTTGGTTGTATTTTTCCGACAGTAAAGGATTTTGTCTCGTTGTTTTATATTTAATGCCAGTTTCAAGTCGGCCTCGAATAGTATGGAGGCAAACTTGTATTCCCTTTCAAGGTAAAATACTTTATCCTTTTCGTAGATTAAAATGTGGAATTTTTTGGACCATCTTATTTTGAGTGTTTAATCTTGATTTGGTAGAGAATCAACATTTTGTTCTCAATCAAATCTTTTCACCCCCTTTGTATGAAAGATACAGAATTTTCCTTATATTTTGTAGCCGCATTATAAGTCATTATTCAGCCTTTGTCATAGCTATATAGAAAAACTGCTTCACACATTTTATGGTATTTCGCACTCATTGTGAGTATGTCTAATAGACCACAAATATCAAACAATTATCAGCGCATAACGCGAAGTAATTTAGAGCCTCGAGTGTTAGACGTATGAAGTAAACAGGCCCAAATAAGTATGATATTTAAATAAACAGCAAAACTTTCTATGGAGCTAATTTTACTTTCTTCATGGGTCGGGAATAATGACTGTTAGTAAAAATAAACTATTTTATTTTCCCTCCCATCTGTCTCGTTCTACGATATTTTGGAGTATAATAAAAAATATTAAACTCGTATTTTAATTTAAGTCCTAAATTATGTTTCTAAGGAGTGAAAACTACCCCTAAGCACATTTTTGTTTTCAGTTACAGTATAAAAGTTTTTTGTATTAAATCACATGCAAATTATTAGGTTAACAAAAAGGGTTTTATATATGGTATTTTCTCACTCAATCGTTTTTAGCAATGGGGTAATTTTCATCCCTATAAATACAAGAAATGCAATTTAGAAACCAAAAAGAAATATTCATTGGATATCACAGTGTGAGATATATCAGAGGCCGACCCCTGAGAATGTTTCCTTTTAAATACAATATTTCAAACTTTAATTTCCTTTCTCAAAATTGTATTTTTAAAGACCATGCAGCTGGTCAAGGAATTTTTCAGTTTTCCCTTAAGTATTGTTGTTGCTTGAAAATGAATACTTTTTTCATCGAAACACAAACGAAACGCTATTTCCGCCTAAATTGAATTTTCGATAAACCCAAAGATTTACTTCAACAAAATCTAATATTCTGGTTAATTTTTTAGTTTAGGTCTGAATTATACCATTTGGAAAGTGTTACAAATTCAAATCTAGACATGGGGATCATGGTAAAGCGATACAAGTATAAATTGGTGAAAATTTGTTTACTTCAACGCCCTTGAGAAATTTAGAAAGTTCCGACTACTTCCAGTGATACCCGTCAGGAACCGGAAATCGAGTATTTCAATTTAATTTCTTTTTAACTGTATTCGAAGAGATATTTTGAATGATTGCACATGCTTACTGTCGCTTTTCTGCATCTATTTGATGGCGTCATCAGTTTTTCAATCCGAAGTTTCCGATTTCATAGGATAAAAACGCTGTAACTCCAATTTAAACTACTTTGTATTCCTTATGGTTACTGCGATCCTTGTACATAGACAGGAAATTATAACATCCTGAATATGTTTTACTTTGATGTATATTTATTAAAAAAATAATTAAAGATTAATATATAAAGTTACCCCTAAACATGTATGAAATTTAAGGATCATATCGTTTTAAATGCGACCTCTGTTTCTATTTTTATCTATAAATCAGGGTTCCAACGATTAAAACATAATTTATTAATCACACATTTTGATGAACTTGTTACTAAAAATAGGTTCTTTAACTCAAGTAAAATTATGTTAAACTATTATGGTTGTTGAGGGTTATCTAAAAAATATGTACTGATTTAGCAAACGAAAATTAACAGTATACTTTACTCATGTAATAAAAGAACAGAAAATCTAAATAAAATTTTTATAAAAAAAAAGAACCGACTTTTAAAAGTGCGCTAAAAAGTTAAAAATAACTATAAATTTTTATATGAAATTGAACTTTTTGAAGTCGGCGCTAAACTAATACCTAACAAAATGTAATTTGCATAAACAGATTAAAAATACTTTATTTGTGATTGCTTTCTTATCATAATTTATATATACGAGTATTAGTAGTTATTTACTTGATTTACCAATAATTTGACGCCAACTTCAAAGAGTTCAATTTCATATAAAAATGTATAGTTATTTTTCACTCTTTTGCCACTTTTAGAAGTCAGTTCAATTTTTATATAAAAATTTTATTTTTCTATTTTTAGTTTTAGAATTCATTATAATATCCATAAATTATTTGAACTAAGTACTAATCGATATTAGTGTTCCTCGCAATGACTCCAAGGTGGCAAAAAGGGACTCATTTTGTCCAAAGTTGTAAATCACCCTAAGAACCATTAAAAAATCTTTGGTTCTTAGAGTTTTCCGAATACGAGTAAAATTCTGGCATAGTAAATCCACTACCTTAAATTCAAATTAATTTTAGATTGGTAATATAGGCCCCAAATCTTTCAATATCGGTGTTTAAAGACCCTGACATGTAAATTTCTTAGCTCGATATATTTTATATTCCATATTGAGTTTGTATACTCCTCAACAAGCCCACAATGTCAATTTTAGACAAAATTGGAATATGTAAAATTTTCTGTCCCTTATATTGTATCTTATCAACTTAATAGTTGTAAAAAATTAACTTCATATTCGTAATACGCGACCCCGAAAACCCTCTAATATCAAATCTGAAAAAATGCGAATAAGGCAAAATTTTCAACCCACCATATTGCATCCGCTATATTGAATTTCAAAAAAATTATTTTAAGTTTTAATCTAATCTAAATCTAAATCCTAAAGCCCCTATGTACCAATTTCGGATGAAATCTGGAAATTTAAAATTTCTAAACTTATATTCGCTATTTATATCCTCAAAAATCATTCAGTACCTTTAAACAAAATCGAAAAATGTAAAATTTTTAGCCCGCTATCTTGGATTTGCTATATTGAATCTTGAAAAAATACTTTTAAATTCATAATTTACACCCTCAAGAACCACCTATATCAGTTTGGGAGATAATCGAAAAATGTAAAATTTTTAGGAGACCATATTGAATCTGTCAAATTGAATTTTTCAAAGAATATTTTAAATTCATAATTAACACCAACAAAAATAACCCAATACTCATTTTTAACAAAATCGGGAGATGTAGAATCTTTAATCCTCCATCTTGGATCCGCCATATTGAATTTTTAAAAAATAATTTTAGATTCGTTATGTGCGACCCCGAAAACTCTCTCGTACCAATTTTGAAGAAAATCGGACAAAATTGATTTTTTCGTCCGCCATATTGGATCCGCCATATTGAATTTTTTAAAAATAATTTTAGATTAGTTATGTACGACCCTGAAAGCTCCTTCGTACCAATTTTGGACAAAATCGGACAAAATTGATTTTTTTGTCCGCTATATTGAATTTTTTAAAAATATTTTGGATCCATTATGTGCGACCCCGAAAACCCCCTCCACACCAATGTTGGAGAAAAACAAACAAAATTAATTTTTTTTGGTCCGATATATTGAATTTTTTAAATATAATTTCAGATTCGTTGTGTACGACCCTAAAAATTCCCCCATACCAATTTTGGAGAAAATCAGAAAAAATTAATTTTTTTGGCCGCTAAATTATCAGCGCCATCTTCGATATTACTGCACCAATTTCGCCCAAAAAAAAATATGGAACCACCACTTTCTGAATATAACGTAAAAAATTTTATTCGCATCGGTGCCACCGTTCCGGAGTAATTGGTGTACATACATAAAAAAAAACACACATACTTGACGAGTTGAGAACCACCTTCTTTTAGAAGTCGGTTAAAAAGTGAATAAACCCGAACCTTGAAATACCTATCTTAAAAACATCAAAAATGGCATTCCAGCTTTACTTGACCAAGATATACAACCCTTCAGAGCTATAGAACGTACTTGCTATTAAATCATTAACAGTAATAGTAAAAAGAAAATTCAAAACGAAGTATTGTTATTTCAAATATGGGAATCAAATTTGATTACTTTACCATTTTCTTCCCTCTCCTTCGTGATAGTGCGTTTCCCAAAATTTCACGACTTTACAACATACAATATTTCAAGAGTTTAGTGTCCATGTATTACACTGTCCTGCATGAAAATTCTCACAGCCAAATTATGTTATCGATCATCAAAGGGTCAGTATTGGATATACGAGTGATGTGCAACAAACTAGCGACTAGTGATAGCGTTAAAGTAGTGATATTAGTTTCGCCATATGTAAACGATGTCGGGATCTCTTGTGAACAAACCGAACATTTTCCGCTATATATGTAGTCAAGTGGCACTGAAAGCTCAACGAAAGATTTTGAGCCCACTTGTAAGAAAAGCTAGCTTTCAGGACCAAACATGGGCTCCCAAAATTTACTGCTACATTTGTTCAAGAATCTTAACAGGAAAGCTACTGGGTACTCACAAATCTACGTTGACGAATCCTCGTTTTGTTTTACAAAAATCCTGGGATTTTCTAGTCACCGCAAACAAAAAATTTAAATATTATAATATCCATTCAACTATGACACCTATACCTCATAGCACTTCTAGCATACCTGTTTATAAGCCTCCAGAAAAATACTAAATCTACTCGCATTCGGATAAATTAGAGGATTTTCAACCAAAAGCTGGTACAAGTTTTCAAGAGTTAGTATAAATAGTAATTTTGCTGAAGTTTTCTAATAGAAATATTATCAATAAATTTTATGTTGCTGGACAATAGGGTGTCCCGTTCATATATGTAAAAAAAATTTTTCATGCAACAAAATCTAGAATTGTGTGTCATCTTCAGGGCTCTACCGCACTTTGAAGTTTTGTACATTTTACGTTTTTATAGACTTAAACCGTATTCCTAAAATAATACAGATATCAAGTTTATAAAATATTCTGTTATTGAAATTAATCAAACAAAGCACAAGAAAACAAAATGCACAAAATAAAGCTTATAATCAATAATAAAAACTTAGAATTTAAACTTATTCTTGTGCGCAAAATTTGGCATCTCGAGATTGCTACCTGGTTCGAATAAATCTATCTCTGGAAGTAGCATCAGTTACAGTTTGTGAGGCCTCTGTTACTAGTTTAACACATTTTTCCACAGATTTTATGTGACAAGAAAAGTCAACGATTTTCAAGCTCTTCTCTTTTGCCATGATTTAAAGGTATCCATTAGAAATATATAGAAGACCGACGGTGCTGTAACTTGGCACTTGTGCCACATAATCATTTCGCTGTAATTTTCGGCAGAGAAGTTAATTTTTGGTGGCTTAAATGTCCTACGTTTAGTGATACTTCAGCTTCTCTAGCTTTTACTATTCTTCTCAATCCCAGCTCCCGAATGTGGTTTCTTTCATCAAACAATATACTGACAAGTAGGTTTTTTGGGTGCGCATTTTTGCGATAACAGAATCCACAACAGATCTCAAAATTTTGGGTTAAAATCGAGAATATATAATTAGTTGAAAAATATGTTTGGCTCTGTCTTTTAAAGACAGACAGATAGTTTATGAGTACTTACGTAAAGTCTGAGTATATGATTAGCAGAAGTCAGCCATCTCGAGTGGGCCGCTTTTCCAGATTGGCGGTTTTCCAGGTCAGGAATACAAAAACAGTTGAAACAGCTTGACATATCTTATAACGATATTTTTGAAACCGTATTTAATTCATCAACCACATTTTTCGGCAATTCAGGCAAATTACCAGCTACCGCGCAAAAAGACAACGTGGTTTGATTTTCACAACCAGCTAATTGTTGTCCAATAGGTCCGGAATATTCTCTAGGATCAGAAGTGCAAATATTTAGGGTAAGAATAAATGACGAAGGGGTATCTCATTGGCATGAAGAGTACAAATACACTATTTTAATGGTCTATCCAAGTACTGCCCTAAATATTAAATCACGTCACCCTTTTAACCAGTGTTAGTGGCAGTTTCATCACATCCAACACAAATCACGTCTTCTAAATTACAACCTTGACTCTCTAATAAAGTTATGATTGAAGTAAGAGTTCGCTTTGCAGAGCCAGCACTTGACGTTGTGTGTCCCAAATAAATTGATCCGGGTCCTGCTAAAATTGATATGTGATCTTTCCAAATTTCTTTACGATGGTAACAATCCCCTATTTTCGTCATTTATTAGAGTCTTGTTTTTTCGCCCGTCAAAGTAAATGATTTTTGTACTTCCAATGTCTCTTGAAGCTTCTATCCGGACTTGGGGTACGGCTCTATAGATCTTGTTTTTAACCGACTTCTATAAGAAGGAGGTTCTCAATTCGTCGACTATGTATTTTTTTATGTATATTCACCGATTACTCCGGAATGGCTGCACCGATTTGAATGAAATTTTTTACGTTATATTCATGAAGTTGCTGCCTTGGTCCCATATTTTTTTAGATGAAATTGGTGCAGTAAAATCCAATTTTCCAAATCCGATTTTCTCTAAAATTGGTATGGAGGAATTTTCGGGGTTGTACCCAACGAATTTGAAGTTATTTTTAAAAAAATCAAAATGGCCGATCCAATATGGCGGACAAAAAAAATTTAGTTTAGTCCGATTTTCTCCAAAATTGGTATGGAGGAGTTTTCGAGGTTGCACATAACGAATTCAAAACATTTTTATAAAATTCAATATGGCGGATCCAATATGGCGGGAAAAAAATCGATTTTGTCCGATTTTCTCCAAAATTGGCACGGAGAAGTTTTCGGGGTCGCACATGACGAATTTAAAATAATTTTTAAAAAATTCAATATGGCGGATCCAATATGGCCGACGAAAATATCAATTTTGACCGATTTTCTCCAAAATTTATATGGGGGAGTTTTCGTGGCCTCACATAACGAATTCAAAACATTTTAAAAAAATTTAATATGGCGGATCTAATATGGCGGAAAAAAAATCGATTTTGTCCAATTTTCTCCAAAATTTGTATGGAGGAGTTTTTGGAGCCTCACATAACGAATCTGAAATTATTTTTAAAAAATTCAATATGGTGAATCCAATATGACGGACAAAAAAGTCAATTTTTTCGGATTTTCACCAAAATTGGTACGGGAGAGTTTTCGGGGTCACACATGACGAATTTAAAATATTTTTAAAAAATGCAATATAACGTATCCAATATGGTCTGATTTTTTTCAAAATTGATATGATAGCACATTACGAATTTGATATTATTTAAAAAATATATATGTATATATATATATATATATATATATATATATATATATATATATATATATATATATATATGGCAGATCTAAGATGAAAGATTCTACATCTCTTGATTTTGTCTAAAGTCAGTATTGGGGGATTTTTGTTAGTGTTAATTACGAAATTAAAATATTTTCTGAAAAACTCAATCTGGCGGATTCAATATGGTGTCCTAAAAATTTTATATTTTTCAACTTTTTCCAAAAGTGATATAGAGGGTTCTTGAGGGTGTAAATTATGAATTTAATAGTATTTTCTCTGGATTCAATATGGCGAACGCAATATAGCTAACTAAAAACTTTACATTTTTCGATTTTGTTCAAATATGGAACGAGGATGTAAATAGAGAATATAAAATTATTTTAAGAAAATCTAATATGTCAGATACAATATGACCGTTTAGAAATTTTAAATTTCTGGATTTCATCTAAAATTGGTACTAGGGGGCTTTGAAGGGTTTAGATTTAGATTAGATAAAGATGTTAAAATTATTTTTTTGAAATTCAATATAGCGGATCCAATATGGTAGGTAGAAAATTTTACCTTATTCGCATTTTTTCAGATTTGGTATTAGGGGACTGGGAGTTGGTGTATTACGAATATGAAGTTAATTTTTTACAACTATTAGGTTGATAAGATACAATATGAGGGACTAAAATTTTTACATTTTCCGGTTTTATCTAAAATTGATATTGTGGGGTTCTTGAGGCGTATACAAACTCAATATGCAATATAAAATATATCGGGCTAAGAAATTTACGTCTCGAATTCTTTAGATACGATATTGAAAGGTTTTGGGGCCTATATTACCAATCTAAAATTAGTTTGAAATTTAACATAGTGGATTTACTATGACAGATTAAATATTTGTTTGACACAATTTTATTGGTATTTGGAGAACCCTAAGAATCAAAGAATATTTAATGGTTCATTTTAGGGTGATTTACAATTATGGATAAAATGGGTACTTTTTTGCCACCTTAGAGTCATTGCGAGGTACACTAATCTCGATTAGCACTTTGTTCAAATAATTTATGAATATGATAATGAATTCAAAACTAAAAATCGAAAAATAAAATTTTTATCAAAAAAATTGAACCGACTTCTAAAAGTGGGCTAAAAAGTGAAAAATAAGTAGAAATTTTATATGAAATTAAAATTTTTGAAGTCGGCGCCAAATTATTTCTGAATGAAATAAATAACTACTAATATATACAAATTATGGTAAGAAAGTAATTACAAATAAATATTTTTAATCTATTTGTGCAAATTACATTTTGTCAGGTATTAGTTTGGCGCCAACTTCTAAAATTTCAATTTCATATAAAAATTTATTTTTATTTTTCACTTTTTAGCGACTATTTTTGTTATCGTCATTGACTCTTCCATTTGTCTCTGCTGTTGTTTCATTAATTTTGCGGTTTTTTTCTTGTCAACACCGCTTATAACCACTTTTCTGTCATTTTTCTTCTCCCATTGATGGGAACTTTCTTAGGTTATAAACACGAACAAAATTCAAATGAAGTTCATTTACAAGCAGCAACGTCGAAAAGTTTCTCAGATGACTTTAAAAAATACTTCAATTTGTTTTCGAAACTATCGTTTCTTGATTCTGGGGTATCTTTTCAAATTGAGGTAATTAAATAACTCGTTTCTTAGTTAGGAATGGAATTGAAGCTTTCGTCGAAATATTGTTGATTTCTTCAGAAACAATGGCATAAATATCTAAATTCGATGGATCTTTTCCATTATATTTCAACTTTAGATCGTTCTTGACAAACAAAATAAATTTAATTACGTCCCTTATAGTTGGTAGCTGCTGATCAACAAGTTTTTGTATGGTCCCAATATAGCACAAGTAGTCTCACTACGCCTCGAACTCATTATTTAAAAACTACAAAATCTGCTTTTAATACTGTAACAATCACAACTGTACTCCTATAGCATAAAACATCTGCCTATGAATAAAACACTCGCGAGTCAAGTCAAGAAAGTCCTCAAAATAAGTTCAAACTTGAAAAAATTTGCAGATTGAAACCTAACAAATCCTAAGTTGCTGGTAATGTGTTGTTGCATGCATATCAAAAAGCCGTGTGTGCGTTACACCTAAATGTAACAACAAGTAAGTATTTTTTTATATTTAGTTCGGGGGTGGAAATTAAGGATAGCGAAGTTTATTGATATTTTTCAAAACTGTGAACATCGGTAGAACCCTAAAGATGTAATGTTATTTTATTTTGAGAGATCTTGCGTTTTGAAAATCAAAAAAAAAAAAAATTTCGGTACACTCTACTGGACAAATTTAATCACCAATCTGACGAACTAGTTGTAATAATACAAGACAGGAAACTGTCTGTACAGTAATCAGTCAATTAGAAACAAACCGTATTTTCATACCTATGAAAGAATCTAAATGTACAATGTTTATTTAAAAAAAATTTAGTACTTGATGTGGAGTTCTAAGAATCTAAATATGTTTTTTTTGCTGATTACTGAACACTGGTTGAACAACTAACAGCTATTACATACAAAACTTCGAAAAATGACTTAAAAATCTTAAATGCCGAAAATAAGTCTAAGGCAATATGACAATGTGTAAAAAATATTCAAAATTCAGATATTGACAATAGAATAAAAATAATTTTTGATAGTTATCAGCTATCAGATAATGGAAAAGAAGAACAATTTAGTACATAATTTGCATTAGCTAATAATGATAAACCTTTGAATTTAGAACTTCTTTCAAATTTTATAAATCTAGTAATCAAAAGTAGTATCTTCTTCAAATATCTAAAACTAGCAACCCTTATTCCTCTGTATAGTAATAATTCTGAGAATTACCGTGGTATTATTTTATTGGATGTCGTTTGCCACATATATGGATTAAAATTAAAGAGTAATTTGTTACTTTTTTTACAAATACAAATTACTGTCACCCTAACAACACGGTTTTACATTAAATAAAATCACTGAAATAGCAACGTGTGGTTTTCAAAGAATTATTGAAAAATATTGATAAAGCGTTGTCGGCGTTGGGAATGTTCACGCATTTTTCTCGAAGATTTGATGCTGTTGACAGAGATGAGAGCAATTGTAATGCTATTGAAAAGGGAGTATCACAGGGATCCATTCTTGAGACTTTCCTATTTTTAAAATTAAGAATGATCTTATCAATTATATATGCAGTACGGAAGAAAACATATTCGTATTTTCGTACGCGAATGATACCATCATTTTAATTGTCAGAGAAGCTATGTGTAACTACTTATTGCATTAATTGAAAACAGTTTCTGAAGCCTTATATTTTAGAATAATGTTATCGTACAGAAAAATAAACTTAATTTAAACAGAAATAAAGTATTATAATAAATTTTTCGCTTATGTTTAGCAATCAAAGTTTTGCTTTATTTTAAAACTCTGATATTTCTTTAAAATTGGCCGGCGGTACTAACAAGGGAACCACCCCAACCCGACCTTGTTGTAGTAATGAAAAATAATAGGTAGTTTTTATATCGGCTGACATCCACTTTTAAGGGGTGAAATTCACCCTCAAAAGCAACCCTTAACATTCTTTTTTTCAATATATCTCAATACCTAATGAATATTTTTAAATAAAGTCAAGTGAAAAATATTCGCCATAAAAAGTCACAAATGTGAAATGGATTTATGACCAAAGGGTTAAAAAAAACTACATTTTTTTTGAATATTTTTGTTATAAATATCGGGGAATGAACTCAAAAGAATTATAAAAAGCATTTTTGTTAACAATATCGATTACTAGTGTTGGCAGTATTTTGGGACTTTTCAAATAAGCACTCCTTAGTATCGTTAACAACCACTTACAGTAATGGACCACATTGGAGGTAAAATTTCTTTTTCTTAAAAGTCATCCCAAGTGTAGAGCGAATGTCATTTATAAAAAAATGCAAGAATGTTAATTTTTTTTTCTAATAGTACCAAAAGTGTGAAAAAAGTCACCCCAAAAAGTAAAAAAACCTAGTGTAACATGAGGTCTATTTAAAATTCTTTAATAAAATATAAAGTGCTATATGATTTATTAAGGAGAAAACATTTTTGAACATTCTAATATTCACTTGAAATAGGTGAAAATAACCCCTAAATTTAAACTTCACAATTTTCTTTTTCATATGAATCAGAATCTAATGAAGAGTTTTTAATAAAATAAGTTGAAAAATGCTTTTCGTATAAGTCCTGAAATATAAAGCGTATTTAAGACCGAAGGGGTTGCAACCCTTATTTTATATTGTAAACCTCATCACTGATAATCGATATTGTTAACGAAAATGATTTTTATAATTTTTAAAATTTCATTCCTAGATTTTTATAAAAAAAAATATTAATGAAAAATGTAGTTTTTTTTTCAAACATAAAATAAGGGTTGCAATCCCTTAGGTCATAAATACACCTTATATTTCGGGCTTCGTACAACAAATATTGTTACACTTGTTTTTATTAAAAAATATTCATTAAAAGTTAGGTGCGTCAAGAAGAATTTTAAAATTTAGGGATTGTTTTCACGCCTTAAAGAAATGTTGATATATTGAAAAGAATAATGTTTCCTTTTTCAGTTATACAAGACTTATTTCCTTTTTTACTAAATAATTTTATTTCGAATTCGTGATGTGTTAGGTATTTACTTTTGGGGGCGACTTTTTTACCCTCTTGTTACCATTATTGAAAAAAAAATAATAATATATTTACATTTGTTCTAAATTACATTCGCTTCACATATTGGATGACTTTTAAGAAAAAAAATTTCGCCACATATATGTGGTCCATCACTGTAAGGCATGTTATTTAGCGGTGGTGATATGAGAAATCCCAAGACACTAGTGATCGATTTTGTTAACGAAAATGCCTTTCCATTCCCCTATATTTATAACAACAATATTCATGAAATATGTAGTTTTTTGTAAATATAAAATAGGAGTTGCAACAACTTTGGTCTTAAATATATCTCTTATATGTAACTTTTTTGACGAATATTTTCCACTTTATTAAAAATAATCGTTAGATGCTGAGATATGTCGAAAAAAAAATTTAAGGGTTGACTTCAAGGGTGAATTTCACTCACACTCACAAAAATATGTTTCTATTATTTTTTAAGTACTACAACTTATTCAAAAATGATCAAAATCGGTGAGATCGGGTTGGGTGGTTTTCTTGTAATTTGCCGGGCTTACTTTTAACCCTAAGCTAAAGTGGTATTCTCAAATTGACGAACATTGCTTAAGATTGCGTAGTTTTCGTTATGCTCTTCGCTTTATATCAGTGGACTATAACCAAGAAGTGCTCTTGACAGTTTATTTTGCTACTATCTATTCTCAAATATGACATAGTATCTTAAACTAGGGAAGAAGTTAATAGGGTTCTTATTTTGCAAAGCATACTATTCGTATAGTTGCTGATTCAGGATGGAGATACTAATGCAAAGATGCATTAAAGAGGTTAAAAATTTTAACGGTTGCTGTAAAAAAATTTGTATTTTTGTTTATCGGAAAAAATATATCTTTCAATCTGCTAATAATAATAACACTAGACATAAGATACTTTTATTCCCTAAAAATCACACACCCGGCCAATATCAAAAATTTGTTTTCCTAAATTAAATAGTAACTCCAGAGATACCGTGGTATAACCGTTTTCATAAAACTCTTGAAAAATAATTTCCTAGGTCCCAATTGCTATAATTTAAAAGAATTAATTTAAATTTTTGACTTGTGTAAAATTTTATTTTGTTTAACATTTTGTATTTTAAATATTTTGCATATTGACAATGACTTCAATTATTGTAATATTTGTACTTATTTTTAGAGTATTTCATAATATATATATATATATATATATATATATATATATATATATATATATATATATATATATATATATATATTTACTTAACTTACCATAAATAATTGTATAGAACCGCATAGAAGTAAACGATAAATATATTCCCCAAATAGCAAATATGTGAATAAGAGTTACGTAGAAAACAGTATTCCATATAATATTTTCTTTCTTGAATTTTCCACGTGTTAATTGTGGTGTTGTTTCTACAACGTAGTCATCATTTTCAGATAAAACTCCAGTAATAGGAATACTATCTTTTTCTGATCTGGGAGCCATATTTAATGTGCTCTAAAAAAATTAAATATTTGTGATAGACCTGGTGATGTGACTTATAAATGTTTAACAGTCATCCCGAAGTTCCGTCAAGATTCTATTTTGTCGTTTAACATATATAATTGTCACACGACTATTTTTTGCAAAAAATATTAATATTTATACAGAAGAAAAGTTTATAAAATTTATTTTTAATCAACGTCCTGAAGAAGAATATAAATAAATGTATAAGAGTCAATATGAACAATAACAGAAAAATAGGATAAAAATAATTTTGTAGTACTAGAGATATTTTCGACATACCTGATTATATAATGTTATGGAAATGTTGTATTTAGTGTATCGACAAAATATGAAACAGTCTAATTTCAAAATAGAAATGAATAAACAATAGGTGTTGAACAATGATTTTATACTTACTGATGAATAGCATGAAAATTACAAAAAAAAAATAGGTGACTTGACCCATTCTATAAAAAATTAATTATTTTACTTAAAGAAATACGTGGATTACATAAACACTGAATACAATTAATTTAATATTCAGCAAGTTTCAGCTTTTCTTAAATCCATGAGATTAAGCCAATAAGCTTTTGCACTCCTTCGAGGAAAATTTACTCATCCTGGATTAGGTTCTGTCGAGACCCTTTTCATGTTATCAGTCACCAAACATCTGTCGAATTCTTCACAAGTTTGCGGACAGTTCGTGGAATCACACATAGCGCTGTATTTTTTATGTTCGGATATTCTCTTGGCATTCTAAAACTCTTTGGTATAACACTCATGGAAACAATTATAAAAGTTGTTTGGACATAATTTGTTTTCCTTTGTCTGTCAATTTGTACCCACAGGTCTCTATATGACTTTTCACATTATATTTATTCCTTTTAATATTATAAGAGATGCTTACAAATTGTATCGAAATGAAGCAGGTTATTTTTAGAATAGGTTCGAAACTATTCTTTTTATAGGACAGTTTCTTATTTGTATAATATTTATCTCTTGTGATCTTTCTTCTGATTTGTTGCATCCTTCTTTATTTCCCATGTTTCTGTAAACATCTACCTCCACGTCAACCAGTAGTTTGTCTCTAACGCATTGACATTTTCCTGTGCAACATCTCTGAAATCTTCTGAAAAGAAGATATTTTAACAGACCTTGAGAGTTTTTGTGACCTGTCTATTGACTGGAACCATTTTCGTTGACCATGGTAGTCTATTTAATATATTATTGTTCCTCCTCTCCCCCATAAAAGAGTCTATTAGCTTGTTGAAATAAGTTTGCAAATTTATTATTTGTCTATCTAGTTGCTTTTAGTCACTTGTTTCCTTCCTTGTTGGTTAATTAGACGCATTATACGTTTAAAAGTATTACATCGATAATGTTTGTTAACCTTTACCATGAACATTCTACTTTTTTCTAGTTCTAGCCGTTTTGTATCCTTAACTCTCCTAGTTGTATTGTTTCTCTGGCTATCTTTTAGATGATAATTATTAAGTTCGAACTACATTCATAAATCTCAAAACTCACCAAAAATTTCACTGAATTTATGATGTTAAAAAAATTAGTAGCAGCAGTTTTTACAGTTGCTGATTAGACGCCTAATAACATTTTTCGTACCCTTTGAAACTAGTGATTCCAAGAAAGAAATCATGCGACATCTATTAATAAAACATTACAAAATTCCCAACACTCGTCTAAAAATATAAATATTTATGAATTTCCATCACACAAAAAATGGAAAACCTTTAAAAAAAAAACAAGATCAGTCGCAGAATAATAAGGCATGTTATTTAAAGAGCTACGTGTTAATATCCAGTGAAGTCAGTTGTGCAATACACTCAGCGGTATCAGAAATCGAGCACAATCTTATCGAAAAGCCACAAAATAATGACAATTCGCTTCTTCGAATTGGAAGAAAACCGATTGTAGGTGCCAATTCTATTTCTATGGGAATAAAATCAATGCTAAATTATGGAAGTTGACTTGATTCTAATACTGGAGCCACTGATCTTCGAGATTTTTTCAACCAAATAAAAAGAGTCCATTTATAGATTCGCTTTCCATAAAAGATATTAAAAGAGTCCAAAAACCCTCTATTTGGTCTTTAGGTGCCTGTGTAAGTAGGTGCAGATTCCTGAAATTTATAAAAGTGCCAGTTATGTCTGACGACATATAAAATTTTGATATCTTTGCCCTGACGAGTCAAGCAACTTACCTTTCTGAAATAGTGTATATCATTGAAACGTGACGTACTAAGGAACAAATTTCCCCAATAAAAATAAAAAATTATCATCTTCCTTCATTATTTTCAAGATCCCCTAATTGGTGAAAGTGTTGCTATATTTATTGAAAATCATTTAAAATTTGAAACAAAAATATATGTTGTGAATGTTCCGAATAGCATTTCGAATTTGTGTTTTGTTAAAATATTTAAATTTCTTAGTTGTATATATCGATCCCCTACCGGAAATTATTATTAAAGATTTTAAATATAAACGATACAACTTATTCCTTTTCTGATAACTTTGATGTAAACCTTAGTAGCTCAAGGCCGAGAAACGCATATGCAGTGGAAATGTATTTCGTCATGTGATATACGTAAAACTGTTTATGAGTTTACTAGAATCCAAAAAGATTCCAAAACTACCACTGATAACATACTTAGCCCAATATCAACTAACTCATTCAGCGCTAATATAATTACAATCGGTCTTTCTTTCATCAACTAAACATCATTATCGAACATAATCTCAAAAGCGGCATCGAAGTTGACAATTAGAATTTTAGTTTCTTCTATGTTTAACCTTGTTGTACAGTTCTGTTGGCATAAACTCAAGATCAGCCGAATTTTATGCCAACACCACCTAATGATCCGCCTCATATAAGATTGGTCAGTCTCATATAGTTTTTTTTATCAAGTTTTCCTTACCTTTAGCCTTTTTGATATTTCACTGAAATACAAGCAACTATTTTGCAGATAATAGATTTGTGACAGAGACCAAAAGATATGATGGTCTCTGTCTATGTTTCGTTACTATAATAGTCTCGAAAATTATTATAAAATGACGAATAATTCGGGTTGAGACTAAACTTCTATATTATTTCTAAAGCTAAATGGCTTTAGACGAAGAATAAACGTGTTGTGATAATTGAGATATATAAAAGTATGCTATTAATGATACCTGAAATATATAATAAATTTATTTTGTCCAGATATCAAGGAACTTTCAACAAGATCATTGGTATCTCCTGTTCATGATATATTTTTCATAAATTTACACTCATCTATACTCATAGACAAGATTGTCAAATATTTATAACTGGTAAGAATGTTGCAGAATACGCTACAATGGCAACCAATATAAATATATTAAAAATTTTAAACAATGACCCTCCAAATCAATCAGTGAAGATGTTTAATGGCGATTTTTTGACATAGGGTTATGTCGAACATTGATAATACGTAGAAAAAAAAAAATAAAATCATTTCACATTTATATAAAGTCTAACAAATAATATCTGTAAAATTATATAACAAATACAAAAAAAAAACACCGAAAATATAAAAAACAAATAATAGAATTAAATTAAATTAAAAAATATCAACTGATAGGATGCAAAAAGAATATCGACGTTTGTTAAAAGTTAATATACAGATATTCTTGCAAGGAATATAATTTATTATTATACAGAAGATTCCTTGCTGACGATTTAAAAGTATTAATATCGATAATCTATTTAATTTGCAACAGCACCTTATTTAAAATCATTTTTTATTTATTTTGTCTTTTCTTGGGTTTAGGTTATTTATTTAACAAAAATGCAAAACAATTGACGTTTCGCCCTTTATTTAAGGCATTTTCAAAATTTTTTTTGTTTTATTTTCCTTCCTAAAAATATTTTTATATATTTAAAACATTCACACAAGAAACATATCTACAATTTTAAAAAACAAACAAGACACGTTAAAACAATATTTAAATTTAAAAAAAATATATTTAATTTTACTGGTACACACCTTGATATTTTGTTACTCTATTACTAATGAAATTCAATCTTTATATCGTATATTGAGGATACATGGAATGCGAGTGTGTTTTATTTTTTATATATTTTTTTATAGTATTCGTTGATTCTCTGACGGTAAACACGTTGGTGATTGCGCTCGGACTTCAATTCGAATAAATCCAAGGTGAAACGTTGTGACGCGTGCTACGGGACGGTTAGTGATGCAGTGATAGACCGAAAATAAATCCTGTGTATAAATTGGAGTAAATACCAAAAATTGACAATAGAAAACAAAATTAGCAATAGTAAGTAAAAACAACAGGCGCGCTGAGAGGGGCCGGTCTCTGAGGCGACGAGCCGGACAGGCTTCTTATCGCGGCGTGCTTATCCCTTACTCTTGATAAAAACAAACATGCCTGCATAGAGGACTGCATTCAACTGAATTTACACATTATTAATTATTCCGATCATAGTGAATAATAAATAAAAATTATGACTGAACTGCTTCAAATCAATCAAACAGATAGCAATGGAATTACTACATTGTATCCAGCAAATGAACAAATAAAATCACTACAACAGCAGTTGCTAGAAGAGCAGTCTGTTATAAAAAAATTGCAAAATGAAATAAAATCATTAAGAAACCAAAGAAAAACTTATAGCCCAGTTAATACAGACGATGAAGAAGAAATAGTCAATAGAGAAACAGCATGGCTATTACCTAAAAACAAAAAGCGTAAAGCCTCTAGCAGTCCGCAGAAAGAATCAGAAATTCAAGAACTAGAGAAGAAGAAAACGCCAAAAGTACAAAAACCACCCCCGATTGTAATTTGCAAAATAAAAAACTATACAGTAATTAAACGGGGACTGGAAGCAAAAAAACATAAATTTCACGGCAAAAATGATGAGCAACGAACAATTAAAAATAAATGCAGATACAGACACTGACTACAGAGAAATGACCAAAATTATTACAGAAATGAACGAAGAATGGCATTCATATGAAAACAAACAAAAGCGCCCAATCAAAGTAATAGCAAAAAAATTGCATGCCTCATATGACACCAGAGAAATTAGTCAAGAGCTAAAAAATAAAGGATTTAAAATACTAGAGGTAGAAGTCAAGATAAAAAAAAACCAAGACTGGGCTGGTCAGGTTACCTATCTTCTTTCTGACATTTGACAGAGCGGAAGATATCAAAAAGATTTATGAAATAAAGCGCCTTTGTCATATGGATGTGGAGATCCAAGCACTATGTGCAAATAAACTGATTCCATAATGCAAAAAGTGCCAGAGGTACAGACACACACAAAATTTTTGCAGAAGGGCCCCAGTCTGTGTAAAATGCGCAGGACAACACCCGACAATCGAATGCAAAAAATCAGAGAACATACCAGCAAAGTGTTCTAATTGTGCACAAGCACATCCTGCCAATTACAGGGGATGCACTGTTGCAAAAGAACTGCAGAAACGCAGAGACAATTTAAGACCAAGTAAAACATCCACATCAAATCGGACGCAACGTGGAGTAACCTATGCAAATGCTGTACAAAACAAACAGTACGAATCCACGCCAGTGATACAACGCCCTGAGACATTGGAACATGGCTCAATGGAGCAGACAATGCAAAAAGTTTTGCAGGCAATTAACAACATGAATGAAAGACTTCTAAGGATTGAATCTAGAAGCATGGGTGCTATTCTAAAAGGATATAATGGATAAGAAGGACTTAAGAATAATGACATGGAACGCAAATGGTGTTCTAAGTAAAAGAGAAGAACTAGAAACAATACTAAATATTCGCAAAATTGACGTGTGCCTCATCTCAGAAACGCACTTTACAAACCAGACATATATAAAAATCAAAGGATACAAAGTGTATCATACAAATCACCCGAGCAATAAAGCACGAGGAGGAAGTGCGGTAATAATAAAGGAGTCCATCAAGCATCATGAGGACTGTCATCTGCAAAGTGAAGAAATGCAATTAACATTAGTAAACATAGCCAATTGTAAGCAAAATATTACTATCGGAGCGGCTTACTGCCCACCGCGATATAACCTAAAAACCGAAAATTACATAACGCTTCTAAAGCAAGCTGGTGATAGATTCATCATAGGAGGCGATCTTAACGCCAAACATGAAGACTGGGGATCACGACTATGCAGGCCTAAGGGTAGAGAATTACGCAAAGCTATAAGTTAAATGGGATGTAACTTGCACTCCTCAGGAAGTCCCACATATTGGCCAAGTGACCCAAATAAAGTACCGGATCTGTTGAATTTCTTCATAACAAGAAAGGTATCACCAAACTTTATAGATATAGAGGAAATATCAGACTTGGATTCAGACCACACAGCAGTCCTATTAACCTTAAGTGAAACAATCATCAGGAAAGAATAAAAACTTCGCTAGTGAATAAAACTACGGATTGGGAAAGCTTTAAAACTGACTTGGAGAACAGCATCAACCTAAAAATAAACCTAAAAACAAAAGACCAACTAGAACTAGAAGCGGAGAACTTCATGAAAATAGTCCAGGAAGCTGCATACATAAATACTAAGGAGATAACCCACATTACAAAGAGAAATAATTATCCACTAGGAATTCGACAACTTGTTGCAGAAAAGAGAAAAGCGAGAAGAAAATGGCAGCAAACAAGAGATCCTACAGATAAGAATATCCTTAACAAAAAGACGCAAATTCTAAAAAGAGAAATCCAAAAAATTATAGAAATCTCAATAAACTGCTACTTAAGTGGTTTAACAGCAGACCAAACAACAGATTATTCAATGTGAAAAGCAACTAGAAGAGCCAAAAGAGCAGTAACATCGATACCCCCGATTAGAAAAGGAGTAGGACCATGGGCAAGAAGCAATAAACAAAAAGCTGATGTCTTTGCAGATCATCTAGCGGAGGTATTTACACCAAACCAAGGACAGGAAGATGCTGAGCTACAAGAAATCGAAAATGAAAATTTATTAAAGATAAAACTGGTAACACCACAAGAGGTAACAAAAGAGATAAGGGATAACGTAAGTGCGAAAAAAGCACCAAGTTTTGACCTTATTACAGGAGAAATACTCAAGCAGCTCCCAAGAAAAGGTATTGTACTGTTAACATACCTAATAAATGCTTCATTCAGATTAAAATACGTCCCAGCTGTCTGGAAAAGTGCAGAAGTTATTATGTTACAAAAACCTGAAAGACCTCCTAACAATATTAAGTCATACCAGCCAATATCATTGCTACCAGTTATCTCCAAACTTTTTGAGAAACTGTTGTTAAAGAGGTTAAAACCAATAATGGAATGTAACAAACTGATCCCAGAATACCAATTCGGTTTCCGACAAAAACACTGTACAGTAGACCAAGTACATAGGATTACTGATATAATCGAGAAAGCCCTTGAGGAGAAACAAATATGTTCAACTCTATTTCTAGACGTAGCCCAGGCCTTCTACAAGGTGTGGCATAAAGGCCTGATACACAAATTAAATGGATTACTACCGAAGCAGTACGTGGAAATATTGACCTCTTATATTACTGAGCGGACATTCAGAATAAAACAAGAAGATGAGTACTCACAACTGAAAGATGTAAAAACAGGGTCCCACAAGGTAGCGTACTGGGACCAGTCTTATATGTACTATACACAAGTGATATTCCTTATATGGATAATTCAACAATAGCAACCTTTGCCGACGATACAGCTATATTGTCTGTCGGCAAGGAACCAGAAACAGCCACTGGAAGGCTACAAGAAGATTGCAACAAATTCTTAGAATGGGCAGAAAAATGAAAAATAAAACTAAATGAAATGAAGTCGATACATGTAAATTCCAAGAACAGAAAGATTAAAACTCCACAAAGGCTTTTGCTAAACGATAACATTGTCCCGCTTGATAATGAAGCAAAATACCTAGGGATGACTTTGGACGCAAAATTATTATGGAACAAACATATTAACAAGAAAAAAACAGAACTCAAACTCAAATACAGACAATATTATTGGCTAATAGGAAGAAGCTCAAAACTATCAATACAGAATAAACTCCTGATCTACAACCAAGTTATCAAACCAATCTGGACATATGGAACTCAACTCTGGGGATGTGCCAGCAAGTCAAATATCAAACACATACAAAAGTTTCAAAATAAAGTATTGAGAAATATGATCAATGCTCCATGGTACATTAGAGACAAAGACATTCATAGAGATCTAAAAGTCCCACTCGTTATAGACGTAATCAAGGAAAAGGCTATTAAACATGAAGAAACTTCACTGCCACCCAAACGCAGAAGCCCTTCAGCTCCTGGACAACCAGAATCTCGTCCGAAGACTGAAGATAACCAAGCCGTTTGAACTAGTGTAGTGCTGTGTGAAAGCAGAGCATGTGTCTGGTTTAGGTTAGCTTAAGACAACAAAACAAACTAAGGGACATCATTGGATAAACTCAGAAGTTAAGAAATTACATTGTATTCGGAAAAAATTAATGGTTGGTCACTTGTGACCAGTTTTAGTTGGAAACGTGTAACTAGGCCTATACGTAAATAAAATATATATATATATATATATATATATATATATATATATATATATATATATATATATATATATATATATATATTATATTTTACAATGCACAAAAAAAAAATAAGGTAAGTTTTACTTTTTAAATTTGTGAACAGTGTATTTAATTTATTATTTGACCTGTGGCACATGATAATATCAGGCTTTTTTAAAATGTATTTTATTTTTTCTGACAGCTCACTAGTGTACGGTAATGCCACATATTTTTGTTGTTTATGTTCTATGTTTTTTGTTTTTACGTTATTATAAAACTTATATGTTCGTTTATCAATTATTTTGGTGATAGTCTTTTCGTTGAAATTATTATTTATTAGTGTCTCTTTTACTTTTTGCAGTATTTTTGGTCGGAATTCTGGAGACGTTAGGGAGATAGCACGATCAGACAGACCGATTATAACACTATTTTTTTGAGTTTTTGAATGATTAGAGAAACAGTTTAGATATCTAGCTTGACCAGTTAAAATTTTGTTTTTTCTTCTTATAAGTGTCATATCTAGAAAATTTATTTTATTATTATTTTCTGTTTCGGACGGCACGGCTGCTATGCCATCATCCACAAAACGTTTGAAAAATATTATATTAAAATTTAGTATTTCTAAAATTTTTCCTCTAAATATTCCATTACTAACTGAGCAATGGTAGATGAAATTGGTGATCCCATAGCACATCCATCGAGTTGTTTGTAAAAGGTGTTTTCGTACTGAAAGTAATTTGTATTTAGAACGAGGTCAACAGCATCCATAAAATTATTTTCTGATAGCGGTGTAAGTTTCTTTAAAATTTTCTATTTTTCTACTAAAATAGTGTGGTCAAGTTGATTTGGTATGTTTGTATATAAAGATATAACCTCCAGCGAAATGAGTCTGTAATTTTCAGGTAGGTTTATTATATCAATGAATCGTAATAAAAAAATCGTTTTTGCCTGTAATATTTGAAATGTAATCCGATAAGTATTTTGATAAACTATAGAATGGCGATTGTATACAAGAAACAATAGGTCTTAGTGGTATATTTTGTTTATGTAATTTTGGTAAGCAGTATATTTCTGGTGGTATAGCATTTCAATGGTTAACCTTTTTGCATCTTTTTCAGTGAGTTATTTTTCTTTTGATATAAGTTAGTTGGAGTTGTAACGAAGTTACTAAATTTTTGAGCAAGTGTATGTTCGCCGGGATTTTATTTCTTTATTTAACATCCGAAAAATCTGATTCTTGCGGGAAAAGATTGCTTAAAGTTTTAATATTACCGGAATATAATTATATTCACCGCGCTATGCCGGGAAATATAATTTTCCGAGATTTTCAGAGCGTCCGACCATAGTAATCGCGCGCCGCATACAGCAGTATCGTATGCGCGATCACCGCACACCGTCACACGTCAGCGTAGTGAGAGCTCGGGCCGTCTATTTAAGTCCCAGCAGACCATTATTTCGCTGAGAACCAAACGGTCTCCACCCGGGTCAACAGTCCAAACGGACTGGACTGGGTTGCCTGCTGGGCCGCGCCTTCCTGGTCTGGTGATGTAGGTGAGGCTAGGCTTGTGTGTATATGGTTTTTACCACACACTTCCTTCCTTACGTCCTGCCCCTCTAATGACCGGGAATGTGTTTACCGCCAGGTGCCCGCCGACGTCCGTTGACAATGGCGCTGAACAACTGCCGCCCCGACGCCTATCGCCGCCGCCGCGTGTAAAGACCGTCGCCGTGTAGAGACGCCGCCTATCGCCGATCGACGCCGTGTCGTTGTTACATACCGCGTATACCTCCGTCGGTTTAGTTTTAATACGAAGCGCCGTGAACCGGGAACGCGGATTTGAGATACGAGTCGCGATAATTTGCGTACAAGCCGTCGTGAGTAGCGTCGCGACCGAATAGTACGAGATATGTGAATGGCGTCGCGAATGATACCGCCGGGTTACCGTTTTCAGCGCAACCGAACAGAATGAGCTACCGTGAACTGCTTTAAAACATTCTCTTGCCCTCCAGACCGGTTGTTTGTTAATATTGTTGTATATCTTAGATTTTAAGTTAGTTTTAGGCCATGTCTTTGTATAAAAGAATGGAATACAGGATACAGGATGTTTTATAACCGTTTGTTTTCTTACCTAGTCCCATTTTCACCATTACATGTAACAATTGGCAGCCGGCAGCCAGCACTAATACACGCAATTGACCCCTGGCTTGCCGTTTCTCCACTGTAACAAGCTGCCCGGTGCAAAAAGTGGGCCCTCGACCACATTAAATCCCGAGGGTGGCGCCCGAGAACCGACCCCCGAGTGGATGTTTTGACCTTCAGGCAGTCAGACCGTTGATCAGTTGAGAGAGCAGGGATATCCCGAATTTACGTAGCTGCCGCTGACCCGATACCCCTGCGCTGAACGAAGAAGAGCCGCAGAGCACGACCTTGCTCCCCGCTCCCCGCTTACGTAAAAAAAAACGCGTCACATTTGGCGCCCGAGCAGGGACTTAAAATTGACTAGAAAGACAGGGACTATAAAAACGCTTGACTTGAAAAGCGCATAACTCTTGTAAAGAGTACAAGCGGAAGAGCATAGGACCGGAAAGAAGAGCAATACTGAGGTAGTACCGAGATTGGCCGACACCGGGAGACCGTTGGGCGTGACTGTGGTGGACCATGTTACCGAAGGAGTATTGCTGTTTTTTTTTACCGTCACCGTTGAGAGTATTTTGTTGAAGGAGTACCGACGTTGAGGGAATGTTTTTCCACCGCCGATCAAGTCCGTTTAGTCAAAATAGTCGTGATAATAGGTAATCCGAGTATTCCATTCTGTGTCCGTCGACCGTAGCAGTGTATATAAACCGATTTAGGTAAATTTTGTTGTAGGAGGTAATTAGGGCCTAAAACTGTAAGAATACCGACTTTTTACAAAAATTTGTTCTGCGCATGCGCGAGGCAGAAGTGTGAGCCGTATGTCTTTTCCGACTAATTTTGGGTCGTAGATTCCATTTTTCGACCGTAGAAAGCCTAGTTTTTAGTGTAACGCGAGATACGGCGACTTTTACCGACTTATGTTAAAATATTGATGTCGAACGCGCTTGCGTCGCGCATGCGAACCGGAGAGTAAACTGGAGGGAGAGTATGCGCGCACCGATAGTATACACTCACACCGACCGCACCACACCGATAATACTACTAATTTAAGAACAGTCCGAAATAGTATCAGTTTCAAGCCGACCGCTCAACGAGAAGCATCCCCAGTTCCAAGCACCGACAGAAGAAGCAGTACCGAACAAGATGACTGAAGACCCGCCACCAACTACAAGTGCCGCCAGCCGCTCGACACAAACCGATCCAAGTGACACAAGGGTAAGTTGGGTGTACCAGTTGAAGAAAGAAGACGTCATTCAAGAACTGACCAAGTTTGGAATCAACATCACCGGAACCACCGAGATCTTGAAGAAACGTCTGATTAATTTTATCAGAGATGGTAGGACCACGCCACTGCCGCAGCCCAGTCCGTTTAGTTTTCCGCCTGCTACCAGTGTCACCGCACCGTCATCAAGCTTGACCGGACCGACTATTAGTATTACTGCTCCATTGCCGACCGTTACTACCGCCGCCGCCAACGTCACACCTCCGGGGTATGCTTCAAATATTCCGCCGCCGCCACTGAAAGTCCATAAATGGAATGTCTATTTCAATGGTGACAACGATCCGATAACCTTCATCGAACGTTTAGAGGAGATATGTACGTCACACAGCGTCAGGACGGACCGTTTATTGCCACAAATGCCAGAGCTTCTGCAAGGGAAGGCCTCCTTATGGTTCCGCAATAACCGTAGCAATTGGACTACTTGGGACAACTTTCTCGCCGATTTCCGTATCTACTACTTTCCGCTGAATTATGCCGATGACCTGGAGGCAGAAATCAGTGGACGCCTGCAAAGAAAAAATGAGCCAGCCAGCCGCTATATTACCGACATGCAGACCCTCATTCGCAGGCATGGAAATATTGATCCGACGCAAGAGCTTCAGTGGTTGTACCGTAATCTACTTCCCGACTACCGTCAATATATCCGGAAGACAGATTTTACAGATGTCGCTACTTTCACTAGGGTCGTCCGAGAGACAGAATTATTGCTTTGGCAGTTGAACCCACAACGAGCACGCCCTCAGCAATCCCGAGAGACTGGGCCAAACGATGGCATATCACGACAGCCCCACAGGCCGTCCCCGTCTCAAGATAGATCATCTACATTATGTTGGCGATGTGGAGAAACCGGACATATCCGAGATCAGTGCAAGGGAAGATTCCAGTTGTTCTGTTCAAGATGCCGGAGGGGAGGTGTGATGTCCGGTGATTGTCCGTGTCCGGAAAACTAGATCGGCGCTGTCCCGCTACGAGGTCAGTACAGCCCCGCAGTAGTAAAACCTCGCGACCGTCAATCCAGAGTCCTGTTGCAGTGATTGACAACCGCCCCCATGCTTGTGTATTTGTCTACGACACTCCGTTTACCGCCCTCATCGATACCGGTGCCGCAAATTCCTACATGGGAGACCTAGCCGTGGAACTATGCCGCCAGCGACAATGCAGAAGAGTACGACCGGTTCAGCATGCAAAAGTGGCACATGGTGGCATCGTGGAGGTTACCGAAGCCTACCGTATTCCGTTTCAGTTTGGGCGTACGACGCTGACCGAAGAACTAAGCTACTTGACCTCCGATATCGTACTGGGAATGGACATATTGGCTCGTCGCCGGTTCCGTCTTGACCTTGGCTCTGGCCGATTATATCTTAATAATGAAGTATTACAATCGCCTAACTTTTGTAGCCCAATAGGCCAAGTCAGCTCTGGAGCGAATCTAATTCTCAACAGCCAAGAGGAAGTCCGTTTGCAACAATTTCTCAATGAAGAACTACCGAAGTTTGAGAACATACAAGGTACGACCTCGCTGATTCAACATACGATAAGACTTTTGGAGCCAGAACCGATTAAACAGCGATACCGACCACAAAATCCAAGGATGCAGGAGATTATTAATACAGAAGTGAGAAGTATGCTGAAGGATGGAATAATCGAACCATCGGATAGTCCCTGGAGCTCTCCTGTAGTGATAGTGCGCAAGAAAGATGGTAAAAACCGATTTTGCATAGACTTTCTGAAAGTAAACAGTGTTACCAAGAAGGACGCCTATCCGTTGCCGTACATCAATGCTATACTAGATAAACTCCGAAGGGCCCGATACGTCTCCAGCATTGATCTTAAACAAGGATACTGGCAGGTACCGCTCTCAGAAGAAAGTAAACCGATTACCGCTTTTACTGTACCAGGAATGGGACTATTTCAATTCCGAGTGATGCCATTTGGATTGCATTCCGCTCCAGCCACTTTTCAACGCCTAATGGATCGCATCATAGGACCGGCGTTGGACTCTTTCTGCTTTGCCTATCTGGATGACATAATTATCCTGGGAGAAACTTTTGAAGAGCACCTCCGGAACCTAAAAGAAGTGTTCCGCCGATTACGAGAGGCCAACTTGAAGCTGAATCCGGAAAAATGTCAATTTGGAAGAAGATCTCTACGTTACTTAGGTCATTTAGTTACCGCCGAAGGTATTCGAACCGATCCCGAAAAAGTTTCTGCTATCCAGCGTCTTCCAGAACCGACCAGCGTTCGTGGCCTCCGACGCTTTTTGGGTGTAGCATCTTGATACCGCCGTTTCGTGCAGAATTTTTCACAGATTGCGGCTCCTTTAAACCGGTTATTAAAGAAAGGAGTGCGATGGTCTTGGTCTACCGAACAACAAGCCGCCTTTGAACATTTGAAGACCTGCCTGACAAATGCTCCCGTATTAGCTTGTCCCGATTTTTCCCGACCGTTTGTACTTCAAACTGACGCTTCCAACACTGGCCTAGGATCGGCTTTGATTCAGCATGGCCCCGAAGGCGACCATGTGATTGCTTATGCAAGCCGCAGTTTGAGTCCGAATGAGAAGAAATTTTCGGTCACCGAAAAAGAGTGCCTGGCTATTGTTTGGGGCATTGAGAAAATGAGGCCCTACCTCGAAGGCTATCACTTTACCGTCGTCACCGACCATCAGTCCCTTTGATGGCTCCACTCGATTAAAAGTCCGTCTGGAAGATTGGCACGATGGAGTATGTATCTGCAGCAGTTCGATTTTGAGATAAAATACCGAAAGGGGATTTTAAACCGAATAGCCGATGCCTTATCCCGGGATCCAGTCGATGTGGAAGACCAAGAGGAACCATCAGATCCGATACTCACACTCGAAGAATTCACACCGTGTAATTGGTATAAAGCTAAGAAAGTCTCCGTCGAAGGTAACCCGTCCGCTTTTCCCGACTACTGCATCAAGGATGGTCTACTTTACCGCCACTTCTGGGATAAAACCGATCTGACCGAAACTGAAATGACTGATCCGTGGAAGATATGCGTTCCCCGTTCAGCTCGAAAAGCCGTTCTAGAAGAAAATCATGACCAACCCACTGCTGGACATCTGGGAATTGCCAAAACTGCAGCTCGAATCGCCCGACGATACTACTGGCCAGGGATGTTCCGAGAAATCGCTCAGTATGTGAAAAGTTGTTCCACCTGTCAGCGATTCAAAGTATTACAACAACAACCGCCAGGCATGATGCAACAGTCGAAGAACATGCAACCATGGGAAACCGTCAGTACCGATTTAGTAGGACCGTTACCGCGCTCCGCAAAAGGAAACAATTACCTGGTTGTTTTTCAGGATAGATTCACCAAATGGGTAGAATGCCGCCCCATTCGTAAAGCTACCGCCAAAGCAGTGAGCCAAGCATTCTACGAAGGAATCATCACCCGATTTGGATGCCCGAGGTTCGTCATTTCAGACAATGGGACTCAATATACCGGCCAAACTTTTAAAAACCTGCTTCGGGAGATGGGAATCACTCACCGACTTACTCCACCGTATTCTCCGCAAGCTAATCCCGTAGAAAGGACCAATAGGACCATGAAGACTATGATCGCTCAATTCTGCGAATCCGATCATAGAAAATGGGATGTCCACTTACCCGAGCTTATGTTTGCAATAAATACCGCTCGGCACGATTCTACCGGATTTTCTCCAGCTTTCCTTAACTTCGGTCGTGAACTTGAGCCGCCGAATTCATTGAACCGACGCTTACTAAACAATGGTGCCGAGGGACAAAGTCAAATACCGACCGCTGAACCCGACACAGCTCAAGTGACACGCCATTCCGAAAAATTACAGAAGCTGAATGAAACCTACGAGCTGGTTAGAGTAAATCTAGGAAGAGCTTTTACTACGCAGAGCCACCATTATAATCTGCGTCACCGAGAATGGAGATGCCACGTGGGCGATAAAGTGTTTAAGCGTGAGAATCCTCTCTCGTCCGCCGCCAAAGGCTTTGCCGCAAAACTAGCACCGAAGTATTCCGGACCCTACACCGTTATTAAAGTTGTGTCGCCGGTGGTGTACGACTTAAAGGGTTTGGATGGTAAAAAGATACGGTATATACATATTAAGGATCTTAAACCGGCTCACGACCTCTAAGCCGAAAGATCCGCCAAACCGGCTGCCCTTCTGGCCACCGTCAGCCTTAGGCTCAACATGGGAAACGGTGAGGTACCATGCGTAGCATGAGGAGCCACCGCTACTAGATCGTCATGGAACCACCACTATCAGCCATGAGGAATCCATTCCACCAGTCACCGAAGAAGACGAGAAGATTAGGTTAAGTTTAGAATTGTATCAGGTTAGGTTTTTTTTTACTATAAATATTTATGCAATAAATATTTTCCGAAGAAGGGGGGGTGTGTAACGAAGTTACTAAATTTTTGGGCAAGTGTATGTTCGCCGGGATTTTATTTCTTTATTTAACATCCGAAAAATCTGATTCTTGCGGGAAAAGATTGCTTAAAGTTTTAATATTACCGGAATATAATTATATTCACCGCGCTATGCCGGGAAATATAATTTTCCGAGATTTTCAGAGCGTCCGACCATAGTAATCGCGCCCCGCATACAGCAGTATCGTATGCGCGATCACCGCACACCGTCACACGTCAGCGTAGTGAGAGCTCGGGCCGTCTATTTAAGTCCCAGCAGACCATTATTTCGCTGAGAACCAAACGGTCTCCACCCGGGTCAACAGTTCAAACGGACTGGACTGGGTTGCCTGCTGGGCCGCGCCTTCCTGGTCTGGTGATGTAGGTGAGGCTAGGCTTGTGTGTATATGGTTTTTACCACACACTTCCTTCCTTACGTCCTGCCCCTCTAATGACCGGGAATGTGTTTACCGCCAGGTGCCCGCCGACGTCCGTTGACAATGGCGCTGAACAACTGCCGCCCCGACGCCTATCGCCGCCGCCGCGTGTAAAGACCGTCGCCGTGTAGAGACGCCGCCTATCGCCGATCGACGCCGTGTCGTTGTTACATACCGCGTAAACCTCCGTCGGTTAAGTTTTAATACGAAGCGCCGTGAACCGGGAACGCGGATTTGAGATACGAGTCGCGATAATTTGCGTACAAGCCGTCGTGAGTAGCGTCGCGACCGAATAGTACGAGATATGTGAATGGCGTCGCGAATGATACCGCCGGGTTACCGTTTTCAGCGCAACCGAACAGAATGAGCTACCGTGAACTGCTTTAAAACATTCTCTTGCCCTCCAGACCGGTTGTTTGTTAATATTGTTGTATATCTTAGATTTTAAGTTAGTTTTAGGCCATGTCTTTGTATAAAAGAATGGAATACAGGATACAGGATGTTTTATAACCGTTTGTTTTCTTACCTAGTCCCATTTTCACCATTACATGTAACAATTGGCAGCCGGCAGCCAGCACTAATACACGCAATTGACCCCTGGCTTGCCGTTTCTCCACTGTAACAAGCTGCCCGGTGCAAAAAGTGGGCCCTCGACCACATTAAATCCCGAGGGTGGCGCCCGAGAACCGACCCCCGAGTGGATGTTTTGACCTTCAGGCAGTCAGACCGTTGATCAGTTGAGAGAGCAGGGATATCCCGAATTTACGTAGCTGCCGCTGACCCGATACCCCTGCGCTGAGCATTTGACCGATGACTGTCTGCACGAGAAATATCCACTGACCGATATTCCGCTGCCGTGAACGAAGAAGAGCCGCAGAGCATGACCTTGCTCCCCGCTCCCCGCTTACGTAAAAAAAAAAACGCGTCACAGAGTTTAACAGTTTCAACGGAAAATTACAATTTACGTCCGAAACAGAAAATAATAATAAAATAAATTTTCTAGATGTGACACTTATTCGCAGAAAAAACAAAATTTTAACGGAGTGGTACACCAAACCAACTTGGTAGGGTAGATATCTAAACTGTTTCTCTAATCATTCAAAAACTCAAAAAAATAGTGTTATTATCAGTCTGTCTGATCTTGCTATCTCCCTAACGTCTCAAGAATTCCGACCAAAAATACTCCAAAAAGTAAAAAAGACACTAATAAATAATAATTTTAATGAAAACACTATCACCAAAATAATTAATAAACGAAAGTATAAATTTTATAATAACGTAATACCAAAAAATAAAGAACATAAACAGCAAAAATATGTAGCATTACCTTACACTAGTGAGTTGTCAGAAAAACTAAAATACATTTTAAAAAAACATGATATGATCGTGTGCCACAGGTCACATAATAAATTAAATACACTGTTCACAAATTTAAAAAGTAAACCTCCTGTCATGAGTAAATCAAATGGAATATATTCGATCCCTTGCACAAATTGTCCCAAAAAATATATAGGCATGACGAGCCAATTGCTGAAGAACAGATTGAATGACCATAAATATACGAATAACACCTCAACAGCGTTAAACAAATACACACAGGACGAAAAACATACTTTTCATTATAACAGTACCATAATAAAAAACAAAGATATGGATTACCAAAAATTACAGATAAAGGAAATGATTGAAATTAAAAAGATAAAAACACTGTTAACGACTGAACAGATAAGGTAAATTTGAACCACATTTACACAAGCCTAATTTAAACAAAAATATTAAGTATCCGATCCTATCAAATAAAAATCAATAATTGAATATCCTCTTAAACATAAAAGTAAACGTATACCTTATTTCGTTTTTTTGTGCATTGTCAAATATAAAAAATATATAAAAAATAAAACACACTCGCATTCCATGTATCCTCAATATACGATATGAAGATTGAGTTTCATTAGTAATAGAGTAACAAAATGTCAAGGTGTGCACCGGTAAAATTAAATATTTTTTAAAAATTTAAATACTGTTTTAAAGTGTCGTGTTTGTTTTTTAAAATTGTAGATATGTTTCCTGTGTGAATGTTTTAATTATATAAAAATATTTTTAGGAAGGAAAATAAAACAAAAAAAAATTTTTAAAATGCCTTAAATAAAGGGCGAAACGTCAATTGTTTTGCAGTTTTTGTTAAAAAAAAAACCGAAACCCAAGAAATAACAAAATAAGAAAAAATGATATATATATATATATATATATATATATATATATATATATATATATATATATATATATATATATATATATATATCATTTTTCTTTATTTTGTCTTTTCTTGGGTTTAGGTTCAATATTTAATAAATACATAAAATGATTGACGTTTCGCCCTTTATTCAAGGCATTTTCAAAATTCCTTTCTCCTAAAAATATACAATTAAAATATATTACTAAAAAAACCTATTTACATTTACGAAAAACAAACAAGATATTTAAAAACAGTAGTCAAAACTTTAAAATTTTTTAAAAATACTTAATTTTACCGGTACGCACCTTGACATTTTGTTGTTCTGTTTCTAAATAAAATTTAAATTTTACATCGTTTACTGAGGATACGTTGAATGCTAATGTGTTTTATTTTTTTAATATTTTTTATATTTTACAATGCATAAAAAAACAAATAAGGTATATGTTTGGTTTTATGTTTAAGAGGATATTACATTTTTGATTCTTATTTGACCGGATCGAATACTTAATATTTTTGTTTAAATTAGGCTTGCGTAAATGTGGCTCAAATTTCCCATATCTGTTCTCTCGTTAACAGTGTTTTTATCTTTTTTAATTTCAATCATTTCCTTTTTCTGGAATTTTTGGTAATTCATATCTTTGTTTTTTATAATGGTACTGTTATAATCAAAAGTGTGTTTTTCGTCCTGTGTGTGTTTGTTTAACGCTGTTGAGGCGTTTTTTGTATATTTATGGCCATTCAATCTGGTCTTTAGCAATTGGCTCGTCATGCCTATATATTTTTGGGACAATTTGAGCAAGGGATCGAATATATTATATTTGATTTATTCATTAGAGGAGTTTTACTTTTTAAATTTGTGAACAATGTATTTAATTTATTATGTGACCTGTGGCATACGATGATATCATGCTTTTTTAAAATGTATTTTATTTTTTCTGACAGCTCACTAGTGTACGGTAATGCCACATATTTTTGTTCTATGTTTTTTGTTTTTACGTTATTATAAAACTTATATGTTCGTTTATCAATTATTTTGGTGATAGTCTTTTCGTTGAAATTATTATTTATTAGTGTCTCTTTTACTTTTTGCAGTATTTTTGGTCGGAATTCTGGAGACGTTAGGGAGATAGCACGATCAGATAGACCGATTATAACGCTATTTTTTTGAGTTTTTGAATGATTAGAGAAATAATTTAGATATCTACCTGACCAAATTGATTTAGTGTACCATTCAGATAAAATTTTGTTTTTTCTGCGTATAAGTGTCACATCTAGAAAATTTATTTTATTATTATTCTCTGTTTCGGACATGAACTGTAATTTCTCGTTGAAACTGTTAAACTCTTGGAGAATTTCATTTATTTTATTTTGTGGTACGGCTGCTATGCAATCATCGACAAAACGTTTGAAAAATATTATTTTCAAATTTAATTTTTCTAAAACTTTTTCCTCTAAATATTCCATTACTAGCTGAGCCATGGTAGATGAAATTGGTGATCCCATAGCACATCCATCGAGTTATTTGTAAAAGGTATTTTCGTATTGAAAGTAATTTGTATTAAGAATGAGGTCAACAGCATCCATAAAATTATTTTTTGATAGCGATGTATGTTTTTTTAAAATTTTCCATTTTTCTGCTAAAATAGTATGGACAAGTTGATTTGGTATGTTTGTATACAAAGATATAACATCTAGCGAAATGAGTCTGTAATTTTCAGGTAGGTTTACTTTATCAATAAATTTTTTAAAGGCGAATGAATCTATTTAAAAAGTCGTTTTTGCCTGTAATATTTGAAATGCAATCTGATAAGAATTTTGATAAACTATAGAATGGCGATTGCATACAAGAAAAATAGGTCTTAGTGGTATATTTTGTTTATGTAATTTTGGTAGGCCGTATATTTTTGGTGGAATAGCATTGTGAATGGTTAGCCTTTTTGCATCTTTTTCAGTTAGTTCTTTTACATTGGGCAATTTTTTTATGAAGGTATTATTTTTTTTTGATATAAGTTCGCTGGATCACTCTTAATATTTATATATGTATTATATTAAATACATTGTTCACAAATTTAAAGAGTAAAACTCCTCTAATGAATAAATCAAATATAATATATTCGATCCCTCGCACAAATTGTCCCAAAAAATATATAGGCATGACGAGCCAATTACTAAAGAACAGATTAAATGGCCATAAATATACATAAAACGCCTCAACAGCGTTAAACAAACACACACAGGACGAAAAACACACTTTTGATTATAACAGTACCATTATAAAAAACAAAGATATGAATTACCAAAAATTACAGAAAAAGGAAATGATTGAAATTAAAAAGGATAAAAACACTGTTAACGACAGAACAGATATGGGAAATTTGAGCCACATTTACGCAAGCCTAATTTAAACAAAATTATTAAGTATTCGATCCGGTCAAATAAGAATAAAAAATGTAATATCCTCTTAAACATAAAACCAAACATATACCTTATTTGTTTTTTTATGCATTGTAAAATATAAAAAATATTAAAAAAATAAAACACATTAGCATTCAACGTATCCTCAGTAAACGATGTAAAATTTAAATTTTATTTCGTCTTGTTTGTTTTTCGAAAATGTAAATAGGTTTTTTTAGTGATGTATTTTAATTGTATATTTTTAGGAGAAAGAAATTTTGAAAATGCCTTGAATAAAGGGCGAAACGTCAATCATTTTATGTATTTATTAAATATAGAACCTAAACCCAAGAAAAGACAAAATAAAGAAAAATTATATATATATATATATATATATATATATATATATATATATATATATATATATATATATATATATATATATATATATATATATATTTAATTAGGATTCTCCAACGACTTGACAAGGTAATCGTGCAAATTTACAAGCAAGTAACAAACCGCTAAATATCATTTTTATTAAGCAAAACATTTATTTGCTTATGTTTAAAGGTTTCAAACCTATAAGCTGGTTTTATATATACATAGTGTATTTTCTTAGTTATTTTTTTAAACCTTCAATAATATATTTTTTATTTGTTGTTTTTCTTGGGATTATAGTCGGTTAAAAATGAGATCCAAACCTAATAGTGGCGTTGTAATATCTATATTTTACATTTTCTTAATTGACATTTCAATAATTTTTCTCACCTTTAGAATTTACAGCGTGTAGCAAAAAACAATATAAAATTTTTTGTTACACTATTTTGAAAACATTTTATATTTTTCTTTAACAAAAATTCACGATTAACACTGAAACCACGTGCTTTATATACTTAGTGTAAGATTTTATCATTATTTCATTGACTAAGTCATGTTTTAATTATGTATGTTTTAGAAATATTTAAGACTATTTGAAGTATATCGAAATAATATCATCGCAAAATAGTTCTGTGAAGCTGCAAATTTCAACAGGAAAAGTTTTCACCTAGTTAAAACTCAAGGTGTAAATGTTGTAGACTTAACATAAAAATATTGAAATTTTCAATTAAGAGTATTATTTTTTTCAGTAAAATTAATCAAATCAAAACGCGCCTTACAGTATTTTAACATATAGGTGTAAGAAACAACGCAATTAAAAAATAACTATAAACATTTTTAACCATCACCATAGCTAATTTTTTGCTAAATATTCTAAGTAACTTAAAAACTGAAATTTACTAAGAAAGCAATTCTTCTTGCAACCGCGCGAACCGTCCGAAAGTTCGTAGGAAATACAGCAGACCAGGTTACCTAGGACCCGATAACATGGAAAGGGTTCCCACAGAGGTTCATACTTTTGGTATCTTTGTACACCTGGTATGAGTCAATTCCCTGGAGGGAGTGCGAAGCCATTTGACTTGTAAATCTAAGATACTTATAAATGCCATTGTTCTTGATCTAAGTTATCACGTACCTACTACCAAAGGACCAACATAACACACATTACCCAGCTAAGTATAGGCTAATCACCTGCCTACCCACACTGTATAAGGTGATCACCTCCTGCTTGACCCAACGCACCTATGCACATTGTCAGCAAAGTAACACCATTGCAACTCAACAGAAAGGATGCACGAGGGAAGCAATGGAATGCAAGTAACAATTGATTGTTGACTTTGTCATGTATAACCAAACCTGCACCAACCGAAAAAACCTCTTTGCTGCCTATGTGGATTAAAAGAAGGCTTTCGACTCAGTGTCACATGAGTGGCTCAAAACTATATTGAATGTATAGGGTCGATAATAATTTTGTTTCCTTTTTGGAACGCATCATGACAACCTGGAGAACTAGGATTCAATTTCAAGTGCTATCCGGCGACACCATCGAAACTAAAACCATTCCGATATGAAGAGGAATATTTCAGGGCGATTCACTTAGCCCATTGTGGTTCTGCCTTGCAATGAACCCTCTGTCACGCCGTTTGAACTCCACCAGATACGGCTTTAATATTAGAAATAACAACGAAGAGGTAGTAAGAGTGAATCATCTTCTATACATGGATGATCTTAAACTGATGGCTGCTACCAGAAACCAGCTGGAACAAATGCTTAAAATTGTAAAGGAGTTCTCCGAAGATATCGGAATGCAATTTGGACTTAATAATTGCCGTATTTGGAACATCGTTAAAGGGAAGATACAGCCAGGGGCCTTTGAAATGCAGAATGATGAAACCATAGGTGCAATGGAAGCAGACCAAACATGCAAATATCTAGGTATGAAACAAACTAAAAAAATTGACCATCGCACTATGAAAGCCGAATTGACAACCGAATTTGTCAGGAGGGTAAGGCAGATATTACGAAATAACTTAAATAGTAGAAATTTGTTTAAGGCGCTCAATACATATGCTTGCTCTGCGATGAGCTACTCTTTGGGAATTGTAAAATAGAGCAGGACGGATATCCATAACCTGCAAAGAAAAATAAGGAGATTCCTAACAAAAACATCACCCTCGGAGGGCTATTGAACGTACAATGCTTCCAACACACCAAAGAGGAAGAGGGTTGGTGGATATTGGTAAGCAGTTCGACCAACAAATAATAAACTTACGTTCATATTTCCACAGGTTAGCGGACTCTGTCACACTACATCGAGCAATATGCTAGGCAAACGATTCAAAGCCGCTACCGCTGAGGGAACAGGATATTGCTTCTCACCACCAAACGGACTAAGAGAAGTTACAAACCTGACCATAGGAAAACAACTTCATGGAAGGTATCCAAATGAAATAAATCAGGACCATGTCGACAACTCAGCGTTGAACTACTGCACTACCACACCGCAGAAACGGCCTGCCCCACGGATTCTGGGGGAGGGGGAGCAACATTTCGACATTATAACCTTTAAGTAACAGGTTGTTGAGGAGGCGCACCCCTATCGCACAAGAAGCTACAGCCCAACAAGAACATGGGAGCCAAACAACAACAACAGCTCTACCCTCCGAAGGTGCTGCGCAGGAACCTCAGCCAGCGCTCACTCAGGCGGGACTTCCAAGACATCACATGAAATAGACAACATCAATGAAAGAGATAATAATGCTAATTTTTTATAGGGTGACTCGGTTTGGATGGAAAACGATCGGCTATAGGCAACAGCTACATGCCGAATTTTACAGAAAGTGTTCAAACTTATAAGTGCCACAACAGAGAATAGCCGACCAATACAGAGTTGCTCTCCGAAATAAACTAATTTCCGAGACGAGACTTAACATTATCAAAGCGGAAATCGAACTAGATATATGAAACACCGACGATAATAATGACCTAATAGCAGAATCTGCGTCACAGCCAGACCTCGAGGTTTAAGAACAATATAACAACAGCATGAGAAAGGACATTTCTGGAGATTAGCAGTAACAACAACAAGAACTACATCAGCACGAGGGTCATGAAATACATTGTGTTTATGAACGAGACAATAATTCGCATTTTTTATAGGGTGACTCAACTAGGATGAAAGTTGATCGGCTACAGACAACAACTATATGCCGAATTTTGCAGAATACCCACACATGCAACTGTCACAACAGAGAATAGCTGATCAATACAGAGTGATTCTCCGAAATAGCTTAATTCCTAAAACTCGACTTAATATCATCAAAGCGAAAATTGGACGTGAGATCAGAGCTACTGACAATAACAACGATCCGATTGCCAAACCTGAGCCACAACCGGAACCTGAAGTTCAAGAATAACAGGAACCGCTGAATGACGATACCCAACAGGAAAACACTGTACTCTTTAATCAGAAAATATGAACATAAATGATTGCTGCGGTGTTGGAGTATGATGGAAGCAATCCGTTAAGTAGGCCGGCACTGCCAAAAATTAATTCATCCAAAAAACTGCGTGTCATGTTGGATATCATAAACAATCGTATTTTACCAGTTCATGTTTTACTCTACACTCTGAAGGCTTTGCATATAACCATCTACTGTGCCGCGACCGCAATAGCTAAAGTTTTAGAAATTAAAGTTACAAGAGTGCGACAACCAGCAAAAACTGAACCAAACACGCCTCCATCGGAAAAACATCTAGATAAGAAAATCTAATATCTTCGAAAAGATATAGGATAGCTGACGGAGTATATCAGGGGCACAAGAACAACTAAACTGTAAAGACGAATTGAGGAAATCATTAATCGTGTCTGATGACATTCATCGCAAGATCCAGTGAATGTACAGAAGGCCTCGACATGCTGAAATAGAAGATCTCTCTTATTGCAAGACAATTAAAAAGATACAAGACCAGCAACAATCGAAAACGAGACAATACACTGTTCCAATGACCAAAAAAGACTTTCTATAGTAATCTAAACTCTCCACCTAACATGACAGATAATAGATATCCCCGTAGAGAATAGGTGAAAGAGTTTTGAGAAAGCCAACTTTCCACACCTACCAATAGTAACATCGCAGCAAGCTGGGTCAATAAGGAACACCAAATCTGCCAAGACTACAGCCAGATGCAGCTTGAGCCATTTACCACCAAAGAAATTTCACGATTAATTATGGTATTCCATAACTGGAAAGCTCCAGGTCTCCACGGGATCCAGAAATACTGGCTCAAAAAATTATGGTATCATCAGAAATTTTTCTTAACCAGCAAAAATGCAATTGTTTCTGGGAGTATTACGAATCTTTTACAAAAGGACCAATATAACACACACGACTCAGCTAAGTATAGGGCAATCACCTGTCTTCCCACACTACATAAGGTAATCACCTCCTGCTGGACCCAACGCATCTATACACATTTTGAACAAAGTACATCGCAACTCAACAGAAAGGATGCACCAGAGGAGCAATTGGATGCAAGGAACATTTGATTGTTGATTCTCTGATATATAACCAAGCCAAACGAAGACAATTCTTTGCTGCCTACTAGGATTATAAGAAGGCCTTCGACCCAGTGCCACATGAGTGGCTCACAATTATATTGAGAATGTATATGATCGATAATCGTTTTGTTTCCTCTTAAGAACGCATCATGTTAACTGGGAGAACTGACGTAAATAGTAGAAATTTATTTAAGGCATTCAACACGTACGCATACTCTGCACTTAGTTATTGTTTTGGAATTGTGGAATGAAAGAGTGTGGATATGAAAACTTGCAAAGAAAAATAATGCCATTCTTAACAAAAGCACAAAGCGCCGCCCTCGGAGTGGTACTGAAAATAAAATTCTTCAAAATACCAAGAAAGAAGAGTATTGGCCAATCAGGATAACTCAGCGTCGAAGAAGTTCATCATTATAGATTCCTCCATAGAAAACGACCAATATAAATACGGCTGTCAAACATCACAAATAATTCTGAACATAACTGTAGGATGCCAAGCGTGTGCTTCAACGGAGTATAAGAAAAGACATGACTCAGCCGCTAAGATACTCCACCAAAGGTTAGCAGGTAAGTTAAGTCTATTGCAAGTAGGAAAATTGCCTTACTACAAATATAATCTAGAGCTTATTTTTGAGAACAACGAGTTCAAACTATATTGAGACCGAAATACAATGAGAAGATCGCCAAATGCAAGGATTTCGAGGTAAAAATCCGCCCACAATTGGCAATGAACATCGTCAACACGATTCACATAATTTTATCGACAACTGGAGTGATATCAAAAAACTTTTGCGGAACGTCAAGATACTGCGCCTTAGTGAGCATCTGTATATACTGATTCAGAAAGTAGTTCTCCTTGCAATCGCACGGACAGTCCGAAAGTTTGTAGGAAATACAGCAGAACACGTCACCTAGGACTCGATAACATGGAAAGGGTCTCCACAGAGCTTCATACTTCTGGTATCTTTGTATACCTGATATGAGTAAATTTTTCTTGTAGGGGGTGCGAATTCATTTGGCTTGAAATCAAAATAGAGATTCTGAATCCCAACCGTATCCACTTTTAGTGAATCATATCTACTTTCTAGATTAGTACTGAATTCAGAGCAAGAAGAACTTCCAGTGAGGGCTATGAAGAAAAGGAAGAAGAAAGTGAACAGATTTTGTGGAAAATGTCTGTAGTAAAGGAAAGAAGATTAAGTGGGAGGAAATGTGCAAACAGAAGTGGAAAGAAAGTTGCAGAAAAAAAGTCTTTGCCTATGAATTGTACGAAATGTAGATGCAACTTTTAGGAAATTTTCTCGTTCGAGAAAAAGGAATTCTTTGTCGCGAATTTTGGAATTTAGTCGACCAACAGAATTAGAAATGCACTTAAATTCCTTAATCAATAATATACCAGTTAAAAAAAGTTTATTAGAAGGGCAACATATAACATATAATGGAAGAAAATATATTAAGTCCCACAATGTCACAAGTGCAATAAATGTTCCATTTTTAAAATAGCATATAGATAGCTTTCCATGAGTTTAGTCTCATTTTTGTAGACGTGACAACCAAACAATACCTTTACCCTGATCTAAATATATATTTTATACAGGTTCTATAAAAAACATCTTTGCGTATTTAAAAATGAAACACCAATTTCTAGATTTGTGTACCAAAACATATTTCATCAATACGACCCACATCTAAGTTTTTCGTCCCTAAGAAGGGCCAGTGCTTCAGATATAATGCCTCAATACCGCATATAACAAATAATCATTGCAAGAGGAGTTTGACGAATACAAGAAAAGAGAAAAAGATGTCATGTAAATGAAATAAATGAACGACAAAAAGAGGGCAGTTGCTGAAAAGGTAGAAACTTTCAGAGCGATAACCTTGGATTTGTGACTTTTTATCTGTAGTTTTCGCTGAAGATAATCATATTTTTGTAAATTAAAACTTAACATTTACAATTTTACAATTTTTGATGCTGCAAATTCGGACGGCTATTATTATGTAATATTTCTTGTTACAAAATTTTTGTAATTCCGTCACTCTAGTTTTCCTAACACTCTCGTAAATCTTATAAATCGGCTGATAAGTCACATGATGATTATCGATCGCTAGTAGACGTAGTTCATTTGAATCATTTTTCCTATTTTTCATTGTTTTCTTTTCAAAAAAGTTATTTTGGTGAAAAAAAAAGATAATTATTTTTTTATAACTTATTTATTTTAAAAGAGTTTTGAATTATAATTGTTAGTTTAGTCACCTTTCTAATTCGGTGAGTTTATCCTGCTAAATTAAAAAAAAAATCTGTCAAACGTTTTGGTTCGGAAATTTTTTCCATGTGATGGGGAACCAGAATCATGAACTTGATGTCTTTCTTCGCTGACTCTAAAAGCACAAGAAATGTTTATATGTTATCTTAATTTCTTATTTTCAACATTTAGCAGATTGTTTGGTCCGAGATACAAATTTCCTTTTGGTTTTGTTTAAGTATGTTTAAATATATTTGTAAAGCACACATTTATTTGGTTTTTAACAATAATGTTCATGTTATAGCAATCTTTCCTAATTCATGGTCGTCCATTTTAACTATCTTAAAAACCTGTTGCTGGTCTGAATCACCTATTTTCTTAATTAAAACTAACTGTTGATAAAGCGTTTTGGCAACCTAATGTTATGTTAAGAATTGTACTGCCTAGTATTATGTCATTTAGCTCCATCATGAAGGTAAAATGTATCTAAAGGCTATTGGCCATTGTGCCATCTAAGATTCCTGAGCTGATAGAATGCTTGTCTTAGGGAATTTGGTTGACAAGGACTTTACGAAATAGATTTGGCCAAAGCCACATGGAAAAGATACCCGAATTCTGACCTATTTTGTCAGAGGGACTTTATTCTTATCTTTCACCTTTTGCATATCTCAAGCTTATCTGTATAATTTGTCCCTCCACTTGCTAGTCTGTTCTAAGTTTATGAATTTCGACTATTCTTTTCTTATTTTATCGTGTCTTTGCGGAATGCAAATTATTTTAAAATGCCTTTAGCTATCTTGTTTTGAAATAACAGACTCCACTTGATGTATCCTATTATATCTTCTATCTATAGGTGCATATATTTCAAACGTATCATTATTCTTTTCTAGTTATCTAATATTTAACCAACTTGCTTTTCTTGTTATATTACGTACTATAGTAATTTTCTTCTCTTCTTTATTACTATTTAAGTTCCTTGGATTTTATCAATATGGTGAATGTTGATTTCCAAATGTTTTTTTAATTTTGACATATTATAGAAGGTCAACTTGTATACTTTTTAGACGTTCTTCAAGGTCGGTACGAAAGATTTCTTGATTTTTTTAACCTTAGACATATCATTTTAAATTTTTTACATATAATCATTTTTAAATTTTTTGTCAATAATAATTTTTCACACCTATTGTTAATAAATTGTTTATTGTTCTTTTCGACTTTTGTTTTACACACTCGCACTATTTCTTCCTAACCCTATACTTTTTAAATTGAGATCTGAACCTCTCTGAGTTTTACTACCAATAATTTGCAGGGAACACAAATTTAAAAACAATTTTCTTCACATGCCTCTAAAGTTTATTATGTAGGAATAAAGTTGGAATTAATAACCACAAGCTCATTAATTTTAATTATATAAATTGTAAACTAAAAAAGTTAAGAGTTTTATAAAATATCTTTCTGATCTCCCAGAGACTGTTACCATTCAGTGATACTTGTGGAGCACAAAAGAGAAATAAATTTGTAACAGCTGTACTATTATATACTATGAAGAAAATTAATTATTTAAAAATAAGTTATCTAAAATTTGTGAAAAATGGTTATTCCTATTTGGAGGCAGACTCCATACACGCCATTATAGAGCGAACTCAAAGGCATAAAAAGATTTACACTACTGGAGAGTGGTGTGTATTGATATCTGCGGCAAGGTTATAAACTGTATCTCAATTTTAAAAAATATGATTTCTATGATTTTCAAAAACATTTTGACACAATGTCCAATAAAATAAAATGGCTCTAGCTTGAAAAACCAAATCCTTTTTTTATAAAATATAAGTTATGAATTATTCGTTGACGAACGAAAGTCAACATTTGCAAAAAAGTTATGTACAGGGTGAGTCAACGATTGGATGAAGTAGGTTTGTACCTTTTCGGTGAAATTAACAAAGAAACTATATTTACTGTTTGATACAGTTTATTTTTACGCAGTTTTTAAAAATATTTAGGACTCTACAGGGTGAACCAAAAAACTAGGACAGCATAAAGTTGTATTTTTTTAAATAGAACACCCTATATACGAATCGTATTTTCGATTTAGCTTATAATTTTAAATCTTTTTTATTAAGGATTTACTATAACAAAACTTTATAGTTTCTGAGATAATTAAGTTTAAAGAAAAAAAGTCACATTTTCAAGCATCAATTCAATCCTAAATAACGTTTTCAATTTTGTGCCAAATATATTCAAATTTGGAATTTAGCAAGGCCAAGGACAAGTTAACATAATTTTTACCTAATATTTGCAACAAAAGCTACAGAGTGTTGAACACATCGGCTCAAATTTGAACAAGTTTAAATGAATAAATATCTTTTTTTTTAAATGGTACACCCTGTATATTTTCATGTTATTTAATAGAGTAATAAAAACCCTAAAAGTTTTGTTCAATATATCCTATACCTATTTATAATAGTTTTTGAGATATTTCAGTTTTTCTTATTTTCCATACTTTTTTACAGAAATAGTCTTCATTATCATAGTAGCCATGGCAAAAACAATGTAAAAGAACATTTTTCTGTGTGTCAAATTTATAACCGCAATCGCTTCTTTTGGTTTTTATGTAGTGTAGTTTGATTTTTTTTTACATTCATCTTATATTGTAAAATGAATTTTCCAAAGAATGTGTTAATAGATATGATTTATTCAATAGGAGAGCCTCAAAAAAATTGCCTTCTTTCTCAAAGAATTTACAAAATGAAGTATCCTGATCGACGCCAGCCTAATACCCATACTTTTCAAAACTTAATGCAAAGATTTGATTCTTCTGGTACTGTTGATTATCCAAAACGTAAAGTGGTCAACAAACCAGTAACTAATGAAGAAAAAAAACTACAAGTATTGTTAAATGTTCAGGAAAATCCTTATATTGGTAGCCGTCAGTTAGCAGCATTATGTGAAACATCACAATCCACCGCTAATCGTACTACCAAGAAATGTAGGTATCATCCATATCACATGGAATTACACCAAGAATTGCATGGACAGGATTTTGAAAGTCGTGTAAACTTTTGTCGTACAATAAATGCGGAGATTCAATTAAATCCAAATTTATTATGCAAGGTAATGTTTAGTGATGAAGCTACTTTTAGAAGTAACGGTGCCGTAAATAGACGCAACATGCATCATTATGCCACAGAAAACCCATTTTGGATTAGAGAGGTGCAACATCAAAACCACTGGTCATTAAATGTTTGGTGTGGTATTCATCATAATCGAATTATTGGACCCCACTTTTTTAATGAACCACTAAATGGCCATATTTACCTGAACTTTCTACAAGAAGAACTACCCCAACTGCTTCAAGGTCTCGATAGGGATGAGCCCGACAGTATGTGGTTCCAGCACGATGGTGCGCCTCCGCATTACCATCGTGAAGTTCGTGCGTTTTTGGACCAACGATATCCGCAAAAATGGATTGGACGTGGGGGTTTCATTGAGTGGCCACCAAGGTCTTGCGACATCACCCCATTAGATTTCTTCCTATGGAGTTATATTAAAAATAAGGTGTATGTTAATCCACCAACAACAGTGGAAAATATGCGAAACAGGATTAGGGATACCTGTAGAACAATAACGCCACTAATTTTATCCAGGGTCCGAGAAAATCTGCAAAAAAGACTAAATTTGTGCATTGCACAAGAGGGTCGTTTATTCGAACACTTATTAAAAAGAAATAATTAATCTCAGTATTTAATAGGTAATTTTTTTGTTTCGATTTAGTATAAAAGTAAATATGTATTTGCCTTGTCGTTATTGTTGTGTTAATTTTTTCACAATATGTTTAATTAAACTATTGCTGTTGTAATATAACGAATAATGTATTTTATCATATTTAACCACATTCTGTTTGTTTCTGTAGTTTCTTTTTATTATTTTACATGGCTACTATGATAATGAAGACTATTTCTGTAAAAAAGTATGGAAAATAAGAAAAACTGAAATATCTCAAAAACTATTATAAATAGGTATAGGATATATTGAACAAAACTTTTAGGGTTTTTATTACTCTATTAAATAACATGAAAATATACAGGGTGTACCATTTAAAAAAAAAGATATTTATTCATTTAAACTTGTTCAAATTTGAGCCGATGTGTTCAACACTCTGTAGCTTTTGTTGCAAATATTAGGTAAAAATTATGTTAACTTGTCCTTGGCCTTGCTAAATTCCAAATTTGAATATATTTGGCACAAAATTGAAAACGTTATTTAGGATTGAATTGATGCTTGAAAATGTGACTTTTTTTCTTTAAACTTAATTATCTCAGAAACTGTAAAGTTTTGTTATAGTAAATTCTTAATAAAAAAGATTTAAAATTATAACCTAAATCGAAAATACGATTCGTATATAGAGTGTTCTATTTAAAAAAATACAACTTTATGCTGTCCTAGTTTTTTGGCTCACCCTGTAGAGTCCTAAATATTTTTAAAATCTGCGTAAAAATAAACTGTATCAAACAATAAATATAGTTTCTTTGTTAATTTCACCGAAAAGGCACAAACCTACTTCATCCAATCGTTGACTCACCCTGTACAATAGACTTACCGTAAATATATTTTCATGTGAATTTTTGTAAATAAATCATATTATCCTTAAATATCATGCCTTTTTTTGTTTTGAATTTATGTTTAAATATTACATGTTTTTATTAAACACAACAAAACAACTGATATATTCTATATCTGCAAATCTACAAGTGGCGGAAAATTTTCATTGATGAATTTGCAATAAGGATGCTTTCAACTCTTACAGATAGCCTTTATAACATGAGTCGCATTTTTTTTTTGTATTTGTTGACTAGTGCAAGTTATCTAGCAAAAAAATAATTTTTTTTGAATATATCAGGGCGGTGTAATCCTTTGATATAACCCCTAACACCATTTTTGGGAAACAATTAAATTCTCCATACTGCATATTTTAAATATAGTATTAAATTCTTCATCTAAACAGTCGCAAATCCCCATTAGAAATTATCAAAGTCGGAAAATGTAAAACATTTATTTTATTGGATCGGCTACTTTAAACTTTTAAAATATAATTTTGAACTCGTAATTTAAGCTTCTAAAAACCCTCCAAAATCATGAAATATAAAATTTGAATACAGCCATATTGAATTCGCTATGGTTAATTTTTCAAAGATAATTTTATATTAATTTTCTGCATCACAAACAACTTCCCCATGCCAATTTTGAAGAACACCGGAAAATAATAATTTTCTTGTACGCCCTATTATAACCATATTCTAAGCGTCATGTTGGGTTATTGGACCAATTTGGACCAAAATAATATGGGACTAACGCAACAACTTCTTAAATTTAACGCAAAAATATCAACTAAATTGATCTAAGCATTCCAAAGTAATCACCTTCTTTTTAGAAATCAATAACAAAATAAATTTAATTAATTTTTTTAGTAGTTATTCTCAACATTTAATCACAGTTGATGAAACCAATATTTTCTATTATTTTGTTATTGACAACTGAACATGTAATATCGCAATGCGTCTTTCACCCACAAAATCCATCAAGCAGCAACGTAATTAACATGTGAGTGTTTTTTAACTCGAACTGTAAGCACCAGCTGTCAAAACAGTCTAAATAGGCCATCCGTAAATACCTCATGGCCATATGGGGCTTAGATATATAATTCTCTCTTGTCGTTCCAAAAAAGAAATTGTTTAAAATCTGTATCATAACATTAAATTTCCTTTTCCGCACCTACTGTTGAATTATTACATGTTTAAGTTTTTTTATGTTAAACGTTGGTCATGTATAAAAATTAAAATTTCAGTAAGTAACAAAAAAATCTTTACTGTCATAAAATTGCATAACAAGTTGCCTATATTCTCCTTCAGGCAATTAAATGCAAAATATACAGACAGTTTATTTCCTACAATCACAAATCTGGTCCTCTCTTCATATGTGTTTCGACCACCTAACGATCGCATTAGTGGATGAATTAGTGTAATGAACAAAGAACAACATTTATAGGAAACAACTGTCTATATAAAATATAAATTCCGGCATATGGCGGCAGGATATTAAACTGCAGATTTTTCCATGTCAGACATCTATACTTACATCGGAGTAGTACGAAAACTAAAAATTAAAATTTTCGTTAAGAAATAAAAAAAATTTTACTACCGTAGAATTAGTTTACCAAGTTCCCTATATTTTTCTTCCCGCCGTTAAAGAAAAAATGTATAGTCCGTAGTTCCTGCAAATATAATTCTGGTCCTGTCTCCATAAGCTTTTGGGCGCGATCTCATCAGTACAGCTGTAATAAACCAAGAGCAACATCTATAAGAAAATTGCTTGAATATATGAACCCTGTTAAACGAAATTTAAGACAGTAAAGATTTCTTTATTTCTTACTCGAATTTCATTTTTTAAGCTTTTCACTACTTCAGCGTATACACAAATGTTACTTCACTGGCGATATTTTTCAGTTTGACGTTGAAAAACTCTGCAGGTTTAATATCATGTCGGTATATTTCGGAATTTATATTTTAGACAGCTATTTCCAGTGAATGTTGCTCTTTGTTCGTTACAGCTCCACTGATGAGACCATTAGATGATCGGAACGCATATGAAGATGCAGGAAATAAACTGTCTGTATATTTTTCCTTTAACTGCCTGAAGGAGACCATAGGCACATTAATTTTACGGCAGTAAATGCTTCTTTGTTTCTTACTGAAATTTTAATTTCTAAGCTTTGCATTACTCTGATGTATGTACATACAGACATTGTTTGACCGGCGATATTTTTCCATCTTACATAGAAAAAGTCTACAGGTTTAATATTCGGCTGACATATCTCGGAATTTTTATATTATATGAATATTTCGGTTGGTTCGTTGCAGCTCCACTGATATTACCATTAGGAAGCTGAAACCTATATGGAGAGAAGACTGCTTATTAATATTTGGTTTCTCGTAATTTTATTATTTAAATGGCTGATTCTTGAGTAATATGTATATACATATATATATAATATATATATATATATATATATATATATATATATATATATATATATATATATATTTATATATGTATATATATATATATATATATATATATATATATATATATATATATATATATATATATATATATATATCATGTATCGTTTGCCCACCTAATATAATAAAGATGATAGGCAGAATGTATCCCAAAGACTTTCTCAATTTCTTCATAATAGCGAACAACTCATTTCATAACACCTCTTCCTTATTTACAATAGTAATATGCCACTCTGAGGTGCACTCACTTTTTAAAAGCTTTTAAGTAATTAATTATTTTATTAGCATTTTACAAGGAATATGATGATAAATATATTTTTCCTGGCATTATTAAACTCGTAGAATCCTAAGTAATAGCAAAATATTAACAATATATTAAAATAATAGTTTAAACACAAATTAAATTTAGTATTTTGCTGTAAAATATGGTGTTTTAAATTCAAACCACCATAGTCAACTTTAATATTACTGACTTAACACTCAATATGAAAAATTAACAATTTTCCTCATATATTTGGCAATTTACCAATTTAAAACCAAAAATGAACTCACTTTGCAAGTAAGTGTTTGAATTTTAATTCACTCCTTTACTTAATACCGTATCATTTAATATTTATAGTCAACAAGCTTGTTCTGTATTGTAGCCACGAAGAAGGAAATAATGTGTTGATGTTTGTAAAAAACAGACTTACATTGACCCCTAATACTGATATCCCAAGATTAAAGGATATTTTCTCTATAAATTTTCGATCGTCCCATATTATATATATATATATATATATATATATATATATATATATATATATATATATATATATACATATATATATATGTATATAAGTAGTGAAGATAACCCGATCCTAATCATTCCCCACTCATCGACCTTGATCTTGCTCCACTCCTCTTTGGCCCCGCCCACAGGTCCTTGTCGTTGACCTTGAAAGTGCACGCGTGCTTTGTCCCTGGCGTTGGCCTTGTGTTCAAGGTTGCGTGTGTGACATTGACCTTGACCGTGTTCGAGGTGGCTTTAACTTTGTTGGAGACCATCTTGGGCGTGTGACCTTGAAGTAGTCACTTGGGCATTGTAATAGTGTGGGATGATCTTGAAATGATTTTGACCTTGCAAATTCTTCTACAAAGTTGTGTGAGTCTATTTACATTCATTCAGTGTGAAATGTCAGATACGAAACTATCTAAAGAAAAAATTATAGAGCAAGTCGGCAAAGTAATTTGTTTATATCAGAGTAATTTAAAAAGTTTGTGTGATTTTGAAGAGAAGGATCTAGCATTTTTTCCTCTCGAATATTTAAAAACCTGCGTTGATACGCTGAGTTAACGGCAAATTTGGGATAAGCTGCCAGCGTCATATCGGTGTGACAATGAACTACAGTTAAGCTTACCCTGCTACATTCACTATGAACAAATATATCGTCATTATATAGATGGGCCACCACCAGCAATAAAAAGTGTTGTGAATGTAAAAATAAGTGAATAATATGAATAGTGCTTTGCAAGAGACAGTAAAAAAATTGGGCGATGAGTTCACCGAAACGGCTAGTAATTATTTCAATGATGCAATGAAAAGTCGAGCAGAATGGGCGTCCCGCTATTGTGATTTGGCTTTTGAATATGAGAAGGCTGCGAATGCATGTCGTAAATATTGCAGCAAAACAATAAATTTACAAGACTTTGTTCGTGAAATAAAAAAGTTAGGGTTTAGTAACTGTTTGGAAAAACTGATTAGTTTCATTGGAGATCCGGTTGTGTTAAGTGAAATTAGAGTGTAGGACTTAAGTTTAACGTAGTAGTAGTTAATATGGAAAGTTTAGTGGGAGAAATGTACGAAGAATTTCTAATTTCTGCAGCCTGTTCGGAATTTTACGCATTTGAAATGCAAGATTCGGAGGCTCAGGATTTTAGTGTATTTTTTAAATATATGGACCATGCTGAAGTGTGTATTTTAGCGAGTATAGTTTGTAAGAATTTTCTAAGAAATAAAAACGAACAAATATTATTGAACAAATTAAGAAAGTTAGGCTTAGGTGATAATGTTACACGTATAGAAGAACGACAGAAAAATGTCAATCAATAAAGTACATAAAATGTAGTTATTTGTTTCATTATATTTTGTCCTTGAAGTTATCCTTATACCAATTTAAATGTGTGACGTTATTTGACCTTGAATACTTCTCCCACTATTTCTACCGTTAAGCTACCCCCACCATTGGTACAATTTGACCTTGAAAACTCGCTATAAAGGTTAGTGGGAAAAGAAGTGATTTCAAACAGTCGCAGATATCAGTGGCATAAACATCAAATATTGTGTTCGTGTAGTGTTCTGGAAGCACTTTTATATTCACGGTAATTTTTGGATTTATATACCATTTTTTCAATAATGAGTATTGCAAAAGAAACTCTAAATGAAATTAATGAAATGTTCAGCAAAGATTTCGAGGTTTTAGAGAGAAAAAAGGTTACCGAAATGATTGTAGGCAAAGTGTATAAAATTGTAAAGATGGTTTCAATGACTACACGATTTGGTAAAACTCTTCAAGTGGCTTTACACGATGACTGTGATAATAGCACATTCGAGACTTTTTTGCCAAAACGTGTGGCCGAAACACTATCTGACGATATTGTAGATATTATGAGTAAAACTAAAGGGACATACACTCTAACTTATTTGGAGCAGGCCACTAGAGTTTTTGGAAACAATACTCGAACATTATTACGTTTTGGCTCATTAGAATAAATTGTATGTAAATTGTTTGAAAAAAGGATGTAATTAAATTTAAAATATAGTTGCACATGTCAGAATACTTACGCGTGTTCATTATTTCTGTTAAAGATGTCTGCTGATGCGACGACGACCGTCAACGAATGTGTAGATAGATACATATTTTGGTTGGGAAGAGAATTAAGAAATATGGCTCACGATATGTTAGATAGCGCAAATGATTGGCCGCATATTGATGCAACCAAAGATCAATATAAGTACGAGATCAGGGATACAATCAATTTTATGGCTGGGGCACACTTGTGCGACAAATTTTTATATGGTTCCATAGACATGGATACATTTTGTGCTGAAATGGTTGAAGAAGAATTAAAAGAATACCTCGTCAATATTCCATATTTACCTGGTGAGCTTGCTGCAAAATATGAATTGGTTCCTGCAACAGCAACAGCCCAAGATGTTGAAGATCGAAATAGTGTCGGATGGGATAGAATTTTGAGCAACGAAAATGAAGACATGAAAAATTATTTTTTTATAATTTTTGTATTTGTGCAATTAAATAACTGTAAATAAATATTTGTTACAATCACAGTTTTGTTTTATTTCTTTTATAAACATACCAACCCAGTAGATCATAGTCAGTGTTTCTTTTTCTCAGCTGAAATATTTAATATGAGTAGGGCAAATAAAAATAAAATAGTTTAGTAAAGATTGCAAATGAGTCGAGGAAACAACACAATTGATAAATTTGGTAGTCAGAAATGTAATGAAAAATATCATATATTATCTGGGCCACAACGGATTGGTTTTAAACTTACAGTGGATGGGCAGTATGATATGGATGGAAAAATCATAACCACCTTAGGCGAACCTAAATATGATGACACTTTGTTAATAGAAAGTTTTAAAATTTTGCAATTGTAATATGTGACATATTTAACAAGGATGTCCTCCCCATGATATACCAAAATACTAGTGAGCTTAAAACAAAAATTGAAGTTATTCAGAAAATACTCTATCATCAGCATTTAAATGACTTTAAGCGCACTACCGTGCGGTTCGACTTCAAAAAAAATTTTAAAAAAGGGAAAGCAGGTTAATGAATAGGAGAACGCACTCCGAGTGGCATAGCCATGAAGATAACGTCGTAGTCGTCGGTGAATTGGACCTTCCCTCCAAGAATATCGAAATGTTATTTATGTGTATGATGTTTTATTGTCATTGTTTTTAGTGATGAAGATTGAAATAAAAAACTTTATTTTACAATATATTGTTTATTTATTTTACATTTTAAATTAAAATTATAGTCATACAATATGTTATTTAAACAATATTAGCTTTATCTATCCAAGAGTTGAACTGGTTGGGAAATCCTAGCCATTTGACATATAATTGATCGGTGTGATTTTTCTTGCGTTGTCTAAGGACCTTTTCTACTATATAAATGCCAGGACTGTTTGTTTTTTGTAGTTCTGACTCGTAAAAACACCCTCTTATAGGCTGACCTTCTAACGATTCCTATAAGTATGTAGGTGGATTTGTAACGTTAACTTTTACAACTTTAAACAATTCGGTCGAATAAGCTTTTGTACTTGCTAATACGCACAATGTCACCCATGGAAAACTTAAATTTTTTAGGTACAATTTTTAAATAATCGTATGCTTTAATTTGTGTTTCTTCTTGCACATCTGCAGGCTTCATGGCTTCATTCCAATGGTGCGATGTTTCGAATGGTTATAGGTTTTTGTTACTGCCGATAATATATGAATCCATTTGTAAGATCCTCTTGCCGAGAATTGTTTATATAAATTATTTTTTAAAGTTCTTATGACTCGCTCAACAATTGCAGCTTTCTTTGTGCTGTAAGTGGAATAATAATTTATATTATATTTTTTCATCAGGGCTTGAAAGTTTGTATTATAGAACTCCTTTCCTTGATCACTTTGCAGATTTGTTGGTGTATATGATGCCTCTTCAGTGATGCTTTTCATCACTTCTGTGTAGACAAATTTAGAGTAGCAATTTATACAGACCAAAATATAATGATAACCATTGTTTTCATCAGCATACTGTTGCATTTCAGCCAAATCAATTTGCCATAAATCTCTGTATCCTTTTATTATCGTGCGCCGTCTTACAAAATTTTTTCTAGCTGTTCTATGTAGTTCATTAACAATTTTGTTTTTTTCTAGACTGGGCTCCATATTATTAGTAATATTAAAGGTTTCAGATCGAAGGAGGAACTGAATAATATTATTAAATATTGAGCTTAATATATTATATCTTCTTCTCGTAATTCCTCTATGATTGACATAATTTCATTTTCGTGTCCAGTGTGACCGGCCATTTTGGAACTCCACCACAAGCGTAAACGATCCACCAACTCTTTAGCTTTATTCCAGTAGACATATTGAAATGTTTTCGAAGATAATTTCTTTTTTGTGGGTAACCGTAGTTTTTCAGAGAGATTTTTTCTTGTAATAGTACCACCTAATTTTGTGCCCATTATCAGAGGTTTAATAATTCGTAAATATTTGTTCCATCTGGTCTCCCGCAAATCATCACTTTTTTTTTTAAATTCTTGTAGACAGCACTCGTTAATTCCAAAATTTCCTTGTACGTTGAAAGTACATTATCACTTAATTGTTGTTCCTTGCCTAAACTTGGGTGTGTTGAAATCACGAATTTTTGAGCGCAAATGAAATCTTAAAATTTTACCATGAAATATAACATATTATTACCAACTATGTACGCATTATCAAATCCTGGCAACACCCTGTAAGGTACCTCAGTTCAGACTTACTTAATGATTGTCCTAATGCTGACCGGAGTCTACCTATACGCTAGCTCATCTCAGGGTAGATTCGTTGTTTTTATATTTTTCCACTATTTTTATTATATTGCCTGTGTAAGTTTTATAAAAGTCTAATTCAGGAAAAAGGCGCCAACAAATTTTACTTTAGAATGAGCCCTAATGATTATACTACGGGCAGTTGTAGTAAAGAAAACTTGGAAAAGAATAAATATTTAATATGTTATATCCGGGTAAATAAATCGCAGAGTCTAAGTACTTAAAAGTATCCTAATTTAAAATTATAGGACATAAAACCAATTAAATAGAGGCCAATACACTTATTTCTCACGGTATACCCCTTCCCAGAAAATAAGTACAACCCCTGGGAAAAGTTATCACCATGTGAAATATTGCAAGCTCCTCTAATGGGGCTAACTAATAGAAATGCGATTACAAATGGTAAATTGCAATAAATAAACTTTGTTGACTTAGTCAAAATTATTCTCATTCAGATGCCGAACATCAAACGAAGTGGACGGTCTTACGTTTCCAATAAAACTGGACACGGTATTGTGAATTCGTTAATAAATAAATTACCATTCGAGGTACACATTCCCGGTTAACAATATTGCGGACCCGGAACAAAAGTAATAAAACGTGTAACAAGAGGTGATCCAGGCATTAATCCTTTGGATGCCGCATGCAAAAAACACGATTTAGCCTATTTACATAATAAAGACAATATAAGTGCGAGACATTGAGCGGATTACGAGCTCGAACAAAGTGCTTGGAATATAGTAAAATCGAGAGATTCTAGTTTAGGTGAAAAAATAGCAGCTTGGTTAGTTACAAACATTATGATAGGAACACAACGTTTTGGTATGGGTGTACCATCATCATTATCAACAAAAAAAAAAACATCTAGTAAATGCACACGTTATACAAAAAGGAAAAGTGTTAATAAAAATCGACATGTTCGGAAAGTCAGTTTCGGAACAGCTATTCGACAAGAAGTTCGAAAGGAATTATTAAAAGCCGGAAGTAAAAAAGTGTTGGAAAAAATGTCATGAATGCATCTAAAATAGCTCTGTCGGCAGCACGTAGATCGATAAAAGCAGCAGGTGGCAAAAGGTAGGTTCGTACACCGAGAATAATACCGATTCCTAAAACTGGTGGATTATTACCATTAATACCAATTTTTGCCGGGTTATCAGCTTTGGGTTCATTAGCCGGCGGGGCAACGGGAATTGTGCGCGCCATAAAAGCTGTAAAAAAAAGCAGCGAAGATAAAACCGGTGCCGGCCTGATTTAAAATCGAAAGGAAATGGTTTGTTTCTAAAGCCATATAGTAAAGGTATGGGATTATTTTTAAATCATAGATCAAAAAACTAATTGAATCCCTACCTCGAAGACCACTATCTAACATCGATATAGAAAAATATGCCAAAAAGAAAAGAATAGGACACTTTCGAGGCGTTTATATGAGGGATTCATTACCTAGACAAGGTCCTCGACGTTACGAAGCAGCAATAGTGAATTTGGATAGTACGCGTGGTGCAGGGACTCATTGGGTAGCTTATAGAAAAAATAATTCTAAAGTAACATATTATGACAGCTTCGGCGATTTACCCCCACCCATCGAATTGGTACGCTATTTACAAACGGGATCGGAACCATCAAAAATTATTTACTATACATACGATCGTCAACAGGATTTTGGAACAGTCTGGTGTGGATATTTGTGCTTAAAGTTTCTTGTCGAATCATCAGCGTAAAAGATGTCATCATCATCGTCACCATTAACACCGCAAATGGATCGCAATAACTATACTAAAATGTTGCAATCACTGAAAGCATTTCATCTAGCCGGTGGATTAAGGAAAATGACTGTGAAACAGCCCCAAATGAAATTCCATTCGTTTGGGATAAGTTGCCCGAGTACCTCAAAAGCGAAATCGATATATTAAAATAGTGCGGTTGCAGACATTATTTCAGAAGCAATTTAAACGAGATTACGGCTGATGAGGGTCTTACGGCTAGAAAAATATTTTGTTGTTATTGCAAAATCAGCGATGTGCGCATAAAAGCAGAAAATAGCATAAAAACATCACTATCTAATGCAGTGAGAACAGGTGTGAAGATGAATCTTTTTAAATGTTGCCGCTAAGAATAAAACCGAGATGTGTGATATTTTAATGGTTAGTCATGTCTTATACGTTCACACTAACAGGACACTCGAGCATCTTAAGCGCAGATTTTTATCGACCTGTCGAATTAAATAGAGGAAACAAATATGGTCTGGCATTGCTGGGATTTTACACATACAATTCAATTTTTAATGTGGACGAAAGCAACAATAAGTTTGCCTACATGAAGGAGGGTTACACCACCGAACCGATACAATTGCAGATTCTACCTGGGGCCTATGAAATAGATGAGATAGGTAAAGCTATGTCGGAGGCTTTGAGAATTTCATCCGAAGAAAAGAACGATGGAATCTTTTGCTTGGTTGCTAATAATAATACGCTGAAATGTGAACTGAAATCCCAATATACTATAGATTTCCGGGGAGAGGCGAGTATCGGTAAAATGTTAAGATTTAATCATACAGTGTTAAAAAGAGACAAAAAGCACGAATCAACCGAGATGGTGGAAATAATGAAAGTACGCATCATACGCGTAGATTGTAATATAATTTCCGGAGCATATATAAATTCTGTGGAAGGTCATACCTTGTTTGAATTCGATATCGACGTGGAGCCCGGTTACAAAATCAGTAAAGAACCACAAAATAATATTTATATGTCGTTAATGCCGGCAGGACGTCAGTTTATCGACAACATTACTTTTTGCATCTTGGGCTATAGCGGTGATCTAATCAATTTTCAAGGCGAGAAAATAATCGTGAAGTTGGAACTGAAGAAACTTTCATAGAAATGGGTTTTTGCTTCAATCGTCAATTGTGTATGCTGTCGACTAAGATGGGAGAACCGCCGAAACATAATAAAAGTAAAAGAAGAGTTAACGTCAAGGTTAGTCGTCGTCCAGAAATTAGATCACAAACATCTCAACAGTTATCTGCCGAAGACTATAAATTTTTAAAATCAATCGGTCTTAAAGTGCGAAAATGATTTCCACCACCAGCTATAAAATAGAGGTTTTTTCCGAACCCATCTTGGACAATTCTATTATTAGTCCAGAAGAGCATACGTATAAACCATGCGGGTCTCCATCATTCAACAATTCGGATGAAGTCCGTATCCCCATTAATTTTCAAGATATTATACTGGATATCGCCGAAGGAAAATTTAAACTCATAGACGCAACGAAAAGATGTTTTTTATCAAATAATGCCCTCGCATTTTTGTTCGATGAAATTCGCTACGAGATGGGAGGTGAGCAGGTCGCCGTGATTCGTAAACCTGGAGTTACGACGACATTAAAAACCGGGAAATTACCCTTAAAATATCTTATGGGATTCGCCGAAGATTATGCAAAAGGTATTTTCAATGTAAAACAAGAACTTATTATGATTATAGCTCGCACTTTTACCAATTGCTACGTCGGCGAAGTAGAGGCAGAAATTAGTATCGACAAAATCGAATGGAAAATTCGTCACATCATTCCAGACGACAAGCAAAAATTGAAAATACTGTCTCGCATTAATAAAGGTGGAAACAATGTCAGTATTCATTCAAATGACATATCGTAAATGGGATCTGTACGAATTACCAGCTTTAAGGCAAACATCTCTCGACGTGTGGGCTTTGAGAACGAGTACAAGTCTGGAAAGACCGCGCTATATAATCGTCGGGTTTCAAGACAGCAATAATTGCGACAAGAAAGAAAAAAACGCAACCCAGTTTACCCACGCCGACGTGGGCGACATTAGACTGTTTCTGAATTCAACCGTTTATCCCTACGAAAGATGGAATTTAGATTTCGCCAAGAAACTGTATGTAGCAGCCTATTACAATTACGAAAACTTCCAATGCAGCTACTACGGGCGCGAAATAAACGATCCGATGATAACGATCGCGGAATATATGAAAAACCCCGTTTTTATTATCAATTGCAGTCATCAACCAGAGGCGATTAACTCATCGACAGTGGATGTGAAATTAGAGTTCCAAACGAGAAAGAATAAATTCCCCAAAGACACTAAAGTGTACGCATTAGTCATTCACGAATCATTTTTTAGTTATAATGTATTAAACGGTTCGGCGACCAATAAATCTATATTTTAATGTATCTATTATATGTAACACAAAATAATGTTAAAATAAGGTATTTGAATCAATAAATTTGTAATGAGTGAAGTAGTAGTTTTATATTTATTTGAAACCCAACAAAAAAAAGCGGACAGAAAAGCCCGCTCTTTAAAAAAGGAGTACGAGAGTTTAGATAATGGTGATTTATTAAGTGGAAAAAAGAGCTTAGATAACACAAGAAAAATTTTTTAAGTCAAAATATGAAAACAACGATTTAGAAAATTTGTAGGAAAGTAACGGTTAGGAATAGGGAAAAAAGTTATAGGAAAAAATTATAGAAGAAATCGCGTACTATAAGTAAGCATTTTTCTCGATAGTAAAAACGTAAAAAAAAGAATTAAAAAAAAATTGAATAATGGTGAATGCGCGCCAAAGTTGAAGTTTTAGAGCAAAATAATATTAGGAAATTAGAAAGAGATTTTTTTTTCTACATATGGTAGTATTTTTCAAAATTCGGAAAGATGAAATTTGAACAAAAGGGTCATAGTAAGTTAGTAATTTGGATTTTTTAAAGCGCTGTAGCTCGGGAACCGTTCAAGATAAAAAAAAAAATAAAAACACTTTAATTACCTAGAATTTTGAGGAGAATACAATGGTGAAAAAAAATTGAAAAATCTTTAAAATAAAAAAAATTTAGACGAAAAAATTGAAATTCTCGAGTTAGGAGGCTGGAGCGCCGAACGGGAGTATGTGGAAGTTGTAGGAGAGGTTCTTAGGTTTTTTTTTTTAATTTTTTTAGTGTGCCGACTCCTCGTTAACGCGCTACGCGGCACACTCTCCTCCCATAGCAGTCCACCCATCCCTGGCGTGAAAATCGTTTTCTGATGGTTTTAGAGCAATTGCGCGGCTCCTTCACCATTTTTCGCAATTTTTGAAATATCAATTTTTTAATTTGCGGTGACAGAAGTTCGGAAAATTTTTTTTTGGATTCTATAGAAAATTCCCCACAATATATGTATTTTTCCAATTTTTTATCATTAACGGTTACGAGGCCAGAGCCCACCCAAGATGAGACAAAAATTTTTTTTTATATTAGCGAATCGGGAAAAATAGTGTGATATACTTCAACTCTTCCTTATTACGATTACGTCAAAACATTTTCAAAATTTTCCTTACCTTGCCTGAAAATAATTAAAATATATGCATAATTTGCATTTTTTGTAAATATGTAGCAAAGTAATGGTTAGAAATATCAAAAAAATTTATTTGAAAAAAATGCAGAGGAAGTTTAGCACTATATGCTAGAAAGAGGGGGGTAGTTTGTGTCTATAACATAGATACGGTGAGTTATAAAATCATATTAATCTCAAATATATATATATATATATATATATATATATATACATATATATATATATATATATATATATATATATATATATATATATATATATATATATACATATATATATATATATATATATATATATATATATATATATATATATATATATATATATATAAATATATATATACTGCATATATATATATATCTATATATATATATATATATATATATATATATATATATATATATATATATATATATATATATATATATATATACTGCATATATGCACACCACCTTACCCCTCCAACTTTTTGAATGTATATAGAGGCCGATATTAGAATTATTTCATCATTATACATTCGAACGTCGAGATGGAAGATACACCGAAGAAGATTATTGGCATTGTCAGGCCATTCGTGCCCAGCAAGTTATGCACGTGTGAGGAGTGCGGGGGTACCGCACCAGGAGCAGCACGTTCGGCGCCACCCGCAACACCGACACCACCAGCGACGGCGACATCGCCAGTACGGCTTTGGCAACCCGAGCTCGTGGTGCAGCCAATGAGAAGTCCAAGGGCTGCACCTAGGTCGGTGTTAATATCGTTGGGTATTACTCCACGGTAGGCACCCGACCCTCCCCCCAGGCTCTTTTAGGGCCACAAAAATGATCCTTTTCAGGACCACATTATATTTTGATCGTAGTTTAGTAATCGTCACTTATGGGGCGAGATATTCGTTTAACGACGATTTGTCTCGTAGCTTAAGTGCCAAGTTATATACTTGAGAATCTGTGAAAATGTTAACAGTCCAAACAAGGTTTCTATTAATTTTTTTTTTGTAATGTATTCTTCACAATATGTTAAGAATTAGTCTTTTTGTCTAAACAAAAAAAAAACAAAAAAAAAACAAATCTAATTCCTTATTTAAAGTTTTTGAAAAAATCAATTATTCTATAAGCTCTCACCAATACACAACATTTAGAATCCGTTGGTGGGGTGGGAGTAGTTCTATATATATATGAGACTGGGCCAGTTACACAGCCATATATACATCAACTCTCATACGATGAACATGGAGGAAGAAAGACCCGCCAGCAGAGGCTCATCCATCTTTAGCGATGATACCGTCGCCGGCAACGTTGGAGACCTGCAGGACTTCGACGACGAAGAGGAGGATTTCGAAATTGACGTCCCACGTTGGGACGACTTGGATGAGCCGATTCCGCTGCTGTATGACCACGATCCGGGTCTCGTGGAATTAAACGATGCGGGCGATTGGGTCTTACAAAGACTCGAAACTCCGTCGCCGCAGCCAGAGCCGGACTCGACGGAAGATGCGGTGCTGGAAATTCCAGCATCACCGACACCCGACGATCCGCAGGGCCCCTACGATTCGTCAAACTGGTGGTCGACCAGCAAGGATGGGGCACCATAAGCCCCATACTTTCCCTGGTCCTTTTTAAGGGCACACAACAACGGTCCTTTTCAGGACCACAAAATACTTTGATCGTAGTTGTAGTACATATTAGTACTTTGTTACTAATATTGTATGTATAGAATATACAATATTAGATACAAAGTATTAAAAGTTTATGTGCTGGTGGAACCCAGCTAAATCGTTCGTTCGTATTTGAGACCACAAACAACTTTTGGTCTCAATACGTAATACGACATTTGTTTTCACCCCCACCATTAAGTTGTCTCTATATATACGACCACTAATACTTATTACAATCATTTCAGTTCAACATGTCTGACAGTGAACAGCAACCCATCCAATGCCCTGTGGTAGATTCTACCACAGACGATTGTCTTGAGTGGGAGTTGGACGATCTCAGATGGGAAGAACTTTGGCGGTTCATAGTCGAATATGCTGAGGACAGCACCGCCGTTGATGATGACGGGCCGTGCGACTCCACAACACAATAAAGAGTCGCATGTTTTTGCAACAAAACGGTCCTTTTCAGGACCACAAAATACTTTTATCGTAGTTTTAGTTGGTTATAATACTTTGTAACCAATATTTTATGTTTTTTTTCATAAAACATACAATATTGAGTTGCAAAGTATTAGAAGTTCTGGCGACAGAACCTTAACTTCTTAAACCGAACCATGTTTTAGCATACTAGTAAATATTATCAAAAAATATTTACAACTATTGCTATTGCGTAGTTTTAGTGGATTATTCACTCTTTTTTATTACCTAATATTATGTGGGAAAGGTCCTATATGAAATAACACACAAAAAATATATTTTCAAGTCATTTTTATTCTCTTTATAAAATATAAAAATCTGATCAAAGACTTTTTTTTATTAACTACAAAATATATATATTTCCAAACTTAATACTATAAATTAAAAGCTAATACCTACAACTAACTAACACCTACTACATAATTTATTAAAGTCCTCTAATTGTCTTTTATATAGCACACATTCCATCTTTTTTAACTCTAATTGTATTTCCAGTTTTAAAATGTCACTCTCACACGCACTCACTTTTTTCACCAAGTTTTTTTTCATTCGATAAATGTCCGATAGTTTGCTCTTCTGTGAGTTGGTAAAGTCTTCAACCCACTCCGGTTGAGTTGTCTCGGAACATATTAAAGAAGAAGAAGCGGTTTCGTTTGGTGAAGACGACGACAACGATGACGAAGCATCAGAAACTTCATCGCCTTCAAAACACCACTTAAACCGCTTCTTCATAGGTTTCTGGCATCCCAATATCGGCGCAGTGGCGTTGGGGAAGACTTTACCTTCGACAATATTTCCTGCTCTACGCTGGCCGGTGTTGGTCCATCGGGGCCTTCGATCACTTCCACTTCTACAGACAACGGCTCTTGCGGCGCTATTTTCAGGAAGTCGGGTAATGGAACAGGGGTGAAGGGATGCTTAAAGTTAAACATCTTCTTTCCTTGCCCCACACCTTTAATCGCAGAATAAAAGGATTTTTTATCGGCGATTTCCGACTTCCGCATAGTCAAAAGCTTCTTTAACTTGGAAGATTTCGGAGAAGATTCCCTGTTAGGCCGCGACGCTTTACGAACAACCACACCACTAATTACGTTAATATTCGGCTCCTTCTCCTCCGTCCAACATTCAAAAAATTGCGCAGCCGACTGCAGCAACTCTTCGTCGCGACCATCATTCAGGGCTTTGTCTTCGGCATCCTCTTGCTCCCTGCCGTTTCAATTTTCGAATACCCTCGGACTCAACACTTCCAAGCCACTGATGTTTTCCAACATGCCTTGTTGGGATCCGCAGCTCACGTCAAGAGCATCCAAAAGAGACCTTACACTTGATGAAATCTTCGATACTACAAGTCACACTATAACTTTAACTTACTACTGCACTGTTTGGTGTTCTGACGAACTGTGAAGAGCTCGAGCCAGCAAGTCTGCTTTTATGCACATTTCCCACACTACACCACCTTTATTCCTTCTGTTCGATGCATTAAGTATAATATTTAAACTTGTCAGATGCAAGGCCAAGACCAAGGCCGACATAACCGGCAATACCAGGGTCGTTTCCAAGGTTGTAATTTTCATGAATTTTTTTTTGTCCCTGTCAAGGTTATTTTAAAGAAACATATAAATATAGTACTAAACTTGTCAGATGCAAGGCCAAGGCCAAGGTCAAAGTACCCGTCAATGCCAGGGTCTTTTTTTACCGAGGTTGTAATTTTCAAGGATTTTTTTTTGGTCCTGTCAAAGATTATTTTAAAAAGTAACACATAAATAGAGTACAGCGATTGAAAAGTACAACATATTCAAACATCATGTTGCCAACTGATAAACAACCTAGTGAAGCAGCCAAAACATACAGTCATATATCAAAAGCTTTTTATTTAACTTGTCATCATTGTAAAAGACTAGGTATCTGCTGGCGGAATGATCTTACGCACGACTTCAACTGCATTGACCTTTTCAGGGTTAAATTTGTACAATGCGGCTTTTGTGGACTAGTTTACTACCAGTTCAAGGACATTAATGAACGTGCCATCCAGAGAAGAAATTGGGTCATAGAAGAAGCTTACCTGTACAGAAGAAATTAACATGTATTTTATTTCTTAATTTTTAATTTTTTTGTTTGTTATATTTTTTATTTTTTTTAATAATAAAAAGTAAACTCAATCATTTGTTATATTTTAATTTTTTTTTTCAATAAAACAATAGTAAAATGAATCTGTACGTGTATTTATTAAACATCACCTAAAATACGTTTTGCAATCCATATTTTTCTGCAGAGTCCGTTTATTAATGAAATAGAACCATATATTAGGGTGAAATCTAATGGTTTCAAATCAGTCTCACATAACAATGTCAGAAGTAAACACTATTGATAAGTTCGGCCGCAAAAGAAAATTTAAGGATTTTAACTTTATGCGAGGTCCTTCAGGAATAGGTTTTAAACTTACACCTAATGGAGATTACGACATGGGAAGCAAAAGATTGTGCTATTTAGCAGAACCTCTTGAAGGAGACGTTGCGACCACACGAAATTATGTTGATAATAACCTTGCTCAGTGTGTGCCAGATACGCAGAAAGCTTTACATGACTCAACAATTGTTATTAAAGATATATTCAGAAAACAACTTGAAGGTTACGTAAGCAAGAAATTAATTGCAACTGGTCAAGAACTTAGAGGATACATTAATGATACTGTTATTACAATATATGAACTTAGGCAAGACGAACTGCGTGATGAACTTAACGCTAGAATGTTGAAAATTGAAAAGACTATGGAGGATCTTGTCAGCAAAACTGTTTCACATTAAACATTTGCTCGTAGACCTGTGCGTATAATTTATTGTTAGACAAATTTTTCAACAATAACTTTTTCATTTTGTTATTTGTCGATACTTCATTATATTTATAATTTTAAAATAAAGGTTCAATAAAAAACAATCAAGTAATGAATACATGTTTTTTATTTAAAAAAAAATACAATACTACCGTTACATATTAATGTCGTAAGTTCAATAGAAATAATAAAAACAATACAAATATTGAAATATGGATTTTCCAGATTACGTGCTGTCCTGACTTAGAAATGATTCCAACACGGCGACTAAAAGTTTTCTTCCGGGTCTGTTTTGTAAAAATCTATGTCTGCATGCCCCCAAGGTAGAGTTTTGGTTGAATTGGGAATTACATAACGTTTATCATCGCTATGTGACAATGCTACTTTATTTAATATGTTGGTATAAATGTTAAATAATTCATTTCTAAATATCTTCATCTTTCTTAATATCAAACCACCCCGTTCTACAATTCTTTGGTAGTCATCCTGATGAAGGTCTTTCTCGATAATACATTTTTTGATACCTTTGGCTTTTTTTAATTCATTATTAATGGACTTTACATAATAAGCCTTCGCGCCGGTACCATAAATACTTATTATTGGATCACCAGGAAACTCATCTTTCATTCTAACAACTACAGAATTACTTTTAATTATGTTGAAATTATTAATTTCGGGGTAATTTGTTGTATCAAATTTTTCGGAGTTTTCTGATATAGTTTGATAAAAGTTTTCCGTATACACTTTTAATATAAGCGAGTCAGTATCGGTGTAAAGTAACGAAGCATCATCACCAAACTTGGATTTAATAAAATTATAATAAAAATCGTATATTACAGTCCTTGATATATCTAATATGGAAAATCCGATATAAATTGGTTTATTGTACAATGTTTTAACTTTATTCATATGTATAGCAACAAAGTTCTCGGTAAATATCGAGCTGCTATTGAAATTGGGGTGGGATATTAGTGCTCTAGGGGTTTGCATTACCACTAAGCCGTTGGCGATGGCTTGTTTTAAAGTTCTATAGTGTACAATGTATTTTTTTTTATCTTGTAAATTAGGAATTAATTTCGGTAATTTAGCGTTTTCTGTTGGCGGTATGATATTTTCTACTAGAAATGGAAGATCAGAATGTGCATCATGCAACTCAGTCGGATAATGCACATCCACTTCCAAAACGTAGCCATGTAAACTATCATCACCAACAGCCATAATATTTAAATCC